>OX422219.1:480087672-480687672 GCA_949130495.1 Sambucus nigra
AACTTCGAGATTCTCGGGGTGGTAGGATTGGTCACAGTCAGAATTCGTGTCACAAGAGGACACATCATCATCACACTCGGTTGCAACGATGGGTGTATCCATGGAAATCTCCTACTCTCTCGCACACTCCAATTCATTTAACCTTTGTTCAAGCCTTTGTAGAGTGTGAGTTTGAATTTGAGTGGCTCACTCTTGCTGGAGTATGAACTTTTGCAAGAGGCTTTCGAGAGTGGAGGTGGATGATGGTGGTGGAATGATGGGTGGTGGCGGTGGTTCAGGTGGACACAAGACGCTATAATCGGGAGTGTATGGAGAATACTCATATGAAGTGGGTGGGGTGGGGCCAAGTGCATCATACACGAAGGGATCGCTTTCGTGATTGACAAATGGTTGATGCGCATGGGGTGCGTAGTGATGGAACTGATCGTGAACAGGTGCAAACTGTTGCCATGACGAATGTTGGAAAATTTGAGGATCCACAACATCGGGTTGGGATTTATATTGCGTGGAAGGTTGATCAGGCCTCCACGAATATCTCGGGTACTCACATAACTCGGGATTAGGTATATAGGGAGAATAGGCAGAGGTGGGTTCTGAAACAGTGTCATATGGATACACTTGTTCCATGGTGGGTTTGTATGGATATGAAAAGTATGGGCCCTCATGGGACATGTGATCGGCATAATAACAGTGGGTGCACAACAAAGGAGGAGTCATGGTGACACTTGACACCGAGGGTGATGGAATAGGAGGTGAGTGCATGGATGGTTCAAGAGTACCAACTAGACTCGTGAGAGAGGTGACATCATGAAGAATATCATAAAGAGACCGCTCGGGATCACTCTCACACGTGTCACGTGTCAATGGAAAATGACCAAAGTAGTCCCGTAAAGGACGTTCCTCGGCCGTGTGGAGAGAAATCTTTTTTTTTGATTTTTTGGAATTTTTTCAAAAGGAAAGAAAATATTTTTGGGATTTTCTAAAAA
The DNA here is from genome assembly GCA_949130495.1 of Sambucus nigra. Lineage (NCBI taxonomy): Eukaryota > Viridiplantae > Streptophyta > Magnoliopsida > Dipsacales > Adoxaceae > Sambucus > Sambucus nigra. Next base: position 480,088,659 of record OX422219.1, read on the forward strand.
TAATGGAAGAAAATATTTTTTGATTTTTCTATAAAAATGAAAGAAAGAAAATATTTTTGGAATTTTTTTTTTTTGGAAGAAAAATGTGGGGAAATGTGTGGACTCGGAAATTTGGGACGAATTAACTAAAACCGACTATCGAAAAATGAATTGGACACACACACAAGTCAAGAAAATTTCCTAACTAGCACATAGCCAATTTTTATCTTTAAATTTAGTGAAAGGGATAGTCAAATTTTAATTAAGTCCTCGGGCGATAAAAAAAAATCATGGAAATATGAGTGATCGCCTTTGCAAAAATATTCTCCTAGTGGGCTACCTAGTTAATTGATTTTAAATTTAGTGATGGCTAGGGTAGCACACAATGATAAGCGAGTGATTCAGGTGATGAAATCCCTTCTCGTGAGTGACCAGGTGTAGGTCTTAGCAATTTAATTCATCACACCATTCGAAAATAAACGCAAGAATAAAATCACACAAGAGCACGTAGGAGCACACAAAAGAATTGACTCGCTAACAGGAGAGGTGCAAGGGTTTGAGAAATGTACCTCCCACGGTTTTTAGGCCATGGGGTGCCGAAAAATTTGAGTCGACCGGGGGGAGATCATGCCTATCTCAGTCATCCCCGGGAGTCCTACCGACCCAAGGTAGAGAGGCTTCTAAATCCTCGGCTTTGGATGCCCTCTCTCTACCTTGTCCGGTTTCCCTGTCATGCTTGGCTTCAATTATTATAATTTAAATGAAAAATAAATGGTGTCTCTAAGCACCGCAATACAAGCCAAATAATAAAGTCCTAATACAAGCCTTCTAAAAATATAAAAAATGGTACTAAAAATAATAAAGTGCAAAAAATGAATGAATTACAATATGAAATCCGCTCTGAGCTTCATAATCCCAAGAACGGCAACAACGCCATTTGGTAGAAAGGACTTTTGCGTATATGTTTTTCTTTGTCGTTGCTTGAAAAGTCTTTATCTTATCAAAACTTTGAATTATCTACAAAATATAACAATCTAAAGTGTAAAGTGGTAAGTAATGATGTCAATCCACTTTGTAGGGAGTAAGCTAGAGACAAATTCAATTGTAATTCACTTTTTATTTTCTTTTTGGGCTTTTGCACTTTTCTATTTTTTTTTAGCTTTTTCAATATTAAAACAATAGGGTGAGGTGATGATGAAATAACACTAAACTAAAATAAAGATCTAAACAACTAACTAAAAAGTGACTAAAATGAAAACAAAGTTTAACACTAAAATAATAGATAAAGTGAGGTAAACAATTGTGAGAACAATCAAGGAGTGGGATTACACCACAAATTTTAGTTATTCTAATTAATTAATTTAATTAATTGAATTCTCCCAAATTAATATCAAAATTACAAATCAACTCTCGTTGCAAGTGTAATTATAATAGTAATCTTTTAGAAACTTAAGTTTAACACCCCACAACTCTAGAAAAATAGATCCACACTCCTTTTAATTAATCACCCGCTTGGATCGATCAATTAGAATTTTTGTCAATCTTATAAAATAAATTTAGAGTTGAAATTCAACTGATAATACCCCACTTAAGAAAGCCCTATCTCTAGTTCGAATCTAAAATGGATATTATAACTAAAATTTCGATTTTCTCTCGAAAATCATTTACCCTCTCTCGAGGCGTAAATTTAAGGGTGGGGGATCAAAATTAACATTAAAAGGGACTTTTCAAGTAATTAAACTAATTAAAATAAAATAATATCAAATAAGGGTTTTACCCCACCCCTTGAAAGGGGTTTTAGCCTAACATGGTATAAAATATGACAAATTAATAATCAAAGGCATATATAATAAACGAGTAGAGAAAGAGAACAAATCTTCAACAAGTCTCCTTGAAATTGGCAATTTGAACTCTATCATCTTCCATTCAATTCAATTACTCACAATTAATTCTCAACAAATATCTAAAAAAATAAAAGGAAAAACTATTTACATATTGGTGTTTATCTCTCTACAATTCTCTCTCTAGAATTCCTATCTAAAATTTCTCTTTTATTTGGGGTCTTCATCTTCTTTTTGTACTATGCATGGAGCTAGGGGTAGAAATGGGAATTGGCTATGGTGAACATGTGGGAAAGGTGAGATCACATGTGCATGGGGGTGTGAGTTTTGAGGATATTTGGAAGAGGGAATAAAAATCTGATTTGTTAAAAGGGTATAATGGGAAGTTGGGTAAAAGAGGTAGTTGGGGGGTATAATAGGGAAAAAGGGGGTAAATTGGTTGATTAGGCACATGGGGGATTTGTTTTAAATTTGGTCTTATTTGGTTTGGTCTTTGAGCAGGTGACATCGTGTTGGATTGGAAGAATGGGTTTGAGATGAGATGTGGGTTTTGGACATTGGTTTGGTGGGTATGGATTTCCGAATGGGTCTCGTTTGGATCCAAGTTGGGCTGGATCGCGACCTGAGGTGGGTCGCACAGGTGAGTAGGGTCGACGTCGGAGCTACTTGAATCGTGACTGAAAGTCGTCAGAGAAGGGCTGCGACGGGATGGGTGTCGGAGTTGGTTCAAATCGGCGTCGGCATGTATAGGGTTGTAGGTCCGGCGGGGGTGATAGGGTTTATGGGTTGAATTTCTGATTATGGGGATATGGGTAAGAGGGAGGAGAGGAATGGGAAATAGGTATTGAGGTTGGTTGTTTTGTGTTTGTTGGTGTGTTGGTTTGATGATGGAGGTATGTTATAGGAGAGATAAAAGGTTGTTTTGGTTATGGAGGTTTAGGTTAGGAGAAAGAAGTTTTGGGTGAGTTAGAGAAGATGATGGAGTGTGGGGTTGTGTGTGGTAGAATGTAGGATGTGGTGTGTGTGGCTTAGGGTGTAGGATAGATTAGTAATAGGTGTAGGGAGTTTATGTGTGTGTGTGTTTAATTTGAACCCCTAAAAATAACACTAAAACTAACTAATAAAATAAAACTATAAAAAATCTAAAAATTAAATTTCTATTCTAAAAATAAAATAAAGACTCAATAAAAAATAAAATTAAAAAGAAATGAAAAAAAAATGTAAATCTATTTAACATAAAAACTAAAGTCCTAAAAAAAGTAAAATCTAATAAAACTAAATTCCTAAAAATTAATCCTAATGAAATAAAATAAAACTATAACTAAAAACTAATAGAATAAAAATCAAAATACAATTATACTAAATAGAAAAAGAGAAATTGAAACCTAAAAATTCTGAAATAATCCTAAAATTAAAATAACCCAAACTAAAAATCTAAAAAATAATAAAAGGGACAAATTAGACACACACGTGGTTCGAGGTAGGTTTAGGCTAGATCTAGGGTAGGTTAGGGTTACGGGATATGGTATTTAGCTCCATAATGTTACAAATTGCCTTGAAATATAGCTTTGGACACCGCAACGTGCATTCGGCCTACAAAATAAACAATTAAGCACATAAGACCCACATTACCGAGAATTAGCAACTAAAGTACGTCTATTAGGGGTAAAAATTGTACAGTTTTGGGTTCTTATCTGTAGCGATGGTATAATAAAGAAATTCAGCCCCTCTGCCAAATTATAGAACCCGTATAGACTCACACTAACTAGTCCCATACCTAGAAAGCATAAATCGCAACTAAGGCCTACTTACTAGTCCCATAACTAGAAAATATGCTATAAAAAAGGTGAAAACAAATTACCTACATTACCCAACGTCTTCGAGATATCAAAATTATAATATATCCATAAAGTGGCACAATTAAAAACTTATAACAATAATCATAACAACATTAAATTCCCAATTGCTTAATTTTAATTAAATGGTTGAATTCAAGGACACATAATTATTATGATTTTTAAAATAACAACTACATGCAAGTCCTATCATGATTGTTATTTTCCAACACAAGTAACTAAATCAATCTAGGGTTTTCCCATTAAATAACAAAATTTACTTTTTAATGGCTCCTCTACATGTGCATACCCGTAACATAATCGGCGAACCAAATGCTACCAAAAGAACAATAAGGTTATGAGTATTACGTAACATTAATATTTCATTCAAAAGAGTCCCAATATTTATTTCTTTAAGAATTACATTCATAAGTTATTTTAGAAAGTATGAATTTAATGGAGGCTACAATCAAGACATATAGCACTAAGGGAAAGGAATATGATAAACATGCTAGTGATTAGATGTAGAAAAAATGTTAGAGATTTGAGTTCCTCTCGAAAAATGGATCAAAGACTCCTTTTGAATCAACTTGTGGCAAATTAGTCTATGCCTTCAAAACTGAGCTTAAAAATGGTTTTAATAGAGCTAGGGTTTAGAGGTGGAAGATGATGGGAAAATAGAGAGTCTACTGCTCAAGGGTTTGTAGAACAAGTGAATCAAAAACCTAGCCCCAAGGTCCATTTATATAATTAGGTTGAAGAGTTTTAAAATCATAAAATTCATCAAAATAAAAACGTGTTGGGCACGAAATCTGATGGGGTCGATCAATAGATCCCCTAGAGTCGATCGATCGATCACTCAGAAATTTTGAAACTGCCGACATAAAAATGACTTAAGGGATAAACTTTAAAAATCATTTAAAAATCAATTTTAATTCCGATTTCGAAACCGATTGAAATTCTCGTTTTCAAAAATAAAATCCAACATTTTTAATTCAGAAAAATATTTAAATCCAAAACTTTATTTTCCTCCATTTTCCCAAATTTAAATTGAAATACCCAAAAATTATGTGGGTTGTTACATTACACTAAATTCCATTATTTACTTTAACACCACTCGTTGAATTTAATATTTAATAATTTATCATCTAACCCTATAATAAATTAAACTTGTTACCCCGTGCCTAACTCTCGCAGCACTTAGCCTAAAACTATCTGAGTCAAATTCCCGACCCTTAATCTTATTAATTTCACATTAATTAATTTATTGAGGTATTTTACTACCTACAATACCCGGACACATTCACTCGTCCTGTAAATCAAGTCGTACGAATTTTATTTCACTTAATCCGTTACAAATTTAACTCACTACTTTACTCCCACGAAATCTCATACAACTTTTCCATCAAGTTTTTCTCATTATTTCATTTAAAATTCCGTTGGAAAATCCTCCATTTTAATCCCCCAAACAAAATGGGAAAACTTGAACTGTCACACCCCACGAACCGGTTCGAGGTGCCCCTGAACCGCTTCACTGTACCTGAGTCGCAAACCTCCTTCTTCCGAGATTCGTTTTTCCTCCCTTAATGTACCTATAACCTTCTTGGTTCTACTGCAAACCTAAATACGATTTTTCTTGAATTATATACACCTTTAATTCAAGGTTCTACACATCATCCAAACCTCTAAACGCAATTTATTTTCAATCAAAATCCATCAATTTCTGCCTTGGGTTTTTATCCAGGTTCCATTCAATCGGTTATAAATTTCGTTCTATAATCTAAAGTTAAACATCAATATCTACTCGGTTTATCATAGGATTCAGATTTCTGCAACCTAAAAATATATAGCATCATCAATTTTCATTTAATCTACACAACATGATTAAATCATCCATGCCCCTTTTTTTTGTATGAAAACCCACCCAAAATGAATTTTGATATAATAACCCATTCCGAAATGACTATAGTTTACACCCACCATAATATGAAAGGAAATACCACAATTTTAATGAAATCAAGTTTAACTACTTGCCTGAATAAATTCATAGGGTCTTATTTCCTTTGATGTAGATAAGAATTTGATGAAGAACACATCACTTTCTTCTCGGTTTGGCTCCCCAAAACTCTCCCAATTGATCCATCCTTTCTCCTCTACAAAGCTAGGATTTTTATTATGATTTTTGTCTACCATAAACTCCCAAACTTAGGCTTTATATCACTAATCCAGAAAATAAGCCTATGGGCCAAATTAAAATTACCCGAACAACCCCGTATGAGTCCGGTTATACCTAAAAATGCCTCGAGATCCAATTACTATCCCCAGGTACTCTTTTTCGACCATCTTGACCTATTTGGAATCAATCGTACACTCAGAATCGTCATCCAAGCCACTATACTAAAATCTCCAACCTCAACCTCAATTATAACACATGTAAATTAAAAATAACTCGAATTAAATAAATCTTTAATTCACTAATTTAATTAAATCCCCTAGATAAATTAATTTCTTTATCACTGAATCAATTAAATTATAAATTCACAAAAATACGGGGTGTTACATACTTCCCCACTGTAATACCCCGTATTTTTATGGCATTTAATTATGGGATTAATTAAATTAAATTGGAATAAATTAATTTAATATTAATCCAGATTTTAAAATAGATATTTACTAGCATGACGAGAGTTAGTAATTATTGGCGAGAATTATCTTGAATATTACTAAATGAGTAAATTAATAGATGATATTGAATTTATTAAAAATTATCGCGAGTGAATAAAACTATAATTATAGAAATTAAATCGGGATGCGCGTGTGTCGTGTCAGGACTAAATTAATGGAATAAAAAAGTAAATTAATTCTAAGTCACCTGTATGGTCATTTAGAGTGTGCCAATGTATCCGAAAGGGTCGAGAGAGTCAGAAAAGTGTACCTGGGAGATTAGTTTGGGCCTCAGGGCAATTTTAAGCCTAATCGGCAACCTAGGAGGGCATTTTGGTAATTTTCCATTTTAGGCCTTAATTAATGACGGAAATTGAGAGCTTATATCTGATGAAATTGGGAGTACTCTAGGTTTAGAAACACTGGAGTTGCAGATAGGATAAGGAAGAGGGAAGAGAGAAGGCTTCTAAGGAGAAGAACCACAAATCCTACACAATTCTCACCAATTCCACTACCAAAGTGTAGATCAGGGAATGAGGAGCGGGATGATACCCATCATCTTCTAAAATTTAGACTTTCATTCTCGAGGATAGTATCTAACTTGTTGTTCTTTAGTTGGTAACACATCCATGCTAGTGTAGCAGATAATTATTTTATGTTTTCATGAAAGTTAAAAGATGTTTGAGAGATTTATATCGAATTTCTAAGTAGAAACCATGTTAGGACAACCCTATTGTTATATGTAGATTATTAACTCCAAATTGATGTCCAGTAGAGGTTAAATTCTAGAAGAATTAGGAAGATATTGATGATAATGATGATAAAAATAGGGTTCTTGATAAATTAACTTGAATTAACCCTTTAATGGATGGCCCTTGATGATTTTGTATATGTTTTACGTTAGAAAATCGTGTACATAGGATAATACAACTCATGCTTTGATTGTTTGGGAGTTTGGGACGAATTAATAGAGGTTTTGAGAATTTAATCTGATGAAGCACGTAGGTAAAGAATTACAAAACTAGGCCAAGAACAGTTCGATCGATCGATCGACTCAAGAATTGGATCGATCGATCGACCCTTGTCATCGATCGATCGACTCCTCCTGGAAATTGAAACTTCTTTCCCTTTTAAATGTCAATCCAATCCCATTGTGTAAGGGCCTTTATACATAATTTGAATATCATAATGGGACTTGAGAAGGACCAGTAGGGTATAGGCAAGGTCTGGGTAACACGACTTTGTGTGGAGTTTAACCGTGGGATTTCCGGGGTACGAAATGGAGTGGAAATTGTGCATACGTTAAATTAAGTGCTATGAGAATTAAGAATGACTTAGACCAATAGGGTAGAAAGTGTTCACCTACTAATTTTATATTTACCAAGATGATACACATCGAGAGTCGAGAAGCACTTAAGGACTTACGGTAATTGAGAAAGTATGAGTGGATTAATTATACGTAGGACTCGGGTGCTATGTATCGCGTATGGTTAGAATATTATATAGGTTGTATGTGTACCAATATGAATGATGAAAATATAAATATGTGTGTATGAATACTTATTATATAAATATATGTGTATAAATATATGTGTGTAATCTCGATTGGACGTTATGGGGGGATATTGACTTTTACCCTAGAATATAGCATCCTTGGTATAGGCTATCTGAGAATGATAGTCAGACGGTACTAAGAGACGTGAGGGTATGTGTTGACCTCTTAGTGACTTGGAACTATGCTTTGTCGCGAATATGTGTGTTTTGTGTTAATACAGTTCGAGAGTGATTCCGAACTAGTACTCCCTTTTGTACAATAGATACATGGATTTGATAGCAGAGTATCCTAGCACCATAAATTTATATAGGGTGCTTTATTAGTATCTATATATATATATATCGGTGACTAATCTACTGTTCTTGTAAGTTGGTAAAATTGAATAATTAATATTAAATGAATTAAGTGGTTGTGAACTTAAGACTGTATTGAGATTAACAGAGCTGGCGTGATAAATTCATGAGGAAAGGTTATGAGATGTGAACTATAGTCATGTGATCACTTGAATTAGGATTTGGTGAGGGGAAATTGGGTTAGAATAGTTAACTAGGTTAGCCTTAGCTAGATTAACTTGGTAATATGTTTGGCATGCATACTAGTTGAGAGGTGATAATTCTCAAGCAAGTGTCTAGGTATTAACATGTATGTAATATCAACTAATAAGCATTTTAAATACTTGTTAAACTATTTTTAAAGCTATTTCACACTCGGGCTCTGACCCGTTTCTTATCATCTCTTCTTTCTCTTGTATATATATATATATATATATTACAGGTGCCTAACCATAGGGGAATCAGGCTTAGATCTTTGGACTATTGACGTGCTACAGTTAGTGTGGGAGTTGCAGGTCCTTACAGTAGATGACTTCATCCCTGTCTTCTCAGTCTTCTATTTAGTCGTTATTAGATAGGACATGTGTCGCCCATTTTCAGTTTTTATTTAGATCAGAGATAATTGTACTCTTTATTATTTCAGTATTCTATTTAGTGGGATTGCTTTAATTATTTCATTATCCTTCGATTTGGGATATTCTATTTGGATGATTAATTTAGCATGTTTATTTTATTTGGATGTCTTGTATTTTTGATATTATTATCTGTGTTAATAAAAATGGTTTCGTATATTAAATCATAACCATAGGACTTAATCTATAAAAAATAAATGTTTTGACACTTAGGGTGTGTTTGATAAATAAGATAGAAAATAAGCACCAAGAGTCAATTTTCATAGAATTGAAAACTTGGAAATATTTTCCATGGAAAAAATTTGTTGGTGTTGTTTGATTACAATTATTTTCCAGGTGGAAAATGTTCTACTTTCCATCTTTTGCGTTTGGTTCCCAATATTTTCCATGGAAAAAAAGTATAAAATATATATATAAAATAGAAAAATAATAAAAATCCCAGAAAATTAATAAAAATCCCAAAGAATATATAAATAAATCTAAAATGTGAATAAAACCTCAAAAATAAGGAGAAAAATCGAGAAAATGAATAAACACCCAAAAATAATGAAAAAACCTCCAAAATAATGGGAAAAAATCCAGAAAGTGAATAAAATTCAAAAAATAATGCAAAAAAATACAAAAAATGAATAAAAATCCAAAAATAATGAAAAAAAGTATAGAAAGTGAATAAAAACCCAAACCCAAAAATAATGAAAAAATACAGAAATAGAATAAAACTCCAAAAATAATGAAAAAAATCCAGGATATGAATAAAAACTCAAAAGTAATGTGGAAAAAAATCCAGCAAAGTGATTAAAAACCCCAAAAAATGAAAAAATATCCAAAAAGTGAATAAAAACCCCAAAAAATGAAAAAAAAATCGAAAACGTGAATAAAATCCCCAAAATAATGAAAAAAAATCCAAAAAAGGAATTAAAATCCAAAAATAATGAAAAAAATAAAAAAATGAATAAAAAACCAAAAAAATTAAAAAAACAAAAAGTGAATATGACCCCCAAAATAATGAAAAAATCCAAACAATGAATAAAAACCCAAAAATAATGAAAACAAAATCCAGAAAGTGAATAAAAATCCAAAAATAATGAAAAAAATACATAAAGTGAATAAAATCCCAAAAATAATGAAAAAAATCCAGATAGTGAACACAAACCCAAAAATAACGAAAAAAATACAAAAAGTGAATAAAACCAATAAAATAATATTAAAAAAAGGAATAAAATTCCAAAAATAAAAAATATAGAAACTGAATAAAAAACAAGAAAATAAATATTAACCTCATAATAAATTTCTGGATTTTCTAAATGATTTCTTGATTTTTATTCAACTTCTTGATTTTATTTTTTTTGGATTTTTTTTTATTTTCTGGATTTTTATTCATTTTGTGAATTTTTTTCAATATTTTTGGTTTTTTTCATTTTCTGTATTTTTTCCATTATTTTTGGAGTTTTCACTTTATGTATTTTTATTAATATTTTTGAGTTTCTTTTTCATTTTCCCTATTTTTCATTATTTTTGGAGTTTTATTCTCTTCCTGTATTTTTTACATTGTTTTCGGGGTTTTTCATTTTTTTGGCGTTTTATTTACTTTCTGTATTATTTCATTAATTTTTGGTTTTTATTCATTTTCTTAATTTTTTCATTAATTTTGGGGTTTATATTAACTTTATTTATTTATTTTCATTATATTTGGGTTTTTAGTCACTTTCTGAATTTTTTTCGTTATTTTTGGATTTTTATTCACGATCTTGTTTTTTTCATTATTTTGGGGGTTTTAGTCACTTTCTCCAGTTTTTTTCATTATTTTTGGGTTTTATTCACATTCTGGGTTTTTTTCATTATTTTTGGATTTTTTTTCATTTTGTGTATTTTTGGAGTTTTAATCACTTTATGTAATTTTTTCATTATTTCTGGTGTTTTTTTTCATTTTTTCGATTGTTTCCATTATTTTGGGGGTTTTTATTCACTTTATGTATTTTTTTCATTATTTTTGGGTTTTTATTCACTTATGGATTTTTTTTCATTATTTTCGGATTTTTATTCTTTTTCTGGATTTTTTTCATTAGTTATGGGGATCACTTTCTGGATTTTTTCCATTATTTTTGGATTTTTATTCACGTTCTCAATTTTGCTTAATTTTTTTTCGTGTTTATTCATTTTTTGTATTTTTTTCATTATTTTTGAAGTTTTATTAACTTTCTGTATTTTTTTCATTATTTTTGGATTTTTATTCATTTTCTGGATTTTTTTCATTTTTGGGGGGGTTTGATTCACTTTTTGTTTTTTTTCATTTTTTTGAATTTTTATTCATTTTCTGTATTTTGGAGTGTTATTCACTGTCTGTATTTTTTACATTATTTTTGTTTTTTTTTTCAATTTTTTGGATTTTTTTCATTATTTTTTTTGTTTTTATTCAGTTTTGGATTTTTTTTCATTATTTCTGGGGTTTTAATCACTTTCTCAGTTTTTTTTCATTATTTTTTGTTTTTATTCACGTTCATTTTTATTCATTTTCTGTATTTTTTTCATTATTTTTGGAGTTATTCACTTTCAGTAGTTTTTCATTATTTTTAGGTTTTTATTCATTTTATGGATTTTTTTTCCATTATTTTTGGAAGTTTATTCACTTTGGGGATTTTTTTTCCACTATTTTTGGGTTTTTATTCACTTTCTGGATTTGTTTTCATTATTTTTGGCTTTTTATTCATATTTTTGATTTTTTAAAATTATTTATGGGGTTTTAATAAGATTCTAGATTTTTTTTCATTATTTTTGGGTTTTTATTCATTTTGTGAATTTTTTTCATTTTTTTGGGCTTTTTATTTATGTTTTGTATTTTTTAATTATTTTTGGAGTTTTATTCACTTTCTGTGTTTTTTTCATTATATTTGGGTTTTTAGGCATTTTCTGGATGTTTTTCATTATTTTTAAGGTTTATTCACTTTTTGGATTTTTTTATATTATTTTTGGGTTTTATTCACTTTTTGAATTTTTTTTTTCATTATTTTTGGGTTTTTCTTCAATTTTATAAGTTCTTTATCATTTTTTTTTGGTGTGGTAAATCTTTTTCCTGGAAAATGAATAACAGGGTGGGAGGAGGTTTTTTAATTCCATCTTTTGTGAAAAAAGTGGTTACGTGATTTGTTTTAAAGAAATCAATTCCATAGAAAATTTTATTTATCAAACATCCAAAAGATGGAAAATGACTCCATATATTACATTTTCCATGGAAAATTAGTGTTATCAAACACACCCTTAGTTTAATTATTTATTAGGTAATTAATAAAGAAAAATTATTTTTTGACAGTGATGCTAAGAATAAATCAACCAGACATTTTGATTTAATTTAATAAAGGACTGATCACCGGATATTTAATTTGGTGGGGGTGTCACAGGTGGTATCATAACATCAGGTTTTAGAGTCCTTTAGGATCTGTGAGTCTTATTGTGCTTCCAGCTTAGCGTCTTTGATATAGAGCCCTATTTTTAGGACTGTTATATTTTTATTTATGCGATTATGTCTTCATCTATTTGAGATTTAATAATAACTATGGACCGATAATTTCCTTCTCATTTCAGATGCCTCCGAGACGAGCCCTGACGAACAAAAATGCCCAACCAGAGCAACGAGCAGCTCAGGCTCAGGGAATAATAAACGCAGTCGAGGTCATCGCCATAGTTGCTCAAGCGGTGAATGCAGCTCTAGCAGTAGTACAACAGGCGTCGTCATGTCAGTTCTAGCTCAATTTCCCACTGCATGGGAGAGAGTTAGGGGTGCCTTTCAGATGTCACATCCCCAGAGTTCTCGGGCGGTTCTGATATTTTCATCGTGAGCAAATGGAAGAAAGACATCCAGAGGTATCTTTGCATGCACGAGTGCACGGACATTCAAAGATAGTTACTAGCTTCCTTCAAGTTAGTAAGGATCGCTTTATGATGGTAGGAGTCCACTACCACTTTAAAAGAGAGGGACAATATGATGGTTCAGAGTTTCTAGGCGCAGTTTGACCGTAAATACTTTCCTTCTGTCCTGCAAACTGAAATGAGGAAAAAAATGTTAAATCTTAAACAGGAAGGTATGACTATTGCGGAGTATGAAGAGGAGTTCACGAGATTGATTACTATAGTGCCAGATGAGGTACCCACCAAAGAGAAGAACATTCGGATGTTCATGGATGGTTTGGCTCGGAGGATTCGCCAGCACCTCTTGGGTAATTTGTCGTTGGGTACTTATACTGATGTACTCAACGCCACCCTATTACATTGCGAGGACCACCACTTCCACCAGCAGGGGAGAAAGCGATCCAGAGAGTCCAGGTAGCAGGTTCGGACAGGAGGTAGTAGTGCTAGTGGGAGACCAGCAGCTCAGGGGCAGGTTCGTCAGGTTTTGTAGAGTTCCCATCAAGGGGACCCTGTTAAGCGATTCCAATCTGGCGACTCTAGGCATGGACATGGAGGATATAGATACGGGCAGCATCATTATCAGTAGGTCCAACAGCAATATTAGTAGGGCCAATGGAGAGGTGGTAACAGCAATCAGGACCGAGGACAGGAGGGACAAATGGGAGGAAATTTCAGGGGCAGATGATTTAGTTGTGGAAAGAATGGCCATAGACGTCAGGATTTCCCCGAGGAGGACAGGTAGCAGGGTAGCCTCAGGATCCATAAAGATCGATCTTCCGCGCCGCCCTCCTCGCACCACCTCAGATACTTGTGTTACCAGCCATCCTGATCGTCCCAGTTTAGCAGGATAATTATAGTATGGACGTGTTTATAACGTCCACCGGACAATAGCACCGTAGGCGCCACCCACAGTTGAGGGTAAGTTTCCTATCCATGGTACTATGGTGCACATTTTATTTGACACTAGGGCAACGCCCTATTTCATAGCTACTAATTTTTCATGAGCCACGAGGTTGTTAGATATGACAGAGAGTACTGTGACATGTGTAAACTCACCGTTTGGTAATGGGTCATTGATTTTCTTTATATGCCGAGGAGTATGTATAGAGTTTGGGATCCTGATCTTTCCTGCAGATATGCTAGTTTTAGATATGCATGAACATGATGCCATTATTAGCATGGATTGACTTTCTGCTTATAAAGCCATGATAAATTGTTTCAGTATGAGTATTATTTTTGTTATTCTGGGTTAGGAGATGTTTCTGGTGGAGATGCCTCGTCCTAAGGGAGGATCGTACACCCATTTATATTTCATGGAGGAGGAGACCTCTAAGGAGGTGGTGGTTCCCATTATTATGATTCCTATAGTTTGAGATTTTTCAATGTGTTCAAGGATAAACTGGGACTACCGCCTAGCCGGGAGATAGACTTAGTTATAGATTTAATGTCGGGCGCTCAACTGATAGCTCTCACACCATACCATATGGATCCAGTTGATATGAGAGAGTTGCGGGATTAGATTTAGTAACATATGGGATAGGGATTCATCCGTAGGAGTACCTCACCTTGGGGTGCTATCCTGTTATTTGTGAAGAAAATATATGGGTCATTGAGGTTATGTGTGGACTACTAAGAGTTGAATAAAGTCACGATATGAAATAAGTATATGTTGCCCCGAATTGATGACTTGTTCGACTAGTTGAGAGGAGTTTCCTTCGTCCCAAAGACATACTTCAGGTCGGGGTATCATCAATTACAAATTAGGGAGCAGGATATGTCGAAGACTGCTTTCTTAACGCGATATGATCCTACGAGTTTCGAGTTATGCCGTTTAGGGTAACCAATGCTCTAGCCGTGTTCTTGGACTTAATGAACAGGGTGTTCAGAGAGTTCCTAGATTAGTTTGTCATTGTAATCATACATGACATTTTGATTTATTCCCAGACTGAGGAGGAGCATGCCGAACATTTGAGACGGGTACTTCAGACTCTTTGAGAGCATCAGCTATATGCTAAGTATGAGAAGTGTGGGTTTTGGATACGTGAGGTCCAGTTCTTAGGGAACATTTTCTCCGTCAAGGGAATATTCATGGAACTAAGAAAGGTGTCTGCAGTGACGGAGTGGGCAGAGCCCACGACACCGTCAAAGATCCGTAGTTTCTTAGGATTGGCAGGGTACTACAGGTGGTTCATTTAAGGATTCTAAAAAATAACGGGTTTGTTAACTAATCTGACTCATAAGGGGGTACCATACATATGTGACGCTTATCAATTAGCTTTCGATGAGATCGAGGATAAGTTTACTTTGGTGCCAGTTCTTGCTTTACCCAGGCCAGGAGTAGAGTACCTAGTGTATATTGATGCTTCCCTATAGGGAAATGGTGGAGTACTTCAGTAGGAGGAGTAGGTTATAGCTTATGCCTCCCGCAAGCTCAAGCCTCACGAGAAGAATTACCCCACCCACGACTTGGAGCTAGCATCGGTCATGTTTGCCTTGCGAATTTGGAGACACTACTTGTTGGGGGAGAAGTTTCTCTTGTTCATAGACCACAGGTCACTGCAATACTTGTTCACTCAGTGGGATTTGAACATGCATTAGCGCAGGTGGATGGAGTTTCTGAAAGATTAACAGTTCAAGATACAGTACCACTCGTGGAAGATAAACGTAGTTGCTAATGCATTGAGACGTAGGCCACTAGGTGTGGCGGCAGAAGTATGGAAGGCTAAGTGGAAATAGTTGAGACATCAGGAGGCAGTGGCCCGATCCTTTATATCCATCATGATAGTCACACCAAAGATTGTTACGAGGGTGATCCAGGCCTAAGCAGGTGATTCATTTTTCAAGGATTAGATTGTATAGCTTCTAGCCGAGGGAGCAGAGTCCTACTCAGTGAGTTCAGATGGATGATTGCGATTTAGTGGGAGATTAGTGGACACAAAGAGGGGAGGACTTATGTCATGTAGTAATGAGACAGGCGCACGGATCTCGATTTGCAGTACATCCTATAGGGGATAAGATGTACCAGGACATGAGGCAACAGTACTAGTGGAATGGGATAAAGAAGGACATTACGGAGTTCGTGTCCAAGTGTACCACCTGTCAGTTGATAAAGGTCGACCATCACAGACCGCCAGGATCAATTCAGTCGTTAGAGATCCTTATGTGGAAATGGGAGAGCATTTCCATGGATCTCGTCACTGGATTGCCTATATCATAGCGGGGTCACGATTCTATATGGGTAGTGGTGGTTCGGTTGACCAAAGTAGTGCATTTTCTTCCAGTGCGGACAGACCACACTATAGGACAGTATGCCCAGTTATTTATTATTGACATAGTGAGGTTGCATTGGGTACCCCTAGATATCGTGTCTGATAAATATAAGATTTTTGTATCATGCTTCTGGGAGATCTTTCAGGAGGCTATGGGTAATGAATTGTGGTCGAGTACGATGTATCACCCACATATAGATGGGAAGAATGAGCGTACTAATCCGATGTAGGAGGATATGCTACGCACGTGTGTCCTTGATTTTGGAGGGGGATGGGAGCAGTACCTCTCACTAGTGTAGTTCGCCTATAATAACTCTTACCAGTTTACGATTAGCATGGTCCCATTTGAGGTATTATACGGCGAAACTTGTTTTTCTCCCACTTGTTGGCTATAGGTGGGGGACAACAAGCTACTTGGTCCAGAGGTGATTCAGGAGACGTCATCCAGGATTGAGTTGATCAGGAGTCTCATTCGAGTAGAATAGGATAGGTAGAAAAGATACGCCGATGCAAAGCAATTCTTCAGGGAGTTTAGCGTGGGGACCAAGTATTACTGCGAGTGTCTCCTATGAAAGGAGTGATGAGGTTTGGGAAGAAAGGGAAATTGGCTCCGAGGTACGTAGGACCATTTTCTATCATCGAGTGCATTGGACCAGTGGCATACAAGCTTGGGTTTCCGAAGAACTTGCACCATATTCACGATGTGTTTCACATTTCATCGTTGAGGCGGTATCTTCGGGCTGATTTGACCCAGACTCATATTGCGATAGATGAGATTGATTTGCATCCCAATATTTCTTATGAGGAGACCCCAATGGCTATCCTAGACCATAGTTAGAGGTGAATGAGGTCGAAGGTAGTCCCACTTGTACGGGTCTAGTGAGAGCATCATAATGTAGAGGAATTCACTTGGGAGCACGAGGCAAATATGTACAAAAGTATCCAAAATTGTTTTCACCAATTATGCCTCATTTTCCGAATTTCGAGAAGAAATTCCGTTATTAGGGGGAAGTATGTAATACCCCGTATTTTTATGGCATTTAATTATGGGATTAATTAAATTAAATTGGGATATATTAATTTAATATTAATCCTGATTTTAAAATAGATATTTACTAGCATGACGAGAGCTAGAATTATTGGCGAGAATTATTTTAAATATTACTAAATGAGTAAAGTAATATATGAGATTGAATTTATTAAAAATTGTCACGATTGAATAATACGACAATTACAGAAATTAAGACAGGACGCGCGTGTGTCGTGTCGGGACTAAATTAATGGAATAAAAAGTAAATTAATTATAAGTCGCCCGTATAGTCATTTCGAGTGCTCCAATGTGTCCAAATGACAACTCGGGGGATTAGTTCGGGGGGGCTCGGGGTAATTTTATGCCTAAACGACAACTCGAGAGGGCATTTTGGTAATTTACCATTTTAGGTCTTAATTAAGGACCAAAATTGAGAGATTATATCTGATAGAATTTGGATTCCTCAATGGTTAGAAACACTAGAGTTGCATAGAGGCTAAGGAAGAGGGAAGAGAGAAGTCTTCCAACGAGAAGAACCACCAACACTACAACATTTTCACCAATTCCACCACCAAAGAGTATATCAAGGACTAAGGAGCGGGATGATGCCCATCATTTTCTACAATTCAGAATTTCATTCTTGAGGCAAGTATCTAACTTTTTGTTCTTTATTTGATAACACACCCATGCTAGTGTATGAGATAATTATTTTATGTTTTCATGAAAGTTAAATGATGTTTGGGAGATTTATATCGAATTTCTGAGTAGAAATCGCGGTAGGACAACCCTATTGGTATATGTAGATGATTAACTACGAAATCCATGTTCACTAGAGGGTAAAATTCTTGAAGAATTAGGAAGATGATGATGATGATGATGATGATGATGATGATGATAAAAATAGGGTTCTTGATGAATTAACTTGAATTAACCCTTTAATTGATGGCCCTTAATGAATTTGTATATGTTTTACGTTGGACATCATGTATGTAGGATAGTAAAACTCTTGGTTTAATTGTTTGGGAGTTTGGGATGAAGTAATAAAGGTTTTTAGGATTTAAGTTGATGAAACCCGTAGGTAAAGAATTGCAGAAAGTGGGTCAAGAACTATTCTCTTAATCGATCGACTCAAGAATGTCGATCGATCGACTGGATCAATCATCGATCGATCGACTCCTCCTGGAAATTGAAACTTCTTCCCCTTTAAATGTTAATCCAATCCCAATGTGTAAGGACTTTTGGACATAATTTAAATATCATAATGGAACTTGATAAGGACTAATAGGGTATAGGCAAGGTCCGGGTAACACGACTTTATGTGAAATTTAATCGTGGGATTTTGGAGTTATGAAATTGGGTGGAAATTAAGCGTACGATAAATTAAGTCTTGTGATAATTAAGAATGACTTCGAATAGTAGGGTAGAAATCTTACACCAACTGATTTTATATTTACGAAGATGATATACTTTGAGAGTCGAGAAGCACTACTTCGACCAGTAGGGTAGAAAGCTTACACCAACTGATTTTATATTTACGAAGATTATACACTTTGAGAGTCGAGAAGCACTTAAGGACTTACGGTAATTGAGAAAGTAAGAGTGGATTAATTATATGTAGGACTCGGGTGCTATGTGTCTCGTATGGTCAGAATATTATATGGGTCGTATGTGTACCGATATGAATGATGAAAATATAAATATGTGTGTATGAATATTTATTATATAAATATCTATGTGTAATCATACCCATGCTACTTGCTATCACGGAGGTTTCACGTCGGGACAGTCTTATCTCGATTGGACCTTATGGGGGGATATTGACTTGTACCCTAGAACATAGCATCCTTGGTACAGGCTATCTGAGAATGATATTGAGATTGTCCTAAGAGACATGAGGGTATGTGTTGACCTCTTAGTGACTTGGACCTATGCTTCGCCTCCAATATGTGTATTTTTTGTTAACACAGTTCGAGAGTGATTCTGAACTAGTACTCCCTTTTGTACAAGTGATATGTGAGAAGAGTGCCCTTGCGTTAAAATAAGGAAGCTATTTAATTAAACTCATTTTTTATCAATTAAGTCTTAAGCATGCATCTAGGTGTGATTGATGATAGAATCAAGCAAGAACATTCAAACACACAGAAATGAGGAAAAAAATCCCCCAAAGGCGCAAAACCTTCTATTTTCACTATAATTTTGTAAGAAAACGGCTTACACGGATTGCAGTAAAAATACAGTGACACAGAAATACCCTCGGGTGTCGGTTATGCTGTCGGTGGTTGGAACTATCGCTTTCCAGTAGGGCAACAATGAAGAAGAGAACAGCTTCCTCACAAATTACTCTAGTTGAGTAAAAGATCTTCTGTAAGGTTTAAAGATTCACACACATATATGGGAATGGTTTTGTGAATCAAAAAGGTTTTAAAAACCTTAAAAAGATGAAGTCTTATTCTAGACAGTTTTCGCAGAATTTTGAGATTGCAGAAAGACTTGAAAAATGTGTAGAAGTGGAACGGATATTTATTCAAAAATCAAGGCGGTGTCTCGTTCGAACGAGATAGCCATGTTGCTCGAACGAAGGACAGAAATCGTTCAAACGAGATCGCGCGACATGACTATCTCACGCGAAAGACATTCAAAGTCGTTTGAGCGAGCTCTTCGTTCAAGGCACTTCGCTTCTACACTTAGAAAAAAACTCTTCCTTTGATGAAAAATTAATCCAGACTTCAAAAATAATTTTCAAAAAAATTCCCAAATATTTATGCAAATATTTAAAGCTCCAATAAAACATTTTACCGATAAAGCATAGTGGAGTAGTGGGAATGAGCTGAGCAGCACGCCGCATATTGCATGATGCACGTGAAGATACTGGATCCATTGAATTCGGATAAAGGCCGTCGAGGTGGTTCGTGTTGACGTGTCGAATGTAGCGGTATCATACATACAAACTGTGATCTAGGAGTAAACAGAAAATTCCTAGATTCTACCCCGGACATTTATAAAATTATGTCCTTACAAATCTCCCCCGTGTCTATGCCGGTACATACATAAAAAATCTGAATTAAGCAATCAAATGACATACAAGATAATATCCCCATTAAACCTTCAAACTGAGAATACTAAATGACATGTCTTTCAAATCTTCATCTCTTCAAAAACTTCCAAAGCTTTTCTCATCAGGGTGTGAAACATCATGATCGTCAATCTTTGTACCTACACACATAAGATAAAGCAAAAAGCTTCATGACGCATCGATTTTGAAATTATATAGATAAAGCATTAATAATCATATCTCCCCTATAATGCAAAAACTCCCCCGTAACATGATATCAAAACATTGAGTGTCACGATAAAAATGCATAGCAAACAAGGATCAAACTACGCGCATGCAAAGGGATATCTCAAAAATCTCACAAGCTATTTTTGAATTTTTCAATTTTTCATACAAAAATAAGATACTAAAAAAAAATCACACCACGGATTTAAACTAAAACAACCAAGTCATGGAAATGGAATGAATGGGTGTGAACACATTCGGTAGGTAAATAAACTCAATCAATCATATGTACACGATGCATATGTGTACCCCTAACGAATAAACATCAAAAGTATCCTTTGGTGTAAAAATTTGTTGAATTTAAATGACATCGTCCTATACAAATCAACAAATCAAGTTAAATGATTTCCACACCAATAACGTCCAAAACTATTTAGCGCTTTTTCAAGATTTTCAGGATGTGCAAACCCATTATAAAATCTCCAACCAAACTCCCTCATATATATTTTCTTTTTGAGGTGAATAAACTAAATTCTCAAACTTTGGAGAATTGGTGCAAAACCCTAAATGGCCCATAATTGGCATGAATTTCTTTTTATTGCCTTTCTAGCTCTTTTAAACCTCTTTGGACCCCGGATAACAAAATTTCTCCATTTTTAGGTCCTTTTTAACGGTGGCTTAGAATCGCAAAGGCTAAATGAACCTTTCGCAGCCCTTCCTCGTTTTCAAATAAACACACAGTCTCATCAAAACGGTTCTTATATGCACAATTTCCTTATCAAAATTTATCGCGCTTGGTTCGTTTTAAAGACAGGATTGAAGTGAAAACACCAACCAACATGTGATAAGAAAATCACAATAATCAAACAAATCCGTGCACGTGTGCAATAAAGGAAATCATGAGTCAAACATGTACGTAGTAACACTTAATTACATCTTAATGACTCCAAACATTATAAAGCACAAGGATGAATTGACCAATTGTCACAAAACACTATCAAATAGTCACATGAAAATAATGGAATGATGTTGTGACTCGGTTATCCTAAGTCTCCATCCATAAACGGCACAAATAAAATACACAAATCTTTTTGGATTTTCTCAAAAATTTTGTCCAAATAAAATCTTTTTCTATTTTTCAAAAATTTTCAAAAGCAAAAATCTATACAACAAGTACATGTCACAACGCTAGCAAAAATATATCAAAAAGCATAACTAGCGTATGACAAACATGCAAACACAATCATCTATATGTTATGGAAAGAGAAGAATCATGTGCAAGCAAATGAGAATCAATTATTCTAAAATATAGTGTATCCAAAAAGGATTTCCTAACCCAAACAGATGTAACACGTCGACACGGGATTTTGGGAACCAAAAAAATACTAGACTTCGAGTTCCTAGGACCTCTTCCAAGATCAAAACAAAATCTCCTAAGGTAACCTTTCCTACCACAATATGAACATGTGTAAACGGGTGGAACGACACCTAAAGTGTGATCTTTTCTAACATCCTTGGAATTAGTTGACCCTCTAAAACAAATAATGGTTTTGGCTTTAGCATTAGAAGCATGAGAACACGATGAGCCATTACCATCACTATCAAACCTATGTGAGTCTGTTAAATCATTTTTTAATTTCAAAAATTTTGAATCAAGTAAAGAATTAGACTCTTCCAAATTAAGGGACGCCTTTTTCAAGTTTTCAATAATTCTAAAAAGCGTATCTCTCTCTCCCTCAATTAAAGCAAACTTTTTCCTAAGAGTCTTTTCACATTCCACAAACTCATTGACTAAAATATTTTTATCCTCTTTGGCACAAACACTAACCATCGAATTTTTAAGGTCCTCCAATTCTTTCTCTTAAAATAAGACCCTATCATCACTCTCCTTATTGGACAATTTTAAAGCAACAAAGTCATGATCCAAGGAAACAAAATTTTCACGATAAAAATCTAGTTGATTTTGAACTGTTTGCAAAAGATTCATCGCGGATTTAAAACAAGAATTTTCTTTTTCCAAAACTTTAATTCTTTTTGCAAACGTCAAATTCAAACGATTTATTTCATCAAAACTTTGACTCGGGTCATCAAAGGAGGGCATCCGATTAGATAAGTGCTTGATCGAAAAAATTGCGATTTTTCTTTAAAAAAACTGATTTTTCAAAAAAAAAATAATATCACACAAATTTTGCGAAAAATAGGAATACGCAATAAATTAGCGCAACCTGCTCTGATACCAATTTGACGACATGAGAAGTCAAATTGTATTAGGGAAAAAAGTTTAAAAATCAAGATCACTTGATAATTTAGAGTAACCCGCTCTGATACCAATTTGAGAAGAGTGCACTTGCGTACTAGGTGTGATTGATGATAGAATCTAGCAAGAACATTCAAACACACACAAGTGAGGAAAAAATCCCCCAAAGGGGCAAAACCTTTTATTTTCACTATATTTTTTTAAGAAAACGCCTTACACGGATTATAGTAAAAATACAGTGACACAGAAATACCCTCGGGTGTCGGATTTGTTATCGGCGGCTGGAACTATCCCTTTCCAATAGGGCATTAATGAAGAAGAGAACGGCTTCCTCACAAATTACTCCAGTCGAGTAAAAGATCTTCTTGAAGGTTTAAAGATTCAAAAACATATATGGGAATGGTTTTGTGAATAAAAAAGGTTTAGAAAACCTTAAAAAGATGAAGTCTTATTCTGGACAGTTTTCGCACAATTTTGAGATTGTAGAAAGACTTGAAAAATTTGTAGGAGTGGAACGGATATTTATACGAAAATTGAGGTGGTGGCTCATTCGAACGAGATAGCCATGTTGCTCGAACGAAGGATAGAAGTCGTTCGAACGAGATTGCGCGACATGCCTATCTCGCGCGAATGACATTCAAAGTCATTTGAGCGAGCTTGTCATTCAAGGTACTTCGCTTCTACACTTAGAAAAAATTATGCTTTTGATAAAAAATTAATCCAGACTTCAAAAATAATTTTCAAAAAAATTCCCAAATATTTATGCAAATATTTAAAGCTCCAATAAAACATTTTATCGACACAGCGTAGTGGAGTAGTGGGAATGAGCTGAGCAGCACGTCGCATGTAGCATGATGCACGTGAAGATACTCGATGAATTGAATTCGGATAAAGGCCATCGAGGCTGATCATGTTGATGTGCCAAATGTAGCTGTATCAGACATACAAACTGTGATCTAGGAGTAAACAGAAAATTCCTAGATTTCACCCCGGACATTTATAAAATTATGTTCTTACAATATGGGGATTCGATAGTTGAGTATGCCAGCACCATCGATTTATGTGGGGTGCCGGTGACTAACCTACTATGCTTGTAAGTAGATAAAATTGAATAATTAATATTAAATTAATTAAGTGGTTGTGAACTTAAGACTGTATGGAGATGAACATAGATTGCTTAATAAATTCATAAGGAAAAGTTATCAGATATGAACTACAGTCATGCGATCACTTGAATCATGATTTGGTGAGGGGAAATTGGGTTAGAATAATTAATTGGGTTAGCCTTATCTAGTTTAACTGGGTAGTACATTAGGCGTGCACACTAGTTGAGAGGTAAGAATTCTCAAGTGAGTGTCGAGGTACTAACATGTATGTAATATCAACTTGTAAGCATTTTAAATACTTGTTAAACTATTTTTAAAGTTGCTTCACACTCGAGCTCTAACCCGTTTCTTGTCATCCCTTATTTCTCTTGTATATATATATATATTACAGTTGTCCATCCACAGGGGTGTCAGGCTTAGATCTTTGGACTGATGACGTGCTGCAGCTAGTGTGGGAGTTGTAGTTCCTTGTAGTAGACGACTTCATCCCTGTTTTTTCAGTCTTATATTTAGTCATTATTAAATTGGTCATGTTTCGCTCATTTCTAGTTTTTATTTAGTTCAGAGAGACTTCTACTCTTTATTATTTTACTATTCAGTTTTAGTGGGATTGTTTTAATTATTTCATTATCCTTCGATTTGGGATATTCTATTTGGATGATTAATCTAGAATGTTTATTTTATTTGGATGGTTTGGGTTTTTAATATTATTATCCATGTTCATAAAAATGGTTTCGTATATTAAATCATAACAACAGGACTTAATCTATAAAAATTAATTGTTTTGACACTTAGATTAATTATTTATTAGGCGATTAATAAAGAAAAATTATTTTTTTACAGTGATGCTAAAAATGAACCAACCGGACACATTGATTTAATTTAATAAATGACTGATCACCTAGTATTTAATTGGGTGGGGTGTCACACCCACTTACAAATAAATTTAGTCCTCGAAATTAAGATAAGTCTAGTACTCCCTCGAATACCTCCTTACTCACATGCCTCTGAGGTCGTTACACATATCTCTACCCCTTCGAATCGCGAATTATATTAAAATTAAATTAATTACCCAAGGCGCCCATGCACCCTTTACCCATGCTTATCTACATGATTGTTACCCGACTCTACTAGCCTTAAATCATAATATAACTTTCAAATCACAGTTATAACCACATATGTGAATAATAACCGAGGTACCAAATCCACATCCTAATGACCACACATCTCCCCAATTCCAACATTGCGCTAATTTATGCGTGGGATGTCTCTCAAAGAGAAATACAAATAAGTAACCCCATGATATACTACTACCTAACATTGTCAGTTGTAAAGATCTGCTAGGCTCTCGGTCCATAGTGCGTAACCCAAATCTCCGTCTCCTAACATAAAAGTTTACTCGGCCACTCTCATGTTACAATAGACATCATACCATATGGTGCCCCCTATTATCACAAGTTTCTTTTAGAGAATTAATCATGGGCTATATCTCTGCGCTCGATAATAAGCCTTATCCACCCTGAATCCTATCAGTAAATGTCCCTACTCCCGGGATTAAATATAACAATGCAAACACTTTATTATAAGTCTATTATGCCACATAAGATAACATATCTACACACGAATATAGACTAGACCCTCTTTCAGGTGAGACATTCTAAAATATACATCATGTCCCGAAACAACGAACATGATAGTCTTGCTGTAATTGTCCACTATTACTTGACAGTTCTTACCCAGGATAGAACTATACCTCGAATATCACCTCTCAAAATGAGCTATCCACATAAAATATATCCTCTCAGTGTCCACACCTGCTCCCCTGCAGATGGAACTAAAGAGAGCCCCACTAACTCAACGGTAAATATATACCATTATAGAATATTAACGATACCTCTACTAAACCCGTTTCTCATGTGAATATAGTACTAACAAACTACTTTCACTCGCTCGTGTCACACAAATCATACCCAAGACACTTTGGGATAAAACTCGTACTTTCAATTCCTAATAGAACTGGCAATTCAAATGGTTCTTGGACATAACACCCGTGTCCCAACCAAACCAAAAGCATCTTATAATTGTTTCCCCTACAGGGCATCCTGTTCATGTCCCATAATTCACTACGGATAATATTCACATATGTGTTCCTACTTTTTACACATAAGACACATGTCTGTGTCATTCCCCTTTCTTTGGCCCCTCTGGCCAAGTCGGGGTTGTCCTTCTTATGGACCTGGTAGTCTTTACCCTTATTGTTACCTCCATTGTCCACTTGGCTCCATTGTCCCTATTGGACTTGTTATTTGAATTGACAGCCCTGACTGAATCCACCATCACCTGGTAGAAATCATATTACTCTCAATCATTAAAATGGGTTATATACAGGGTATCCCCTCCTATGGTGCCTCACTAGCACTGTTAAATCTAGTCTTGCCCTTCAGTTAGGTTCTCCAACTCTCTTAGTTCCTTTGTCATGATATTAATGACAACGTTACCAGTCGTTCTAGCCGAATTTCCCCATCCATAATTCTATACTCTACCCATTAGTGCATTATTAACTTACGGACCATCTTGATTACTCGTATCCACCTCATTGGGTATGAAGTTCATTAAACACGTCAACTTTTCTTCATGACTGACCACTGCATGGTCCTTCTAAAACAAGTATTGAAAACTCCGTTACCTTTCTATTTAAACAACCGATAAGACTATTTGCCATCAAACCAAACTCCAAATTACTCGTGGTTTATGGTATCGGTCCCTGGTCGTGGTGATTGACTCCTACTACTAAAATGTTTCTCCTATGAGACAAAATTTTGCCCAAAATTTAATCATGGGTGCCACTGCACTCCACCCTACACAATTGTCTTTGGGTTATCTCTTTCCATTGACCCATCACAATCCCTCTCTTCCCCAAAGACTTATGGATGGCTCTTCGAAAGAGTTTCTCCGAATCCCCCCACCAACTACACTAGGTGAGTTTAATTTTGGACAATCGCCTTCTATGTTCTACGACGATGTTTAAGGAAACTACTACGCCCTAGTGGTTATCCAACCGTCAATCTTCCTGAACAACAACCATGGTTATTTCTATTGCAGTCACCGTTTCTAGAATATTCCATGGTTTCTGCTAAGCCTCTCCCATGCAGTATTTCTAACGACCCTCCCTGGTCGTCCAAAATTGTTCGATGTATGAAGACCAATCGAACTTGCATATGAATCACATTAGCTACACTTAATTGTAGGAGAACGTAAGTCCCATACTTAAAGGAATACAACAATCCTATAATAGGGCTTTATATCAAAGAACACTATGCTGAAGCGTAATAAGACGCACAAATCCTAAAGACTCTAGAACCTGATGCTCTGATACCATCTGTGACACCCCGCCTACTAAAATACCGGGTGTCCAGCTCGTGATAAAAAAAAATTGATCTTATATGGCTCATTCTTAGCATCACTGAAACCTTTTTAAAGCTACTAACCACCTAGTAATTTATATATACTTATGCCAAATTTTATCTTTCATTAATTAACAACATGCACTAATAAATAATAATTAAACCATGAACACAAACGGGTAACTAAATCCTCCATAGATACATAATATATATAAAGATGACCGAATGAACTATCGGTTCAATAATAAACTATAACTATAACTTGGATACACAAGGTCAAATAAGTAATTGAATACTAAACCTGAGGGCGACACGATCAAATGAGTTCTGAAACAAACAATCCTACACTAGGAATAAATGGACGAAGTGTCTACAGCGAAGTCATGTAACTTCCACATGAGGTGCAGCTGCGCATCCCTGGATAGAATCCACAAACTGGGCATCCCTGTGGCTGGACACCTAAAAGGTTTTGAAAAATATTTTGACATCGTCAAAGCCCAAGTAAAACATTTTGAAAAATTTAGCAAGAAGTTAACTTGCAATAATGAAATATGCATGCATACCTTTATTATTTAAGTTAGTGTCGTACTCTCTTGAGGTATAGCTCACCCATTATCTAACGTGCACACCTAATGCGTGCCTGTTAATCTTCCTAATACACCCCTCCTAACTAGTCATGTCACACCTCTTTCATCCACACTACTCTAAACGGAGTATTCTTACTTTGATTATTAAGTTATATACGCGTTCACTTATCAATCGTTTCAGCTAGTTTAAATTATATAACGTTCACACTAGTTATATAGGAATTCACCTTTTTAAATCATATAACTCTCCCACCAGTTATATAAGAAAAGACTTTTTAAAACTATAACTTTCAGACAAGTTATATAATAAACACATTCACACTTATGTATTAATCTCGTATATAAATATCTACACATATTATATATGTAGTAGTATACTATAACATTCACACACATGTCAAGTATATATCCATCCTCCCGAGTAAGGACTCACTAGATGTTTTTTCCAAAATCCTATCACCCTGGGTATACTCAGTCCACCCGGATACCTCGAGACGGTTTGCTTTCCGAATCAGAAAAATAAAAATAAGCGTAGCGGAGGCGGTCATAGTATCCCAGATGTGAGACTGAATCGTATACAATACGTCTCACCCTGAAAAGAATCACAACATATAAATATTAGATACCTATGACCTGGGGATTATACTCTCCCCGCTCCTCAAGCCAGGGGAATTCACCCACATCGCGCAACATCCTGTGATAGCACTAGAGGGGTATGTATTCCTATAAATATCATTCACACCGATATCTATAAAGCACACAAATATATGTATGTATTATCACACTACCGTATACATATATTTAACACAATCCAGCTAAAACGTGCCTAACACCTGAAGCAATAGCCCAAAAAACTTAAGTCTCTATCCCGACTCGTAATTTAATTAATAATAGATTAATTATTTTTACCCAAGTGTATATCTCAACTTGTAATTTAATTAATCAAACATTAATTATTTTTCATTCTAGTTGTGTCACCCAACTACCTACCCAGACTCACTCATTCAGTCTGTAATTTCATCCATTAGAATATGTTACACTAAATTCCATGTTTTAGTTTAACACCTCTCATTGACTTTAATATTTATTAATTTATTATATAACCTTATAATAAATTAAACTGGCTACCCCGTGCCAAACTCCCGCAACACTTTACCTAAAACTATCCGAGTCAAATTACCGACCCTTAATGTCATTAATTTCGTATTAATTAATTTATTGAAGTAATGTCACTCCCTACAATGCCCAGACACATTAACTCGGACCGTAAATCAAGTCGTACGAATTTTATTTCACTAAATCCCTTACTAATTTAACTCACGTTATTCCCATGAACTGTCATACAACTTTTCTAACAAGTTTTTATCATTCGTACATTTAAAATTCTGTTGGAAAATCCTCCATTTTAAGCCCCAAAATAAATGGGAAAACTCGAACTGTCAAACCCCCCGAAGCGACTCGCTGTACCTGAGTCGCAAACCTCCCTCTTCCCATATTCATTTTCCCTCCATTAATGCACCTCTAAACTTATTGGTTCTACCTCAAACCTAAATGAAAAAATTCTTGACATATATACACCTTTAATTCAAGGTTATGCACTTCATCCAAACCTTTAAAAATAGTTCATTTTCAATAACAATCTTTCAATTTTTGCCCTGGGTTTTTATTCGTGTTCCATTCAATCGGTTATAAATTTCATTCTATAATCCGAAATTAAACGTCAATATCTATTGGGTTTATCATAGGATTTAGATTTCTATAACCTAAAATCATATAGAATCATCAATTTCCATTTAATCTACACAACATGATTAAATCATCCAAAGCCACCTGTTTTTGTATCATAACCTACCCAAAATGAATTTTGATATAATTTCCCATCCCAAATTGACAATGGTTTACACCCACCAGAATTTGAAATGAAATATCGCAATTTTAATGAAAATAAGTCTAACTACTTTCCTGAATAAATTTGTAGGGTATGCTTTCCTTTGATGTAGACGAGGATTTGAGGAAGAACACACCACTTTCTTCTTAGTTTGGCTCCCGAAAACTCTCCCAATTGAACCCTCTTTTCTCTTTTGAAAAGTTAGGATTTTATTTATGAGTTGTGTCTTCCAGAAGCTCCCCAACTTAGGTTTTATATCACTAATTCGGAAATTAAGCCTTTGGGCCAAACTAAAATGACCCTACCACCCCCATGTGAGCCTGATTATGCCTAAAAATGCCCCGAGATCCAAGTACTACCCTCGGGTACTCTTGTTCGATTATCTCAACATATTAGGAATCAACCATGTACTCAGAATTGTCAACCAATTCACTTTACTAAAATATGTAACCTCGACCTCAATTATGAAGCCTGTAAACTAAATATAACCCGAATTAATTAAATCTTTAATTCACTAATTTAATTAAATCTTCTAGATAAATTAATTCCTACATCACCAAATTAATTCAATTCTAAATCCTCAAAAATATGGGATGTTACACCCCTGTTGTCGCATTTACCCCTTCCCTAGGGACCGGAGTCATGATCTCTGTCGCTGCACTTGGAGTCTTGGACAACATGGTTTGTCTAAAAGTTATAAATTGTTCTTGAATCTTTTGTTGGCTGGACACCAGCGACCGTAGGATCACCGCCATGTCAGCCATTTCTGATTGAGGTAGTGCTTGGCTGGAGCTGGGGCCAATGCCTAGAGGCAGATCCAAAGTTATCTCTCCGTTGAAGTGTAAATGAGCTAAAGAAGCTTTAATATCCCAACTAGAACTCTTCCAATTTTTATTCAGGTCCAGTATTAGTGGAGATGGATAGCCACCAGAGATTCAAGTAAGAGTTATACTAGAAAAAAGAGAAAGGAGATGAAACCTTGCTTCCCATAGTCGAAGCCAAAATGATGATTCCTGATATATGACCACTTAAATTTGTAATCATCTCAAGCTAGTAATCTACAGTAATGGAGATGAGAGAACTAAAGTATATATAAAAGGAGATGAGGGGAAGAGGATGAACACGATCATATAAGTGTTTCAACCATTGGCCTACACCACTGTGAAGGTGTTTGTGTATTTTTATACTAAACAACGGAGCTTTAATGGCTCAAAGTACAACACTATAGCACTTTTTGTCTCTAACATGAGTTTGACAGAGCTTAGTCTAGGGTTAGAGTTTTTTATCCCCCTCAAAGAGGAAGATGAAAAGTATTTATAGCCTTAGGGGTGCTTAGTGTGCCCCCTAATATGTAATAATCATGCCTAGGGTGAAGCTATCAATCAGATCTAGTCACATGTCCTGGGAACACAAATGTCTTGTCCTACAATATTCCATCGTGTGCTTATGGAGATCTCATTAAAATTGACTGCCCACATGTGAAAGTCATATTGGAACCCTGTGTCACATGTGGGATAGATGCCATCCCAAAAGGTCTCGTCCTGGACGAGACTGCCATATTGTACATCCATGTAAGAAATTATTGAGCTTGGTCAAAGTGTAGCATCGGCTGTCTGGGTTGTACGAGTTCGAGACGAGACTTTAGAGATGACTTTGGGTCAGCTGATAGCTCTCGGATCCATAAGTTTGGTACGAGGTAGAGACTATTGAGGATGGAATTCCCTGAGGGGGACCCATAACTATCTGACTTGATGGGAGAGTAAGGTCAGCTTGGACAGGCTGAGTTTAGCTAAGGACGAAGCCACACTTAAGCATATCATGGTGATTTTGACAAATTGAGCGTCTTAATGGCTAAACTTCTTCTTTAGACCTTATCAATCAATTTTTGGTGAAAATTTGATAAAGTGGATAAATGGCACGTTGATAACATAAAATAGTAGCATAAATCATAGAATGAGAAAATTGGTAGAATGATTAAATAACGTGGACATCAGTTAAATATTAACACACATTAAAATGCACTACGATGACACCGAGATAATTAAGAAGTGCCCGGAGGCTTGGGGTGAAAGATCCAAAATCACTGGCCAGAGCATATTATAGCATAGCCGACGGTGTGGAGCCCATTAAAGTATGCAATTATTAAAACATTTGAGGAAAGATAATGGAAACGGAAATGATAATGTTTATGCTTGAAAATGAATAAGTAAGGCAACCTAATGAAATGAGATAAAGGGAGATTAAAGTATCAATTGTGATTCATTAGTCTCTAGATCCGATAAAGGGTAGTGTAAAATGGCTAAGTGTGAGTATGATCTCATCACTCTAGTGCATTGCATAATAGTTGCATTAATACTGGCTAAATTATTCAAAAGTTTTTGGAATTGATTAAAATACATGTTATATGCATAGTATTTTTGTATAAATGTATAGTTTAATATTATCCACCCTGCTAAGCATTCGCTCACCGTTGTTTTTTGTATAAAATACCAGGTACCTTCAGTAGGGGCGTCGAACAGGACGCGGGTAAGGCCTAAGAAGGCAAGCAACGTGCCTAGTGATCTAAAATTTTATTTAAATCATCTTTTGAAATATTGGTAATTCAGGACTTTAAACATTATTATTAGAATCTTTGGCCATGATTTGTATTAATATAAGGATGCATATGGTTTATTTCCTAGTCAATTAGTAATGTGGATAAAATCGGATCTTTATAAATAAATCTTGTAAATTGAACTAAGTACATAAAGTGGCCACCCTTTTCCCAACTTCAAAAACGCTAAATTATTCTTTAATAAATGGTGCAATTAAGAGTTTTTCTTAAATAATAAAATTGGACTTTCCCCCTCCCCCTTAACACATTGACTTGGTGGGGGTTGACCCAATGGCGACCAAAACTCAGGTGAGGGCACTACAGTGACACTTCTTGGCAGACGGAGTGAAGTCCTACTCAGTTAGTTATGAGGGTTTCTTAGGCTTCAATAAGAGGTTGATTATCCCAACGGATGAGGATCTACGATGTGCATCTATGGAAAAGTTTCACGGATCACGATTCTTATTTCATCTAGGAAGTGAAATGATGTACCAAGATATGAGGAGGTAGTATTTTTGGGCCGATATGAAGTGAGACATTCAAGAATTCATCTCCAGGTTCACCCCTTACCAGATGGTGAAGGTTAATCATCAGAGACCAACCAAATTATTATAGACATTGAAGATTTCAATAATGTGGGAGGTAAATCGATGGATTTCATTACAAGGTTGCCGATGCCACAGAGGGGTCATGATTCCATCAAGGTTATTATGGACCATTGGAATAAGGTAGCTCATTCCTTACCTATTCGCGATGACTACATGACAAGAAGTATGCCCAACTCTTCATTGTAGAGATAGTGAGACTTCACGGAGTGCCACTCAACATTATCTGTAATCGGGATAATATTTTTATGTCCCACTTCTGGCAGAGCTTTTAGGAGTCATTAAGGATGGAATTATGACTGGGCATGACATATCACCCGCATACTAATGGGAAGACAAAGAGGGTGATTCAGATGTTATAGGGTATTTTAAAGATGTGTATTCTGCATTTCAAGGGTTGTTAGGAGCATTACCTATCGTTGGTGGAGTTTGCATACAATAACTTTTACCAGTTCACCATTGGCATGGAACATTTTGAATCCTTGTATGGGAGAAATTTTCTTTTGCCCTTATGTTGGTTACATGTGGGGTTAACAATATTTTTGGGCCATATTTTATTGTAGATTCTTTAGTGAAGATTGAGATGATCAGGAGTTGTGTTCGAGTAGCTCAAGATTGTTAGAAGAGTTTTATCGATGTGAACCATAAGCACTTGTAGTTTGATGTGGGTAATCACGTGTAATTAGGGGTATCTCCCATGATGAGAGCAATGTAGTTCGAAAATAAAGGAATGGTGACACCAAGGTATGTGGGGTCTTTCCCCATCATTGAGAGGGTAGCATTGGTTGCGTATAGACTTGCCTTACTAGAGCATTGGCATCGGATTCATGAAGTATTTTATGTGTCGTCATTGAAGAGGTATCTCAGGGATGAGTTAGAATACTATCATATCGCATTAGAGGAGATAGAATTTCATCCAAACAATACTTATAAGGAGAGGCCTGTTGCCATTTTGGATCCTATCGAGTGAAAGCTTCGGCCAAAGGTGGTACCATTAGTACTTATGCAGTGGGCCAATCACAATAGTGACGAGTCGACTTGGGAGAATGAGGATGATATGCAAAAAAAATTATCCGGAGCTCTTCATGTCGGGTATATTCAAAGTTCGAGAATGAAATTTTGTTATTAGGGGGAGAATGTCATACCTCATACTATTGAGAGCATTGTGTTTCACATATGCATTAAAATTTTAATTTAATTGAGAAATTAAATTGGTTTTGAAAAATATTAATAGTAAGTTTGGGCATTCACATTTATGATTAAAATTATTAACTTGCATTTTATAAGTAAATAGTAATATGGAAATTATTGCATTATGTCATTTATAGAGTGAAAATGATGAATTTAAAATTTTAAGGGCGACACGTACTGTATGCACGTGTCGGACTCAGTTAATGAAATGGTCGATCATTTTTAGTTCAGTAATTCAGATGGCCTTTTTGAGTGTGTCGGCGATCTGAAATAGGTTGAAATAGACAAGAATAGGTACACGGGGGTTTTAGTTGGATTCCATTGACTTTTTAAACATAGAATGGATCGTATAATGGAATAGGCATCTTTTTACCCTTAGGTCTTAACCCAAATCCAAAATTATATTTTTTCATGGGAGTATTAATGAGTTAATAGGGTGGATAACAACTTCCACTTAACACCAAATCAATGGGATTAAGGAAGAGAACAATAGATAAGTTATATAAAGAAATGGGAGAGAAAATAAAAGTAAGATGGATTGGAGAAGAAGGAGAAACCATTTTTGAAACCAAATGAACAAGAACGTGTAAAGCTTTGGATAGTCGTCCATCAAGGAAAGTCTTTACTTGCTTTAAATTTTCACTTTTGTAATTAATTATGTCCATACTTAACAAAATTAAAACATGAAATTTGAGAATGATTCGTGGAGACAATTTGTGAATTAACAACGTTAGTGATTAATGGTTAAATACGAATGAATTTAGTGACTAAAACTAGAAATATTAAAGGAAAGTGATGAACATTTATGGGTATTAGAACAATGGGTTCAAACTGGATTGATTCTAGAATGGGTGATATAAATCAATAAATAAGAATCTTTATGGGTGATATGAATCAATAAATAAGAATCTTTGGTTGAATAAATATTGGATACAAGTCTAGATCGTGTTTATAATACATCTGGGATGATTATATATATGTTTAGGATCATAATTAGTTATTTTAGGAGACATGGGCCCTCCATTAATGAACCTTGACGGTGAAAACCCAAAGTGGAAGATGAAGAGCATCCCAACAAACCAAATCGATTCACTACGGGAACGAATCGGTTCCCTTAATTGATCTGATTTGGTCTTCCAAGCGAATCAATTTGGTTTGTTTTCCCATCCAAATTTAATTTGGTGTTGTTTTTTAACCATTAGTGTTGTATAAATGGTCATATAAGTTTCCGGAATGGGTTTGGATTACTTGAGAACATTAATAGAGGGTTGGTGCGTGTTTTCGGCCAACTATTAATTGGATATGGGTGAGATGAACTAGTTAGCAAGTGAATGAACACTTTAAAATGATTAATTGAAAATTAAAAAGTCAATTTGATCTTTGAGATTTGTGGGCTAGTAGAATGTGGGATTTCCATAAGTTCTCAGTACTATATATATATATATATATATATATATATATATATATATATATATATATATATATATATATATATATATATATAGAGAGAGAGAGAGAGAGAGAGAGAGAGACAGGCTCCTGTGCACACTAAGTTTGCACATTACCTTTTAAAAGTAGTAAAAAAAATATTTTTGAGTTGATTTTTTTTGTGTGATATTTAAACATTTCAAGGAACCCATATAAAAAAATCAGCTCAAAAAAACTTTTTTTGCTATTTTTAAAAAATCGGTCAAACTTTCGCAGTTTTTAAGCCCTTTAAAAACTGCGAAAGTTTGACCGATTTTTTAAAAATAGCAAAAAAAGTTTTTTTGAGCTGATTTTTTTTATATGGGTTCCTTGAAATGTTTAAATATCGCATAAAAAAATTGGTGTGCGCCAGCACTAAGTTTGCCTACTTTTAAAAGGTAATGTGCAAACTTAGTGTGCATAGGAGTCTGCCTCTCTCTCTCTCTCTCTCTCTCTCTCTATATATATATATATATATATATATATATATATATATATATATATATAGAGAGAGAGAGAGAGAGAGAGAGAGCGGTTCTCATGCATACCCCAGTTTGCATACCGTTGGCACGGACCAATTTTGATAAAATAGTAAAAAAAATATTTTTGATGTAATTTTTTTTGTAGTTTCTAAACATTTCAATAGGACCATAAAAAAAATTCAACACAAAATGAATTTTTTTGCTATTTTAAAAAAATCGGTCAAACTTTGTCAGTTTTTAAAAACTGACAAAGTTTGACCGATTTTTTTAAAATAGCAAAAAAAATCATTTTGAGTTGAATTTTTTTTATGGTCCTATTGAAATGTTTAGAAACTATAAAAAAAAATCCGCCCGAAATTATTTTTTTTACTATTTTAAAAAAATGGTTCGCACAGAGGGTATGCAAACTGGGTATGCATGAGATCCTTTCTGTATATATATATATATATATATATGTGTGTGTGTGTGTGTGTGTGTGTGTGTGTGTGTTGGGTTTAACAATATATACATGTAATTATTATTTATCTGCTTGAAACATACCTACTTGGTAGTGCCATCGTTACAAGGTTGTGTGTAGTAGGCAACTCACCCTGGCATTGACCAATAGGAATTAGGTTGTTTCCCCAGGTTATAGTATTGTTGCGTGGCCACTATCCATGAGTGTGGATAGTTATTGGCTTGGAGACCAGTTGGGAACGATGTTGTATGGTTGTTATACCCGGACATATGTTTATGACCACCTATGTTGTTTATGTTTACATTTTCGGTTTGGTAGTGCGATTCCGACCCGGTGGCCCAGTTATGGTTCATGGTGTTCCTGAAGCCTGATAGCACACCAGGTGTGCATCCGTGAGGCCCTAATCTGGGAATGTTGTATCAACATATATAGTAAATGTTGTATATATATATATATATATGTATATGAGACAGTTAGGTGAATATATAGTTATAGCATGTGTGTAGTCGTGTAACATTTATGAAAATACACCTTGTGATGGTCGTGAACATTAGCTAATAGTGATTATCAGCGGGATGGGATACACTAGCAGTTATTGTCCTGGTTAAGCTGGGTGACGTGATTAGGATAACAAAATAAATGCGTTAGGTGCGCACTGTAAATAATAGGTGATGAAAAGTATCATGTGAGTGCGACTAAAAGTTAAATATGAAGGTAATACATTGCACCTTTACATTTAAAGCATTTAAATACTTGCAAAAAAATTCTCAAATGTTTTGGGCTTTGACTCATTGTCAAATATTTTCAAAACACCAGTTGTTCAGTGACAGGGACGACAAGGTTAGTCATTCCATCATGTGTTGCAAGGAGTAGCTGCGGATGATGCGAGATTTGATTGTAGCCACCTCATTTTCATGTATCTATATAGGACTCAGTATTTTTGTATTTCCATTTGGGCGTGTTGCCCCGTATATTATTAGGACATTTCTTTTCAAACGGATACATCATGTTATTATCCTATTACTTGTTTATATTTGTTTATTGGTGGGTACCGAAGATTTATTTGGTTTTATGTTATTAACTATTATTCTCCTTCTATTGGTATTGTTCTGTGAATTGGTGTGTATCTATAATGGTTGTATTTAATTGAGAAAAAAGTTAATGGTTGAAATTAAATCGGACTTAATAGGTTGCTAGTATAATTAAAGTGTTACAAAAGTGATGCTAAAAATGAAATATTTTATTTTATTTAATTTTAAAAAGACGTCATCAACCTATATTGGAATAGACAGGGAGTCACAATTGTTATCAGAGCATCAGGTTCTAGGGTCCTTTAGAATGTGTGTGGACTTGCAATGTTTTCAGCACTGCGTTCCTTTGATGTAGAGCCATGTGTTTAGGAATGTTGTTTCCATATTGTGCATTTCCATTCTTCTGCTATTCTGATATATTTAAATAGAATATCACACAATTTTAGTTTGGTTTTCAATGCCAAACCCCAGGAGAGGGAGACTAGGAAAGGCAGTGACAATGGCCGTAGAGAGGGAGGCTTCGTCAGAGTCGTAAGCCGCCCAAAGGACTGTAATCACAGTGGATATCGCATCCATTATAGCACAGGCAATTACCATTTCCATTCCATCTAGGGTTGTGCATAGAAATCGTAAAACCGAACAACAAAACCAAACCAACCTCTATGGTTCGGGTTGGGTTATGTTTTTTAGTTATGAGTTGGTTATGGTGCCCCAAAAATGATTCAGTCGATTCGGTTATCGGTTTGTTATGTAAAACAAACTGAACCAAATTGAATAAGTAAATAATAGCACCAAACTGAAAACCCGAACCTAGAAGTGGTAATTAAAATAGAAATTAGAACCGGGCATTTTAGTCCTTTAGTTTTTTCATCTCCAGCTAGTAAAAGTAAACATAGGGTTTTGTTTAATTTTTTATTTCATTTCATGGAGCAACCATCTATTCTCTCTCTCTCTCTCTCTCTCTCTCTCTCTCTCTCTCTCTCTCTCTCTCTCTCTCTCTCTCTCTCTCTCTCTCTCTCTCTCTCTCTCTCTCGTCTTGTGCTTTCGTCTTCTCCATGTAGTAAAGGTATGCAATATACTTATATACTAGTTGTAAATCCACGTGATGAGCGGGGGAGAAAATTCCACTTAAAAATGAATTTATGAATATAGTTAAATTTAAAAAAAAAAAGTTCATTACATTAAATAATTTTATCATTGCAAAAAATAGTAAAAAACTATTATATAAAATGGTTAAAACTGTTATTTAGTTTTTAAAAGAGTGTAGACAATTTTCTTTTTTAAATAATTTAAGTACTTTTTAATTTTTTTTAAATATTTTTTATTTTGGTAGCATTATTTTTATAAATACATTTGAAGTGTATTTTTAAATAAAAACTCGTAGAATGCGATCTACTTGTTTATGTGTTTCCTCTAATTTCATTATGAATGAAGAACATATAAGAATTGGCAAATGGAAATGTTGTTACTTATTCCTAAAAAGATAAAGTTAAGCCAAATGCGATCACACAATGAAACTAAAAGAAAAATTATAATTGGTGAATTAGTTTATTTATTTTCAATTTTTAGTTTTTTTATTCTATGCTCACCTAGTTTTTGAGTGAATATAGAAATAAATTAATAGAGAACAATAGCTTTTAGAATATCAGAACTTCTACTCTCCAAATAAAA
The DNA here is from genome assembly GCA_949130495.1 of Sambucus nigra. NCBI lineage: Eukaryota > Viridiplantae > Streptophyta > Magnoliopsida > Dipsacales > Adoxaceae > Sambucus > Sambucus nigra. Next base: position 480,127,715 of record OX422219.1, read on the forward strand.
TTTAGAATATCAGAACTTTTACTCTCCAAACCAAATAAAATTTAGAATATCAGAACTTTTACTCTCCAAACCAAATAAAATTTAGAAGGAAAAAAGAAATATAATAATAAGATAATCATAGTAAAGTAAACAAAAACATAACATAATTGGCTAATGAATTTAGAGCTTGGAGCTTAGAAGAAATATATTTACAACAACAGAATAATAAAAGACATACATGCTTGAAATATTTACATTAGTCAGTAGCAAACAACAAAGAATCAACATAATAGTATGTTAAGTTGACCCCATGTGTCATCTTCTACCTTCATATCAATAGATAAGATTTCCTATCTAGTTTCTCAAATAAAAAGCATAATACTCAGGCTTTGATCCTATCTTCTGCATTACTAATGGAGATGTTGATGTAGAAACTGACATCATCTTCTTTATTTTCCTTTTTCTCTATTTAAATATTTTTTCCTAGTTACTTACAACATTCAAAACTCAAACCCACATTATTAACACGATGTCAGTCAAATGAATCACCACAAAAAGAAGAACTATGCAAATATCACGTTATCACGAGTTCTAGAATTTCTCTAGAGAACAAAGCCACTCTTCCATATGGTTCTTGCCATCTACAAAACACACAAAATGCATAAAAAAACTCAATGTGTTTGTAGAAGCATATTATTAGCATTTCAAATCGGGAAAAACAATTATATCAAAAGTGCATATTGAATACATCAAGTAAACAAAATTCAGCTAACCATTCTTATGTTTTGACTCATGAACATGGGGCCTTATAATTTATTTTTTGTGGAAGAAATATCATATAACTAATATAGAAAATGGGTATATACAGAAAATTTCAAAATGTAGACCTACCAAAATATTCTCGCATGAAAAAATAAGGTTTCGTCAATCGGACCTTTCGGACTTAATCATACGAAGCTCCCACTAAGGCCCACAGTTGATACCGCTGAACCAAAAAATTATAGTGAGCTGAATCGAGTTTAATTGGGTAAGTGATCAGTTATCAAAACTTTGGGTTTAAATTCGGAGGTGTAGTAAACCAAGAGAAAGAGTAAACGAAGAGCGATTCACTAATCCAGCACCTACTTCCAATCAGTTATCAAAATAGAGGAATCCACAAAATAATCCATCATTAGCAACGTTCAATTAGTAAAAGATGGGGAAAATTATGGTATTCTCCCATTAAGTGCCACCGACATATTATATAAGACACTCATAAACGTGGCATAGAGATTGGGAGGACTAATGTTTAAGACGCATCAGTACCCCTTATTTGTTCCTATGCACTCAAAACTATAAATGTTCGGGATAAGTATATTTGACTTTGATTTGGTAACTGAGTATGTGATTGTTTTCTCTGTAAAAAATATGAATATCTTTTACAAAGCTTTCAACTAGAAGAACATATATAGAACTCCAACTACTGAGCATGAACCAAAAAAAAGAAAGTCACTAAATTTAATTATGTTACCTTAATCATTAAACTTTTCAGTTCTACATACTAACACAAGAATCCTCAAAGAAATATGATTCAATAAGTGGGAACGTCAAAGTCACAAACTATTTCTTTACTCATATTCAAATCAAAATTTGGAAATAACAAAAGGAAAGATTCATGGAATATTAATTAAAGAATAAAATAACAAATTATATTTTTTTAACAAATGGAATTAAACATCATAATTTGTCAAACATCATGATATTTATATCAAAACTACATATTTTTGTAAATACTCACATGCTCATTTTGTCAAACATCGGAGGTTCAACAAAGAAACATCGATGGTTCTAAACATTTTTTGGTTTAAAATCAAAAAATTATTCTCCTAATCTATGAGAAATTTACTCAGATATGTCTCCAGCATGGGCTGGATTTAGAGAGAACCTTATTTGAAAAGTCTTGTAGTCTCTAGCTCTCGTCTCCAGCAAGGGTTTATTTTTCTTCTTACGTTTAGATTTTAACACTGCATATAGATATTAACAGTGGTTATAGAGCTTTAATTTTAACTTATTTCCCCTGCTCTCAGTTGCATCAAAAACCCTTATTTATCAGTTACTTAGTTTTCATTTTTTTCATCTACCAGTTACTTATTTAATGAGATATGTATAAATGATTTCTGTTTTGATACTTTGTTGTTTTATTTCTTGATGTCAAGTACTGCAGAATCTGCTTTTCATCACCCAACTTCCGCTTCTCAACCAACAAAAAATACCACCACGCAAGCACCATAAGTAGTAGTCGGGGAATTGATCGAGGCAGCTAAAAAGAAGTTCAAATCTCAACAATTTTCTCTATTGCACCTGTGTTGACTTGAGGTAAAATTTCATGCATAAAATATCATATTTGTTCGTTTTGAAAATAGTAGTTTTCATAACTGTTAGTAGAATTTCATAGTTGTTACTAAATAGTTTTTTTAAAACAGGTATATATGTTTTTATTTTAAAAATATGGTTAGTACATGGGTATTCATAACTGTTAAAACAGGTATATATGTTTCATACCTGCTACTAACAAGTAAGTATGAATTGTTAGCGTGAAATGTTATTCATAACTGTTGGCAAATAGTTATATCTAACTGTTTGCTAATAAGATTCTAATGATATGGTGCCCAATTTCTAATTGCTTGCTAACAAGATTTATAACTGGTACCCCATTTCATACATGTTACTAACAAGATTCTAATGAAATATTATTCATAACTATTAGCAAACAATTATGAATAAGAGAATGAATATCTACTAGGCGCATCGTACTTGTTAGAAACTTGTATCTAGAATCTTTTGTTTTGAGTGTTATGAATAACAGAAGGAAATATCTGTTGGTTTTAAGTGTTTGCTGAATTTTGAATCTGGAATATTAAATCATATTTTGCAGCAACAGTTTCATATTTTTTTTTTTAGTTTTTTTTTTTTTGCATTCACAGTTTTTAAGGTATCCTGTTTTTTCCCATTTTTTTGCAGAACACTTCACCGAGTGGAATGAAGGAGGATGCATTCAACTGGAAATTTGGAAGGAAGTAGCTCTTATGGAGTGGATGGAACTTATTATGTATTTCGAATTTAATATGTATTTTAAATTAGCTCTTTCAATTCATTTGAATGTTGGTATTGGACAATATGTATTTTGGCTAATGCTTTAATCACTAAGTTGTTGGAATATTCTAGTTAATTTCATGTATATTATTCTTGACTGTTGGGATATTCTAGTTAATTTCATTTATTTTATTCTATTTAATTCCACTCTTCCATGGTTATCTCACGATTTAATCACAAATGAACGGAATCATGAACCGACCAAAACCAAACAGAGAACCATCAGTTCGGTTCGGTTCAACATATAATTCGGTTCGATTCTAGTTCCAAAACTAGGGAACGGAACCATTTATGTTCTAGTTATGGTTCTAGTTCTGTAGTGGAACCGAACCAACCCAAACCATGCACATCCCTAATGCCATCCATGGTTCATGTGACAATCCTGCTTTTTAATACCGGATGGCCAATCCGCTGTTAAAAAAACAGGAATATTAGTAAGGTTCATTCTCAGCATCACTATCGCAACAACAATATAATATAAACAACACGAATAAAACCATAAAACACTATATATAGAATAATACTCATACATAGATAAATAATAAATGTGAATCGAAAAAATTGTCAGCAACCAAATAATAACCTCCACTGTATAAAATTGAATCATTCATTAAGTGCTAAAATAAAATCTCTGATGGAAATATAAAAGCATATCCATATATGGGAAAAATGCCCAAAACTGAACTGAACTGAAATGATCCCAACTAGATAGAATAAGCCGAGGAGTCTAAACAACGATGTAGCGTCCCCAGCTGCTGTAATGGAAAGAATGGATATATCCTTACGGTTATGCCTGATGTTGCTGCTGCACACCTGGGGTGTAAAAAGAAAAGCAAGGAAAAAAAATCGTGTATGTCAAATCCCGCAAAGTAAAAAATATTTTAAAAGTGAATAAATCAAAATGGTAGTGTATTAATTTCATAATTAACCGGTCTCACTCACAATAGAGAATCCTCACCTCTCAATACAGTGCACACCTAAGGTTTTCGTTTTATTAACCTAACTAAACAACCTAGTCTAACTAGGACATATACCCACGATCTAAACCCAATCCCGCTAATACCCTCTATTAGCAAATTATAACTACTTTCACCAAGTATATGTTAATAAATAATATGGTAGACACACACTTGCTGTAAAAATAGAGTATAGTACACTCGTGCTATAAATAGGTAGTCATATGATATAATAACATAGCTACGCTTGTGCAGTAATTAGGTATACACATCACTTCTTGTACACACATATATATCACTCGCTATATACGTATAACCGTATCACCAAAATTGAGACCTCACGGATGCATCCCTCATGTGTTATCAGGATCCAAGCATTAGGCATCACATTGAGCTGCCGGGTCAGAATCTCACCACCCATCCCAAATCTAAACACATACAACGGAGGCGGTCATAAATATATGTCTAAATGTAATAAACATACCACATCGCACAGATCCAGTCTCTAAACCAATACATATCGTCACATATGGATAATAGCCATGCAACAGTCCTATGAGCTGGGTAATGAATCTGACACCTACTAGTCAATGTCAGGGCGGACTGCCCACTACATGCAACGTCCTACTATAGCAATACCGAGTAGGTATGTTCAATAAAAACAAGTAAAATACACAAACACACACACACACACACACACACACATATATATATATATATATATAAAATAAAGTATCTTGGTTTTTGAAAATATACACATTTTAACGGTGTAGATCGATGCCACCTTCTTACATATTTTAATGGTTAAGATCACTTTTTTTTTACAAATCTACCCCTCAATTAATTGATTTCCCCCTCATTTTTACTCATCAAGCTTACAGTTCAATTCAAAAGTGAGGCTATTTTAGTAACACACTCTCCCTTTACACATACACCACCCTCTCTCTCTCTCGACATATCTCACTCATCCCCACTCAGCCATCCCCTCATTCCTTACAACCCCAAAACACAAACCCACGTTCACTCTCTCTACCTTCCCTATCCTCCCAACGCCCCTCCCTCCGCTGACTCCCTTTGCTGCCCAGATCTAGTTCACTACTTCTCCCCCAACCGCCAGTAAAGAAATAGAGAGAATCGATCCATGGCCCATCATCACCGGCACCATCATCGGATTTTCACACCATCACCATCATCACCAGCACCATCATCACCAAAATCTCTCTCTCTCACTGGTAACCCTACTTTTTCCCTCATCTATTCGTACACTGTGATTGGGGATATGTTCTATATTTTGACCCTTTATTTGTAGATTTAAGTTTTGTATTAGGGTAAGCAGATTGGGGATATTTCCTGTAATATTTTTAAAAACAAGAATATTGTCTTGAAATTTCACTCTCATAGATAATTTGTTTTTCGAAACACTAATATTTTTTTAACTTTATTTGCAGATTTAAGTTCCATAGGTCATTTCAACAAAGTAGCCACTAAGAAGGAGGTCAGTTGGGACATTTTAACAATTTGTTGCATTTTGAACAAAGTTCGCACAAGGTATGATTCAAGGTGGGTATTTAATTTGTTGTTGATTATTTTGTTAATTATTTCGTGTCTTTCGTTACATAATCGGGTTTAGGGTGGTGCGATTTTGTCATGAGTAACAGGTACTACTTTTTAACTTTGGGGGATTTGATCTTGATTTTACTTCTTGCTATATTACATGAATGGTTCTAAGATCGATTTTTTTTAATTTTATTTTAAAGGTATTTTTTGTTGTCAGTATTTGTCTAAGCTATTGTTTGAGCACTAGAAGTTAAGACCATTCTTGCATCTACCTCTGATATGCAGTAGACTTCTTAATTAATGTATATTTAGCATACTTAGTTTTAGTATGTATATTTAACTTTAGCATACCTTAACAGCACACTTTAATTCACAAGTCTACTGCATATCTTAATACCTTTAGCATACCTTAATACCTTAATAGCACACTTTAGCTTAACTTTAGCATACATTAAGGTATGTTGAATTAAGGTAAGTAAATTGTATATTTAGCTTAGTTGTGGAATAAAGTGTATAAAGTGTATATTTAGCTCAGATTTTACATATTAAGTGTATAAAGTGTAATTTTATCTCAGATGTTTTGGGGATGATGATATTTGTTATTCACTGTTTCTTTCACAAGATGGAATGATTTGTAGAATCCAGGCCTGCTGGGATGGACGTCGGGCTTTCATATTTGGGGTTTTGATCGTCCTTAGTGTTGTGGTGACCTATTTTGTAGGGTTTTATAGGTAAAAGTTCTAATCACCGTAATCATATAAAAGATTTCAAATATTTTATATGCAGTTGAGATAACACATACACACATGTAAACCTAATAATCATACAGTTAATTCATATTCTACTGGAAAATTCTTATTGTAAACCTTATGTTTTTAAATGTTTCTATGTTCTTGATTCTTAAATTCAACTCAGTGTTGACATTTAAAAAAAATATGAACTTCGACAGATGTTTATACATTCTTAAGCAGTTTTTTAAGATTAAAAAGTGGGGAAGGGGGGGGGGGGGGGGGGGAGTTGTGATAAACTTCCATGTCGTTGTTCATGAATGAATAAACATGATCGGGATTCTTTAGAGGCTACTATTACACCATTTAAGGTTTTTACGGGAGTGTTCAAAGCTGGACGTTTATTCTAAGAACATAATATAGGATTATATTAATGTAACTATGCACCATTAATGAATCACCGTCTATTGATCCATGTAATTTGATGGCTTTTTAAAGGGATCTTTGAAAGGATTTCATTATTTTATTTCTTAATCTGTTTATAACCTAAACACTCATGACCCTTATTATAATTTATTGTTGGTGTGACCACTTTTGTGTCAAGTTTAAAAGTTGTGGATGAGCTTGAGATGCCACATGGCAGTCATCTGTTGTGCCAAAGCAGTAGGATCAGAAGCAGGCTGTACAGAAAAATGATAAAAGATCATCCTTGGATGAGAATAAGTGCCCCCTACATCGTTTATGAGATGGGATCTGACTTGAGGATGGTGTTGATATGCTTCGAGGTAATTTCAAAAATCTTTTTGTGAGTAATATTAAGGGAATGGAAACTATAGCCTCTGAGATGGGATTTGAGGGAAATTTTTAGGGACGATAGTAGGGTCTCACAATTTTGATGTGATAGTTCATTTTCAATTTGCTTTGTGATGTATTTTATAAGTAAACTAGCTCTCCTTTCACTTTTAAAATGAGCACAAGTGCATCTTTCAATAGCTGTCGGTTTCAAATTAATAACTTTATGGCTGGGTTTTATCATATTCCTAGGATTTATGATGTTGGGGGAATTATTTCTATTAGTTTCTGAACAACACTTTAATGAGAGAGGGGATTTTTACTATTTGAAATGATATAATGGAAAGCCTAATATCATTTTGGGAATTTTGATATAGAGCAGGACTCAATTCATTTTGGGGCATGTTGATGGCTTTTAGTTAAGTCTTCTTTTTTTAGGAACATAGGAGAAAAGAAACTATAAGTTGGTTATCCAGATGGTTAATGTAGGATCGGAGGACCCGAAGTTACCCATGAAGGTATTTGTGATTAATTTTTTCATGCAGTCTTATTAAGGTATTTATGATTTTAGTATTTGATGTTTTTGGTTTGAACATGGTTCTTCGTTCGAGACTTATGAAGCTTCAATAGTAGGTATATTATTTTTCAACTTCAACACTCAAAAGTACTTTTAACTCATTTTGGATTATTTTGTGTTTGATTTCAAACTCTCTCTAGAAATTTAGTATTGAAGTTGATGCTTCATGAACATACTCATAGTACGTAGTCGGCTAAAAATTTCCATGCAAGCAATGTTAAACCATCATATAGTTGGTAAGAAGTTGTTTATTAAAAATGAGTTGAAAGTAAGCCACATCATGAAATATGTACATCTTTTCTTTTGTCGTTGAAATATCATGTAAGTCCTATTTTTTTGATAATAAATATATCTAAAATAGAAAAATCATCGGTAAAAAAACTTGACAACCATGAGTAATTTATTATAGTGTTGTCGATACTCTCTAATTTGAACTTCACCTCTTAAGTATTTGCTGGAATAACTTTTATTTGAAACCACGAGTAATTTATTATAGTGTTGTCGTTGCTTTTTTGTATTCACTTCACTACACCCTTAAGTTGTATTCAATTAACTTCAGTTAAATAAGTGATTCAAATATTAGCATTTGTATTAATTGTATTTAGTTAATTCAGTGATTCGATTAATTCATTTGTATTCAGTGATTCAAGTATTAACGTTGGTTATTTGGTCAGTTTTGCTATTAATTATCATGTCCATTTATTGTTCTGCAATTTCATTTTCTTAAATTTAAAAAAGTCAGAAGTTCCTTTTTAGTTTTGGTATTCGAGTCAGAAGTCCCTTAAAATGCCAATGTGTTCATTATGATGTTTGTACTGTTATATTGAATTGAGGTAATTGTGATGTATTAAAATAGGGCTTATAATGTTTGTACTGCTATATTGAATTGAGATAATTGGTTTGGTTTCTAACAGGTAATTGAGGCATTTTTAATTGTGTGTACTTTGTTACATTTTTTTCAATTCAAAATTGTGTAATATTTTTTTATGTTGTCTTCATTTCTTACACTAATTTCACTATTGTTTGTCAACTTTTGGACTTAAATTGGGGTTGTGAGTTTGTGTAGTATTGGAGTTCGAATGTGAACGTCATCCTTTCTACCTATGTGTCATTCCTTTTGCTACATCTGGTGGAGGAGTCAAAGTCACCACAAATTTTTTAAGACTATTAATGAGGACGTCAGGAAATTTCACCTGGGGAAGGAGGCAAAGTCACCGCTCTTAAAGGAGGGCCAGTAGGTGAAGCTCACCGCAAACACATGACAGTTGGTTAGTTGACATCGAACGTGGGGCAATAAGAAGTTTGTTTCATTGAAGCTTTTGTTAGACGAATTTGGGATATTTTTTTTATATTGTTGGATTTGTTGTTACCCCTTAAACAAGGTGGATAGTCCAATAAACAAAGGAGACTATGCCCAATTTTTTTTTTAAATTGACATTTTTTTTTAGACACGGTGAATTTGATTGATGAATATTGTATACTTCATTTTATATGTGAATGTGTTTGATGAATTTAGACAATTTGGATGTTGTTGGACTATTTGTTATTTGTTAACCAGGGTGAATAGTTCCATAAACAAAGGATACTATGCCCATTTTTTTTTAAATTTGACACTTTGTTTTTTTAGACACAATGTGAATTCGATTGATGAATATTGTATATTTCGTATTATATGTGAATTTATTTGATGAATTTAGACTATTTGAATGTTATTGGACTCTTTTTTATTTGTTAAGTATGGTGAATAGTCCTATAAATAAAGGATATTAAGGCCAATTGTTTTGGAATTACACTTCAAAAAAATTTGCGTTTCGAGATTACCTACTTTGGAAAATTTTCATCGTGCCTTCAGGCACGGGCATACGCTAGTATATATATATATATATATAAGGCATTATAATATGTATATATATAAATTACCGAACTCATACGCATATCCCACAATGCACGGTTCACCAAATCCCGAAGTTTAACTTAACTTCTCGATTAATCACTTAAATTGTCAATCTTTAATTCCCGATTCTCCTCCCCCGAACCCACATATTCGTTGGTCTATCACAAATACCCAACCCTCGAAAGCATTCCCGAGTAATCTCACAATACCCCAAAATTCCCAACGGTCATTCCCAAGTCTTAATGGGTCAAAACAACACACAAAGAAAACCTGGGCAGGCCAGCAAACCGAATCGATTTGCTACACCCAAAATAAAATTTTCCAAAAGAAAGACCAATCAAAAACCACTAATTTAGAATTTTGGTATCGGCCAGCTTTTAGTAGAAATTTCATAAAAAATTCAAAAAAAAAATACAAAATCAGTGGCCACATATTCGTAATTTGATTCTACACAACTTTATCCAACTTCCAATTTCATCGATCGATTGATATCGATCGATCGACACCTGTTCCAATTATCTTTTCCAAAAATCATGTTTTCTCCACCCGAACCCTCCGATGGATGTCCCAAACCTCGAATAGACTTAGTATATCAATATACTAATATTCCACAAGCATTTAAACATCCTTCTAATCATGAATGCAACATTAAACTCCTAGGATTACGAATCAAACACTAATTTAATCCCACATAGAATTTTCACTAAATCGATTACTAAATATTCAAACTTTTTATTAAAGTTCTTCATCTTCATCATTTAAATCCTCGAATTTATTTCAAAATTCAAGTATGATTAATCTCAATTAATAATCAATATGAAATCCCATAACCCTTATCATTTACATCTCTACATCAATTAAGCAACTTTCAATCTTTAACATCTTAAACCTCAATTTTCTACCTCTAATCGTGATATAAAAAACTAATTTTAATTTTTGATATAAAGAAAGTAACTACTTGCCTTTGTAGATTAAATCCATCGCACTCTACATGTTTGGTGATGGCTTGAATCCAGAGATAGCATTTCTCCCTCTTCGCCAAGCCTTTTATCTTTTTTCTACCTTTTTCTCTCTTCTCTTAGACTCTCTCTCAATCTCTCTTGTATTGAATATCAAAAGTGGGATACAATATACCTTAACAACCTCTCAGATACCCTTTAGTTACTCTAATCTCATTTTTTCACTTAACCCTAAGTGTAAAATGAGCCTCTTACCGTTATAGAGGTCATGTTATGTCTAAGAAGTCCCTAGAACCCAATCATAACACACAGGTACCTATTATGGACTATTTCAACCCTTCTCGGATCACCGGTGTAGTCGAAAAGGTCATAAGCCTCACCTAACTAAACATATGCTAACATCTCATTAATCAGGTGTGACATGTGTGTGTTGTATGCATTGCCCATAAAATATATTGATCCGTTGATGTAACACTTTATCAACATATCGTAATAAACCATCTCTGTCACTCATACTCAACATAGTTATCACACACAAGTAAATAATAATCAAATAAATATTAATTCTTAACTTGCTAATTTATATTTACCATAACTAGTTTAATTTCCCTAATTAAATTAATAAAACCATGCACATGTGGAAATTTAACATACTCATAAAAGTACAAGGTTTTACATTCTTCACCCTTAATAACGTAATTTAGTCATCAAAATTCAAATGTAGCCGCCATATAAAGCTCTGGACATGTTTCCCGCATGAAATCCTCATGCTCCCACGTCGACTTGGTGACATTGTGGTGCCCCCACTTTACACGCACTAATAGTCCCACCTTTGACCGAAGCTTCAGATCACTATTACCCAAAATGACAACTAAGTCTCTCCTCATAAGAATACTCGATTGTAATTCACCTCTTTTAACATTATCTGTTAACACACAATGTCATCCTTGAGGTACCTTCTTAGTGACAACACATGAAACATGTCATGAATATTATGCAAGTGATATGGTAAGGCAAGCCTACAAAACCATCATTACCCTCTCAATAATGGGAAAAAGCCCTACATACCTAGGCTCTAACTTACCTTTCTTCCCAAAATGCATCACTCCCTTCTTTGGAGATACCCACAGTAACACATGCCCATGCATATCAATCTCCAAAAATCTCTGGTTCGTATCGGCGTAACTATTCTTCCATCATGAGCTACCCAAATACGACCCTTAAATTAACTCAATGTTTCTCGTCATATCCTGAATCACATCCTGCACGAGAAGTTTGTTATTCTCCACCTCTAACTAACACGAGGTCGAATGATAAGATTTCTCATACAAAGCCTTAAAAGGTGCCACACCAACAGTAAATTGATAAGAGTTCTTATACTCAAACTCTATCAAAGGCAAATACTACTCCTAACTACCCTTAAAGTCTAAAATATACATTCTCAACATATCCTCCACAACTACTTCACCCACTCTATTTTCCCATCGGTCTGCGGGTAATATGCATGCCCAAATGCAACTCCATAACCATCTTTTTATGAAAAAATCTACCAGAGTTGGGACAAAAATATCTTACCTCAATCCAAAATAATATTGAGAGGCACCTCCTAAAGGCTTACTCTCTTTTTGTAATGAAAAGTTGAGAACACTTCCGAATCGTGTAATTCACCCAAACTGACCCATATCAGCCCTACAATACTGCTTCCTCACATTGTGGCACATCATATTCCCCCCGATATGCACTAAAAATCTTGACCAATGCACCTTTTCCATAACTGTTCATGACATTATCCGGGACAATCAACCCCTCATTGATGCGTAAGCCACCCTCTGACTGATTAAGGATCTAATCCACATGCGAACAAAAGTTTAATGCTCTCCTCACAAGATGTATCCCTTGCCTGTGCTTTCATAACCATCAAAATATCTCGAGTGTTAAAGTCATCATTGCTATAAATGCCCAGACTATCTCCTCCTCCTCCTTATAAAGCTCTGTCCACTTCGCTTTCCAAAACTGTTGTCAACTGCCATACAAGCATACGACTCAATGCATCTACCACCACGTTATTCTTTTCCATATGATACTGAATATTAACTCACTAGGGTGCCCATACAAGGTAACCTATACTATACCAAGTTCTCTCATGCACAAATTCCACATATGCAACCCACATACATCAAAAATCAACTACACATGCCCTCCATGGTCTACAATAAAGGTATACTCGATTACCCTACTAATTGCAACTAAATTATTTTTGAGATTGACCAACTTATTCAACTAGTGGTGAAAACATCCCCCAATTCTCTCTGCATAACACTACTTCTCTCCTCTGGCCTTAAATCATATAATAACTCTTTGCTCAAATCATTATATCTTAACATATATAATACCTAACATCCTAAGACAATGTACAAAGCCCAAATGGATCTCAACTCTTGACACTTACTAAGTGTAGACACCCCATTCTGTTACCCCCTAAACTCTCCTTAGGTCCCTAACACGTCCCTTCATCATTACAAACCCAGGTCATACCCCGAGTACTGACCTAGAAGCCAACAGGCACTCCCAAGCTCCATTTGACTAAAAGTTAATGTCTTTAACCCGACCAAGACTGAATAAATCTTTGAAGGGCACTGAAACCCATTTCCATTGATCCATCCCATGCACAATTCTGACTTACCATGCGGATGAACGGTATGTTTTCACTCAAAACTCAATTAGGAGGCCACTGGGAGCTCTCGGGCTCTGTTTGACCTAAGTTAAAGTCTTCAACTTGACCGAGACTGAATGAATCTTCGAAGGTCACTGAAACCCCTTTCCAATGGTCCATCACGTGTGCAATTCCGACTTACGATACGGACGAACAATCTATTTTACTCTAAAAGGTCACCGAATGCTTCCAGGGCTCGGTTGACCGAAGTCAACTCCCCGAACCGGATAAAACTACTTGGAATGTCAAAGTAAATCTCCTAATATTTCAAACGTTCTGCCTCCATGCACGACCCGGACTTATAATGCGAACAAACAATCCGTTTGCGTCCGATGATGCCCCATCCAATAGACCGACGAATGCTTCCGAGCGGCATTTGACCCAAAGTCAACTCCCGAACCCGGGAGCAGTCTAAAGAAAATTCGAAGGTTTGTGAATTACCATTCCAATGTTCCACCCCATGCACGATTCTGATCAATGGTTTGCATTCTATGACCGATTTTCCAAAAGGGCCTTAAAGACACTACCAAACGGTAGGTCCCAAACCCTGCCTATCGGCAGTGTGCCTAAACGCACCTGCCGATTGGCATGAATAGGGATATGTTGATCGGCAATGCCCTGGGACTATGAAAAGGAGGCCTGACCTGACTTGCAAGAGGATCCCAGATCTTATAGGTATCACTCTTAGCAAATCCAGAAAACCTCTCTCGAAGTCAGCGTGATTTCCACACCCAAATCCCTTTCCAATCTTCACTTTTCATCATCCTTTTCATCAAACTTGGTTAATTCACTACCCTCCATCATCATCTAAGTCTAAGGGATGCTCTCCAACATTCAAGATCAAGCTCAAGATCTTCAAGAAGGTCTAATTTTCTCAACTGTCTCCTTAAATTCTCATAAATTTGCAATAAGTTGTTTTATTACTTAGCACTTTCATTATCTCATCTCACACATCCTAATATACTTTTTATTTAGTATTATTGCACATCTCTTATTTTTATATAAATAAAAAACCCAAAAAAAAAAGATAAAGAGGGTTTTATTATAAATTCCGAACGGGGATTCTCACACTTTTCTTACACTTTTCTCACAACTAAAACACTTTTTCTACACACACACACACAAATAAGAGAATCCCCCGGTTGGATTTATGGGATAAACCCCACCCCTCATTTTTCAAGCGAACTACATGGACTTTGATGCCTTTATAGGCTACGTAGGCGTCTCTAGGTAAAACCCGAGACTCGAGTCCTATTTTTACTTTTTCTCTCATTTTCTATTTTCTCTAAACTCTTCTATCTTATATTATATATATACATATATTTGTTCTTAGTGGCGTATTATTCCACATGCGTTATCGTTCCATCATAACGGTTAACGTAAGGATAATCGCGTAAATCCTATTTTCTAATATTTTTATACCTTCCTATGGATGACTCACTTTACCTCTTCCATGGTGCAAGTCGATGATTCCCATCTCCACTATATATACACATGCACACATATCACGGGGAAAATAAAGGAAAATAACAAAAAACCATGAGAGACCGAAAGGACGGAATGGGTGCCTAAAACCTTCCCATTTTTTAACTTAGCCTCCGGACCGTTTTCGAATCATTTTGGTTTTGTATGCATCAGTATGTCTTTGGATGCTGTCCTTTAGGATGACTCCCTTTCTTTTGTCTGTTGTGAGTAAAATAGACTGGCGACTCTATATCTCTATATTTTTCACCTCACCCAAATGATGCCGGCCGAAGAACTCCCGAGAGGGATGCGCGGGACCTAGGATCCTCCATCACGCCGCCCACCCACTGCGAGGATTATGGGATGTCCAGAGTGGTGACTCTGTTGGGGACTTTCTTTTGAGGTCTAGACTCTATTTACATGGATGTTATACTTGTTCATATTTTCCCCATTTTTGCATGTTCCCCTTTTCCATGTATCTCCCATACTTATGCTTCTATTCAGACACTTGTAGAAAATTTTCCATGTACACTTCGCACCACGTGCACCTAGGGTCACACATATCCACATATTGCAAGCATCACCCATCCATACTTGGTGTACCATTGGTACCTGTACTTTGATCCCTGTTGGAGTAATTAAGAAAGACATTCTCATATGATACTAATAAGAGGATCATGCATGATTCACACGACATCACCAAAGAGCATTATGATTGTCCAAATTTTACCCAGTAACTGGAGGTACACTTCGTGATGGGAACTAGTCCGGCAGGGTGCAGTTAGACTGAGCGATATGACTCTCACCTTCCATTGGCCAAGTACCTTCGACGTATATTGAACGGTTCCCCCGCATCGTACCGCTTGACCGAAGTCATGACGGGAGGTATATCGCAGGGAACTCGTTCACGTATGTCGAGTATATCGAATTCGCTCTCACACGTACTATCCCCACGAGGTATATGGTGAGGCAATTCACGTACACTCAAGTATATCAAATGGATTTTCCACACGTACCGATTTCCCACAAGAGCAAGACGTATATCGTGGAAGTCACGCCAAAGGGGGGAAACCTTTCCGATTCACCCAACCAACTGTATACCCACATATAGATGTCGAGCCTAGGATACACATGTTAGATTGTCGATTTCTACCCGAAACTCTGTCGAAATTTCGGGTCGGCTTGCCGCCCGAATTTTTGCTCACTTCCAAAACAGGACCCTGTCCCTGAGCCTGTTCACATGTCCAGCCATAGCTTTGCATAAATTACAAAGCCAATTTTTCCTGGCCCGGGTCCCGTCCGGCATTTCATTTTTCATTTAGGATCATTAATACAAGTGAAAACATAATAATTGTAATAATCATGCTGAGACCATCTCTCCTTTCTTTATCAAAAAAATATAAAAAAAATACTTTCTTTATCAAAAAAGCTAAAAATATTTTGTCTTCCAATCTCAAAAAGAAAAAAGAAAAAAATGTCAAAAATATTTTCATCCCTTTTTTCTCAAAAATAAATCCCATTTTTGCACCTTCTCGGGTTGATCGCAAGCCCTTGGCCTGGCTCCTTATTGGCTTCGGTCTTCAGTCAAGTCACCCCGAAGTTTCGCCTGTTCCCCTATTACTCCTTTCGAGTCCGAAATCCGTCCGCTTTCCATGGGGAACACAGATCAAGTACCCATTGTGTAGCCGGATCTGACGGCATTCCTAGGTCAGCTTGTGCCCAAGATTGACAACCACCAAACTGAGGTCCGAGAGATGCAAAGAAACCAGGTTCATGTTTCTCAAGAGCCTGAGGTCCTATTTCCTCGCGCTATAGGTACACCCGAGCCCATCTAGGTTCTCAAAGAGTATCAGCACACTCCACGTGACCCTACTGCTAATGGGTCGTCGCCTGCCCAGCTTTTGATGTCGAATCTCGCCCAGTATGGGGCTAACTTGCATATGATCATTGATCCAAAGGAAGAAGAGTTGAACAAAGTCAAAGAAGACCTCAATATGATCACCAAGAATTTTGACCAAGTCAGAGTCTCAGTAAATTACATGGACTACACCCTCATGTGTCATTATCCTAAAACGAGGTTGCCCGAGAAGTTCAAGATGTCGAATATCGTGAAATTTGGAGGAGGTGGACCCCCGATTGTTCATCTTCGAAGTTATCACCGTTCCATGACTCTACTAGGGACTTCTGAAGAAGTGATGGGCCAATTATTTTAGCAAACTTTGAAGGATAGCGCCCTACGATGGTTTTTGTCTCTCGAAGAGTCCAAAATCTGTAGCTAGGAGGATGTAGTCCGGGAATTCATGTCGCAGTACAAATACAATGAAGAGATGGAGGTCACCCACTATGATTTAGAGCTGCTCAAACAGAACCCTGGAGAATCAGTCAGTAACTTCATCGCCCAATGGAGGGAAAAAGAAGCTACCGTGACCAATCGACTTTTCGAGGAAGAACAAGTCAGCATAGTGAAGAAGAACTTATTGCCCCATGTCCGAGCAATAATGGGAGGACAATACTATCCCCATTTCTGAGCTCTTAGAGAAGCAGAAGTATAAATCGAGGAAGGTCTTGCTAAAATAGATGTCGAACAAAGAAGGTGTCCGGACAGTTCACCCCCAGAAAGTATGACAAACCTGCCATTGCTACAGTCTCAACCATCAAAAACATCTCTCAACCAACCTCATCATGGGAGCCATAAAGCCGCCATGTCCCAGTCTGAAAGGAATACACCGAGCTTCATGCTCCCCTCTCCAAAGTCTATCAAGCCATGCTAAGACGAAACCTTATCAAACCCTTGGATCCTCGTCCATTGCCAAATCCACACCCAAGAAACTTCAAGACATATGCCCATTGTACCTTTCACCAAACTACTAGCCATACCACCAACTAATGCTTTCACCTCCGAAACATAATCCAAAGTCTAATTGATCGGGGTACCATCTCCCCACCAGCCAATACTAAGCCAAACACTACTCACAACCCACTTCCAAATCATGACAATGCCATCTTCCTATAAGAGAACCCAAAATTTGATCCCTCAACTCAAATCACACCCATACAATCTCCCAAGCCTCTTCAAACTTGTCCATGTTTCCTCCTACACCTTGCTAACCTCGTTGATCGGGCACTGTCACTCCTTACTAGAGCATGCATCGTCGTCCGTATTCATTCCTAAAATGGAAGTATTGAATTATCAGAAGTCTTAAACCGACTCCTAGAGTTTGGGCTGAAATTTCCCTCACCGATGATCATTGATTGCCAAAGGTCTAGTATGTTGTTCTTGGAAGAACGAAAATGGGCTCGAGAATCAGATAGTTGGGTAGTACCGACTGATGAAGTCAGCCTGGATGATGTTGTCCATATTATGGAAGAATTATTCAGACAAACCAACAACATTTGCAGTATCATCGAGTTATTTGATGCTCTAAAGCTATAAGGGCGCTTGGTCCCTTCACCCTTACACATCCCCACAGAATGGGATGACCTGTATGAAGAAGTCATTGAAGTTGTGGAATGCATCGACTTTACATGGAAACACATAATTGTTTCCACCGGATGGGGGGGAAGAATTCGAAGATTCGAATGAAGAGTAATCTTTTGAGAAAACTGGTCTGGTAGCTAACATGTGTGTAATGATATCATTTGAAGAACTCCTCGGAGAAATAAATAAGGTGGCGAAACAACCTAAGATCGATGAGGAAATGGGATTCATATTTTTCCCTTCTTCAGTAAATCACATAACCAGATCAGGTAGGCATTACCAGATCCCAAACTCACTACCAGCCAATGACAAGGGGAAGGCCGTGGAAAACCTTCCTATGCTAGATATGACCCTCGAGGAGAGCAAGATCCTCGATTAATTGAAGAAAACTCAATCTAACATCACTATATGGGGGATTTTCATGTCTTCTTAGATACACAGAAATGCTTTGATCAAGTTGCTCACTGGACCCGCAATTTTTCCTTTTACTACACCAGAAGAAGAGGTAAATTTGGTCGGGTCCTTGACTTCTACCCGAAGATTGGGCCAAACCATAATCACGTACTCAACATCTCCGTCGAAGTTATGGGGAAGGTTGTGTCACTCTCTCTTGTCGATAATGGATCCTCCTTGAATGTTGGCCCACTGAGAGCCTTCAAATATTTAGGACTGAAAGAAAATGACCTCTCTCCAACCTCTACGGCTGTGCGTGCCTACGATAATACCTATCGGGAGGTGATGGGATCCATAAAGCTTGTAATAGGTGCTCGACCTATAAACCCTGTCATCGAATTCCATGTTATTGGCATCCCAGCTTGCTTCAATCTGTTGCTCGGATGACCTTAGCTTCACAATATCAATGATGTGTCTTCCTCACTCCATCAGAAATTAAAGTTCTTTGCCGATGGACGGGTCATCACCATTTTGGGCAACGACGACAATGCCGATGGTGCAAGTACCAGTAGTCTAATCCTTGAGATACAGCACGGGTCAAATTGTATGCTCCTATTAAAATTATGAGTTGAACCACTTCTACTCCCGGTAGGGGACAACTTCAAAGAAAGGGTATGTCCAGAATACGAGCCTCATAGCAACATCAATGTGATTCAGATGTTCAAAAACATGCACTTCATGCCCGAAATGGGGCTAGGATAAAGGCAGCAAGGGATACTTGAGTCCATTGAACTAAAGAAGTCTTTCCCTCCTTGTGATTTGGGGTATCAACCGTCAGAACAAGAGCTTAGAATGATCCTCCAGTCTTGACCAAAGATAATACTAGACCGCGTCCAGACTATCCCATGTGACTCCTTAAATGGACGATTCTTTAAATAGGGTGAAGACTTCCCCTTTTGTGGCTTTCTTAAACCATGGTATGACCATACAGACAAGAAGATGAAGCTTAGAATGGAGATATTTTTCCAAGACAGCTACCTATGGTCCGAAGGTTCCCAACACCAAGTAGAACCGCTCATCAAAGATATCGAAGAGACATAGGAAAGTGACTCCGAAGATTCCTTCAACTTAGAGACACTGGGCTGACACTCTACATGGATCATTCAGGCACTACATCACTAGATCCATCCCAACTAATTAAAGTTGTTGATACACCTCTTTTTAACTGGCATGTTGCGCCAGTTCTACCTACTAAAACCTCCCCTAATCCTAATGTTTACCCTATTTCTTCTTCTGTTGTTTATCATTGCTCAAATGTAATCGAGACCTCCTTTGATGAGGTTCTTAATGTTGTTTTTCCTATCAATGAAATAAACGAAGATTTTGAGTATCTTGTTGTTCCTTACATTAACTGTTTGGATTCTAATCAAACTTTTGATGATGACGATTTTGCAAATGAACAATTCTTAATTGATCTAAATAAGGTTAATAATAAACAATATAACTGCATTTAAGTTAATAAATAAGAGACTGTTGTTGTTAACCTCGATTCTAGTAGCCAACTGCATAAGATTAGGATAGGGGCTACCCTCGACGAGCATGAGCGTGCACAACTTAAAGAATTGCTAACAGAATTCGTGGATGCCTCCGCATGGGCCTACGATGATATACCTCGCATTGATCCTGAAATAGCTCAGCACAAGATTCCCACTCTCCCAGATTACAATCCAGTCAAACAAAAGTTGAGAAATCTCTACACCGAATGGTCTCTCAAGGTCAAAGAAGAGGTGGTCAAACAGTTGAACATAGGCTTCATTCATGTGATCGAATATCCCACATGGCCAGACAACATAGTGCTCATGTTGAAATCGGGAGGAAAAGTTCGGATGTATGTAGACTATCGAGATTTGAAAAAAGCCTCTCCAAAGGATGATTATCCGCTACCCAATATCGACATGATCGTGGACAACACATCTAGTCATGCTCTCAAGTCATTCGTCGATGGGTTTGCCGAATATAACCAAATCAAAATGCACCCAGACCACCAAGAAAAGACCGCATTCATTACCCCATGGGGAACTTTTTGTTACATTGTCAGGCCATTTGGTCTCAAGAACGCTGGGGCTACCTACTAGAGGGCTTCCACGACCATCCTGCATGATCTGATTCACAAAGAAGTTGAGGTCTATGTGGATGATATGATTATCAAATCCAAGACTAGAGAAAGTCATGTTCCCACGCTCCAAAAGCTCTTTGAATAATTGCGATAGTATCAGATGAGACTCAATCCATAAAAATGCATCTTCGGCGTTACAAAGGGAAAACTCTTGGGATTCATAGTCAGTGAGAAAGGGATAGAAGAAGATCCTGCCAAGCTGAAAGCCATACTTAAGATGACACCTCCCCGAGCAGAGAAAGAAGTCTGAGGTTTCCTTTGGAAATTACAATACATCTGGCGGTTCATCAGTCAGTTAACCTCCATATGTGAACCTATCTTTAAACTCCTCCGAAAGGATTCAACTAAGGTTTGGAATGAGGCCTATCAAGAAGCTTTTGACCGAATCAAACAATATCTGACCCAACCTTCAGTACTGGTGCCACCATAGCCTAGTCTCTCTTTGCTCCTGTACCTAACCATAACCGACACTACATCTGGGGATTTTCTAGCCCAATACCTTGAAGATTCCCATAAAGAAAGACCCATCTATTATGCCAGTTGCAAATTAGATGGGTACGATGTCAACTACACTACTTTGGAAAAGGCATGTGTCATGCTTTTCTAGGTCACCCAAAAGCTGCAGCATTACATGCTCGCCTTTCCTATCAAACTTGAATCCCGAATAGACCCCATCAAATACCTGCTTAAGAAACTCGCCTTATCCAACCGAATGTCCCGATGGTTGATGCTCCTAGACGAGTTTGATATCGTGTATGTCACAAAGAAAGCCATGAAAGGAAGTGCCATCTCTGACTACCTCACTTATTACCCCATGGATGAGGTCGATGTCTGGATCTCCTAATTCCCAGATGAAAACATCATCGGCGTTGCCCAGTACAATCTCCGATGAAAAATGTTCTTTGACTGCGCTACCAACAAAAAGGGACGTGGCATTGGGATACTCCTGATCGCCCCCGATGACTCCCACACTCCAATCGCCATCAAGCTGGATTTCCCTTATACCAATAACATGATTAAATACAAGGCATGCACAGTAGGCCTCAAAGTTTCTCTCAAGATAGGTATTCAATGTTTAGACGTCTACGGGGATTCTGCCCTCATCATCGGTCAAGTGCTCAGAAAGTGGAGAGTCAAGGATGAGAAACTCCAACCCTTACATGCCCACTTAAAAGAACTATCCTACTAATTCCAAGATATCACCTTCCATTACCTACCTCGAGCAAATAATAACCTAACCGGTGCTCTCACTACCTTGGCCTCCATGGTCGACATGCTCGAAGGAATAACTATGACCCCTTTCCTAGTTCAAAAGCAAGACAAACCAACCCACTGCTACCACATTGAGCTCGTCACTATAGAATATCCCGAGCTAGACAATTGTTGGTACTATGATATGTGGCACCTACTCAAGCATGGTAGGTATCCCGAGGTTTCTAATAAGAAAGATTGAGCAACCCTTTGAAGACTCATCGTCCAATACATCATCTGTCACAAAGCACTGCTCAAAAGGAACTTCGATGGAACTCATTTGCACTGCATCGCAAGGGCTGACATTGAAAACATAATGCAGTAGATCCACAGTGGACAATGTGAACCCCGCATGAGCGGCCACATTCTTGACAAAAAGATCATCCGATAAGGCTAATACTGGACCACCATGACCCAGGATTGCACCGCTTATGTATGGAGGTGCCTCGAATGGTAATAATTCTCCAACCTTCAACATTTTCCTCCACATGAATTATACAACATGACCTTTCCATAGTCGTTCTCCACCTGGGGCATCGACATCATAGGGAAGGTTACACCAACGGCTTTCAATGGGCATGAGTTCATCTTAGTTTCCATTTATTACTTCACCAAATGGATCGAAGCGGAGTCATACGCAGTGTTGAACGCTAAGAAAGTGACCAAATTCATCAAGAAAAACATCATCTATTGGTATGGGGTCCCGCATGAGCTAGTATCAGATAACGGGTAGAATTTTAAGACAGCATTTACAGAGGTGGTCAACGAGTATGGGATTCAGAGACACAAATCTTCTCCCTATCGACCTCAGACTAATGGTGTTGTTGAAGCCGCCAACAAGAACCTCAAAGCCATCATCAGCAAAATGATTGAAAGCTGTCGGGATTGGGCAGATCGGATCCCATACGCCCTCTGGGGCTATCGAACCTCAATTCGAACCTCTACTGGGGATACCCCTTACTCTCTAATTTATGGTATGGAAGCAGTCCTACCCGTTGATCTAGAAATACCCTCGTTACGCATCATGCTTGAAAGCGAGGTCAGTGAAGAAGACTGGTGCCAAAGTCGGCTTGACAAGCTGACCCTCCTAGACGAAAGGATATTAAAAGCACTATAACCCATACAAAGGTACCATCACCGAATAACGCGTTCAATCAATAAGAGAGTCAAGGATCGCGGTGTCCGATAAGGGGACCTATCCCTCAAAGAGATCATAGAACCCATATGGGATCCCAGAAGGAAATTCAAACCCAATTGGAGCGGCCCCTATATTATTAAGAGGATCTTGTATGGCGGTGCCGCCATGCTTATCGACTTAGATGGGGAAGAGATGGCTCATCCAGTCAACCTGGAACATCTCAAGAAGTTCTACCCCTAGTCCAAAATCTCGGCACGCTATGACTCTTCTCGTCTCCCTTCTATTCTAAAAAAAATCTCTTTTTTTCCCCCGCCCAGAACTACGTGGGCCTGATCCTTTGCAAATAACCATTTTCAAACAAAGTATAAAATTTCAAAACCCCGGAGGTACGTGGGAATCTCATACACCTTACATGAGTATGACCCTTTCTTTTTCACAAAATACTATTCTTTTCTTACCTCCGAGAACGACAGTTCATTCTAACATATATTTGAATAAAATAATTATGTATGCCTTAGCGATCGGTATAGATAAAATACAAAACTCATCAAAAGGCATAGCTGGATGATCAAAAACTTGTTTATTTCATTAATAAGAAATTAAAGTGCAATTACATAAAGGAATGGATAACTCTCTTCCCCCTACCATCCTAAAAAATCCAAAATAAAACCCCCCCACATTTATTCCCCGTTACAAAATAGACTCTCCAGGAGTCCTATCCACAGCTACCAGAGGAGCTTGCTCCGTCATCATCATCTACATCTTGGGGTCCCTAAGTTTCCCCTGCCTGAACAAAGTGTCGCAGACACTCCATGGACCGATAACCTCGAACCAGCTTCGAAAAAACCACAACACCTCCTTCCATGGTGTTAAAAGAGACAAGCCACTTTTGTACAGTCTCCACTGCAAACATACTGCTAACTACTCCCCTCCACAACCACTTCATATAATCCCTAGGGATATGCCAAACTCTCCCAATAGACTGAGAAGGACGGGTCGACAGATGCTGACTCTCCAACAGAGAGCCAAGCTCCAGGCGCAGACACTCGATCAAATCCTCTACCGGAAAGAAATTTAGTGTTCGAGGTGGCACGACCTGTGCCCATCCAAATTGGCCCAGAAGTCTCCAAGGGAAATAAAAAGAGGTCTGGCTGAGACCAACCAACTGCACATACATGTATTCTCCTAGCTTCAGAACAGGCAGAAACTGTCCCCACTAAGGCACTGACCAGTACAGATTTTGAGCCCCATGCTCCATGAGCCAATTCTCCCAGCTCTTAATATCTAGGTCAACGCTGAAGAAGTGACGTAAAAAGAAGTTGGGTACAACTGTCAAAGGATATTCTGGAAAAGTCACTAGGCGGAGTCTTTCAGACAACCACATGAACAACATCACGGGGCTACCACGCAGGAAGTCAGAACGACCTTCTCACCAGGCATCCAGACCATTCAGGGTCTCCGCCAGTATCACCGCCTCAGGATTACAACGATATGACATATATGAAGTAATGGCTGTAATTTTTGGATCCACCAGCAGTTCCCCAGTCACCAGCAGTAATTTTAAAACCAGGCCCAAAGCACTCCAACATAGCCAGCATCACCTATTTCCCCCAAATGCACGGACTGAAACACTGCTGGCAGGGAGATCATTCCTCCAGCAACTAGTGATCTAGTCACCGAAGGAGAAATACGAAGAAACCTGGCCAGCAAATCCCTGGGAGAACGGGAAAATTGGGGTAAAGCCACAGCAACACTGGGATTTATCCCCAGCATGGTAAGAAAAACTTCATCCAACCTAAAGCGTAATACATGGTCTTTGGGGTACCAAAATTGTACTGCCGCCATCAGCATGTTCCACTCATTGGACCGATTGTGCCACAAAGAGACTCGACGCATGTTGAAAGCATCATAGTGGACATTATAAGAGCACATCACTTCTAAGGCTTCGAGGTAGTTAGAAAACTCAATCCTACTAGGGAGAGCCATCTTCCAGGACTAATCGATAGTAGGCAAGTAAGTAAGAATGTGAAGGTGTGATGAAAACACTCCCCCTACCCCTTTTAATACTTGAGAACCCTCACAAAAGAAATTACCCCTACAGAAATTGGAGGGAATCCTACCCCACAAGGTACAAGAAGATGAAGAGCGCACTAATCAAAAGCTTTAAATTGATGGGACTCGACTTAACTGTTGATAGGCAGGGCAAGGGGCTTGTCGATCGGCAACCCCCCATTTTTGGAAATTTTCCTTTTTCCTTTTTTATCAAAATTAGAAAAACCCAATAAAAATAAATTTGATATTCTCAACAGAATTTCAAAAAAAAATCCTCTTCCACCCCTATATAATTTCCCATTTTTAAAACTTTCGTTCAAAAAATCCTAAAAAATGTCTCTTTTTACGGCCTCGGCAGCAAAGTAAAAAGCACATGTGCATGCATTCACTCACTATTAACAAAAGATAATAAAAAATTCCCATTGCATTGCATATATATATTCTTCTGTGTTACATCAAATTTTGCAGGAAATAAAAGAAAAGAAAAAAACAAACGGGACTCAGATCGAACCCATATTTTCTCTCTCTCACCTACCCTTCACCCCTCTCTCTAAGAGCTTCCACACCTACGACGCGCTCTCTTTCCCCTACGGTGAGATGACGCACCACTGCTACCCGAGCCAGAGTCCTCCTCAGATGAAGTAGACGACACCAAGTAAGAAGGAATCGAGATCGCATCTCTAATATAGGCAGTCGATGAAGATATCCAGTCTCTGATGTCCCTCAGCCAAGTGGTCGACACATAGACTTGCTGCAAGTAAAAGGAAAAATCAGTATCAAAGAGGGATCAAAACAGAAAAGGAACCAAAAAGAGGAAGAAGGTATACCACAGGATGAAGAACCTCCTCTATCAAACCCAGCTCCTCCGAATCCATCGCATGAGGATGATGAAACATGGGGACTATCCCTCCATCAGCCCATCAGATGTTGTATGAAGGGATATGCAATCGAAAAAAGGGAACCTCTGAAGTCATCGTCACCACAGACGCCTATGGACCACTGCCATTGTGGGAAGACCCCACCGCCCGACTCGAACCCGTAGGAGGGAAAGGTAAGACATCATATATGCTGGGCATCATTCACCAGCTCATCATAAAGTCCACATAGTCATACGATCCATATGTATCAGTGTATAATAAGTAGGACTCATCGATCACAGTCGTGATCCTTGCATCCTCCGACAGCAGCCGCTCCCACCTCATAAACGTTAGAGACTGCGCAGGTGGCACCAAAACCTCCTCTTCCGCAATCTACTGAACCACCCTCTCCCCCAGATACCCGAAATGGCCAAACTCATACGCCAGTAAATGCCTCATCTGCGCATTCACCCCGCTTGCCCCCGTATCCAGAATGGTTGTCCCCCAAGGGTAAAAAGTCACCTAAAAATCCCCAGCAGGGATAAGTCAATACAAAATCAGAACATGCCAAAAACCAAGGCTAAAAAGAAAAGAGTCTTACCCTACCACTGGTCAGTCCATTCAAGACCTGACGCACTGCCTCCAGAGAGAGAGATCCCTTTGACTGCCGATTGGCCTTGCGCCATCGATACAATCGGTAGAAGTCCCTAACAGTCTCGTCCTTTAAGGCAATCAGCTGGGTATTGCACCCAATCACCTCATAGAACCACGTCTGCCAAAGATAGGAATTCATAATAAAAAGTGACGCATAAGGAAAATGCAAATGCATGAAAGGAAAATGCGCAAAATTAAAGGATACCTCGAGAAGATACGTGGCTCTAGTAAAAGTTTGCCAGCAGCACCGACTGAATGCATCTAATGAAAAATAGACGGTCGCCAAAGTCAGAATCCCCCAATCATGGAGAGGGATGTTCTAAAACATCCTCAAATACGATAATAACCACAAATGGATGACTTTTCCACTCGACGCCACCATAAAACCTCTGAGTAGTAGCAAAATGAACAACCGGGCCATCTACCTCACTTGTATCCTGTCCTCCACATCAACCACCCTACTCAGCAAGGCATCCTTCAGCAAGGACAATCGGATGGAATCCTCAAAAACTATCCTCCCTATGTCGCCGAGCACCGCCCTCATCGTCTTTGGCTTCACCCTTAGAGAACGATCCACCTCTATCTGCTCCCCATCGTAATCCAGCCCCAGCAGCTGCTACACGTCTATGGGAGTCACGGTCATCTCCCCAAAACTTAAATGGAAGGTGTGGGTAATATCCCACCATCTCTCCCCCAAAGCGCATAAGACCTCTATCGATCGAGGCGTCTCATCCAGGGCAGACGCCAACCTCCCAAAACCCACTGATGTTACCACCCAATGCACCACGGGTGGAAGAGTCTTCCAGACATACTTAAGCCCCATCATCCCATGGGAACACGTGTTCTTCAAAGAGATATCAGACTGTCAAAAGAAGAAACCTTATCAAAATTCAAGGAAGGAAAAATCAACAAAAAGAGAAGAATGCCAAAAGTCAGGTTGCTTACATAATCGTCGGGGCTCACCACTTTAGAAGACAAATGATGCGGCGGCTCCCGTAGCAAAGTCCGTTCATACGCAACCGGTTCGAATGCATCAAAGGAGTTCTTACTCCCCAAAGCAAGAGGCACCCTGGCCTTCCACTCCATGTTCACCTTGTTATCAACAGTCAATCATTCCCTATGCGCTGCAGTGCTCATAAAGGCAGCCATTTCTTAGAGATCGGAACACTAGAACGATTTGCAGAGGAAAATCGCAAAAAGAAAAAAAGTAAGAAGTTGTGAAAAATGAGGGGAATTTGCCCCCTTTATATAGGATGCCAAGGGCCATGTCGATCGGCATTGACCCCCCACAACCGATCGGCACTTACCCTTTACCTTCCCTAGGCAATCTAAAAGTCCTTGCCACTGCCGAATGGCACCCTCTGAACCATATCGACCAGCACCCCCTTTAAATTTCGTACAAAAATTCCCAAAAAATACCAGACAGCCCTGAAAATTTCTCAAAAAATTCCTAAAAATCCCAGGAAGGATTTCGAACATTTTTGCCAATAAAATTTCGCACTCCCTCAAGAGAAACTCTTATTTCCCCAGCAAAACTCTCAAAAACCACGTAAAACTCCTCCCGGCAACATCCCCGAAGGATCTCTAAAGATCATCCCCATGCCACAAAGGCCTAAATTTTCTCCAAGCAATACATCCAAACCTTGGGCCACCTAAATCTCCCCACTAGAATTTTGGCTATTCTTTCAGAGGATGCAAAGATTTCCCCAACAGTCGTCTCCCCATCCCAAAGCAAAACCACAAGATAAATCTCCCCGATAGAGTTCCGCAAGAACATATCTACTTAAGCCCGCAGAATTGGCTTCGACCCACAGAATTGGACATCTTAACTTAAGCCCGCAAAATTGGATTCGACACGCAAAATCGATCATCCCAACTTAATCCCTCAAAATTGGCTTCGACCCGCATAATTGGTCATCTCAACTTAAGCCCGCAAAATTGGCTTCGACCCGCAGAATTGGTCACCTCCACCTTAATCCCACACAATTGGCTTCGACCCACAGAATTGGTCAACCCTACATGAGCCCATAGAATATGCTTCGACCCACAGAATTGGTCATCTCAACTTAATTACGCAGAATTGGCTTCGACCTGCAGAATTATTCATCTCACCTTAAGCCCTCAGAATTGGCTTCGACCTGAAGAATTGGTCATCTCATACTTAAGCCCGCAGAATTGGTCATCTCTACTCAAGCCCGCATAACTGACTTTGACTCTTAGAATTATTCATCTTAACTTAAGCCCGCATAATCGGCTTGTACCCATAGAATTGGTTATCCCCAGCACACTTTGTAGGTCCTCAGAATCATCCTCAACCCTCTGAATTGCTCATCCTCGCTCCCTTAGGTCCTCAGAATCGACCTCGACCCTCTGAATTGGTGATCCTCCCTCAAAAGTATCATACGGTGTTTATTCGATGACTATCGTTTGTTCCAAACTCACCCATCAAGGGGCTCTGTAGACACCCCATTATGTTACTCCCTAAACTCTCCTTAGGTCCCTAGCACATCCCTTCATCACTACAAACCCAGGTCATACCCCGGCTACTGACCTAGAAGCCATCGGGCACTACCAGGCTCCATTTGACCAAAAGTCAAAGTCTTCAACTCGACCGAGACTGAATGAATCTATGAAGGGCACTGAAACCCTTTTCCAACGGTTCATCCTGTGTGCGATTCCGACTTACCATGCGGACGAATGACTTATTTTCCCCCAAAACTCAATCAAGAGGCCATCGGGTGCACTCGGGCTCTATTTGACCTAAGTCAAAGTCTTCAACTCGATCCAGACTGAATAAATCTTCTAAGGGCACTGAAACCCCTTTCCAACAATCTGTCCCGTGTGCGATTCTGACTTACGGTACGGACGAACAATCTGTTTTACTTCGAAAGGTCACCGAATGCTTCTAGGGCTCGGTTGACCGAAGTCAACTCCCCGAACCGGATCAAACTCTTTTGAATGTCTAAGTACATCTCCTAACCTTTCCAACAGTCTGCCCCATGCATGATTCGGACTTACCATGCGGACGAACGATCCATTTGCGTCCGACGATGCCCCGTCCAATAGACCGACCAATGCTTCCGGGCCACATTTGACCCAAAGTCAACTCCTGAATTCAGGAGCATTCCAAAGGACTTTCTAACGTCTCTAAATTACCTTTCCAACGTTCTACCCCATGTGCAATTCTGATCAACAATTTGCGTTCTACGGGAAATTTTCCAAAAAGACATGAAAGACACTGCCAAACGGCAGGTCCCAAACCCTACATATCAGTAGTGTGTCTAAACGCACCTGCCGATTGGCAAGAATAGGTCTATGCCAATCGGAAATTCCCTAGGCCTATGAAAAGGAGGCCTGACCTCACTTGCAAGAGGATCCCATATCTGATAGATATCACTCTCAGCAAATCTAGAAAACCTCTCTCGAAGTCAGCGTGATTTCCACACCCAAATCCCTTTCCAACCTTCACTTTTCATCAAACTTGGTGAATTCACTACCCTCCATCATCATTCAAGTCTAAGGGCTGCTCTCCAATATTCAAGATCAAGCTCAAGATCTTCAAGAAAGTCCAACTTTCTCAACTCTCTCCTTAAATTCTCATAAATTCTCAATAACTTGTTTTATTACTTAGCACTTTCATTATCTCATCTCACACATCCTAATATACTTTTTATTTAGTATTATTGCACATCTCTTATTTTTATATAAATAAAAAACCCAAAAAAAAAAGATAAAGAGGGTTTTCTTATAAATTCCAAACGGGGATTCTCACACTATTCTTACACTTTTCTCACAACTAAAACACTTTTTCTATACACACACACACACAAATAAGAGAATCCCCCGGTTGGATTTATGGGATAAATCCCACCCCTCATTTTTCAAGCGAACTACATGGACTTTGATGCCTTTATAGGCTACGTAGGCGTCTCGGGGTAAAACCCGAGACTCGAGTCCTATTTTTACTTTTTCTCTCATTTTCTATTTTCTCTAAACTCCGCTATCTTATATTATATATATACATATATTTGTTCTTAGTGGCGTATTATTCCACATGCGTTATCGTTCCATCATAACGGTTAACGTAAGGATAATCGCGTAAATCCTATTTTCTAATATTTTTATGCCTTCCTATGGATGAGTCACTTTACCTCTTCCATGGTGCAAGTCGATGATTCCCATCTCCACTATATATACACATGCACACTATATATACACATGAATATACTTTTTATTTAGTATTAATCCACATCTCTTATTTTCATATAAATAAAAAAACCCAAAAAATAAGAAAAAGAGGGTTTGTTCATAAATTCTAAACGAGAATTCTCACACTTTTCTTACACTTTTCTCACAACTAAAAAACTTTTTCTACATACACACACACACACACACACACACACAAATAAGAGAATCCCCCCATTGGATTTATGGGATAAACCCCACCCCTCGTTTTGCAAGCAAACTTCGTGGACTTTGATGCCTCTATAGGCTACGTAGGCATCTCGGGGTAAAACCCGAGACTCGAGTCCTATTTTTAATTTTTCTCTCATTTTCTATTTTCTCTAAACTCCACTCTCTTATATTGTATATATACATATATTTGTTCTTACCGGTCAACATAAGGATAGTCACGTAAATCCTATTTTTTAATATTTTTATACCTTCCTACGGATGACTCGCTTTACCTCTTTCATGGTGCAAGTCGATGATTCCTATCTCCACTATATATAAACATGCACACATATCATGGGGAAAATAAACGAAAATAACAAAAACCCATGAGAGACCGAAAAGGCAAAATGGGTGCCTAACACCTTCCCATTTCGTAACTTAGCCCCTGGACCCTCTTCGAATCATTTTGGTTTCGTATGTATGAGTATGTCTTTGGATGCTGTCCTTTGGGATGGCTCCCTTTCTTTTGTCTGTTTTGAGTAAAATAGATTGGCGACTCTATCTCTTTACATTTTTCACCTCACCCAAATGACGCTGGCCGAATTGCTCCCAAGAGGTACGCGCGGGACCTAGGATCCTCCATCACGCTGCCCGTCTTCCATGAGGATCGGTGATGGCCACACTAAGCTTCATGCGTGGGATGTCTCTCAAGTGAAATCTAACAAGGAACCCTCCCGATACACTATTGCCTAGCTTAGTAGGTTATAGAGATTGGTTTAGCGAACACACAGTACTTGGGAACTTAAAAACCTAGCCCAAAAACTGCTAAATTTGATTTTTCAACTCCCACCCTCTCAAGGAGTCATACGGTACAACGCTCGCATTATCTCCCAGTCCATAGCCCGAAGTCGATCATAACTCGACCTCTCGACTCGGTTGTCACCCCAGTATTTCCTAAATCACATCAGTAAAGTCCCTAAACATGGGGATCGAATCTAACGAGACATCTACGTTCTTTGAAGTCTCCTCCCCAACATAATATAAATGAATACTCAACCCCACTCAGGATGAGACATCGTAACAAGAACTATATATTGCCCTGGAATAGCAATTACGATAGCCTTATTGTAATAGTTCACCATAGCTCTACACGTCACTAAATAGTCCATACCTAGGATAACATTATACATGTACTCACTAACATGATCATATCTGCTACTAAGGATAGCCTTCTGATGTCCACACCTACTCCCCTGCAAATGGAACGGATGGGAACCCCGCTACATAACGGTAAATCAATAATCGTAATAATATCCAACATCGTGTCCATCTTATAGTGTGTATAATATTTGTAATATCAAAATCCATCTCATATCGTGTATAACATTTGTAAGACTTTAAGTCCAAATATGTGAAAATGATAATATAAGGAGTCTCATAGAATTTGACAAACTGAATTTGCAGTTTTAGAAGGGAAAAAGAGAGTAGCTCTTGAAGTTTTGGGTAATTTACAGTTGTTATCCCGTTGTTTCAATTTAACATGATATTTCCTAAAAGTATATTTAGTAGTGCACAAAGAATCTCTAACAGTATTTCTGTGAGTTGAAGTTAATAGAATGTTGACGTGGTAACATACGACGTGTAAAATGTTTTCATTTTAGCCAATTAAATTACGTCACATGGAAAATAACATAATAAAAAATGTAAAAATAAAGAAAACTCAAAAAATTTAAAAAAAAATAAACAACTTATTTTAAATTTAAAAATAAATTGAAAATATAAAATCAAATAAAAACAAAAAATATAATCAAAATGGGAAAACGGAAAAAAAACATATATACACAAAAAAAATGAATAAATAATTTAAAAAAATAAAAAATAAAAAACACAAATCGACTTAACCACAATCCCCACTCCCCTTCCCCATTACCCCCCACCCCCCACAACCCATTCCCACCCTCGCCTGCCACCCCCTACACACACACACACACACACATATATCAAGGTTCTAAAAATCACGGTGCGTGATTGAGGCGTGGAAGTCAAGCCTTAAATCTTAGAAGCCTAGGCATAAAAAGGCGTGAAAAGGCGTTTAGGCCTTCGTAATATATTTTAATATTTTTTAACCATAGCAAGGCTATTAAAATACAAAAATTGCACATATCATAAAAATATGTCTGAATATATGCAAATTAAAATACTATCTGATTATTTTGGATAAGATAATAGTCCGATTTCTACACAAATTCTTAAAAGGCGACATCGATTCACTAAGGCATTGTTATTTTTAGAAAAAAGTGCGTCGTAAGGGTTTTACCAAGAATAAGGTGTGAAAAGCGTAAGGCGGGGCGTTTCTCCTAAGCCTTAAGCCTAGGCGGGTTTTTTAGAAAAGTGATATATATATATAAGGAGTAAGGGTGTTTTCACTGTTCAATAAGTTTTTAAGACATTTAAGGGTTGAGATAGAAGCCAATAAAGCCCCATCCTTAGCGCATTTTGTTAAAATGGAAGGCTGAGATTGATCTGCTACTTTCAGACTACCACGCACAATTCACCCACAATTCCATTAATTTTTTTGTGTTAAAAGTTGTGTATATCTGTATACCTACCACAAAAATCTGTCACCCTTTATTTGTGGTTGTGATTTGGCCGGCAGCGTAAGAAATGAAAGTGTGCACAAAATTCGAAGGGATCTTTTAAAATATTTTAGTCTCTTTTAAAATCTACACACTATCCATAGTTCTACACGCTATCAGACCCATCTTCACTTTAAATTAAACTCTCTTTCCCTTTATCTTTCTCTCTCTACAGAGTCTCTCTTGAGCTCTGCAATCTCAAAACCCACGAGATTGAGTTTTATTTATTGGTCTCCTCATTCTCTCCCACTCCCTAATCATTCTCCCCTCCCTCTATTTCACGCCGCCCCCTCCTCCATTTCACATTTTCCGCCTTTTCCCCCTCCTCTATTTTGCTTCGCCCCTCATCTTCTCTCTGCACTTCCCCCTCATCTCACAAACCTTATAGATCCACATGGAGGTTTGTTCATTTCCAACCAACTCTGATCGGTTTGGGTTTAAAGACGTCGGCACTTGGCTCGACAACCAGCCTAGGTTGTTATTTATTCTCGATTAAAAATGACTGCTTTTGTTCATTTTTGTTGTGTTTTCAGGTCTCCCTAATGGACAAAATTATTGGAAAGTATTTATAATGGAATTTCTGGTGGTGAATGTGAACTAATTTATCATATTTTCATATTTCTCATTTTTCTTGATATTTTGACCATGGATCTAAAGATCTGAAGACCTTTAACCATTGTGGTGGTGTTTTTTTAATATTTCAACACACAATTCATTTTTGTTGAAATTTCTTATTTTTAACCTGTTAATTGATTTTGTGGATTTTTGATAACACATGTATGTGATAAGTATAAAAAAAGGAAGTTATGGTTCTAATGTTGTTTGCACCAAGAATGCTTGCAGTTCAATATTTTTTTGGTTCAGGTTCGTGTATTTACCATTGATAAAGTTTATTTTTGTGCCACTTTTTCCCTAATTTCTAAGAAGGATGTAAATGATGTGCAATGGAACTCATTTATCTTTTCTTTTACAGATCTATTGATCTTACTTTCGTAGTTTTGAGTATTAATCATTTTTTTATATTTGTTTATTTATTTATTTTTCTCTCCATTCCAGTCGTCTCGCATGGTCATAGGTCAAGTACTTACAAAGAATGGTTTTGGCACAACATGTTGTTATTAGTAAGATTTCATCTTTTACAGACACCATAGATCATATACAAAAGTTATGATTCGAGAGAAATGGAGACATAGAGGGTAAAAAAAGTGGAGACATAAAGAGTAAAAAAAGATACATGTTTAAGCTCATACCCCACTATGATTCGAGAGAAATCACTAGATAGGGGAGACAGAGAGAGTAAAAAGAGTAAATTAAGGTGTTTTATTCATTTTTTTAATATATGGTTCTTCTGATCAAATTTATGTTCTGATATGTTTTTTTCCTCAGTTACGGTGGATGTTAAAGTCTTGGATTGACCTGTGCAGAAATTAAGTTCATCTGAATCGTGTTTGGAAAATAAGGCTTGACTTGACTAAATATTGTTTTGTGGTCAACACAAGTTCATCCTGGGCAATTATAGATACACAATTTTTTTTGTACATGTCTTTTGTATTTTATTTATGAACTATTTTTTCTAGAGAAAGGGTGGGGATTGGCTGTTTACAAACTAAATTGCGTGGAAGCAATTATGTAGGACCACAAACTAAAATTTGACTAAATATTGTTGGGGAACAAAGTTGTGTGCAAGCAATATAAATTTAGTTTAATGTGAATACTTTAGTTTTATTGTATTGCTTTTTTATATTAAATTTGAGGTGGTGGTGTTACTTGAGTTGGCATTGTACTAAATCTGAGGTACCTTTATGTTTAGGTAAACGGAAATATTTAGTGGAAATTGAAAAGTAAATAATAATTTGTGTTTGTTACATTTGAAGGTGCGAAGTCAAATTATATTGATGCCTTCTTTTAAATTTTTAAGCACTTTCCTTAGCTGCCGTTGATTAGTGTTGGGGGTATGTTCGTTTATTATATTTTGGACTTGGGGTACGTTAGTGTCCTTATTAGTTTGTTGTGTCCAAAACTAGAGGTTCCTTATTAGTTCGTTGTGTCCAAAACCAGAGGAAACCATCAGTTGACTCATTTGACCGTTACGTGACATCTTTAACAATTGTCTCGCACATGTAAATGACATCTTTGCCATTGAAATTAAAGCATAAAAAAAAGTTGTTTAATTAAAACTGTTTAATAAAAATCGGGTTGATTGTAATTTTTTTCTAACCCTTTGCATTTTTTGAATATTGTCATGCCTTAAGCCATGGATTAAACACGTTGAATAGTCATATAAACATATGAAAATTTGATTAATTTTTAAAAATTGTTTACAATTACGTGTTGTAATTTTTTTAACATAAAATGTTTGTACCACGGTGTATGTATGTATGTACATCAATACGATTTCTATAGGTATATAAATACGACGTATGGTCCAATTAACGATGTTAATTTTTAAAATTTTGCGTCGTGCCTTTACGCATGAGCATACAAAACTTTTATGACTTGACCACATGATTCATACATAGGATAATTGTCGTTGTGCCTTCAATCACGCGCACGAATTTGGAAATTATGACAATTTTTTTTAAAATTACACTTTGTTTTGTTGGGGTACGAATTTTTTTCCGTTTTGCAATTACATACTTTGAAAATTTTTGTCGTTTTGCGATTACGTACTTTTTGAAAATTTTCATCGTGCCTTCAGGCACGGGCATATCCTAGTATATATATATATATATATACAGTGTTGCTCTTATGCGGACTGTCCCACATTTTAACAGTGTGAACTGGATATGTGTCACCTGAAGGTGAGCCTAGAAATTATCGCCTAAATTATAGGTGATCTCTCTCTCTCTCTCGCTTTTCTAGGTTCACTGGCAGGTGACATATGTCTAGTCCGCACTGTTAAACTGCAGACTGGTTCGCACAAGAGCAACAATGTGTGTGTGTGTGTGTGTGTATAATCAAGCTTTCCAACATACCTCCTAGAAATATACCTATGAACATACCCTTTCTCTAAATTAGTGAAAAACAATAATTTTTAAATTATATTTTTTATATGGATTCATGATATTTCAGTGTACCCCTGTAAAAAAATCAACTGAAAATAATATTTTTTGTTATTTTTAAAAAATAAGTTACCCTTGAAAACTGTTAGTTTTTTTACGTATTGTTTTAAAATAATAAAATGCATAATTTTGAGCTAAATATTTTTACAGGGCACATAGATATATCATGAGTTCATATAAAAAAATATTAACTCAAAATTATTTTTTTACTATTTTCAAAAAATAGGAATGTTCATAGGTATGATTAATGAGGTATGTTGGAGAGCCTTACTATCTCTCTCTCTCTCTCTCTCTCTATATATATATATATATATATATACACACACACTAGTGTGTGTAAATAACCAAATAAGCATTTATTTTTGTCAATTAAAGATGTTTAGTTTATAGAAAAAAAAAAAAACATAAAAAGAGATATACGTTGTTGGTTGGATGAAAGGGTGTACAACCATAAGCATATGATTATGCAAATTAATCAACTTGTAGAGATTATTGTGATCGATGTCAATGTATGATCCCATGGTTGCCGATAAAAAAATTAGAAAATTATTGATGGCGCCCTTTATAATACTTTTTAAATATACTCACCCATGCTGATTCTTATCATATATTTCAGTCCTCTCTTGTAGATATCAGTTCTCAACCGTGAAAAGTAAGATAGTTACGTGAAAATAGGAGAAGTTGTTAAGAGTTTCTTGACCTTTACGTCAGTAGCTAAGATTAAGATAGTTTCAAATTGATGAAGGCAATTTCAATACAAATTCTTAAGGTATCGTAATCAATATATAATTTGAATTGATGTTTCATGTTTTACACCAACAAAGGTATATTATGTTTTCAATAGAGTTTGTCCGTTTTTTTATTTAAAAAAAATTACTCTGCATAGTCTCTCCATGTACATCCATCATTTTTCCATGTTTTTAATAGAGAGTTTTGTCAGTTTTTTATGTTAAAAATACAAATCTCCGTCTGTCCATGTATACCCATCATTTCATTATACATACCCATCATATGATAAGAATCTATTCATAGATATCTACCATCCCTTCATGGATACATGCTATTATTTATTTTATTTCATCACCACTCCAAGGAAAAAGTATCGTGAATTTATAAAGGCTATTAGGTAATTCCATGAGCTGTTAGATATATGTAACAACCCAAATTTTTGGACGACTATTTTATAATACTTTGCTCGATAGGCTAAGTTTATAAAATAGGGGAAGTGACCGTAAATATTGTTTCCTGCGATATTAAGGGATAATATTTACTATGTTTTGTCTATTTACCGTATGAGAAGGTGAATAGCATTATATTGTGATATATTGCATCGTTATATGTAAAACGACAGTTATGGTTCATAATTAAATTGTGGTATAATTAATGAAATAAAATAAAATTTGAACATAAAATTTGTTCACATTTTCCCGAATGCCAAAATAGGGGGTGCGGTTGTTTTTAGAATAGTCGAGATAGTCGAAATAAGTGCCATGTTGTATTTTTGGGTGTCGGGCACTTTTAACGCATTTTGACTCAATTAAGTGGTTACGAGTCATTTTAATGGCGTATTAGCAATTAAAGGAGGGAATTTATGTTTTAAGACCCGTTTAAGTTGCCCCACCCTTTTTTCTTTCTTCATTTGTGAGAAAAGCCAAAGGAGAGAGAGAGAGAAGAGAGAGTTGGGAGAAATGGAGAAGAGAGAGAGAAAATGGAGATTTGGGCTGAAATCCGTTGCTATCGGAGGAGGATCAGAGACTACGAACCTCGAGGCAAGTTTCTTACTTGCTAGATGACGATTTAATGTGATAAATTGCATGTATAGTTAGGTTTTGGAGATTTAATCCATAAATGGGTATTTGTTGATTTTGATGATTAAACCCTTAAATCCTAGTTTTAATTTTGATTTGAGGACAAATTATTAGTTATATAAGGTGTAGAAACAATTTGGGAGAATTAATTGTTGTTGATGTTGGATAAAATCAAAGATTTGAGGTTTTGGGAATTTTAGGGTTCTTAAACCTGTAGCCCAAACTAGGCAAGATTTCAGGACCGAATCGATTCGGCCCTATGGGCGAATCGATTCGAATAAGGAGAGGGACACGGGTCTGGTAGACCGAATTGATTCGGGTTAAAATTGAATAGATTCGGCAATTGCAGAAAGTCAGTTCTTGCTCACCGAATCGATTCGGCCCAAGGGGCGAATCGATTCGGTTCCCCTGTTTTTGTGAGATTTTTCCTAGTTTGATTTTTAGCCCTTTTTCTTTTAGGTCCGAGGTTTAGGTACCTTCCTTTAGGGATTAATGGGGAGTCCTAGAGGGTAGTTTTGGGTAGTCTAATGCCCTAGGAATTTATAGGATGTTTGGGTTACCTAGAGGGCTAGTTGCGTAGGTTAATATCCGAATGATATAGGAGATTAATCAAAAGTTAAATTGAAGATAAGATATTAATGTTGAGACATTTGGGAGACACACTTTGAGGTAAATTCATTATAAATGGTTTATGATATTATATTGAAGTCTTGGGGACTAGTTGAGGTTAATGGCATTTCGGCTTTGAATTCATTAATAAAATATGACTTAATAAATAAGAAATGCATATTATAAAACGTGGTATTAAATGAATAAGTACAAATGATTTGAGAATGTAAAATTTGATGTTTTCAAAGGAAAAAGTAATGATTTTCATAAGTGTTAACTTATGGTTACACACCTCCCTAAATCTCTATCATAAGGGAAGTTGCGTGCGTGTGGTGAAGCCCCCTGACTAATGAATGCAGGGTGGATATAGTCCCTAGGCCATATGGGCATTTATTATACTGTGCTGGTTAGGAGATTCTGGGTGTGGTCTTAACTTTTCCGCAGGCAATATGGCCGCTTCCCGACGTTGGTAGGTTCCTAGGTTGTCTTGTATAGATAGGCCCTGGAAGATGATAGCCATTTAGGGGCGCTTCCAGTGGGGAAACCCGGAGGGACGGTCTTAGATTTATTAAAGCAATTCATGATAATGAATTGGCTTTAATTACATTTCCTGGATGAAAGAAGGGAAATGGGATACATGGTATACAAAAGTATTTTTATGCTAATAAAAATGACTTTTGATTACACTTCCTGGATGGAAGAAGGGAAGTGGGGTTTTATGAAAAAGGATAAAGCATTTTTATGTTAATAAAACTTGCTTTAAAAATGTATTCTTCCTGGATGGAAGAAAGGAAATAAAATTGATAAAAAATTGTATAAATGAGAGATTGGTAAACATTTGATAAAATGTTGTACCATTTATGTTTATTCCTAAGAAAGAAATAGGAACGGTACATAAAGAGTTATGAAATTTACATGGTAAACATTTGATAAAATGTTGTACCATTTATATATTTTCAAAAAGAAAGGAATGGGAATGATGATTTAGATGGTGAATGACTTTACTTATATTTTCGTGAGTAGTTGAAGATAATATGTACACACTTACATACATATTAATTTCGTGCTTAGGTTCTAATGGATCTCAACGATCAACCTTGCCTAAGTAGTAGTGTATCGGGGGGGTTCCTTATTTGGATTTCTCTCTGCGAGACACCTCACGCACGAATAGGTCATAGTGTTGAGACTGGGGAGAAGTTAGCCCTTAGTACTTTGGGTTAACTAGATCATCTCATGGATATTGCGCTAGGTTGCTTTTAGATTGAGAGGTGAGAAATGTATTGTTAATTCCGAGAGAATTACGCACTTAACTGTCATGCATTTTAGTCACATGGGAATCATATCAAACCGGGCCGTGACCCGTTTATATTTCTTTGTTTCTGCATATACTATTGCCGTACATGTGCTCTACCGCATGGACACCCATATTTGCATTTCCATTCCGGTTGTCATGGAGCTACAGCACATTGCGGATGTTGTAGGTTATTTATTTTAGACGTCTCTATCTATTGTACTCTAGTTATGCTCAGTTAAATCATTCGGGAGTGTTGCCCAAGTGTTGCACTCATTTATTATATTGTAAATATTGAAATGTGATACTCGGTGTAATTATTTGTATTGGTCTGTTCACCGACAGCTTATTCGGTGATTATTTATTGTATTGTCATTCTTTATTCTTCGTTTTTGATATCCACCGTTTTTACAAATCTGATTGTCCAAGTGCTTTTCTTTTACTTACTAAATTTTTAAATTGATAGTCCGTTTTCTAAAATGATTGGTGGTTATCTCGTACTATTATTTTAAATCGACAGTGATGCTGAGAATGGACCATCTATGATTCCTGTGATTATTAGAGTATTGGGCTGGCCACCTATTATTTTAGTAGGTGGGTTGTCACAATATACTTATTTAAGGGTGTATTAGGAAGTTTTCTTATATTAAAATTATGTGACAATTGGTAAGAGGTGCTGATATCTTTAATATAGATTAATATGGGTCTGTTAGTTTAGATATCTTATATCAAGGGGGTGTATCTAAGGGCTCGTTTGCAAGTTTCGGAGAGAAAAGAAAAGAAATGAAAGTTTTATTAGGAGAGAAGAGAAAAGAAAGGAAAGGAAAGTGACTGTCTTTCCTCTGTTTGTGAGTTTACGAGAGAAAAGAAAGGAAAGGAAAGTGACTTTCTTTCCTTCTTGTTTGTGAGTTGAAAAGAAAGAAAAGGAAAAAAAAGAAAAAATACATTTATACCCTTATAACTAACAAAGTATATTATAACATTTTGAAGAAAATAATAACATATTAATTCATCATGCATACCAACACAATAATAAATTATAAGTCTTGATAAAGAAAATTATAATAAAATGTTTCAAACCATAATAATAAGTCGTAAACATATAGTTAAAAAAATGGCACTAAATTATTCGTAAAATAAGATATCTCCAAAACATAAACTTCATAATGCATCACGGAGCACGAGTAGTCGCCATCATTTTCTCCAAAATTATCAAGTGTCTCTCGAAAGGGAAACCGAGCACTATCATTGCTTTGTTGGGATTTTATGATAGAAAAATATATGCATCATCGATAACATGTGAATGTACTCCAATAGCCACCAACTCCTCAAAAAATTCAGACTCCGAGTAAACACGTGGGCGGGATTCTTTAATAACTGTATTTCCCTCTCGAACTGCATGGGCCACATTGTCAAGGGCACTCTTCAAAAAATTATTTTCATCTTCATTGTGTGAAGTCTTCTTGTTTTCCTTTGATGTTGTTGTGTCATCACGTTGATTATGCATTTGATTGAGCATCACGTCCCCTCCGTCAGCTGAATCACTACCAACACTTTCTAGAATAATATCATCATCCAAATCAATATCATCAATGGTAATACTCTCACTCTCATCAATAACCTATACCAACGACGCTTCTTTTCCTTAGTTGTCTCAGCGCCGTCA
Organism: Sambucus nigra; assembly: GCA_949130495.1. Classification (NCBI taxonomy): domain Eukaryota; kingdom Viridiplantae; phylum Streptophyta; class Magnoliopsida; order Dipsacales; family Adoxaceae; genus Sambucus; species Sambucus nigra. The sequence goes on from OX422219.1 coordinate 480,169,932, forward strand.
CCTGTGGCTCAATTATTGGCAAATAGCTCTGCCAACTTATAATAGTTTTTGACAGGTTTTGTCATCCATTTTTTCGCTTCAGGTTTCGTCTATCATAAAAAAAATAACAATTAATATACTATCACTACCAAACAAATTTACTTAAACTTAATTTGGAATACTTACTTGGACTAAATTTTCCCAAACTTCAGGCTCAGCGCTCCACATTTTAGTTGTCGGACTCCATGCAAAAGCGCTCAAATTTTTGAACAAATAATAGCATTTATTGAAATGCTCTTTTAGAGTTTTTAGTCGATTTTTTAAATGCTCCTTTGTAAGCTCAATGTTAGGAATATTTGCATGCAGCTCGCTCAGCATATTACTGTACGCTGTAGTTGTGAATGTTTTGTCAATCCTATTTTCTTCACATTCCTGGTGAAGCATTGCTTCAATGAACATATCATCTATTTGAGACGTCCAAGTCAAATGAATTTTTTTTGCACCATCATCTTTTATTTTCTGGCTCATTGTTAGTATCTATACAAAAGCATAAATATTAGTCATTACGCAACAACATCTTTTATGATAAAAATATTAATATAAAAAATAAATAACAACATTTATATCAAATCAAACTCTATAATGCTTATTGTAATTCAGTTTTTAATTTCTTCAAATTAAATGTAGGAGAACTCGGAATCACAACACATAATCATTCCACATATTAGTCACTATGCAATTTCTTATATATTCTCCTCGTGCGGCATCCTCATCCCCATCCCTTGGAGGGCCAACTTCATCGTCTTCATCTGGGTCTTCATTTTCAAGATCTTCATCAACTACTTTTAAAATAGCTTCATCAGGGTCCGCCTCCATTAGGTAATTATGTAGAATATAGCATGCTAGAATAATTTCAGATTGTGTGTGAATTGAAAAGAATGATTCGGCTCCGCTTCTTATAATTGGAAATTGCCTCTTCAATAAACGCTTCATCAATTGCATTGCGTAGTGATGCATGATGATGGTTATATAACTCTCAATTATTCTCCGGTTCTCGAGTGGAGTATTCTTTTAAGTGGTAACAAACACCTCTGAAAGGTTCCATAAGCCCGCTCCTATTCATGAACCCCGCATCGACAAGATAATATTTTCCATTAGGTATTTTCAATTTATTTTCTCTTGTAAGTGCATTTTTAATAATCCTACAGTCGGAAGCAGACCCTTCCCACCCGGGTAGTACGTAGGTAAATTTTAAATCAAATGTACACGCATCCAACACATTTTGTGTTGGAAAATCCTTTCTCCCACAATACCTCGCAGCTTCCCTCTCAGCCACTTTGACACGAACATGGGTGCCATCAATTGCCCCAACACAATCCTTACATAAATATGATACGTGAATGTCCATCTATTTCAATATAATTGCAATTATCAAATTGAAAACCAGTTGCATTAAGTTACCTTAAAGTAAGGAAAAAATCGATTGTTGTGAAGTTTTTTAGTAGGAACTTGTGCTCCAGTGGGTTGTCGCAAAAATATTTCTTCCAAAGTTATTATTGCTTTCAAAACTTTATGAAAATGACAACTTACAGTTTCACTAGATCGACGAAAGAAAAACGAAACTGTGCGGTTCCTCACATCTTTTGACAGTATGTGAAGGAACTTGGCAACTTGCTCCTCAACTAACACTCGTTGAATTGGTAACAAACAACCAAAAATTTCTAATGTCTTGCAAAGTGTTATAAAAGCTTGTGGCCCCATGCATATAACATCGCGACACCATTCAGACGTGGTAATTTGTAACATTAATTCATCTCGTACTCTTTGTCATTCGCTCAATGAACCCCATATATGTCGATCTCTACGAAGTCTTCGATGTGCAATATAATTAATTATTTGATACATAACTTCAACCGCAATTAATTGTCGACTTCTCACCAACATGATGAGTTCATTTGTTTTCTCATTTTCTTGATTATCCATCTAGTAAATGGAAAAAGCTTAATTAAAAAAAATAGAACTTTTATTATGATTAATATAACTATATAACTATATATATATATATATATACATATATGTATGTATACATATATATGTTGTGGCTGTTATATATGTTACATATATAACAGCCACAACATATATATGTATACATACATATACAACATATATATGTATACATACATATATATATATATATATATATACATGAAAACAGAGTATACAACATACATATGAAAACAGAGGATACCTGAAAGTTGTCAAACACGAATGATGAGCGGAAGAGGAATAGAGCTGGTGAATGGGACGGCTGAATGATTTTATAATGGAGCATGTTTATCAAGAGTTTCATGAGGGATGGTCTCTCTTTCATAATATATATCGGAATGTACTAGGAGTAAATAAGGAAGTATAATAAATATTTAGAACTGTGGTTTTCTCTTCTCTCCATTTCTTCCCATATTGGACGGAAAGTTTTGGAGAGAAAATTTTGATTGAATCTAGAATAACTTTCTCTCCATTTCTCTCCCTTTCCCTTGGAACTAAACTCCCAAACAAAGGAAATACCAAACTTTCTCTCCCTTTCCTTTCTTTTTTGTCCATTTTAAAACTCCCAAACAAGCTCTTAGAGTCCCTAAAAAAGTTGAACAATACCTACAGAACACCACTGAATGATCATGTTATGCCATAGTTAATACACATTATGTATGATTAATTCACATAATTCACATTATGTATGATTAGTTCAAATAATTCACAATATACAATATGTACAACTGAGTGTAACCCAAATATACGAACTTGCAACGCAGCTCTGTATCTTTCAATAGTCTAATTGCATAAGGCCTAAGCCGTAAGGAAAATATCATAAAAGAAAGAACTCATAAAAACTGCATAGCCTCTCAAATATTTGATAAAAATATCTTCCCTGTACTATTTTTTCCCTACATTTCTTCAATACCATATAATACTATTAGCCAACTTGGAACTCTTTGTTCCTTTCAAGTCCCACCACATAAAGTTGTTGGTCTCAAACACCCACCATCCCCTTAGAGTTTGCAATAGACAAATGCACCTTGATCAATCATGGCCTCAGTTCTTGTTATCTTATTATCATCACAGCCTTTTCCATAAGCTTTAATGTATCATCATTTCATCAATAGTCATCATTTTTACTACCATCGCCAGTACATAGCATTGGACTATTGGTAAGGCTTGAACAGGGATGTGAAATCTATCGTCTCCCTTCCTTGTACTATGTAAACAACGTACACATCATAAATAGGCAAGAGTACAATAAGTAATATTTTAATATCCGAATAGGAAAATATAGACGAGCTCCTTCCATCCAACGTAGAAAATCAACTAGGGCACAAATCCTGGGCAAAATGAAGGTTTCAACGACACCCATGAATAAGAAAAAAGCATAAATAAAATTAGTAGAATTTACATACAAATAAGATATGAAAAAGCATACAAACTGGTGGAAATTGCAACACTAATAAGCATATTAACTGCAAAACAGCATGTAAGAGAAATAGGACAGTGGAAGACATAAAAAGTCTCTAAAGATATGTTCGGTAGGAGTAATCGAGCACAATAGATATATGAAATATTAGTAGACATAAATATTGTTTTGTGAGTACAAAATGTAAAAACCTCCATGCTTAATGGGATGCCTCTTTTAGTAATGAAATGGTTATAAATGGTATAAGGATAGTCCCTTTTGCTTACACGTGTATTAATAATGGATACCCTTAGGTGTAGTGGGGGATCTCAATGAGGACGGGAATTCTAGCTTGGGGTCCTAAGTGAGTTTAGATATGATTGAGGACCGATGGGAGAAGATGTCGTGTATCCTTGAGGAGTATGGACTTAAGGAATAAATTGTGAATGTAATAAGATTTAGAGTTTGTCTGAGCTATTAAACCTTAGATGGGATTTTGAGAATTATGTGATTTGGCAACCAACTAGGATAGAGTGGGTTGCCAATAGTGGGGATAGTCGTTGTATATCCGGGTGTGATTAATATTGAGGATTCCAACAAATAAGGGGACCAAGAAAGGAATTTAGGATTGAGGTTGAGGCTCATTGATTATTAATTACGTAATTACCTATGATAGAGATAAGTATCGTGGGTTGATGTACTTTCAGACATTGATGAAATGTACAGTAATTGTTATACATACATTAAACCATTGGGTGATAACTCAAGTGTTGGATATACACATGTATTTTTGGGAGACTATTCATCATAGGTAAAATGGATGAATATGTTTCAAGTGAGAAATTGTATTCACATATCGAGAGAAATTAAATGAGTTTGTGGTGACGGCTTGTATATCAAGGATTATGTATACTTATAGCTGAGTTTATATACCTTATACTTACGAACGAGAAATAGTTTGTATAGCTAGTGAAAAATGTTACTAAAGCCGTTTATTAAAAATAAACTATTTAAGTAACTCCGATCTGTTTTTTTAAGAAACTCTTTTCGTAAAAACCAAACTATTTGAACACAAGATGTGTTTAACAAATCAATATGTACGAGATCTATTCAAGTTTTGAATAACAAGTTTATAAAGTAGTTTAAAAAACTTAAACTCAGCACAACCAAGAATGAGATGAGAAGATGTAGAAAGATTATGTTCACTATGTTTTTTTACGTGGTAAAACATCACCAATTGAGGAAACATCCACGACTCCCTCTACGGAGTAAAATGAAAAATACACTAAAACAAATATATGAGTTACAAACTATATAACTAACATGCAAACAACTCAGACATGTATAAGTTTAGGAATGTACCCTCTGGTGTCCTTAAAACTTCTCTGCAGTTCTGATTGTAGATGTAGTTCTCCCAGTTTGTTAACTTCTGATTTGTTCCAGCACTTTACGTCGACTTTTTGTTCACAAGATCTTATTACCAACACTTTTCGTGTTGTAGGGTGAAAGTGTTTGTGGAGGTTCTTTCTAACACATGCATGCACACACACACACTTATTAAGTACAAACAGTCCTAACAAATTACAGTAACACTATATGCTGTGATCTTTTCTTTTTCTTTCTTCTTACAAAACTTTTCACCTTATTTGACCTTTAAATCATTCCCAGAATCCACGGATACCTTGCTAGGAAGACAGACAAGGTCTTAATCAATCTCATAATATAGAAAAGATTTTCGAGATTGAAAACCTCCAAGTGAGATTCCAAACTAGGTCAAAGGTTTAGTTTTACAAGAACTAGAAACAGAAAACATTTATTGTTGATTTCAAAACGTTTTATGGAAAATAATCAACAATATATTTCTCAAGATGAGAAATAAAGAATGAAACTAAGTGTAATGTAACATGAATAACTCAGATCTGAAATTTCTATGAAATCAGAAAGTAGATCTGAGTAAACGTTTAAGTTGAAAACAAGATCTAACGAACAAGAGGTTACAGCAACAAAAACTCAACTCAAACTCTCAAGAACACTCAGAGTAGTGTTTTGGATATGATGGTGTTTTGAAGAAGTGTTTGAGTTTAGTTGGAAGAGGTTTAGACGAACAGGGTTAGGGTTTCTAACTCTCTCTCTTCTCTCTGTTTTCTCTCTACTCTCTCAATTTCTCAGAGGAAATGAAAATGGCAAAAGTCTTCGAAGTCTGAGAATAGGGTCACTTTTATAGGGTGAAGAGAAGGTTCGAGAGGCTGGCTCAAAACCGAGGGCCAGGATTAGGTCAAGTCAAATTGACTTAGATCGAAGGGTTCTAATAAAGCGGTGATTAAACGAATCCTGATTGGTTTAGAAAGTTGTATTGGGATTCACCAAGACAACATGCAAATCGTCGATAGCTAAAGATCCAAGGGCTAAAAACATACGCATTTTTAACTCAGTAAAGAAACACAGTTACAACCAATCAGACGAAGACAGGTGTTGGGCAATAACAGGATCTAAAACGCGCGTCTGAAACTAATTAAAACCACACCCTGAAGTTTACTCTGCTTTCGGATTCTACCCAAGGTAACATTAGGCCAAAATTCCCAACAAATAATATTTACAAATTGACCACAAAACTTTTAAAACAAGTTTTAATTAAGAAAACCTTATTTTAAAAATGTTTAAAAAATCCCAAAAAATTATTAAAATTCCAATTTAGGGATTTAAACACACTCAACATATGTACACACATTATTATGCAGTATAATATGTAATAAATGAATTCTATTGTGTGTGAGTGTTCCCAGTTTGATCTTAATCAAAACAAGATAGAGAGATGAAGTAGCAAACCAACTTCCGAGGTTCTTTGGATACTAGGGAGGACATAATTTTATCACAATTTCCAAACTAGATGAGCACTTATACAATATAGACTCAATTGAGTTAAAAGTATAAGGGCTTCAATCTCCCCCTTTGAAAATATGGGACAAAATCTCCTTTGAGTCATCTAGGACTCGTAGGGCAACAAGAAAATAAGAAAAACTTATTCCTATCAAAATTCTATCTACCCAATACCTAGAAATCAAAAAGTAAATAACTCAACTAAGTACATTTGAATACCCTATTACAACTATTGAGAGTAACTCTACAATAAGAACCTGCAATAAATCACTAAGATCAAGCGGTTTAGCATATGAAAGAATGGAATAGACTCAAATTTGTCCCCCATTTTGTCTCAAATGGACAAAGGGAAAAAAACTTGGATAAACAGCAAAATGATTAGTCAGCATAAACCATACCAATATATTTTCGTAATAAAATGAATCTATTATAATCTAGAGGTTTGGTATATATATCTGCGAGTTGTAGATCAGTAGGAAGATAATTGATTTCTAATTCCTTAGATTCAACCAATTCGCGTATGAAATGATGTCTTATTTTAATATGCTTTGTTCGCGAGTGTTGAACAGGGTTTTTAAAAATATTAATCGCACTTTGATTATCACAATAGAGATGCAATTGGTTTTCTTGAATACAATAATCACTTAGCATTTGTTTAAGCCACATTAATTGAGCTCAACAGCTGCCAGCGGCTATGTATTCAGATTCAGCTGTTGAGAGTGATGTGCAGTTTTGTTTTTTACTACTCCATCCTACCAAGTTATTACCAATATAATAACATGCTCCTGATGTGCTTTTACTATCATCAGTACACCCAGCCCAGTCAACATAAGTGTACCCAATTATGGTGCTTGGTGTGTCATTAGTGTACCAAAGTCCTAGATTTAGAGTGCCGTTTACATATTTAATGATATGTTTAACAGAATTCAAGTGGCTCTCTTTAGGGTTACTTTGATATCGAGCACATACACACACAGCATACATAATATCAGGACGCGAGGCAGTAAGATATAGTAAGGTGCCTATCATACTACGATACTGAGTAGGATCTACAAATTTTCCATTTTCATCTTTAAAAAGTTTTAGCGTAGTACTCATGGGCGTTTTAGCATCTTTATCACTCTCGAGACCAAATTTCTTTACTATCTCTAAAGCGTACTTGGATTGCGATACAAATAATCGATCGGAATTTTGTTTGACTTGAAGGCCTAAGAAGAATTGTAGCTCCCCCATAAGGGACATTTGAAATTCCTTATGCATAGTTTCAGAGAAGGATTTGACTTATGAAGGAGAAGTTGATCCAAATATAATATCGTCAACATAAACTTGACCAATAGTGATGTGTTTGCCAAAATGTTTGACAAAAAGAGTTTGGTCATTTCCGCCTCTTTTGAAACGTTTATCTAAAAGAAAACTGGAAAGACGCTCATACCAAGCTCTAGGAGCTTGTTTAAGGCCATACAAAGCCTTTTTCAGACGAAATACATGATTTGGATGTTTAGGGTCAATGAACCCTTTAGGTTGTTCTACATAGGTTTCTTCAGCCAGTATTCCAATAAGGAACGCAGATTTGACATCCATTTGGTACAGTGTAAAGTGCATATGGCAAGCTATAGCAAAAAGCAGACGAACAGATTCTAAACGAGTAACAGGAGCAAAAGTCTCGTTAAAATCTATTCCTTATATTTGAGAGTATCCTTGAGCAACTAATCTAGCTTTATTTCTAATTATTATCCCATTTTCATCAGTCTTATTTTCAAAATTCCAACGTGTGCCAACAACCTTTTTCTGATCAGGACGTGAAACAAGATACCAAACATCATGAATGACAAATTGTAAAAGTTCTTCCTGCATAGCAGAAATCCAGTGAGAGTCATTCAATGCCTCATTTACATTCTTTGGTTCCACAAGGGAAACAAAACATGCATAATGTGCATAATTTCTGAGTTAGGATCTTGTACGCACTGGCTCACTAGGGTTACCAACTACGTTATTTATGGGATGATCTTTAGAAACCCAGTTAGGTACCTCAGGTGTCTCAATAGGTAATGAATTATCCATTGTAGAGGAGTCCTTTTCTAAAATATTTGTAGACTCTTCCTCAATAGTAAATGCACCAGTCTTGATTTCTACAGTAGTGTCACTAACAATTACATTTATGGATTCCATCAAAGTTTTAGTGCGAAGATTATACACTCGATAAGCTCTACTGTTAGGAGAATATCCTAGAAAAATGGTATATCTCCTCGGCTCTCAAATTTGGATAAGTGTTCCCTATCTTTACATACATAACAAGTACTACCAAAGGTTCTAAGGTATTTGAGATTAGGCTTTATATTGTACCAAAGTTCATAGGGGGTTTGTTTGGAATTCTTTCTAAGATAGACCCTATTTATAATGTGACAAGTAGTACGAATGGACTCTACCCAAAAATTTTAGGTAAATTCTTGGCATGTAACATAACACGTGCCATCTCCTGAAGGGTACGATTCTTTCTCTCCGCAATACCATTCTGTTGAGGGGTTTTAGGAGCACTGAACTCATGTTTATAACCATTATAGTCACAGTATTCTATAATACTAGTGTCTTTGAATTCACCACCTCTATCACTTCGAATTCAATTCACTTGATTATCCTTCTCATTTTCAATCCTAAGAAGAATTTGTAGGAAGGTTTGGAATGTTTCAGACTTTTGTTTTAAGAAGGCTACCCAGGTAAATCTAGTGAAGTCATCAACCATAACTATGATGTAACTGTGTCCACAGAGACTAACAGTTTGGGAGGGACCCCTTAGGTCCATATGTATGAGTTCTAAGGGATTAGAGGTAAGAATATATTTGACTTTCTTATGAGGTGCCTTAACAATTTTACCTTCTTGACAGGAACCACATATAAGGTTGGGTATAAGTTTGATTTTAGGAACTCCTCTAACTATTTCTTGAGAGGTCAGTCTACTAAGGTTATCGTAATTTATATGACCCATTCTGTTATGCCATATCTCATTGTCATCCATTCTGGCAATATTACAGATTTTAGAATTGTTCATGACAGTGTAGCAATTGTCAGGAGTTCTGAATCCAGTAATTATGCATTCACCTTTTTCATTTAAAATTTTGCAATTGTTCTTTGAAAAGGTAACAGTATGATCTAAGTCATAAAATTGCGATATGCTAAGTAGATTTACCTTAAGACCTTTAACTAAAAGAACATCTTGAAGAATAGGAAGTCCATCTTCTTGTAGAGTTCCTTTGCCTATGATTTGAGATGAAACTCCATCACCAAAAATGACTTTACCACCAGCAAAGTTGGTTTTGTTTAAAAGTTTAGTTTCATCACCAGTCATATGCTTAGAACATCCAGAGTCTAAATACCAACCAGATGATGTGTGTTCAGCTTTTAAAGCAGTAACAACAACATTACACTTCATCTGAGGTAATAGATCATCTTTTCTAACCCAAATTGCCTTAGTTTTCATCTTGCGCTTATTAGCTCTTAATTGATAAAATTTGCGAGCTTTGGGTTTTTGCTAAAAAACATTTTGCGCATGATTTTGAATTTTGTGAAAGACTTGAGCATTTGGTTTAGGAAAGGGCTTAGGATTCCTTCCAGTAAATGTTCTTTTAGGTTTGGTCTTTCTCTTTCTGTAATTAGAGTTTCTATCTGGTTGTCTAGGAAGTATATATTTGTTGCGGCTCCTCCTAGAATAGTTAAAGTTCTGATAGATATAAGGATTATAGGTAGGTTTAACGAGTCTCCTAGCATAAAAATCATCAAAACAGTGACCATATATGTCGCAGTAGGAGCAATAAAGATTGCTCAGCATAGGGGTCTCCTTAGGAAAGTCTCTAAACAAAGGTTTTGAAGAGTTTTGAGGCTGAACTCTATTCCTAGGTGTGACAGTCTTGAATGCAGACTCACTCTTCCTAATAGAAGGGCAGACCTATTTAGCCTTAGGTGAACTTTCATGTTTAGAGCAACTTGATTCCCCAATGTTAAAATTTTGATTTTTTGAATCAAACTCAGTTTTTAGAGAATGAAAGTCTGGGCCTGTTTCAATAGGTCTTTTGCCTCCTGACACAAACTTGATAGGTTCAAAGGATTTTGTTTGTGTTTTCAAAGTGGGGCAAAACCCTATTCCAGTTCAATCATCAGAATTGGTTTTTGATTCAGCAACAAATTCATCAAAACATTTTGAATTATTTTCAAATTTTGTAAATTTTTTGAAAACGGTTGCTATCTTTTCTTTAGTTTGCTCCAATTCTAACAATGTCCCTTTGTATTTTTTCTCCAGAGTTTCATTTGTTTCTTTAAAATCTCTGAGTTTTTCATCAAACATTTTGATTTCGCTTTTATGAGTCAAACATTGGGTAGTATACTCTTCAGCATTTAGTTTAACCATTAGGCTTTGATCTTCTAACTTCTTAGTGAGATCTTTCACAATCTTTTCTAGTCTAGTGCTTTTCTTGAGAGTTTTAGCATAAAGTGTGTGAATGTCAGGGAGGTCTTCATTGTCCGAGTCACTAAGTGTGGTGTGTGGAGTGACCCCTAAAGATTCATTTGTTAAACTCACACACCCATTGACATCGTCATTATCGCTATCCCTTTGACTCACACACCCCGAGGTACAACATGCAACATTCTCAGTAATCAAAACATCTAAACCAGTATAAACATGATTCTCAATAGCAGGAGTAGAGTTACTAGAAGCATTCTCATACACAGGCATAAGCACATCATCATTATATATGATCTTGGCAAAGAAGGACATGCAAGGATCAAAAACATCAGATGACTCAGGTTCCTCCTTTTCAGAATCACTTGAATCATCCCATGTTTTGCAAATGTTAGCTCTAGTGTGTTTGTTTTGAGTGTTCAAGTTAACTCTACAGTCTTGTGCAATGTGCCCCAGTTTACCACATCTATAGCATTCAGTCTTCTTAAGGTCTCTATTTGGTCTAATGTGAGTGTCCTTGTGATTTTTATCATGGTTTTCTCATGAGGCCTGTGATTAGAGGAAGTTGGATAATTTGAATTGCCTTGTTTATTTGTCACTTTGTTTCTAAACTTAATAATTTTCTTAAACTGTTTAGTAATTAAGGAAATTTGATTGTCCAAACTCTCTATATTGCATTCCTCATCAGAATCATAAGTGGGGAATATAAGTTCAGGCTTAGTTAACTTAGAAGAAAAGCTAAGATTTGAACTAGTCTGTTTGCTATGGGTTTGAGTCAATTGTTTCTTAAATTCTAGTTCCATTTCCATAGTTCTTAGTTTACTACTGAGTAATTCAGGAGTGATATTTTGATCACACATTTCCTCAATAGCATATCTTTTGTTATCAAATTTCTGTGGTAATGATCTTAGAATTTTAGATACAATTTCATGTCTGTCATAAGTCACCCCATTAGCATGCAGTTTGGCCACAATATTAGTCAAGTTCATATAAAAGTCATCAAATGACTCAGTCTCAGACATAATTAAGGAGTTGTACTGCTGAATAAGCATTTGGGTTTTAGCAGCCTTAACTCTAGTGTCTCCTTCATGAGCAGTAACCAAAGTGTCCCAAGCTTCCTTAGAAGTGGTACAGGATGAGATTCTTTTGAACTCATGTTCATTTATGGACATAAATATGGCATTATTTCCTTTATTATTATTTTGAGAAACTTGTTTCTCTTCTTGAGTGAACTCACTTAGAGCTTTCTTAACCCTCTCATTACTTCCTTCGTTGGCTGGTTTAGTAGGAAAAATGTAACCATTTTCAACTATGTCCCAAACATCATCTCCCAGAGATCCTTGAATGAAGGCAATCATCCTTACTTTCCAGTAAGCAAAATTGGTTCCATCAAAGATTGGAGGTCTGGTCAAGTTACCAAATCTTTCATTTTTCTCGTCCATACTTGATTTTAAGAAAACAATTTCAGAAACACAGGATCTCTTTTGAAAGCAGTTTACCAATCTCTGATACCAATTGAAAAATGTTACTAAAGTCGTTTAATAAAAATAAACTATTTAAGTAACTCCGATATGTTTTTTTAAGAAACTCTTTTCGTAAAAACCAAACTATTTGAACACAAGATGTGTTTAACAAATCAGTATGTACGAGATCTATTCAAGTTTTGAATAACAGGTTTATAAAGTAGTTTAAAAAACTTAAACTCAGCACAACCAAGAATGAGATGAGAAGATGTAGAAATATTATGTTCACTATGTTTTTTTACGTGGTAAAACCTCACCAATTGAGGAAACATCCACGACTCCCTCTACGGAGTAAAATGAAAAATCCACTAAAACAAATATATGAGTTACAAACTATATAACTAACATGCAAACAACTCAGACCTATATAAGTTTAGGAATGTACCCTCTGGTGTCCTTAAAACTTCTTTGCAGTTCTGATTGTAGATGTAGTTCTCCCAGTTTGTTAACTTCTGATTTGTTCCAGCACTTTACGTCGACTCTTTGTTCACAAGATCTTATTACTAACACTTTTCGTGTTGTAGGGTGAAAGTGTTTGCGGAGGTGCTTTCTAACACATGCATGCACACACACACACACTTATTAAGTACAAACAGTTCTAACAAATTACAGCAACACTATATGTTGTGATCTTTTCTTTTTCTTTCTTCTTACAAAATTTTTCACCTTATTTGACCTTTAAATCATTCCCAGAATCCACAGATACCTTTCTAGGAAGACAGACAAGGTCTTAATCAATCTCATAATATAGAAAAGATTTTCGAGATTGAAAACTTCCAAGTGAGATTCCAAACTAGGTCAAAGGTTTAGTTTTACAAGAACTAGAAACAGAAAACATTTATTGTTGATTTCAAAACATTTTATGGAAAGCAATCAACAATATATTTCTCAAGATGAGAAATAAAGAATGAAACTAAGTGTAATGTAACATGAATAACTCAGATCTGAAATTTCTATGAAATCAGAAAGTAGATCTGAGTAAACGTTTAAGTTGAAAACAAGATCTAACGAACAAGAGGTTACAGCAACAAAAACTCAACTCAAACTCTCAAGAACACTCAGAGTAGTGTTTTGGATATGATGGTGTTTTGAAGAAGTGTTTGAGTTTAGTTGGAAGAGGTTTAGACGAACAGGGTTAGGGTTTCTAACTCTCTCTCTTCTCTCTGTTTTCTCTCTTCTCTCTCTACTCTCTCAATTTCTCAGAGGAAATGAAAATGGCAAAAGTCTTTGAAGTCTGAGAATAGGGTCCCTTTTATAGGGTGAAGAGAAGGTTCGAGAGGCTGGCTCAAAACCAAGGGCCAGGATTAAGTCAAGTCAAATTGACTTAGATCGAAGGGTTCTAATAAAGCGGTGATTAAACGAATCCTGATTGGTTTAGAAAGTTGTAATGGGATTCACCAAGACAACATGCAGATCGTCGATAGCTAAAGATCCAAGGGCTAAAAACATACGCATTTTTAACTCAGTAAAGAAACACGGTTACAACCAATCAGACGAAGACAGGTGTTGGGCAATAACAGGATCTGAAATGCGCGTCTAAAACTAATTAAAACCACACCCTGAAGTTTACTCCGCTTTCGGATTCTACCCAAGGTAAAATTAGGCCAAAATTCCCAACAAATAATATTTACAAATTGACCACAAAACTTTTAAAACAAGTTTTAATTAAGAAAACCTTATTTTAAAAATGTTTAAAAAATCCCAAAAAATTATTAAAATTCCAATTTAGGGATTTAAACACACTCAACATATGTACACACATTATTATGCAGTATGATATGTAATAAATGAATTCTACTGTGTGTGAGTGTTGGCAGTTTGATCTTAATCAAAACAAGATAGAGAGATGAAGTAGCAAACCAACTTCTGAGGTTCTTTGGATACTAGGGAGGACATAATTTTGTCACAATTTCCAAACTAGATGAGCACTTATACAATATAGACTCAATTGAGTCAAAAGTATAAGGGCTTCAGCTAGATATATGAATATGTGAATGTGTGTATATATATTTGTATGGATATGAATATATGGATATATTTATGTTGTGGATATTCATTATGTGAATATTTAAACCGTATATGATGGTTTAATGTTTGATCATATGATGGGATCATATAGATGTGTATATATTGTTCATGTGAACGATATATATACTTATATGGTTAAGCATACCCCGCTCATGCTATCATTGGGAAGTTGCGCGCGTAGAGGGTGAGCATCCTGGCATAAAGAGCAGGGTGTGGATATTCCCCAGGTTATAGTCCTCCAGTGTGTTATTATGATATATATATATATATATATATATATATATATTTAGGATGAGACGTGGTGGGTATGTTTCGTCTCATTGCTAGTTAGGAGCTATGACCGCTTCTCGGGACGTCGTGTGTGTGAGTTACCACGAGATGGGTATCGTTGAGCCCCACCATGGTGGTCCCCAGTTGCTACGTGAGTCGGGCACTAGGAAGATGATATCATGGTGTAATTTTATCGGCGATACATATATAGCAGGGTGGATTATGTGCATGTCCATTGTACATCAGATATGATATGTACATTTGGTCATGGGTATGGATGATGGTATATATAAATATATATATATGGTAATAATAAAATGCCTATATATATATTTATATATCCTACAGATGAAAGGATATGGAATCTTTGTGTAGTACATCTTGGATGATTATGGTGTACTAGATCGATGGGGGTTGATGTATCGAATTTAAGGAATATTTCGGTTACATCATCCCAAGTATATTATTTGGAGACTTTGAGTTGTTCTTATATGGTAATATATAATTAGTAGTATTGTATGTATGGCATAATGGATCTCTAGGATCGACATTTACAAGGAGTAGTGTAACGGGGTGGTTCCTTGTTTGGATTTCGCTTCCCGAGACACCCCACGCATGAAACGTAGTGCAATGTCGAGATTGGAGAAAAGTTTTGTCTATAATTAGGTATGGAAAAATGGGTCTCTAGGATCGACGTTGAGAAGGAGTTGTGTAAAGGGGTGGTTCCTTGTTTGTATTTCGCTTTGCAGACACCCGACGCACGAAACATAGCGCAATGTGGAGATTGGATATAATTTTTGTCAATAATAATTTTGTATGTCTATTACTTAGAAATTAAATCATATCATTCAACCCAAATGTATATGGGTAACTATTAAGAATTATAATTGATTAAATTATAAACCGGAATCCCTAAATCCTAATATGGCATATGTGTTTGTAAAAATACTTAAGTGTATTTAGAAAGAGTGGATTCGTGGGTATAGGCTAGGCCTATGGTAAGTAAGGTTGTCCTTATAATTGGTGTAATTTAACTAAAGTTTGAGGATGCGAATAGGTGTGCGTCGTTAGATGAGAGGTGAGTTGGGGTTTCACGAGAGTGCGATTCCACTTTAATTATGAAATAAGTGCATCCATATTTATTATGCACGGTTAACACACTTGCTAAATATTTTCACAACTCGGGATCTGACCCGTTTACTTTTCTCTCCCGCTTGTATATATATATATATCATTACAGGTGTCCTAGCGCATGGATTCCGGATGACTTTCTATCCAGAGTCTGGGGAGCCGTGACAGGTGCGGACTGTTGCGGGATGTAGAATGTAGTCGCTTACTACTTCTTTGAAAATCTAGGCAGGATTCATGTTGTATATTGGGTTTGTACCCAAGGGATATTAATAGATGTGTATATTTATTTCATTTCAGTCATTGTATTGGCTGTGACCCGACAGCTTATTCGGGTTTACTTCCTTGTGGTGTATCCAGTGTTTGTTATTTATTTCATTTTATTCTAGCATTTCATTTCTCATAGTTCTCTCCTGCATCTTTCTTTAATTTATTCGTAGTGTTATAGTGTTGGTTTGTTGTCTGTTGCGTATTTTATTTAATTTTAACATCTCGCTTATATGATATCGGGTAGTTAGTCTTATATTATATAGTACTGACAGTTGGTGTTGAGACTGAGCCATCTGAAACTCCTGATTTAATGTAGTATAGGGCTGGCCACTCGTTATTATTTTAAGCGGGTGTTACAGATGATATCAGAGCATCAGGTTCCAAAGTCTTTAATATTTGTGCGAGATTTCTGCGTTCTTCCGTTAACGTTCTTGATATATAGACCTACTATTAAGACTGTTGTGTTCACTGCGTTTATTTTCTTCTGTGAAGTGTATTCACTCGATCGACGTTCTGATAACAGTTTCTCTCGTTTCAAACATCACCTAGATTATGTCGTCTAGTAAAGGGCAAGATTAGAGATACGATACCCATAACAGATATTAGGTACGCTTTGATCGGGGGTATTTGTTTCTCCCGATTCCGGCGGAGACATAATAAAGAGAACTCTAGCAGTGGTTTAGGGTGTTCTATTGGTGGTTGAGTAAGAAAATGGATAATTACTCGAATGGAAAATCTTGGACTTAGTAAAGTAAGTCTGAAGAGGAGGCATATAGTGAAGTCTTTGGGAGGTTTAGATTGAGAAACCCGTCAAGCTTTGTTAGGAAACCTGGTGTTGATGACTTTTCTCGACGTGAGGTGTGGAGTTGTCCCAATATCGGGAGTATTTCCTTCTTGGAAGAGGGAGTAAGAAATTGGAGACTCAGTGGACTGAGGGAGTTTTCGATAGTCGTAATTGTGTTTTTTCCTTCATAATGGTTAGGAAGTACTTTGAGGAAGGTGTTTATCTTAGGGAGAAATAGGTGTAGGAAGAACGATGGTCCTGGAAGGAGTAGAGGACTTTAAATAAGGATCCAAGGGTGAAGTACAGAAATTGGATTATGGAAGTATAAGGTAAAATACCTTTCTTTGGGTTTAAGTCATGCTTTGTGCGATTTCAGGAACGTTGAGAGTTATATTATTGAATTTCGGAGGTGCGGAATGTCAAGGTTTATTGAGTAGTGACTACAAGGTTATTGTCTTATGGGTAGGTTAGGGCGTGTAATTATATTGTTCCAAGTAGGGAAGGACTTACTTTGAAAGATGTTTTGGTGTTATGTATAGGAATGGTATAACTGAGAGGTTCAAAGTTGGGTAGATTTATTTTGAACGAAGAATTTAGACGATAGTTATGCTAGTCTTAAGAACTAGGTATTGGTTAGAGGGTTGTATTTGTTGAGACCTTGTGTCTTCTGCATAAGGTGTTTGTTTGGCGTGTTGAAAGACGCGAAATTAATTTATATTGTATTGTTGTATAGGCCTTCGGACAATATCTCATATATGAAAAAAAAATCCTTTTAACCCTGGTTCAACTAATCTCAATCCCCGACCTAGCTACACAGTAGTGTATTGGGAGGGTTCCTTGTTTGGATTTCACTTGCGAGACCTCCCCCGCACAAAGGCAGCTAGCGTCAGGAATTGGGAAGAGTTCAACCAATGGGAATTTTCAAACCTATATATATTTAGTATGTTGTTATAGATTATATTGGTGATAGTTATATTACAAGTTGAGGCTACTGGAGCCTGATTATAATTCTACGAGTGAAAGCTCGGGTACGGGGTGTATGGACTCCCCAGGGTAGTTAATTTATTTTAAAATCCATGTAGTTCGATGTGAGAACTAGAAAGGATCGGTATAGTGATCCTAAGGGTTGATGTAAGGACTAGATGAGATTTAGGTCCTATGCATATCTTAAATTTTGCGGGCGAAATTTTTGTAAGGGGGGAAGATTGTAACACCCCATGATTTTTTAGACTGAGAAATTAAATCTTTGGGAAAATAAAATTTAATTAAATTGGAGAATTTTAAAATTTGGGAATTGAGACCCAAACAAATAGAGAACATTTCAAAGTATTCCGGATGATGAGTTTAAGGGTACCATCGATCCCGGAAGGGTCGAGATAGTCAAAATGATTGTCATTAGGTTTTATTTTGGCTCCGAAATATTTTTAAGTTAGTTTGACACAAATTGGATTAAACGAGTCATTTAAATTGTGTATTAACATTTAAAATTGGGTTTATGTTTTTAAGGGATTTAAGGGCTTACGGATTAAGCCACTCTCATTTGAGAGAAAGAGAGAAAAATCCCTAAAAAGAAAGAAGAAGAAAGGAAGAGAGAGAGGAAGAAAAGCTTGGAGATTCCGGCCCAAACGCGACATCGAGGACGATCCAACCTCTATAAATCTGAGGAAAGTGTTTAATCTTGCTAAATAAGTCATTTTTGTATTTCATTTCATAATTTGTGGGTTAAAGAATGGATTTTTGGGTATTAATATCAAAACCTAAAAACTTTGGGTTAAATCTTGAAATCAATGTTTAAATATGGGTTTAAATGGTGTAGAGATGGTTGAGGTCAACTTTGGGTTGATTTATTGTCTTAGAATCATGTTGTGGTAAAGATTTGGAGGTTAGAATAGAAATTTTAGGGTTTTAATTTGGTGGGTTTGTTGAGAAATGGAAATTGGCCAGGATATCTGGTATGGCCGGTCGACCGCGGTCTGGGGACCGATCGACCGCTCCTTAAGGGAAAAGCCTACTGCATTTCTTAGTAGGCAAAATTTGGACCCGCGGTCAATCGGGGATCTTCGACCGATCGATCGGTCCCCTGTTTTTAGCCCAAGAATGGGAAATTCTTTTACCCCTTTTGTTTTGGAGTTTTATTCTTAGGGGCTTTCTTAATGGTCTTATTATGGAGGGTTATGATATTAGATCTAGGGAATAGGGCCCTAGGTCGAATAGGGGCTTGCGGGCCTATGTTAAATTGAGTAAGGAGGATGGGATGCCTCTTTTAGTAATGAAATGATTATAAATGATATAAGGATAGTCCCTTTTGCCTACACGTGTATTAATCATGGATACCCTTAGGTATAGTGGGGTATCTCAATGAGGACGGGAATTCTAGCTTGGGGTCCTAAGTGAGTTTAGATATGATTGAGGACCGACGAGAGAAGATGTCGTGTATCCTTGAGGAGTATGGACTTAAGGAATAAATTGTGAATGTAATAAGATTTAGGGTTTGTCAGAGCTATTAAACCTTAGATGGGATTTTGAGAAATATGTGATTTGGCCACCAACTAGGATAGAGTGGGTTGCCAATAGTGGGGATAGTCGTTGTATATCCGGGTGTGATTAATATTGAGGATTCCAACAAATAAGGGGACCAAGAAAGGAATTTAGGATTGAGGTTGAGGCTCATCGATTATTAATTACGTAATTACCTATGATATAGATAAGTATCGTGGGTTGATGTACTTTCAGACATTGATGAAATGTACAGTAATTGTTATACATACTTTAAACCATTGGGTGATAACCCAAGTGTTGGATATACACATGTATTTTTGGGAGACTATTCATCACAGGAAAAATGGAATGAATATGCTTCAAGTGAGGGATTGTATTCACATATCGAGAGAAATTAAATGAGTTTGTGGTGACAGCTTGTATATCGAGGACTATGTATACTTATAGCCGAGTTTATATATCTTATACTTACGAACGAGAAATAGTTTGTATATCTAGATATATGGATATGTGAATGTGTGTATATATATGTGTGTGGATATATTTATGTTGTGGATATTCATGATGTGAATATTTAAACCGTATATGATGGTTTAATGTTTGATCATATGATGGGATCATATGGATGTGTATATATTGTGCATGTGAACAATATATATACTTATACGGTTAAGCATATCACGCTCATGCTATCATTGGGAAGTTGCGCGCGTAGAGGGTGAGCATTCTGGCATAAAGAGCAGGGTGTGGATATTCCCCAGGTCACAGTCGTCCAGTGTGTTATTATGACATATATATTTTTGGGATGAGACTTGGTGGACATGTTTCGTCTCATTGCCGGTTCGGAGCTATGACCGCTTCTCGGGACGTCGTGTGTGTGAGTTACCACGAGATGGGTGTCGTTAAGCCCCACCATAGTGGTCCCCAGTTGCTACGTGAGCCGGTCACTGGGAAGATGATAGCATGGTGCAGTTTTATCGGCGATATATATATAGCCGGGTGGATTATGTGCATGTCCATTGTACATCAGATATGATATGTACACTTGGTCATGGTTATGGATGATGGTATATATATATATATATATATATATATATATATATAATATATATATGGTTAGAATAAAATTCCTATATATATATTTATATATCCTATAGATGAAAGGATATGGAATCTTTGTGTAGTACATCTTGGATGCTTATGGTGTACTAGATCGATGGTGGTTGATGTATCGCATTAAAGGAATATTTCGGTTACAACATCCCAAGGATATTATTTGGAGACTTTGAGTTGTTCTTATATGGTAATCTATAATTAGTAGTATTGTATGTATGGCATGATGGATCTCTAGGATCGACATTGACAAGGAGTAGTGTAACGGGGTGGTTCCTTATTTGGATTTCGCTTCGAGAGACACCCCACGCATGAAACGTAGTGCAATGTCGAGATTGGAGAAAAGTTCTGTCTATAATTAGGTATGGAAAAATGGATCTCTAGGATCAACGTTGACAAGGAGTAGTGTAACGGGGTGGTTCATTGTTTGGATTGCGCTTTGCGAGACACCCCACGCACGAAACATAGCGCAACATGGAGATTGGAGAGAAGTTTTGTCAATAATAATTTGTATATCTATTACTTAGAAATTAAATCATATCATTCAACCCAAATGTATATGGGTAACTATTAAGAATTATAATTGATTAAATTATATACCGGAATCCCTTAAGCCTAATATTGCATATATGTTTGTAAAAATACTTAAGTGTATTTAGAAAGAGTGGATTCGTGGGTTATGATAGGAAGGCAGATCTCGTGGGTATAGGCTAGGCCTATGGTAAGTTAGGTTGTCCTTATAATTGGGGTAATTTAATTAAAGTTTGAGGATGCGCGTCGTTAGATGAGAGGTGAGTTGGGGTTTCACGAGAGTGCGATTCCACTTTAATTATGAAATTAGTGCATCGATATTTATTATGCCCGGTTAACACACTTGCTAAATATTTTCACAACTCGAGCTCTGACCCATTTACTTTTCTCTCCTGCCTGTATATATATATATATATATATATATATATATATATATATATATATATATATATATATATATATATCATTACAGGTGTCCTACCACATGGATATCGGATGACTTTCTATCCAGAGTCTTGGGGGCCATGACAGGTGCGGGCTGTTGCGGCATGTAGAATGTAGTCGCTTCCTACTTCTTTAAAAATCTAGGTAGGATTCATGTTGTATATCGGGTTTGTACCCAAGGGATATTAATAGATGTGTATATTTATTTCATTTCAGTCATTGTATTGGCTATGACCCGACAGTTTATTCGGGTTTACTTCCTTGTGGTGTATCCAGTGTTTGTTATTTATTTCATTTTATTCTAGCATTTCATTTCTCATAATTCTTTGCTGCATCTTTCTTTCCTTTATTCGTAGTGTTATGGTGTTGGTTTGTTGTCTGTTCCAATTCCAATTTTTTTCCTTTTAAGATACTCATAGGGGCAACAAAAATACAAATAAGCCCTTAAACAACACTTGCAGCCCCAAACCAAACAAAACATGAAATTTTTTAGTTAAGGCAGCATGAACACCCTACATACTGATTTGATTTTGAAAAATATAATACCAACAACTATGTAGGACGATCTATATGTTTTTATCCAAAATTTCAATCAAACCCTAGATCAAACATGATTTTGTATCCCAAACTGGAATGAGAATGAATAATACACATATACAGTAGCACAATAGTGTAAACAATGTGTACATTCACAGTAATCACAGTTTGGAATCATAAATCATCAAAACCCAACAAAAATACCATAAACTTAGGAAAATACACGAGACGGTACCTGTAAAACGTGACAGATGACCACTGGTTACACTTAGGAACTCCAACGTTTGAACCAGAACTACAATGCTGGATTGTGGAGTTTTTCGTTGTAAGGAATGAAGAAAGAGAATTGGTAAAACACGAAATGACCAATTCAGTTGAACGAGGTGTTTAAATGAAATCCTAACTTTGTTTGAAGGGGTCACTCGAACGAAGCACATCGTCATTTGAATGACAAACATTGTCATTCAATGACATATATCAAATAACCCAAAAATCCATTACAGTAGCATGTTGCATGATGTAACTCTCAAACGAACTTCACGTGACACTTTAAGAGACCAAACAATGTTATATTCCACCTACTCGCTTGAAGCTCGCGTGATCAAAACTTCTCGCGACATTGAGTTATCGCTCGAATGTAACCAGGTTATAGTTTCAACGAGATAGAAAATTTTCAATTGTAGTTCCAAAAATGATTAAGTCATGTCCAGTGAAAAGAAAATTCCTGAAAAAATTAACTAGAAAGAGCAAACAGTAGCAAAACAGACTCAAAACTGATAATATAAAATAAGAAAATTAGCGTGAGTTTCATGATAATATAGTATCAATGTGCTCAAAAATGGATATAGAGTGAACTACAACAAATGAATCATAACTCCAACACATTGAAATGTTCATGAAGCTCTAATTGATAGCAAGATGTCATCAAACATTATTTTGGCCATATGTGACAATTAATATTGAGCTAAATGAACTAAACAATGAACAAACACACAAATCTGGAACATTGGCGATTCTATAAATAATAGCATCAGGATGAGATGTTTCAACTCTAGGATTCTTAGTGCAAACCCATTTAAATTTTCAACCAAACTCCCTCAAATTTATATATTCGTTTTCGAAGTCTTTTGAGGTTTCTATTTTTCTTAACTTTGAGAAATCCTATTGGCCCACTTTTGGCATATGATTCTTTTTACTGCCATAATTTTTTTTGTTGGCTCTTTTAAACGGTGGATTTCATGACGTGATTATTATTCACTCACCGTACTTTCCCAAAAACACTCACTATTTTTTCAATTTATGAAATATTAATCCTCATGGTAAACGGTTCTTACATGCACACATCCTCCTAAGTCTACTTATGCATAGATGACAAAATTGAGATAAGAACGACTCACAAAAATCAAATATGCAAGTCATGCCAAACATTCATATAAAATCGTGCATGTGTGCAAGGATGACATATATACAAAGTCGAATCCAAAAGCATATCAACCTCGAAACAACCCCATTAAGGCAATAGTTAAGATCATTCAACGCATTAATAATTTTGATCAAATGTCCTAGCCACATAGATAATGTAATGACGGGGGTCCAAGCACACCAATATGCCATATCAAACATGAAAAACTCATGACACAAAACTGTAAATATTTTTATGTTTTTCAAACAATATTTTTGACCCAAAAATAAAATCTTTTTTGTATTTTTTGTATTTTTCAATAAGACTCAAATAAATGAAAAAAATACAACGAGATATACGTCATAACCCTAGATATGATATATCAAAATGACACGACTAGAGTATGACAAATCGATAATCATCCTCAACTGTAAGATGAAACATGGGGAGAAACATGAGCAATGACACCCGTATCACTGAGCCCAATCCCTAAAGACTCTAAATCCGACTTCCTAACCCAACTAGGCGTGAAATGACAAGTGGGGTTTTTTGAAATCGTAACGACCTTATTCTTAGACTTTTTAGGAGCGTTATTAATATTGTAGAAAAATCATCTAAGATGACTTATCCTACCGTAATGAGTGCATGTGTAGATACGACGGGGAGAGTTTTCAACAGGACGATTATTCCTAACATTCATAGGTGGCTCTCTCTTAATGTTCCTTGGTAGATCTCTCCTAATTTTCCTAGGTAGTTCTCTTGCTTGCATGATTTTGGCTTTAGGAATGGTTCCAGTATGATTATCGAAGCCAATACCACACCTATCATCTTTGATTTGGACGGTGCCTAAAATCCTATCCAACTTTTCCGACCTTGCCTCCAAATCAATCTTACCCTTAGATGAATCTCTTAATATTTCCTCAACCTAACCAATCCTCGACTCAAGTAAATGCCTAAAAACCTCAAACTCAAGAAGCTCATTTTTCAGAGCCTCCATTAACCTTAGAAGACTATCTCTCTCACCCTCCACATATTTTATCTTCTCCCAAAGATTCTTCACATGTTCCCTAAGATCCTCAATTAAAGACTTGAAATTATTATTATCTATGGAACGTTCTTTCAAATTGACTTCTAACTTTAAGTTTGCCTTCTTTACTGCCGAAGTTTCTTCACACAACTCATTGAAGTAAGCTTGCTAGCCTCTTTTATCCTCACTCACCTCACCCTCACATTAGTAGGCAGGAATATGGGATGGTCTCACTTACTAGCATAAAAAATTTCTTCTTCCGGGTCACTCTCATTAAGGGTAGAAACATGATTTATCGGTTTCCTAACATTCTTCCCAAGTTTAGTGGGGCAGTCATCTATCCTAAAACCAAACCCTTCGCAATAAAGACACTTCTCAAAATCATCCTTTTTAACCAATTTCTTAAGATCAGACTTCATGCATGATTTCCAATTAGATGCTTCAAACACGTGACTTCTAAAATCATCAAAACCTCCGAAAGGCATACCTAAAAAATACGGGATCACAAAAACAGTAAGATAGTGCAATATGATGTGATACCAATTTGAGAGTGAACTTTGAGTCCCTTTAGTGTGCGCTTTAGGTATAGTCAACCTTTTCAATTTTAGTTAACCCAATTTTATCTTCTTAAACCCTAAACATGTATCTAAGTGATTTTAACCATTAAATAAATAAAGCATGAAGGTAAAAGAAATAGTTTCAGGAAAAAAAAACTTTCGAGCAAAACCTTTTATTTCACTATGAACTATAAATCACAACTTACAAATACATAGAGAAATCTGCTATGAGGTCAAATAATTAATACATGGACAACCATCTGAATTTAGTCACAACAATAAATATATTGATGACTAACGAATGACCATGAAATCACTAATCGAGGTTGAGTTAAATAAGAATTATATTGCCCAACCATTTGTTGGGGCTGAATTGCAATAATGACATAATATAAATTGCATCAACCATTCATCAACGATAATAAGATATCCAGAGAACTAATATAATTGTTGACCATTTTTCGAAGCATTAATACGATTTCCAAGAAATTAAGACAATTTACGAGTGCCAGGGAAAAATTCAAAAGACCAAATACTTGGTACGAATGGTCCTGCATTGTTAGACATAGATAAATAAATTTCCAAATCGACCATTAGAGGTGAATCACAATAGTAAATATTATGTCGGCTAATAATGCACATGCTGACCATACATCAGGACTGAATATTAATAAGAATTATCCTGACCAACCATCCATTGGGAATAAATTGCAACTTGTTTGGCAGGTATTGTGTCGATCATCCTTCGAAACTAAGCTGAAATTATATTACAATATATATTTGACTAACCATCCGTCGGGCTAAATCCTGAATATTCCTGACCATCGGTTAGGTTAATAATTACAGAGTCGAATAATCAATAATGAAGTTCTAAAATATCAATTCCCACTCATTCGTCAGTTATAACAAATAATCCCTCCCAACCATCCGTCGGGTCTAAAGTGCTATAGGTAAATGACAATATTCAAATTAAAGGGGTCGAACAAATGACAGGCGTTCTCTATAGATTTACTCCATAAATTGTTTAGGAATAATTGGCCATCGTGTCACATCCCGATTTTTGCCGAGGGTGAGGGTCAACCTGATAATTACTAAATGAAAAATAAATATGAATACTAAAATGACTGAGGCATTTATTGATTCTAAAATGCGTTACAACTGAAATGTAGAAACAATACAAAAGTATTTCTCTTTCTTACTAAGATCCTTTTCTTCTAATGTGACCTTTCTTTTTCTCTATGTATGAGCTGATCTCTGAACTATTCATCATGGTCTATTGGTACCTATGTAAAATAATTGAAAAAGAATGAATAATCAAAACTATGCTTAATAGATAATTCTAGTTCTATAACAATGTAAATATGGGAATATGGGTTTCAAATGCTCAAAATGTAAAACAATGTATAGTAATCTAAAACAACAGGAAATATCAATTATACTAAACAGGGGTACACTTAAGTCTACAATATATGAAATACCAATATGGTGATTATAACCGGATATGGTATTTATCGAGTAATATATAAGGTTTAGACTATAATATGATAACCTATAAGTTATCATCTATAGGGGCTACAAATGCATAGACATGTCGTTATAATATCGCTTAAGGCATCAAATGCACTTGAACAGGCAAGCCCAAATAATTGAGGAATAACCAATAACTTGGCACAGTTAGCTAGAATGGCACTCATGCTTAGAGAAAATATAATAACAAGGCACTTAACATCTGAGTCCATCAGGACAATTAGATTTATCGGGTTTTTACCTGATCTAATCCCTGGATCATAAGGTATGTTACTAAAGGTTTACTCATAATAGTCATAAAATGGTAAGCTATGTTGCAAATCAGATAATTGAAACCAAGTTTAATAACACGCAGGGTATACTGCAATAAGGTAACAATAGTTTAAATCATTGTTCAACAGGATACCGTGGTGTACTGCAATCCAGATAATTTAATGAAAACAAATAGGCTATCAGGGTTGAGCTAGCTTGAGTTTACTCAGATAAAAGATTGAATCAATATTCACGGCATAGTTGAACTATCAAAGAGTTCATAAATGAGAATATGAGTTCAAGGTTATCACATAGTGATATAATAAGAAGTAATGACAAAGGCACAAGTTCAAGGTATTATAGTGAAATAGAACCACCTACCGATGTTTACGAGCTTTTCATTATTATTCACGGATCTTTCATTATTGCGTTTCACTTCCTGTAGTTATTTGTCTCGATAGTTTAAATGAGAGTAGGTATATCAGTGTTCAGTATATATGGTTTGGGTTTAGGAAATGTTACATCGTGCAAGTTATACGAATAAAACTTATTCTTTAATTGGAATCAAGGGATTCAATTTGTCTAAATAAACTGAATAAACGACAATTTAATATTTTGTTTAAATATTAACCTAGTCAAATATTCCATTTAACTATTTTAACAAAATTATAATTTTATACGAACATAAAAATCTTTTTCTGGGTATTGTCCCGATATATGATAATCAAATAAATGTTAATTTTTAAATTTAATCAAAGATTAATTATTTAATTGAATTAACTAAAATATTATTTTTAATCCGATATCATGTTGGTGTTTACTATTCCTCGTCGATTATATTTTATATTATCTGAATGTCAATACAATGAGTATAAAATTAATGCTCGTGGCACAATAAAATAAACATAGAGTCAAAAATTCCCTTCCCGATTTGGATAATAAACTAGTGGTCATGCAACTTCCAATATTAGTCAACCCAACGCAACAAATTGTCCAACACCTCTATAAGCATTTTTTTAATAAAAATGGCTCGCAATAGCGTCTCAGATTAAAATGAAATAATTTTGAATCGTTTGGTGTCGTAACTCATGTTTAAACGTACTTTTAAAAGAAGAGTAACCGTTTTATTAGAAATGTGACAAGGAGTCCAATTATATTCCAAAACATGTACAATTACTCCTACGTGTTGGGATTTCATGTTTACGACCACTTTTGTACGTAAATCACTATAGATAGAGAGGTATTTATGGAATAAAAACTGGCACTAAAAATTGTCAATTAAAACTCTTTTTATCCCATTTTCCCAAACTAACCCCAATTAAACCATTTTCCCATTCTACCCCAAAACCCCTTTTACCAAATCAGATTTTATTCCCTCACATCACTTCCCACATGACCTCACACAACTCATGCACATTTGTGCATTTTCCTAAATTAACCCTCACCCACACCTTATACAACCTCTTGCACCCTTGTCTTTCCATTTTTAACCCTAGCTCAATGCCTATTATAAAAAGAAGATGAAGACCCCATTTCAGAGAATATCAATTTGTAGAGAGAATTCTAGAGAGAGATAGTTAGAGTAGAAAATAAATTAGGTAGAAAAATTATTTGCAAATATTTTTTTTTATTAGAGATTATTGAGTGATAAATTGTGAGTAATTCAATTGAGTATTATATTGAATTGATTATTGTTGGATGCTCATATTGGATGGATTGTGCTTGATTTCAAGTAAATAAGAGTTCAATTTCACTTCAATAGATTGGGTTTGATTGTTCTCTTCTCTTCTCATTTATTTTATGCCTTTGATTATTAATTTGTCAAATTTCATACCATGTTAGGCTAAATCCCCTTTCAAGGGGTGGGGTGAACCCTTATTTGATGTTCTTTTAATTTAATTAGTTTGATTACTTGAAAATTCCCTTTGAATATTAATTTTGATCCCTCACCCTTAAATTTACGCCTCGAGAGAGGGTAAATGATTTTCGAAAGAAAATCAAAATTTTAGTTATAATAACCATTTTAGATTCGAACTAGAGATAGGGGTTTCTTAAGTGGGGTATTATTACTTAAATTTCAACTCTATTTTTATTTTCTAAGATTTACATAAATTTTAATTGATCAATCCTAGCGAGTGATTAATTAAAGGAGCGTAGATCTATTTTCTAGAGTTGTGGGGGGTTAAACTTAATTTTCTAAAAGGTTACTATTAAAATTACATTTGCAACGAGAGTTGATTGGTAATTTTGATATTAATTTGGGAGAATTCAATTAATTAAATTAGTTAGTTAGAATAGCTAAAATTTGTGGTGTAATCCCACTCCTTGACTGTTCTTACATTTATTTACCTCATTTATCTCATATTTTTGTGTTAGACTTTATTTTTCATTTTAATCACTTTTTAGTTTGTAATTTAATATTTCATTTTAGTTTAGTGTTATTTCACATCCTCACCCTAATTGTTTTAATATTTGAAAAAGCCAAAAAAATATAAAATAAAATTTCCAAAAATAAAAAAAAATAAAAAACTACAATTGAGTTTGTCTCTAGCTTACCCCCTTGATGTGGATTGATACCCTTACTTACCTCTACAAGTTAGATTGATATTATTTTGTAGGTATTTGAGGTTTTGATTAACTTGGCTTGCAACAACGACACACAAAAAATAAGTTATCACGCACTTTCCTCAAATTCTAGTGAGTTGTTCTTCTCGAACAAAAATCTTCTTCGACGCTCGCATTTATCGTCTACCCATGGTGGGTCTAACTTTGCACCATCGTCCTTCATGACGGTTCTTTGGCTAAATGTTGCGCCCCAGTGTTTACTCCAATGATTATTGCTCGAACAATAATCATAGTGACTTCTATCGTGTCACTGTTCCCAGAATACTGTAATAACCCGCCCTTTTGGAGATGATTAAATCCCCTAATTAAGTATAATTTGGAATTTGGAGAATTTTTTGAAATAGTAATTTTTGGGATTTTTGAGGATTTAATGATTTTCGAAGGATGTTGTGATTATTTTTGGGACTATATAGGTCAAAATATTTTAATTATATGTCGTTGTTGAGTAAAGCGACACGAGGTAAGATTTTTAATTGGAAAACCCGCATTTATTTATTTTGAGTTAGAATAGTGATTTGCGGTCAAGTACCTCAGATGGAAATTTCGACTGCGCCATGAGTCTCGGAATGTCCGAGATAGTCGGAAAAGAGTGTCCGATTGTCGAAATTAAGTTTCGGGTAATTTTAGAGGTAAAAGTAACTCGTAATTGGGTAAACGAGTCGTTTTTGGGTTTTAAGGGTTTAAACCCTTTTTCTTTCTTTATAAAGAGGGAGAGGGGGAGAAAAGAGAAGAAAAAGAAGAAAGAAAAGAGAGAAGAGAGAGAGGAAGGAGAAAAGGGAGATTCGGGCCAAACTCCGCCGAATTCGACTTGAGGTCATCGGATTTCATCCTCCAGGCAAGTGTTTACTTGCTTTATTTATTTTTGTGCATTAATCTCATATCATAGTTGGTAAAAATATAATTTTGGGGTTAGAACCCTTAAAATAAATTGGGTAAAAGTTGATTATGAGTTTACACATTGATGTAGTGTAAACTCTTAATGATTTTTAGTGTCAAAACCATGTTAATGGAGTATAAAATGGATTTAAAGGTTAAGTTGGGGTTTTTATGGTTTTAGGGTTTAAAACTAAGAGAAATGATTTAATACCCCAAAATAATTGATGTGTTAGTTGTAAATCATAGATTAGATGTTTATTGAGTTGTTGGGTGCGGTTAGAAACAACAAAAATGGAGAAAAATGGAGTTTGGGATTTTGGGAGAGATAATGAATAGTAACCCGTAGCCTTTGGGGTCATTTTCGGCCAAGAACATAAATGATTTAGCTTTCGTCCAAAACACGAAAGTTGTAGATCTTTTCGATACAGTCGTGTGGGCGCCGACCGCGTATTTTTCTGATTTTTCTACGATTTGATATGATTTTTACAAGATGACAGCTCCGGGTTGAAATCATCAACTCGGAAATCAAATCGGGAATTGGAAAAATTACGGCTACAATTAATGTCGTAGATGTTCGGGATAATTTTTGGGGTAGTTTAGAAACCCCGAAAATGAATTTGGGTTGCTGGATTAAGGATTTGAGGAATTAAAGTTTTGAGGACCTGGTGTGACCGGTCGACCGCGCCCCTATGGCCGGTCGACCGCGTCAAGAAGAAAGGGCCTACTGCTTTGTTTCGTAGGCTTATTTACAACCCGCGGTCGACCGGGGGTCTAGGACCGGTCGACCGGTGCCCTATTTTCATCCCAAGATTTTGGAGATTATTATTATTTCTCCTCTTTGAGTTTAAAGTTTAAGGGCCTTCTAAATTAAAGTATATTAGAGGGTTATGTCCTAAGGGACTTGTGGACTTGGGAACATATATATATATATATATATATGTATATTCACTTAGAGTGAATTATTATATTTGGAGATATCCAATAAATCTTTAAGAGTTGATTAAGGTAATTATTATTTGTCGAAGTAAGGAAATACTTTGGATTTAGAATCATGCTAATATGAATGCATGATTATGATTCCTCGAGGGAATCTTTGGGATTATGGTCATCGCTAGATGCTATAGGCCACTATGACCATTTATATATATATTCTAGGAAGAATATATGGGATATGTATATACTGTGTGATTTAGGTATATATATATGTTATGATGGAAATGATTTTTGAAAATATGAAAATGAATATTTTCAAAACGGTAAATAAATGATTTTCATAATTGATAAAATTGAGGATACACACCTCTCTAAATCGCTGTCATAAGGGAAGTTTGCGTACGTATGGTGAATCCCCCTGGCTAATGAATGCATGGTGAATATAGTCCTATAGGTCATGTGAGCGTTTGTTGATATATATTTTCTGCACTGGTTAGGAGATTCCGGGTGTGGTCTTGACTATCCCGCAGGCACATGGCCGCTTCCCGACGTCTTGCGATGTAGGATCCCAGGTTGTCTTATGATAGGCCCTGGAAGATGATAGACATTTAGGGGCACGCACAGTGGAGAAATCCGGACGGGCGGTCTTAGAACGCGTTATATTAAAGCAATTCATGATAATGGATTGGCTTTAATTACATTTCCTGGATATAGGAAGGGAAATGGGTTATATAAATTGGCTTCGGTAACACTTCCTGGATGGAAGAAGGGATGTGGAAGCATATGATATGATAAAAGCATTTTTATGATAATAAAAATGGCTTTTAATTACATTTCCTGAGTATAAAAAGGGAAATGGGATATTTTGAAATGGAAAAGCATTTTTATGATAATAAAATTGGCTTTTAAAAAGGTATATGATTTGTTAAAGCAATTCATGATAATGAACTGGCTTTTAAATACATTTCCTGGATATGAGAAGGGAAATGGAAGGTTTTGAGATAAAAATGATAAGTATTGATAAATACTTTGTATATGAATCCTCAGTCCGGGAGATAGATCCGGATGGTAATGGTAAAAATATGAATATGTATATATGAATGAATCGAGTACCGAGGGTCTAATGGATCCCGACGATCGACCTTGCCGCATAGTAGTGTATCGGGGGGGTTCCTTATTTGGATTTCGCTTTGCGAGACACCCCACGCACGAATATGGCAGTGTGTTGAGACTGGGGAGAAGTTTAATCCTTAGTGCTCTTATATTATAAATTCTTATGGTGTATATATTTATATATATATATCTTTCTGTACTGAGGGACTGGCGGATCTCGGCGATCGACCGTGCCGCATAGTAGTGTATCGGGGGGGTTCCTTGTTTGGATTTCGCTTTGCGAGACACCCCACGCACGAACATGGCATAGCGTTGAGACTGGGGTGAAGTTTAGCCCTTAGTACATTACTTGGACTATCTAGGGTAGATAGTATATGGGTAAATTAGACTGGTTAGGAAGGGATAGCTTGACTAGGGTATGTGTTAGGGTGCGCTAGGTGTGCACTACTAGAGGAGAGGTGAGGGGTATCTCATGGGAGTGCGATACCAATTTAAATATGAGATAAAACTATTTTTCTAAAAATAAAGCATTTATGCACTTGCAAAATATTTTCAAAATTCGGGCTCTGACCCGTATATCTACTCTCCTTTCTTTCTATATATTATATATATATAGGTGTCCATACACAGGGATGCCTGGATGGAAATTCTTTCGAGTCAGACGTCTGCTGCAGCTGCTGTGGATGCTTGCGGGTTCTCGGTAGACGCTTCTTTCCTTGTACTCTAGATAGGAGGTATGTTATAAACATTCGGGCCAATGGTCCAACTGGTTTTATTTATTATTCGCACGTTATTCGATATGGTTGTATAATTTGGACCGAGTGTTCGGTTATTTTAATTTATTTCATTTTCATGTCAGTTTAATTACGCACATAATTGTGGATGTTTTAATTTGATCGCTAAAAGAGTAGTTAGATAAAAGTTTTTAACGCTCACCTAATAGGATATTAGTAATTAAATGGATTTTCGTCAGTGATGCTAAGAATGATCCATATGAAACTCCTGTTTTAATTTAATATTGGAGTGATCGCCCGGTATCTTATTAGGCGGGGTGTTACAAATACTCTATGGATTTTGCTGAGTCCTCCCTCCTGTAATCCTTCTAATGTCCCACACTTGTCATTCTATATTGTTCGATCTGCCACGCTCGACTGAAATCCCATATGAATCACATCAACTATGCTTAATAGCAGGAGGACATAAGTCGCATACGTAGAGTAATACAACAATCCTATAATAAGGCTTTATATCAAAGAACGCTACGCTAAAACGTGAAAAGTCGTACAAATACTAAGGACACTAGAACCTTATGCTCTAATACCATCTGTGACACCCCGCCTAATTAAAATATCGGGTTCTCTGTCCTATATCAAATTAAAATAGGAATCTCATTTGGATAATTCTTAGCATCATTGTCGAAAAAAATTTACAAAGTACTAACCACCTAATATTCTAAAAATCCATTGCTAAATTTTATATTTTCATCAAACAACAACAACATGCAAATAAATATAATTTAAACCATTCACATAATCACTAAGTCAATCAATACTGAATATGAATAAATAAAATCTTTGACGAATAAACTATCGGCCACAAATCCCAAGTCAGGAATAATAACCTAACCGAATAATAAACTGAGTACATCATCTTATTGGATTAAATGAAATAATTATGGCGACATTCCCAAATGAAATACTGACAACATCCTACTGTAGGAATTAAATAACTGAAGCGGCTAAGTCTAAGTCCTGCAAGCATCCACACCTATTTCATCTATGCATTCCCAGAAAAGAAATATCAAGATTGGCGTCCCTATGGATGGACACTTGAAAGGTCTTGAAAATATTTTATAGAAAGGGTTAGAACCGAAAAAAATTTGAAAAAATTTAGCAAGTGATTAAAATGCAGTAATTTAAAATGCATGAATGCTCTTCACATTTGAGATAGTGTTGCACTCCCTTGGGGAGGTAATCACTCCTCAACTATTATGAACACATAACTCTTTTCTTTAAAACCCACCTAGTTTTCTACCCCATAACTAGTCCTTGTTATAACTCCACCCTGTCGCACTACTTTATCCAGAGTATGTCTCAGTATATGATCTATAAGTTATTCATCACATTAACTTAATTAGTCATTTTTAATTTTGGACCATATAACATTCTCACTAGTTATATATAACTAATACAATAAACTTCATGTATTTTATCCGGATATAATTATTTGCACCATATATACGTATCATCATATTACAATATTCACACACATGTTGTAGATATATAACCATCCTTCCGAGTAGACACCCACCGGATGTTATCTACAATGATATCACCCCAAGTATACTCATCCACCCACACACCCTGACTCGGTTGTCTCCCCGATTAGTGAAACAAAAATAAACGTAGTGAAGGCAACCGTAGTTCCTTCATAGGAAGTGAAACCGGTTCGTAGCCCAAAGAGGTTCACCCCTGAAAATAAATCACACAGTAAAATCCCTGGACGACTATGACATGGGGATTATACTCGTCCTGCTCCTCAAGCCAGTAGATTCACCCACATCATGCAACCTCCTATGATAGCACTAGAGGGGAATGTATTCCTATATAAATTATTCATAGCAATATTTATAAAGCACACACACACATATATATACTACACGATCACCACATATATATATTTAATTAATCCTGGTTACTCTGTGCACAATTATCGTAACACTAGCTTATTATACCCAATTTTATATACTAACTTGTAATCAAACTAAATCCCACATTTATTCATTTATCACTCAAGTTGTGTCACCCAACTAAAATACTTAGACTCGCTCCTTCGGTTCGAATTTCAATAGGTAGACCTTATTCCTCAAATTCCATTTATTATGGCTAACACCCTTATTAAACTAAATATCCCATGATTTATTATATATAGCCTTGTAATAATTTAACCCTGCTAATTCATGCCCATACACTCGTAGCACTACCCCGAAAATACCCGAGTCAATTCCCCTACTCTAAACTATAGTTAACTTTCCCATTAATTTATTTCTCATGGCATCACTCCACCGAAATTCCCGGACACACCCTCTTGTCCCGTAATTTAATTCCTTAGAATTTATCGCTATAAATTCCATCTTTAATTCTCACTTATTCATTTCCACAAAATGATTTACAAACATCTTTTTATTATCCTTAACATAAAAGAAGATAACTCCCTCACTATTACTTTCCTTAACCCAAAAATTAACTTTACTAGTTTAACCCGGAAACAAGTAGAGCTAGAGTTTATCTCCCCGTGTCATTAGAACAATTGACTACGTCGTTCGAAGGACTGGACTTGTCGTGAGAATGAATATCAAATCATTCGAACGACCTGTCTACTTTCTGCCTCCTCCATTTTCGTCTACCTGCTTTGCTGCTATGTTTTTCTCCACTTTTCAAACCCAGAAACCCTTCTGCATAAATCCTTCTAACTAAGTTTCTCTAGAATTTCAATCTCATACATGACTAATCAGCCAAAGTGATAAAATTGATATTCTATTTCATTAATCCTCAACTGAACAAAATAACACATGGGTTTTATATTTTCCCATCAATCTCTCCCACAGTACACTAAGCTTCACACGTGATATTCCATAAATTGAAAACCCAATTTATACACCAACCAAACCCAAAATAATTGTTTGTATTACACCTACTATTATATGAATCATTTATCACATATTTGTATTGTAACAATTTAACCACTTTCCTGAGGAATTTCATAGAGTCTGAATCCTTTTATGTAGATGGTGATGAAAAACGTCGCTAATGTCGTTTAACACAAGGTTAAACTGTATAAGCAACTCCGAATGTTTGTTGGAGAAACCCTTTTCTTTTGAAAATAAAAATTATAAACAAGATGTGTTTACAAAGAAACTTATGTACGAGAGTAATTAAGATTGTGTAATCAGTTTTTAAAACTAAGGCAGTTTCAAAAATTCAGCACACTTATAGAATGAGATGAGTAGATGAAGATAATCAACACAATGATTTTAACGTGGTAAAACCTCTCCCAATAGAGGAAACATCCACGGTGACTTCTAAGTCACAAAAGCAAAATTCCACTAATAACAAAAATCAGTTACAAACAATACAACATGCAAACACACAAATCAACCTATTCTAAGTTTAGGAATATACCCCCTTGGTGTCCTTCTAACTTCTCATAGATCTGATTTGTTGATGATGTTCTTCAGTTTGCTAACTTCCTTTGCTTTATCTTCTTTACGTCGACTCAATGATCTCAGATCTTAAACACAACACTTCCAGTGTAGTAGTGTGTTAAATGTTTGTGAAGTGATTCCTATTCACATGCATGAACTCACACACACTTAGATTTACAGACAGTCCTATAAAAATTACATATAAAGTCTATATGCAGTGATTTTGTTTTTCTTTCTTTCTTACAAAACTAAAAACCTTTTTGACCTTTAATACAACCCAGATTCCACGGAAATCTTGCTTCAAAATCGGACAAGACCTTAATCAATCTCTTTTTGAAAATATTTGTGAGATTGAAAATCTCCAAGTGTGAATCCAACTAGGTCAGGTTAAGTTTTGTAAAAACAGAAACTATAAAACATTTTAAAACCAAATCATAAATGATTTTCTTAAACCAAGTGGAAAATATGCAGATCTAGTGAAAAATGTAACATGCAGAGTATAGATCTAACGTTTCTATGGAAAAAGAAACAAGATCTTCACTCTAAAGTTTAAGTTGTGAACAAGATCAAAAGATCACGAGGTTTACAGCAACGATATGAACAAACCACTCTCTCTCTCAAACACTCAGGTTGTGTTTGGGGTTGAATGTATACGAAGGTTTGTTTCAGGGTTGAAGTGTTTAGGGTTAGGGTTTGGTTTTGGGCTAATTGTTTCCCTTTCTCTCTCTTCTCTCTATTCTTTTATCCCTTCTCACTTCTCTCTTCTCTCTCTCTCTTCTCTCTCTTATTTTTTTCTCTCAGAAAGATGAATGCCCAAAAGTCTTCTAAGGTTGAGAAGTGGAGGGTATATATAGGGCTAAGGGAAGGTTTTGGACGTTTGAGGGTAATCAAGGGTTGTGATCAAGTCTTGTAAGGTTTGACTTGATCCAATGGTTATAAGACAGCGGTGGATTAAAATAATCCTGATTGGTTCATATGGATAGCACCGGGATTAACCAAGAACACATGCAGACCCTTGATAAGGAATGATCCAACGTTCATCAAACATCCATCCAGCCCTCTCACACAACAAACACAAATACATTCACCCGGAGGATGACAAGTGTTGGCCTGTGAGTGGCTCTCACACGCGCATCAAAATAATTACAAAACATCACCCTGAAGTTTCTAGCGCTTTGAGATCCTACCCAACCAAACATTTCGAGTGAAAACTGAAGTTTCCAAAATAGAATATTAACCCCATAAACTTTAAAAACCCATTTTATTCATAAAAATGTTTATTTAAAAAATGTTTAAAAAGGTTTAAAAATTATTTAAAAATTCCCAAAAATTATTAAAGCTCTAATTCAAGGGGAATTAAACACACACTCAATTTTAAGCAATATGAACACATGTATGCACTTCTAATTGTGTGTAGTGTGATTCAATTTTTGTCTTCATAGATCATTGAAGAGAATTAGAGAGATAAGTTCTGAGGCTTTTTGGTTTCTAGGATGGACTACCAATTTTGTCACTATTTCCAAACTAGATGAACACTTATACAGTATAGACTTAAGCAAGTCAAAGGTATAAGGTGCTTCAATCTCCCCCTTTGGAAATATGAGACAAAATCTCCTTTGAGTTAGCTTACAACTCGTAGGGAACCAAAAGAAATAAAACCTAGTCCTATACAAAAGATACTATCTACCCATTTCCTAGAAAGTCAAAAATTACATAACTCAACTATTTACAAATATGTACACTAGAAACGGTAGATAATCAGTAGAAGAGATTCCTGCAAATATGCATACTAAGATCAAGCAGTTTAGATGAAATGTGAACAAAAAAAATGAACTCATAAAACTCAAATTTCTCCCCCATTTTGTCTCAAATGGACAAAGGGTAAAACTTAAAGTCTTGAGAGTTTAATCAGCGCATACCATGCCTATAGAATTTCGCAAATACAGAAATCTGTTATAGTCTAAAGGTTTAGTGAACATGTCTGCAAGTTGCAGATCAGTAGGCAGGTAATGAATTTCTAATTCCTTAGTTTCAACAAGTTCGCGTATAAAATGATGCCTTATTTTAATATGTTTAGTTCGCGAGTGTTGAACCGGGTTTTTAGATATGTTAATGGCGCTTTGATTGTCACAATACAATTGTAATTGATCTTCTTTAATCCCATAATCACTTAACATCTGTTTGATCCATAACAATTGAGCACAGCAACTTCCTGCTGCTATATATTCGGACTCAGCCGTAGATAAAGATGTGCAATTCTGTTTTTTTCTACTCCAACCAACTAAATTATTGCCGACATAATAACAGACACCTGATGTACTTTTACTATCATCAGTACAACCGGCCCAATCAGCATCAGTATACCCTATGATGGTGCTACAGGTATCCTTAGTGTACCTAAGTCCAAGATTAAGAGTGCCTTTTATGTACTTTATTATACGTTTTACACTCAATAAATGGCTCTCTTTAGGGTTATTCTGGTAACGAGCACACAGACATACAGCATACATGATGTCTGGTCGTGAGGCAGTTAGATAGAGTAGGCTACCAATCATGCTACGATAGAGTGTGGAATCAACTGACTTTCCAGTTTCATCTTTACATAATTTAGCAATAGTACTCATAGGCGTTTTGGCGACTTTAGCATTATCTAAACCAAATTTCTTAACAAGATCTAAGGCATACTTGGTTTGAGAGACAAATAGTCCATCAGAATTCTGTTTCACTTGAAACCCTAAGAAAAGTTGTAGCTCCCTCATAAGGGACATGTGAAATTCCTTATGCATACTAGCAGAAAAGGATTTAACTTCGGATGTTGAAGTAGACCCAAAAATGATGTCGTCTACATAGACTTGGGCTATAATAATATTATTGTCAAAATGTTTGACAAAGAGAGTCTGGTCATTTCCTCCTCTCTTAAAACCCTTATCCAACAAAAAGTTGGAAAGGCGTTCATACCAAGCTCTAGGAGCTTGTTTTAAGCCATACAAAGCCTTTTTTAGACGAAAGACATGATTAGGGTATTTTGGATCCATGAACCCTTTGGGTTGTTCTACCTATGTTTCTTCGGACAAAATTCCATTTAGGAAGGCAGATTTGACGTCGATTTGATAAAGTGTGAATTTTAAGTGACACGCTATGGCGAAGAGAAGTCGAACAGATTCAAGACGAGTGACAGGGGCAAAAGTCTCACTAAAATCTATTCCTTCTATTTGAGAGTAGCCTTGAGCAACAAGTCTAGCTTTGTTTCTAAGAATCACCCCATTTTCATCAGATTTGTTCTTAAAGATCCAACGTGTTCCAATAACATTTTTGTTTTGAGGCCGAGGTACAAGATACCAGACATCGTGAATGAAAAATTGTAAAAGTTCTTCCTGCATAGCAGAAATCCAGTGTGTGTCATTCAATGCTTCTTTAACATTTTTTAGTTCCACAAGGGAGACGAGACATGCATAATTAGCATAATTTCTTAACTGGGATCTAGTACGAACTGGCTCATTAAGATTACCGACCACGTTGTCAATGGGATGATCTTTAGAGACCCAGCCAGGTACTTCTGGACTCTCAATAGGTAATGAGTCATCTATTTCTGGTGAATCGGTTTTGAAATCATTTTCAGATTCAACCACAATAGGTGATTCGGATATCTTATTTTCGACAATAGTGTCACTTACAATTACATTTATCGATTCCATAAGGGCCTTAGTACGCAGATTGTATATACGATAAGCATGACTGTTTGGAGAGTATCCTAAGAAGATGGCTTTATCACCACGAGTTTCGAATTTAGACAGATGTTCTCTATCTTTACAGACATAACACTGACTTCCAAAGGTTCTTAGGTATTTCAGATTAGGCTTCTTACCGTACCACAACTCATAAGGGGTTTGTTTAGAGTTTTTCCTAAGATAGACCCTATTAGTGATGTGACAGGCAGTTCTAATAGATTCTACCCAAAAGTATTTAGGTAGGGATTTGGCATGCAACATGACACGTGCCATCTCTTGAAGAGTTCAGTTTTTCCTTTCAGCAATGCCATTCTGCTGAGGAGTTTTAGGGGCACTAAATTCATGTTTGTAACCGTTCTAGTCACAATATTCAACTATTCATGTGTCTATGAACTCTCCCCCTCTATCACTACGAATGCGATTGACTTGTGTGTCCTTCTCATTCTCAATTCTTAGAAGAATTTTCAAAAAATTCTGAAACGTGTCAGATTTATGTTTTAAGAAGGCAACCCAAGTGAATCGTGTGAAATCATCAACCATGACAAGGATATAACTGTGTCCACAAAGACTAACAGTTCTAGAAGGACCAATAAGGTCCATATGGATGAGATCTAAAGGTCTAGAGGTGAGAATGTCTTTAACCTTTTTATGCGAAGTCTTAACTATTTTTCCTTCCTGGCAATGACCACAGACAACACTTGAAATAGGTTTAATTTTAGGAATTCCTCTAACAATCTCTTGACTAGATAATCTTCCAAGGATATCATAACTTAAGTGACCCATACGATTATGCCAGATTTCATTGTCATCCATTCTGACAATGTTACAGGTTTCAGAACTAGTCTTGACAGTATAACAATTGTCAGGTGTTCTAAATCCTGTAATAATGCATTCACCTTTATCATTTAGAATTTTACAATTGTTCTTTGAAAAGGTGACTGTATGGTCAGAGTCACAAAATTGTGATATACTTAGGAGGTTGGATTTAAGTCCCTTAACTAATAGAACATTTTCGAGAACAGGCATTCCTTCTTCTTTAGGGTTCCTTTACCTATGATCTGAGATGAAACACCATCACCAAAAACTACTTTCCCACCAGCAAATCTGGTTTTGTTTAAAAGTTTGGTTTCATCTCCTGTCATATGTTTGGAGCATCCTGAATCTAAATACCAACCAGATGAAGTGTGTTCAGCTTTTAAAGCAGTGATAACAATGTTACACTTCATTTGGGGTAAAAGATCATCTTTTCTAACCCAAATAGCTCTAGTTTTAATTTTGCGCAAGTTTGCCCTCATTTGATAAAATTTTCGAGACACAACTTTTTGTCGAAAAACATTTGGAGCAGTAAACTGATTGTTGTGAAAAGGTTGAGCTTTTTGTTTAGGAAAGTTTCTGGGAGCCTTTCTTTTAAATGAACTCTTAGTTTTGGTCTTTCTATTTATGTACTTAGAGTTCTTATCAGGTTGTCTTGGAAGGACATAATTTTTACGACTTTTCCTAGAATAGTTAAAGTTCTTGTAGACAGAAGTGTTGTAAACAGGGGTATTTAGACGCCTAGCATAACAACCTTCAAAGGAATGACCATAAATGTCACAGTAGGAGCAATATTGATTGCTTGAGGGATGAATTTCCTTAGGAAAACTTCTAAAGATAGGTTTAACAGCATTCTGTTCAGAAGTCCTAGTCCTAGGAGGTATGGTCTTAAAGGTAGAATCAGCCTTTCTGATCAAAGGACAGACGTATTTAGTCTTAAGTGCAGTCTCAGCCTTAGAATTACTAGACTCTCCAATGTCTTTCTCTTGTTGCTTTTGATCAAATTCATTTTTAATAAAATGAAAATCTGGACATGTTTCAATTGGTCTTTTGCCCCCAGACACAAACTTAATAGGTTCAAGTTTAGTAGTTTGTGGTTTGTTCTTAGGGAAAAATCCAATACGAGTTCTATCATCAGAATTGGTCTTGGAGTCAACAACAAAGTCAGTAAAACAATTTGAATTGTTTTCAAACTTAGAAAACTTTTTGAAAACAGTAGCTGTCTTTGTTTTTGCTTCCTCCAATTCTAATAATGTTCCCTTATATTTCATTTCCAGGATTTCATTAGTTTTAGTCAAATCTTTTAATTTTTGATCAAAAGTTTCAATTTCAGATTGATGAGTCAGACACTGGTTAGTGTACTCTTCAGCATTCAACTTCACAATAAGACTTAGATCATCTAATTTCTTAGTCAGGTCTCTAACAGTCTTCTCCAATCTAGTGCCTTTTTTAAGAGTTTTAGCATACAACGTATGGATATCAGGGAGGTCATCTGTGTCTGAGTCGCTAAGTGAAGTGTGTGTAGTGACCCCTAACGATTCA
Source organism: Sambucus nigra (assembly GCA_949130495.1). NCBI lineage: Eukaryota > Viridiplantae > Streptophyta > Magnoliopsida > Dipsacales > Adoxaceae > Sambucus > Sambucus nigra. Next base: position 480,212,412 of record OX422219.1, read on the forward strand.
GTTTTAGTACTCACGAACCCATTTGCATCGTCATTATCGAGATCACTTTGACTCACACACACGGAACTAGAACTAGCAACATTTTCAGACAATAAAGCATCTAGGCCAATCAAAGGAGTATTCACACAAGCAAGAGTAGGAGCATCGTTATCACACACAGGCATATCATCATTGTAAATGATCTTAGCATAAAAGGACATGCAAGGGTCAAGTACAGTTGAAGACTCAAGTTCCTCTTCATCAGAGTCACTTGAATCATTCCAAGTTTTACAGACATTGGCTCTATTGTGTGTGTTGGCTTTATTCAGATTAACTCTGCAGTCGTGAGCAATGTGACCTAGTTTCCCACATCTAAAACATTCAATCTTTTTAAGGTCTCTAGTGGGTCTGGAATTGTTGTCTTTAGGATGTTTGTCAAGACCTCTCTCATGAGGTTTGGGATTAGACAGAGTAGGATAATTAGGCTTGCCTTGTTTAGTTGCCTGTCTGTTTTGAAATTTGACAATTTTCTTAAATTGTTTAGACATTAAGGCAATCTGATTATCTAGTTTGTCTATATCACACTCCTCATCAGAGTCAGTTGGTCAAATTAGACTCAAGTTTGGGTATCTTAGAGGCAAAACTCAAGTTAGAGTTGGGTTGTTTTCTTTGAGAGTGATTTAATTGTTTCTTAAAGTCTAATTCCATTTCCACAGTCCTAAGTTTGCTACTGAGTAACTCAGGGGTAAGGTTTTGATCATTCATTTCTTCAATAGCATACCTCTTACTGTCAAACTTTTGTGGTAATGACCTTAGAATTTTAGAGACAATTTCATTCCTATCATAAGTTATACCATTAGCATGCAACTTAGTAACTATATCAGTTAAGTTCATGTAAAAATCATCAAAAGACTCAGAATCAGTCATGATCAAAGATTTGTACTACTGGATAAGCATTTGAGTTTTAGAAGCTTTAACTCTTGAGTCTCCTTCATGGGCAGTGATTAATGTGTCCCAAGCTTCCTGAGAAGTGGCACAAGATGAGATTCGTTTGAACTCATACTCATTAATAGACATAAAAATGGCATTCTTGCCTTTATTGTTATTTCGAGAAATGGTTTTCTCTTCTTGGGTAAATTCACTTAAGATTTTCTTTACCCTCTCATCACTTCCTTCAGTGGCTGGTTTAGTAGGATAAGTGTATCCATTTTCGATAATGTCCCAGACATCATCTCCTAAAGTCCCTTGGATGAAGGCAACCATTCTTACTTTCCAGTAAGCAAAGTTGTTTCCATCAAAGAGTGGAGGTCTGGACAGATTACCAAACCTTTCATTCTTCTCGTCCATAGTTAGATTTTTCAGAAAACGATTTCAGAAACACAAGATCTTTTGAAATAAAAGTTAACAGGACTCTGTTACCAATTGAAAAACGTCGCTAATGCCGTTTAACACAAGGTTAAACTGTATAAGCAAATCCGAATTTTTGTTGGAGAAACCCTTTTCTTTTGAAAATAAAAATTATAAACAAGATGTGTTTACAAAGAAACTTATGTATGAGAGTAATTAAGATTGTGTAATCAGTTTTTAAAACTAAGGCAGTTTCAAAAATTCAGCACACTTATAGAATGAGATGAGTAGATGAAGATAATCAACACAATGATTTTAACGTGGTAAAACCTCTCCCAACAGAGGAAACATCCACGGTGACTTCTAAGTCACAAAAGCAAAAATCCACTAATAACAAAAATCAGTTACAAACAATACAACATGCAAACACACAAATCAACCTATTCTAAGTTTAGGAATATACCCCCTCGGTGTCCTTCTAACTTCTCATAGATCTGATTTGTTGATGATGTTCTTCAGTTTGCTAACTTCCTTTGCTTTAGCTTCTTTACGTCGACTCAATGATCTCAGATCTTAAACACAACACTTCCAGTGTAGTAGTGTGTTAAGTGTTTGTGAAGTGATTCCTATTCACATGCATGAACTCACACACACTTAGATTTACAGACAGTCCTATAAAAATTACATATAAAGTCTATATGCAGTGATTTTGTTTTTCTTTCTTTCTTACAAAACTAAAAACCTTTTTGACCTTTAATACAACCCAGATTCCACGGAAATCTTGCTTCAAAATCGGACAAGACCTTAATCAATCTCTTTTTGAAAATATTTGTGAGATTGAAAATCTCCAAGTGTGAATCCAACTAGGTCAGGTTAAGTTTTGTAAAAACAGAAACTATAAAACATTTTAAAACCAAATCAGAAATGATTTTCTTAAACCAAGTGGAAAATATGCAGATCTAGTGAAAAATGTAACATGCAGAGTATAGATCTAACGTTTCTATGGAAAAAGAAACAATATCTTCACTCTAAAGTTTAAGTTGTGAACAAGATCAAAAGATCACGAGGTTTACAGCAACGATATGAACAAACCACTCTCTCTCTCAAACACTCAGGTTGTGTTTGGGGTTGAATGTATACGAAGGTTTGTTTCAGGGTTGAAGTGTTTAGGGTTAGGGTTTGGTTTTGGGCTAACTATTTCCCTTTCTCTCTCTTCTCTCTATTCTTTTCTCTCTTCTCACTTCTCTCTTCTCTCTCTTATTTTTTTCTCTCAGAAAGACGAATGCCCAAAAGTCTTTTAAGGCTGAGAAGTGGAGGGTATATATAGGGCTGAGGGAAGGTTCTGGACGTTCGAGGGTAATCAAGGGTTGTGATCCAGTCTTGTAAGGTTTGACTTGATCTAATGGTTATAAGACAGCGGTGGAGTAAAATAATCCTGATTGGTTCATATGGATAGCACCGGGATTAACCAAGAACACATGCAGACCCTTGATAAGGAATGATCCAACGTTCATCAAACATCCATCCAGCCCTCTCACACAACAAACACAAATGCATTCACCCGGACGATGATAAGTGTTGGCCTGTGAGTGGCTCTCACACGCGCATCAAAATAATTACAAAACATCACCCTGAAGTCTCTAGCGCTTTGAGATCCTACCCAACCAAACATTTCGAGTGAAAACTGAAGTTTCCAAAATAGAATATTAACCCCACAAACTTTAAAAACCCATTTTATTCATAAAAACATTTATTTAAAAAATGTTTAAAAATGTTTAAAAAGGTTTAAAAATTATTTAAAAATTCCCAAAAATTATTAAAGCTCCAATTCAAGGGGAATTAAACACACACTCAATTTTAAGCAATATGAACACATGTATGCACTTCTAATTGTGTGTAGTGTGATTCAATTTTTGTCTTCATAGATCATTGAAGAGAATTAGAGAGATAAGTTCTGAGGATTTTTGGTTTCTAGGATGGACTACCAATTTTGTCACTATTTCCAAACTAGATGAACACTTATACAGTATAGACTTAAGCAAGTCAAAGGTATAAGGTGCTTCAGGTGATTTGATGAAGAACACACACTTTTTCTTGATTTTGTCTCCCAAGGGTTCTCCAATTTCTCACTCTTTTTTACTCTACATATTTGGGTTTTTATAAATGAGTTGTGGCTGCTAGACCCTCTCACTTTTAGATTTTATTAAGTCAATCCCGTTTTTAGGCTTGTGGGCTTTACTAAAATGGCCCAAACAATCCCCTTATGGGCCTGGTTATGCCTAAAAATGTCCCGAGACCCATTGACCACCCTCGGGTACTCTTTTTCTACTATCTCTGCCTATTCAAAATCAATCATGCACTCAGAATTATCATCCGAATTATTTTACTAAATTCCTTATCTCGACCCCAAAATAGTCTATATCCGACTCCCGATTAAGATAAATTTATGCCATGTCGCCATCACTCATTAAGACGTAAATAAATTATTTATATTCACTTAGAAATTTAAATTCCATAAATATTAACCATATACTCTATGGATTAATATTTAAATAAATACTACTAATAATTAATTCAATTAAACTACAACACACAAGTAATTTAAAATTAGCCGAATTAATTAAATATTAAATGCACCAAAATCGTAGTTACTAATACTTCGGCTTGCTGACATTGGTTTGTATAATCAAGGTAAGATACTATTAAATCATAATGAGGTTTTCTCTAAGCTCATTCATTTAGGTGGTAGGTACAATCTAAAAGAGCATATCCTTATTCCAACATTCAAGGTAAACTGTCCTTCTAGGTATGAATGTTTCTTCTACTCAATGACTACATGCTTGTTCATGTTAATCATATTACTATAAATCCTCTACCGAAAAATTAAAAGTAATCAATAGCTTGTATTGCGGTAAAAAGGGGGCAATTTTGCAAGTCGATCTACTATCTTTCACTAATGTGTATCCTTGAGATGTATGAAACATTCCAACTATAAAATTCATTGTGGTGCGATCCATTTATGCTCTTAGATCAAAAGAAATTAAAGGATTTTACGGGAATACCGGTGTCTTATATGGACTTGGTAACAAGTATGATAATTCCTTAAAAAGTTCTTAACATTATGATTATATCGGTCACTACTAATATTCCTTCTCTACATGATATGTTCAGATAGGCAAATGTATTGGTGGAATTTGGAAAAGTGTAGGTTTCACTAACATTCACATGGTTCGTTGGTATCCACAACATTCTTTAAGGTCAAATGGTTAAGATTCCTAGTAAGATCACAATATTAAGTGTCAGCTATAGTGTTTATCTTTTTAGATTATAGTCTAACTTGGATTATATCATTTCTAAAGTCCATTTGACAATTCTTCTTCCACTCGAGTTCTATCGGGTGAAGACGTATTTTCAAACCTAGGTATACTTCAGTTACTTGGTATTTTAATCATCCATTAAAAGATTCGAATCTTCTATTTCTATCCAAAAGGTAACACCAATATACAAGTTAGAAAGTACTCTTAGATGTGGAAAAGTAAATATCTGAAGCACTATTAATAGGATGAATGTAAATAGATGTAACGGGGTCTGAATCGATGATTCTCCTAATTTGGGTGGTTACAGTATACAAATGATAATGAAACGTGTAACAATTTTAGATACTAAAGGGTTCCATTAATGTATAATCATAATCCATAAGTGTTTTTGAATTCTAAAAGGTCATAAGGATACTGTATTGATTAATCATTCTGGGGTGCCTAGTAAATATTCCTAAGAAAGATCTTTAAAATTAAAGGGGTCACTAAAGGATCTTATGTATGTTGCAAATAATTGAACTATATCGAAGGATGAGGGAAAATATTTGTTTCATCATTTACCTATCGGGATTAAAAGTCATATTGTCTAACAACAAGATTATTTTATTTTTGTATTAGGGTTCCCTTTCGAAAATGGGTTATAATAAAGATAAATTCTAAGTCACGGTAAAGTGGGGAAATAATTTAACGTTGGTTACAAGACATATGGTAAATTAATCAAAATTCATAACCAAGTTTATGTAAAATTCAAGAAAATTGTAATCATGGGATAAGATCCAGTAAGTAACGTCGTTACATTCTAAAGAGTAGAACGATCAATCATAATATGTTTAATGCCTTCAACTTTTCTTATTAAAATCTCCCAATATCCATTAACAATCTTATTGACTAGTTACTAATCTACTCATGAACAAGTACCATTCTAACATATGTAATTCTTCTCGTAATATAATGGGAATAGTATGTAGTATAATAAGAATGCAATGCGGAAGCTAATAATAGTTCAACAGATAAGTGAAATAACTTTCAAAGATGTAAGTGTTTAGAATTCCATAAGAAGTAAATCATTTTCAAGGGGAGTATCAATTGAATAGTGTAGACAAAAGAACAGTGTTATACGTATAGACTTATGGAGTATAGTGCATACAATCCCATCCTAATATAATTTTCTTAGTATATTTCTAAATCCTTAATCACATCGTTGAAAATCCTAAAATTCTTAATGATTTTTCCGATCACGTACATTCTAAATATCGAAACTAATCACATATCTCCAAATTTTAATCCAAGAACTTCTTCTCATAATCCCTAAATACAAATCATATGAATATCCATTATTCTTTATATCCTCCAAAACCTTTCCTAACCAAAACCTTGGTATCTCACATGTAATGTCGAGATCGGTTTCCTTCTCAAGTCTAAACATCTTATTCTCACTATCCTTACGGTCAAAATAACTCACTTGATACTAATGCTTAACCTACTTCACTCATAGGCTTTTTAACCTGGTTGATCTCTGATACAAATTTTTCACATCCCGATTTCTTCGAGGGTGAGGGCTAAGCTGATAGTTACTAAATAATAAAAAATTTAAATACTGAAATAACTCATGCATTTATTGATTCTCAAATGTGTTAAAACTAACATCTAGAAACAATACAAAAGTATTTCTCCTACTAACTACGCCCCTTTATTTTTAATATACCCTTTATTTATCTCTATGGACCAGTTAAGCTTTGAACTATTCATCATGGCCTATTGGAGAGTGTGTAAAATAACTTAAAAAGTAGGAATAAGCAAAACTTTTCCCAGTAGATAATTCTAGTTCTATAACAATGTAAATATGGGAATAGCATAACTGGGTTTGAAATGCTCGAAATATAAAATAGTCTATAGTAATATGAAACAACTCGAAATACCAACAGAACCAAATAGGGGTACACTGAAGTCTATGATATATGAAAGAACTATATGGTGATTAACCGGATACGGCTTTTATTGAGTTATAAATAATGTTCAAACTATAATATGATAACCCATAAGTTATCGCCTATAGAGGCCGTAAATGCATAGACATACCGTTATAATATCGCTCAAGGTATAAAATGCACTTGAATAGGAAATCACAAATAATTGAGGAATAACCAATAACTTGGCACACTTAGCTAGGCTGACACTCATATGTAGAGAAGATATAACAACAAGGCACTCAATATCTGAGTCGTTCAGGCCAATTAAATTTAGTGGGGGTTTACCGGGTTTAATCCTTGGATCATAAGGTATTCTACTAAAGATTTCCCTAATAATAGTTCTAAAATGGCAAGCTATGCTGCATATCAAATAATTGAAACAAAGTTTAATAACATGTAGGATATACTGCAATAAGGTAACAATTGTTCAAATCATTACTCAATAGAATACAATGGTGTACTGCAATCTGAAAAATTTACTGAAATCGAATAGGTTGTCAAGTTTGAGCTGTCTTAAGTTTAGTCAGATATAAGATTGAATCAATAATCACGGTACACTTGAAGTATCAAAGAGTTCATAACTGATAATATGGGTTCAGGGCTATCACACAGTGACATAACAAGCAGTAATGTCGAAGACATATGTTCAAGGTATAATAGTGAAATAGAACCACCTACCGATATGTATGAGCTATTCTTTATTATTCACAGATCTTTCATTGTTGAATTTAAGTTCTCGTAGTTATTTGTCTCGAGGGTAAAAATGAGAGTGGGTGTATCGGTGTTTACGAAAGATTCTTTGGGTTTAGGATATCTTACATCGTGTGGGTAATACGAACAAAACTTATTCTTTAAATGGGATCAAGTGATTCAATTTGTCTAAATAAATTGAAAAAAATAACAATATAATGTTTTATTAAAATATTAATTTGGTCAAATATTCGGTTTAACTATTTTTAAAAAATCCATAATTTTATACGAACATGAAAATCTTTTTCTAGGTATTGTCCCAATATTTGATATTTAAAAAAATGATAATTTACAAAATTAATCCGAGATTAATTGTTTAATTAAATTAATTAAAATATTAATTTTAATCATATATCGTGTTGGTGTTTAGTATTCCTCCTCGGTCATATTTTAGATTATCCGAGTGCCAATAACGTTAGATTAAGTATAAAGTTAATGCTCGTGGAATAATAAAATCGAAAACTAACTTCCTTATTTGGACAATAAACCAGTGTTCATGCCACTTTCAATATTAGTCAACATAACACAACAAATTGTCCAACACCTGCATAAGCATGTTTTTTAATAAAAGTAACTTGAAATAGTGTCTCATATTATAATGGCATAATTTCAAGTCGTTTGGAATCATAACTCATTTTTAACGTACTTTTAAAAGAAAAGTGACATTTTATTCGAAAAATGACAACGAGTCCAATTATGTTCAGAAAAATGTACGATTACTCGTACGTGTTGGGATTTCATGTTTATGACCAATTTTATACATAAATGACTATACATAGAGAGGTATTTCAGGAATAAAAATTGACACTAATTAATACCCAATTTCTAATTCCTAATTTGTGAGGAACTGAATGAAATTCCGGAAATATTAAACAAAAGTCCAATAATCCAATGGAACCATTCGAAATTGTGCTTGATTTGTGATGTATGAACATATATAAGAACTTAGTAGAAAATATTAACATTGGCCTGAAAATGAGTTTTAATTGCTGCCGGCCACCACCATGGAAATGGTTGGTGGTTAGGGCTTCTCTAAACCATACACACACAAACATACATCTACCAGGAGCAAAACTAAAAAAAATCCAACTCCAAAATGGGTTTTTTTACTGCCAACCACTACCATGGAAATGGGTAGTGGTCGGAGCTTCAAACCGTTCATTCACTCACTCACTCTCACACAAATAGCCATATACATACATCCATATGTGTGTGTATATATAAGCTTCGAAATCCATGATCCAGGGCCGAAATATAAAAAAAAATTAGATGAAGAAGAAGGAGGTCGGATGTGGGCAGTGAGGAGGAGGGAAAAGGAGCGACCAAGGTTGGTTTTGAGGAAAAGGTATTTCGACAGAGGTTGTGACAACCCGAATATAATTACGATTAATTATGCTTAAATCATGCTTAGATTATGTGATATGATTAGTGTGTTATTAATATATATGATGTTAATTTATTATGTTTAGTCTAATCCTACCTTCAAAAACCATGAAATGTCGGATTAGTTACAAATACAAATTTTGAAGGTTTCGGTAGGAATGCTCATGTTTAAGGCTAGTTTTGACCTTTATGTCATACCAATTGACATGAGGTGAAAACTAAATAGTTGTAGACAAGTGAGTTATGGTTGTAACACAACAAACGGTGTGTGAAACGGAGGTTCGAGTGAGAAGTTATACCAAAATTACGAAACAAGGGCAAAGTAGTCCATCCGTTAAGTAGTATTTTGTCTTATTATGGCAACAAATGTTTTATTCTCATTGGTTGGGAAGGGTGGTGGCTTTGGCCGACCTTAAACCCTTAGAATTACCTCTTCATTCATCCAAAATGCAGCCATGAGAGATTTTAAGCTTAAGGAAAGAGAAGTAGGAAGTTAGGAAGAAAAAGTGAGGAGAAAATTGAAGAAAATTCATAGAAAATTACGAAAAAGCCCCGAAGGTAATTCTAACTGCAAATCTTATTGTTTTTCTTATATTTATGTTTTATATGATATAAATCATCATTTGTTTACTAAACTTTCAGCCCTTGATATATATGTGTGGTTAGATGAAAGTTTAAGTTAAGTTTAATGTATAAAACCCTAAAATTGCTTTGTTTAGAAACTTTGTTTATTCAAACTTCCATATATTTTTGTGTAGTTACTGGAATCGATTGATTCCAATTGGAGATTAACCTGGACTCAAATATGTATGACATATCCGAAAACCATGTGAAAATACCAAGAAATGAGACCTTGGTGAGAGTTTGAAGTCCGGGTATGAAATCTGCCCTAAGGGTGAAAATATGCCCACCATGTGTTCGGTGTTTTGCTTGACATAGCAAACGAACCTTAAAAATTATGAAACCTTAATCTTATATTTTTCAATGTGTTTACTGATGTTGGGTGAAAGATCATAGAAATTTATGATGTAGAAAAATCATGAAAATCCTGGAAGTTGAATGAACGATAAAAGAGCCTATAGGGAAGATTTGCTATGTAGTGAAGAAATAGGCTTATTTTGCTCTAGGAAACTCGGAATGATGTGCCGTCTTTTGTTTTGGAAACATGATATAATAAGGATTGGATTACCAAGAATAATTAAAAATGGTTTGGGCTGTAATTTGAATATGTTAGATATCAGAACCTGAGTCTAGATGGGACTTCATTTTAATGAATGATTTGAATTGAATAATATGATGCTTATGAATTGAGTTATGATTGAAGTTATTCTTTGGACTATTAATATTCTTATGATGATACTAATATTGTGAGAATGATAGGAAGGGAAGGAGAGCTGATTGAACAAGTACAGGATAAAGGCAAGGGAAAATCCAGTTAAACTGTCAAGGTGAGTGTACTTATGATTTGTTTCATATATAAATATGAATATAGCTCTAAGAGCGGATTTGTTTGAATACTTCGGTATTCAGGATTTGTTTGGATATTAAAATATCCAGGATTGGTTGGGTCTTATGATCCAGGATTTGAATTGGACAAAGATCCAATGATTTGTTGGAACTTATGTTCCAGGATTTGTTATTGCCAATGGGCAGAATTATTTGGAACTTATGTTCCAGGATTTGTTATTGCCAATGGGCAGGATTGTTCAGATTTTATATTCACATATTCGATATAGAATTGTTATTCTATTGCAGGGAAGGAGTACCTCACTAAGCTTAATGCTTATAGTTTATATTTTAACAAATTTCAGGTTTGTACGCTGCCAGCTAGGATAATATATGACCGGTAACTTGAGAGTTGCACCGTTAGAAGAGCTGGGGTTTAAGTATGGAGATTTTATCATTGTCACACTGAAGATTTTGATATACTCATACATTGTATATATTGATTTAGTATGGATTGAGTTTATCATTGTTAATCGTAGTATTGTATAATCTCTAATTATGACTATGATGTTGATTTCGTTATGGCACAAGAATAATATTATGTTGATTATGCGCATTATACAGTAAAATATGGATAGATGAATTATATTTCCAATGGGCTCTAGATTATGATTTAATTATTCTTTTAATGAATGATTAGTATGGATATTGGGTTTGGGGTGTGACAATTAGTGGTATCAGAGCGTGGTTATTAATTCTGGACGTGTGTGACGGTTAGATGGCAGTATTGAGTTGATTTGATATTTATGAATTGTTTATGTACTAACCAATAGTTTAGTACTGTAAACTGTTTATATTGGTTGTTAGAATTTTATTGTATTACAGATAATTCCAGATGGAACCTGGGAATGGACAACCTAGAGAAGAGGGAGTCGCTTCTCGTACAGAGAATACTGAAGTGGAGCAAAGTGTTGCTGGAAGGGCTAGAGAGCAAGAACAGCCTACAGAGATGCAAATAATGGCACAAGCAATGATGAGGATGGCAGAGCAATAAGAAAGAAATATGGCGCAAATGGCAGAACAGCAGGCTAGATATCTAGAATCAAAGATTGTGGCCAGGATTGAGAAAGAGGCAAGGAAGGAAATGAAGGATTCCATGCATGAGAAGTTTTTGAAGTTGAATCCTCCAGAATATTTAGGGTCAGTTGAACCTACAGAAGCTGAGATGTGGGTCAGGGATCTTGAAACTATATTTGCAGTTATGAAGATTCCAGATAACCAGAAAGTGAATCTAGCCGTGTTTAAGCTGAAAGGAGAGGCGAAGTATTGGTGGGAAGCTAGCAACCATTTGGTGCCAAGGATGGAAGGTACTGATGTCATTACTTGGGATGAATTTATTAAAGCTTTGTATGTTAAGTATTTCCCTAAGGTCTATAGGAGGGAGAAGCTGAGGGAGTTTATAAATTTAACCCAAGGGAACATGTCTGTGAGGGAGTATGATGCTAAATTTACTGCTTTGTCTAGATTTGCTACTAAGTATGTGCAGGAGGAAGAAGATAAATGCAGTAAATTTCAAGATGGACTGATTTGGCCTATTCAAAATAGAGTGGCCACTTATGAGTTAGAAGATTATGCTTCTCTGGTAAACAAAGCCACGATAGCAGAAAGGCAAATGAACCAAGGGGTGGCAAGTAGAGAGAGTTTTAAAAAGAGTAGATTCGACGCATCTCACTTTAAGGGAGGTGAGGGTGGAAGTGTTAAGATAGAACCTCATAAATTTCAGAGAGGTGGTGGAGATAGTGGTAGAGGTTTGGGGAGATTGGGCAGAGATACTAGGGGTGGAGGATCTTCTAGTCTGGTTAGGAGGTCAGGAAAGGGTGAGGCACCGACAAGAGTTGTTACATGTTTCTTTTGTAAAGAGGAAGGGCATTATAAATCTGAGTGTCCTAAGCTTAAGGAATTGGAATGCTACCATTGTCATCAAGTGGGGCATATTAAGAAGAATTGTCCGCAATTGGCAGAGACTCCAGCAGCACATAGTGAAGTAGCAAGCAGAATGTTATCTCCGGGCAGTGCAGTGAAAAGTATGGGCAGAGGACAAGCTAGTAGTTCCAGGCCAGGTGGACGAGTTTTTACAATGAAAGAAGCTCAGATTACTCCAGATGTGGTGACAGGTACACTTTCTGTTACTAATAGAAGTGCTTATGTTTTGATTGATCCTGGTTCCACACATTCTTTTGTGTCCTATGCTTTTGCTGTATACCTGAATAGACCATGTACTCGTTTAGATGTGGGGTTGGGTATTTATATGCCTATGGGGGATATGGTTGTAGCTGAATATGCTTTTCGTGATTGTGTTTTGACTGTGGGGGCTAGAGATACAGTTATAGATCTACTTCCATTGGATATTTCTGATTTTGATATAATTCTGGGAATGGATTGGTTATCTAAATATCATGCATCTATGGATTGTTTCTGTAAGGAAGTTGTTTTTAATATGCCTGGTGAGCCTGAATTTAAATTTGTGGGGGAAAGGAAAATTGTTCCCAGTTGCATCATTTCTGCTATTCAGACGAGGAAATTATTGAGTAAGGGTTGTGAGGGTTTTATTGCATATGTTCTTGACACTAGGAAGGGGGCTTTACAATTAGTCGATGTCCCTATTGTACGGGATTTTCCTGAAGTGTTTCCTAGTGAGTTGCCAGGGTTACCTCCAGAAAGAGAAGTTGAATTTAGTATTGAATTAGCACCAGGGACAACCCCTATTTCTATGGCACCGTATAGAATGGCACCTGCTGAGTTGAAAGAACTCAAGATTCAGTTGCAAGATTTACTTGATAGGGGGTTCATACAGCCTAGTGTATCTCCATGGGGTGCGCCAGTTTTATTTGTGAAGAAGAAAGGTGGTACCATGCGTTTGTGTATTGATTATAGGCAACTGAATAAAGCTACAATCAAGAACAAATACCCTTTACCTCGTATAGATGATTTGTTTGATCAATTACAGGGTGCTAAAGTGTTTTCAAAAATAGACTTACGATCGGGTTATCATCAGTTGAGGGTCAAGGAGAGTGATATTTCTGAAACTGCTTTTCGTACTCGGTATGGTCATTTTGAATTTCTGGTGATGCCTTTTGGGGTGACTAATGCTCCAGCTGTATTTATGGATCTTATGAACCGGGTACTTCATCCTTTTGTTGATTCATTTGTGATAGTTTTTATTGATGATATTCTGATTTATTCACATGATATGGTTGAACATGAAAAGCATCTCACAACTATTTTGAATCTGTTGAAAGATAAGAAGTTGTATGCCAAGTTTAGCAAGTGTGAATTTTGGCTATCACAAGTTGTATTTTTAGGCCATGTTGTTTCGGGAAATGGTATATGTGTTGATCCTAAAAAGGTAGAGGCTATTGTAAAATGGGAGAGGCCCAATAATGTGACTGAGGTGAGGAGTTTTCTGGGTTTAGCTGGGTATTATAGAAGGTTTATTAAGGGATTTTCTTCGATTGCCTTACCAATGACTAAACTAACCCGGAAAGATGTTAAGTTTGAATGGAATTCTGATTGCGAAAATAGTTTTGATGAATTGAAAAAGAGGTTGGTAACTGCACCTGTTCTTACTATTCCGCATGGTGGAGATGGTTTTGTTGTTTATACCGATGCTTCACATCAGGGGTTGGGTTGTGTTTTTATGCAGCATGGTAAAGTTATTGCCTATGCTTCTAGGCAGTTGCGTACACATGAACGTAATTATCCTACACATGATTTGGAACTTGCTGCTATTGTGTTTGCTTTGAAATTATGGCGTCATTATCTATATGGTGAGGTATGTGAAATTTTTACTGACCATCAAAGCCTTAAGTATTTGTTTACTCAGAAGGAGTTGAATTTGAGGCAGAGGCGGTGGATGGAGTTAATTAAAGATTATGATTGTACAATTCACTACCACCCAGGAAAGGCAAATGTAGTTGCAGACGCTTTGAGTAGAAAGGCTTCAGGCAGGTTATCTTGTATTCGATGTGCTAGAGTTGCTCATATTATGGAGTTGAAATTGATGGGAGTGGAATTGCAGCTAGCAGATGGGGACGGATTCTTTGCTCATGTAAGTGTGAGGCCTTTGTTAGCTACCCGTATTCATGATTTGCAAAGTCAAGATCCTTTCCTTGAGAAGAAACGACAAGATGTCCAAGACGGTAAGTCTGAAGATTTTTGTATTGTGAATGATGGCACTTTATTGTTTAAACATCGGCTGTGTGTGCCTAATGTGTGTGGATTGAAAGAGGAAATTTTAGATGAGGCTCATAATTCCATTTATACTATGCATCCTGGTAGCACTAAAATGTATAGGGATTTAAAGGAGCATTATTGGTGGAATAATATGAAGAAGGAAATAGCTGATTTTGTTGCTAGATGCCTTATATGTCAGCAAGTGAAAGTGGAGCATCAAAAACCTACTGGTCTGCTTCAGCCATTGCCAATACCGGAATGGAAATGGGATCATGTAACGATGGATTTTATGGTTGGGCTTCCTCGATCTCATAAGGGGTCAGATTCGATTTGGGTAGTGGTGGACAGATTGACCAAGTCCGCTCATTTTCTAGCAGTCAAGACTACATATACAGTTGATAGGTATGCTAGATTGTATGTTAATGAAATTATTCGATTGCATGGGGCACCTGTTTCTATTGTTTCAGATAGGGACCCTACTTTTACATCCAGATTTTGGGATAGTTTGCAGTATGCTATGGGTACCAACTTAAAGTTTAGTACGGCTTTTCATCCCCAGACAGATGGGCAGTCTGAAAGGACAATACAGATTTTGGAAGATATTCTTAAAGCCTGTGTGCTTGATTTCAAGGGTAATTGGGATGAATATTTGCCTTTGATAGAATTTGCATATAACAATAGTTTTCAGTCTACTATTGGTATGGCTCCATATGAAGCATTGTACGGTAGACGATGTCGTACACCGATATGTTGGGGTGAAGTTGGTGAAAGGAAGATAGAGGGTCCAGAATTAATTGAAGTCACCACTGAAAAAGTGAAGATTATTCAAGATAGAATGAGAATAGCTCAGAGTAGACAAAAAAGTTATGCGGATAAACGACGAAAAGATTTGGAATTCCAGAAAGGGGATTATGTGTTTCTTCGAATATCGCCATGGAAAGGAGTTATGAGGTTTGGAAAGAAAGGGAAATTAAGTCCACGCTACATTGGACCTTATGAAATCCTTGAGAAAGTCGGGATGGTTGCCTACAAGTTAGCGTTACCACCAGAATTATCTCAGTTACATGATGTTTTCCATGTTTCTATGTTAAGAAAGTATGTAGCAGACCCTTCACATGTATTGGTGGAACAACCTATTGAGTTGAAGGAAGATTTGAACTACGTGGAAGAACCGCTTGCTATCGTCGATAGGAAAGAACAAATATTGAGGTCAAAGGTGATCCCACTTGTGAAAGTTGTGTGGAGAAGGCATTCCATGGAAGAAGCTACATGGGAGAGTGAGGATATCATGAAAATGCGTTATCCATATTTGTTTGATTCGGACAACCAAGGTATGTCAATTTCGAGGACGAAATTTCCTAACAGGGGGAGAATTGTGACAACCCGAATATAATTACGATTAATTATGCTTAAATCATGCTTAGATTATGTGATATGATTAGTGTGTTATTAATATATATGATGTTAATTTATTATGTTTAGTCTAATCCTACCTTCAAAAACCATGAAATGTCGGATTAGTTACAAATACAAATTTTGAAGGTTTCGGTAGGAATGCTCATGTTTAAGGCTAGTTTTGACCTTTATGTCATACCAATTGACATGAGGTGAAAACTAAATAGTTGTAGACAAGTGAGTTATGGTTGTAACACAACAAACGGTGTGTGAAACGGAGGTTCGAGTGAGAAGTTATACCAAAATTACGAAACAAGGGCAAAGTAGTCCATCCGTTAAGTAGTATTTTGTCTTATTATGGCAACAAATGTTTTATTCTCATTGGTTGGGAAGGGTGGTGGCTTTGGCCGACCTTAAACCCTTAGAATTACCTCTTCATTCATCCAAAATGCAGCCATGAGAGATTTTAAGCTTAAGGAAAGAGAAGTAGGAAGTTAGGAAGAAAAAGTGAGGAGAAAATTGAAGAAAATTCATAGAAAATTACGAAAAAGCCCCGAAGGTAATTCTAACTGCAAATCTTATTGTTTTTCTTATATTTATGTTTTATATGATATAAATAATCATTTGTTTACTAAACTTTCAGCCCTTGATATATATGTGTGGTTAGATGAAAGTTTAAGTTAAGTTTAATGTATAAAACCCTAAAATTGCTTTGTTTAGAAACTTTGTTTATTCAAACTTCCATATATTTTTGTGTAGTTACTGGAATCGATTGATTCCAATTGGAGATTAACCTGGACTCAAATATGTATGACATATCCGAAAACCATGTGAAAATACCAAGAAATGAGACCTTGGTGAGAGTTTGAAGTCCGGGTATGAAATCTGCCCTAAGGGTGAAAATATGCCCACCATGTGTTCGGTGTTTTGCTTGACATAGCAAACGAACCTTAAAAATTATGAAACCTTAATCTTATATTTTTCAATGTGTTTACTGATGTTGGGTGAAAGATCATAGAAATTTATGATGTAGAAAAATCATGAAAATCCTGGAAGTTGAATGAACGATAAAAGAGCCTATAGGGAAGATTTGCTATGTAGTGAAGAAATAGGCTTATTTTGCTCTAGGAAACTCGGAATGATGTGCCGTCTTTTGTTTTGGAAACATGATATAATAAGGATTGGATTACCAAGAATAATTAAAAAGGGTTTGGGCTGTAATTTGAATATGTTAGATATCAGAACCTGAGTCTAGATGGGACTTCATTTTAATGAATGATTTGAATTGAATAATATGATGCTTATGAATTGAGTTATGATTGAAGTTATTCTTTGGACTATTAATATTCTTATGATGATACTAATATTGTGAGAATGATAGGAAGGGAAGGAGAGCTGATTGAACAAGTACAGGATAAAGGCAAGGGAAAATCCAGTTAAACTGTCAAGGTGAGTGTACTTATGATTTGTTTCATATATAAATATGAATATAGCTCTAAGAGCGGATTTGTTTGAATACTTCGGTATTCAGGATTTGTTTGGATATTAAAATATCCAGGATTGGTTGGGTCTTATGATCCAGGATTTGAATTGGACAAAGATCCAATGATTTGTTGGAACTTATGTTCCAGGATTTGTTATTGCCAATGGGCAGAATTATTTGGAACTTATGTTCCAGGATTTGTTATTGCCAATGGGCAGGATTGTTCAGATTTTATATTCACATATTCGATATAGAATTGTTATTCTATTGCAGGGAAGGAGTACCTCACTAAGCTTAATGCTTATAGTTTATATTTTAACAAATTTCAGGTTTGTACGCTGCCAGCTAGGATAATATATGACCGGTAACTTGAGAGTTGCACCGTTAGAAGAGCTGGGGTTTAAGTATGGAGATTTTATCATTGTCACACTGAAGATTTTGATATACTCATACATTGTATATATTGATTTAGTATGGATTGAGTTTATCATTGTTAATCGTAGTATTGTATAATCTCTAATTATGACTATGATGTTGATTTCGTTATGGCACAAGAATAATATTATGTTGATTATGCGCATTATACAGTAAAATATGGATAGATGAATTATATTTCCAATGGGCTCTAGATTATGATTTAATTATTCTTTTAATGAATGATTAGTATGGATATTGGGTTTGGGGTGTGACAGGTTTCGTACAGAGAGAGAGAGAGAGAGAGAGAGACTTATGAGTTTGAAAGCAAGGTATAATTATTTATATTTCTTAGAATTGCATCCAATTATAAAATAGTATTGGGACGTATAGGACATATTAATATGGTATTTTTTTATTAAAAAATCTTTACAGGTTACATTAATTTATACACACTTTAATTTGAATAAAAAATTAAAATGATTTTAATATCGTTATACTATCCTTTTATCTAAAAAAATATTTATTTCGAATATGCAAATAAATATGATGACCATATTTCCATGTTACAGGACATACTTACCGGCCACAAGCATTGTCAAAATAATTAATGTTTTGTATAAGGTCATTTTGACAAATAAACAATTCAATTTAATTTAAAATTGAAATAAGGATGTTCTCTTCACACTAAGTTGCGTACATCGAACGCATATAATGTTACCCAACCATCCACGTTGATTTAATAATAATAAATAAACCATATAAATGTAGATTTGTCAAAATTTGATGTTTGAGCAGACTATGAATTTTGAGTTAAGGAGGAGGGAAGCAAAGAAATTTGACTTTCCTTCACACCCATAAAATCAAGGCTCTTATACTATGGTTGGCTTGTCCACCTATAATGGTGATTGCTGACGAGAGTATATTTGGTATGGACAAAGAGGAGATTGTAGGAGAGAAGGTGCTAATTTTTCATAACCCACAATAGCCATGGTCCCCGGCGATGAAGCTTCCAATTAATGAAGGGAGTTACTCAATGAAAAATTATTAAGTTCGGCGAATCCCCATCCAGCCGAGAACCACCAGCAAAACACTCGTACAACTATTGTACGAAAGAGATGGCTGGTCGGTGGGAACCGAACAAAAATCCTTGAATCTGGTTGAATAAACGATCCCAATTGTTTGAATATGTTTTAATATTTTAATAAATGTTTAAAGTTGATGGCGTTGAACATTGTATCATAGTAAGTTCTCTATTGACCGTCTCATTCCCTATCAAGTTCTTTTGGCAACGAATCATGGGGAAATTCCAGTTGGAGATTGTAAGGACATATTTTATAAGTCCTATTTACATTAGTGTATGTCATATATCGCTACAAACCATCGAAGAAAAAGTTCAGGTTTAAAGATACATGAAGTCGTTCGAGAGACACGTGGCCTCATTCGAGTGACACTGACTTTTCATTCGAGCGACCTTTTAACTTAAGTTTTTTATATAAAGCATGTTAAACCACTCTGTTTCCGTTAAGAAGACCTGATGTTTTTCATTTTGCGCAAACTGTTATTCAACAGAACACTTTTTCTTCTTCAATTTAAGGTTCAATTCTTTTATTTTTGATTCTCCTAATTGATTTTAGTGAATTATTTTGGAACCCAAGATACATATTTGTTGGAGTCTCTATTGTAGGGAGGATAACCTACTGTTGATCTAGGTGACACTTGAGGGTGGTGTTTGGCTAATGTTGACTGCGTGTCAAAGGGAGTACTCATGGGTGTTCCCTGGATGATTGGATTGCGTGTCTTTTTAGATCTTCTGAGGTTGATTCATTGGTGATTTAGGTTGCAGCCTACGAGAGTTTGTTGAGGTAAATTCTATCCATATTTCGCGTGTAATCATTGTGAGTATTATTAGTGAAACAAAAGGTTTTGCCCTTCGGGGATTTTTTCAGAAATCTGCGAGTCAACAATTCATTATTATTTGTGTTGGCATGATCCACTATACCTAGATGTTTGTTTGGGCTTGCAATAAATTTGGGATTGAATAATTTGGCTTAGAATTGGAAATTGATTAGATAAGTCTAAATTGGAAATTTTCGAATTTGATTAAATCAGTATCACAAGACATTTACAAATTGGTATCAAAGCGGGCTTCTCTAATTTATCGAGTGTAAGATGTGGGTTCCTAGAATACAGTTAGTATCAAGTGAGGTTTAACCACTTATCGAGACTGGGATTGACACCATTCAATATTTAAATGTTGATAGTGACCACAGGTGAATAAAAGACAAATGGATTCAATATTCATATTATCACAAGAGACACACAACATGCATAATAAATGAATGGGACCATCAGGTAGCGTGGTCGGAGGGAGAGACAGAAAGCACACTAGGCATAATAAGGGCAAGGCAGGAACTTCAAGCTCAGTTTATGCTCAATGATATGGGTATTAAATGGGTATGGGGAGTTAATGCTCTCACAATAGCTCTCGTCTATGGAGGAGTTTGGGCAGTAGTTCTAGGCTCATAATGCTCTCTCTCTCTCTCTAATTTGTTCATCTGGTGTATTTATATTGGGACAAGTTTTCTCGAGTAATCTTGCTTGCGATTGGTCTGATTGGGTGCATTAAATGCAAGAGATATTGCATAAAATGCATAAGATGTTGCACTAAATGCATGGTATCTCCTAGTTTTAGTGGGAAGTCGTTCTATTGGCTGGAAGTATTATGGGCATTAATGAGGAGTGTGATACGTCATCTTGGGGTTTACTTGAGGATGGCTAAAGGGTTAGGTTTGGTGAACTAAACCTTTCGTCCTAAGGATAAACTCACTTAAGTGTTATATTTTTGAGTCCCTAAATGTCAGACGTT
Source organism: Sambucus nigra (assembly GCA_949130495.1). Lineage (NCBI taxonomy): Eukaryota > Viridiplantae > Streptophyta > Magnoliopsida > Dipsacales > Adoxaceae > Sambucus > Sambucus nigra. The sequence continues at coordinate 480,232,998 of OX422219.1, forward strand.
ACGACTTCAGAAAGTGGTTAAATAGTGACTCTATTAGGTGCACGGTCACATTAGTCAGGAAGGCTGATATTTGTTCTAAGGTTGCTCGGCAATTAGGCAAATCGAATATCCTAGTTTATGTTTATTGGTTAAGAGTTGTATTATAACCAAGGTGCAAGATTAAGGTACCTCAAGGAGGTGAGAGTTGAGGTGGCTCGTCTGTAGTGGCTCGAGCGACCATATGTGCTGAATGAAGTTTTGCCCAAGTGTGCCAAGAGGGTTGGTAATTGTATTCCCAGCATTAACTTACTCTCAATCCTCCAAACCATGTCCCTGCGAGGTTCCCAATAGGAGGTTTCTCGATAGAGCATGTTATCTATCCCAGTCCCTGCCACGGATGGCCCTCGTGAGTACCAAATAACCTCACTCAACATATATTTATAAGATAAAGTAAATGATACAGAATATTCTACTGCTTATTACAAACTAATATCATCCAGGTGACTTTGGTCTGCAAGTTGGATCCTTCGAACCTGGTTCGTTGGAGAATCATCGAGGTGGGTCCTTAGAGCCACCTTTGTGGAGACTCTTTGAGGTGGGTCCTTGGAGCCACCTCTGTGAAGGACGTACGAGGTCACTAGCTCAAGTGATCTTCATTCCCCTTCTTCGCAGGTCAATCAATCTATTTCGTTAAGTTAATCACTATTTGGTGGGGACTCCCCCTACATTTTCCCCTTCGTAGAGATATTTATATAGTGCATGAAGAAATATCTTTAGGAAACCCTTTGTTGATCTTCAGTTTTTTCCCTTCTCAATCTTTTGAACTACCTCATTGGTTTAGTAAGTATATCACCATACTTGGACAATATATCTTACCTCTGTTAGGCTTCATAATTATTTGCGGCAAATGTCGTGGGGAAAGTGAAGAGGTTTGTTCAAATTTCCCACAAAACTCTTCGCTCACTTGGACGAAAAGACCCCAAACATGTCACATTAAATGAGATTATCGCTTGTACTTCTGTGTGTGACACATGGAACTGCAGGATACGTTCGTATAGCCCACGGAACTAATCCATGTGTCAGCCCTTGAAATGTCATCATTATATCCTTCGATCTTCTGCATTTGCACGTGCTTGAAGAACATGCAAGTTAAACTATTCATTATTACTCTTTTTTAAGCATCGCCCCTTTTTCTTTTTGTCACCTTTTGGGGTCCGTGTTGCCCCTATAAAAGGGGGTATCCTTATTTCAAACATTCACCTTTGGGCTCCCTTTCTCCTGTACCGAGCCTTTATGAGAGTTTTACCATCTTTATATCTTTGACTCCTTCAACTTAACCCTGCATTCCATTTCTCTAAACTTCCATGGCACCCATCATTAAATGAACCCACTCCTCCAGGAGTGTTTCCCCTGAAACTCAAGCTCGCCAACACCAATGGGTGTGTTGTCATTGTGCTTCGTATTTCAATAAGACTGATCGCTTCTGGAAAATGGTGAAGAGATTTCCTGGTGAGTTGGTCCAACTAAGAACACTAACCTACTGATGGTGGAGGGTGAAGACGTTGAAGACTTTTCATAGATCCCTACTTCTACCGTCACCCTATTTCCCATTGAACGTGGCAATTTCCCTTATTTGAAAGTAGAATTTGGAGTTCCTCTAGTGCCCGTAAAGGGTAAGGTCCTTGGACTAAATATATCCACTCTAAGTATTTTGTCCAGCTGGATCATGCTGGTCTGTCTTGCTCCCTAAGGCTGGGTGATCTTACCTTCACCAAACACAACACCTCTCTATAATTACTCATTTCCCACTAGAGCCATAGGTCACACACTTTTGTGGCCTCGTGGGGAGAGTTCACTATCACACTAGAAGATGTTTATGAGATTCTTGGGTTGGAAGCTGTAGGGTTTGATACGTTTTTTGAGGAGGCGATCTCCATCAAGGTAAAAGCCTTGAGGGCTGAACTGGAGGCAGTGGTAAAAGATTGCATGGTTACTTACAATAATTGCACATACTCCGAAGTGATTAGGTACTTTTACTTCATTGAAGACAACTTGTTATTAACGCTCGCGAGGTAGTCAGGGAGAATCCCCAGGGAAACTAAGTGTTTGAATAGCCCATGGTAGGCAAAGGATTTGATTCAAAGATCGAGATGGCAAGGTATATTTAGGTGATGTTATCAAAAGTCTACCTTTCGGGCAAGCCCCATGACTGCCACCGAATTGACTTAAATAACATGGCTATCCAGATGGTGAGCGGCATGAAGATCCCTCTTATCTCTATCGTTCTTAGCCCATTACACACCTGGATGGATCATATGGAGGTCAATTTTATGCTAAGCATCGACAGGTTTGATATCTCTAATTACATAAATAACGTACTTTTAACAGCTTTCCTTTATGCCCATTTCCCCGATTATACTCCTGCTGGAAACTACCCCGTTTCTTAGCCCGTAAAAATCCCCTGTATTTAGTACATTGCCCTTACGTTAGGCTGGATAAGTTTTTTTATGAATGACTTTTTTTGCTGAGGAGGAACGCCTCATTGTTCCCATTGATGAAGTTCTTGCGAGGAACTTTACCTCGAATAGTGTCCCCATTTTATTAATCCCTTCCTACCTGTCATCGTATACGAAGTGATCCTCTTTCTATTCGGTTTACAATCCCCACTATGTAGACCTTTGATTTGGCTATGATCAAGTATCCCCTCTATTCAGCCATTTCACTCGTGAAAAAACAACAAACTTTTATTTTGCTTGTGCAAAGTATTTGACTTCAGCTATTACGACTTTGTGTGATAGTTATCTAGCCAACTTTGTGGTTCCGAGCCAAGAGGCTCGAGGAAAGAGATCAACCATGTATGTAAATGTATTTTGGAAAAACTAACTGGTCCATTTTAAAAGTAACATTTTGAAGGAATCTCAGTACACCGAGGTTGAAAGGTTCCCACCCATAGAGTTGGGTTTAATAAATTACACCACCTTTTTATCTGTGTTCCCTCTTAGTACTGCCAACACCACTGTCCCCTCCGACTTGCCTTCAGTAGCTTTTGTGGACTAGGCAATTGTAAAGAAGAAGAAGTCCTCTTAGACCTGCCTTCTAGTCGAGGTAGCTATCATTTCCCCTGGTCCCTCGAGACGGGTTGAAAAAAGTGATTCTACACGTATTTCCTCATCTGGGGTAGCGGTTAGGGATACCCAAAAATCTCCAATAAAGAAGCCTAATATTGTTTAACAAACTCTAGTAGCCCATACTCCTGATGAAAAAGTCACTGAAGCTAGGTCAACCTATTATTTGATCATCTTAGATAGACCTGGGAGAAATTTAGCGAAGAGGACAAGGCATTTATGTCTACTGAAATGGCTTCTTGGGGATTTTCGTATACTCCTCACACTGCTGGAAGTAGTAGCAAGAAAAGGAAGGTGATCAGTCCTCTTAAGCTTATGATGGAGGAATCATCTAAATCAAGCGAGGAAGAATTTCCTGAGAGGCATATAGCTTCTTATGTAGGTGGTGATGATGATGAAGATGACGATGATAATGAAGAAGAAGAAGAAGAAGAAGAAGAAGAAGAAGAAGAAGAAGAAGAAGAAGAAGAAGAAGAAGAAGAAGAAGAAGAAGAAGAAGAAGAAGAAGAAGAAGAAGAAGGCATTGGTTCAGAGGCGTAGGTTAAAGAGGATGGTTTATCCTTTTAAACCAGCCTTGCCTCCCCATGACCGTGAAGTTATAGAAAATGTGCTAGAAGAGGAATAGGTATGCTCTCCATTCCCCAAAATGTATATATATATTTTATTTTCTAATAAATCCATTCTGCTTCAACTTTTCTTATTGTTTCCCCTTTTTTAGGTTGATACGTGAGGTGATTCACATGATGATGTTGAAGAAGGTCGTTTGTTGGAAAAAGATGGCGCAGCTTTACCTTCTTCGAAGGCGACTATTTCGCAGGAGATAGCTTCCCCTACTACTTCACAGGAATCCTCCCATTTCCCCTAGGGGTGTGGTTATTTATAAAAACTCATCTGAGTCTAATACTGACTATTTACCTGATCCCTCTTTTTTGCGCGAGTAGGCTGGCCTTGAGAAGATTGTTCCTGATGTGAGGACCGTTAGAGAAGTTTCTAAGACCCCATGACTGTTTCTTTTGTGCCCCTGGTAGGATTTTTTATCTTACTTGTTTAAGTTATTGTTTCTCCTTCAACTTGATATTCTAACTTCTTTTTGCATTATCCTTCTCATGCTCTGGTTCCTGCTCAAACTACCACATCAGCTCCCCCTCCTTCGAATGACAAAGTCCTTTACACTCTATTCGGGCCTTCCATCCTAAACTAGGAGGGTGACGATCTTGTTACAACTTTTCATGGAGAAGGGAGGTTAGAAGAGGTTTCTAAGGTGGGGGGGGATGTGATTACCCCCAAAGTCCACTCCCTTTGGTCACTCTAGGCCCAGTTGAGGAGGAGGACATAGTACATATAGCCACCCGTGAATTTGTCGACGAGAAGCATCCAGAGGTAATTTTTGTTGTTTTATTTCTTTCCTGCATATAAACTTTTTAATTTTTCCAAATTATATTGGTCTTTGATATATCCGATAATCGAGTTTCAGGCGCGCCAAGTCTTATTGGCATAATCTCCCATGACCGAGGGTCAGGCAAGCCAAGTCTTATTGACATAATCTCCCATAATTGAGGGACAAGTGGAATAAGTCTTATTGGAATATTCTCGCATAATCGAGGGTCAGGCGGGCTAGATCTTATTGCCATAATCTCCCATAATCGAGGGTCAGGCGGGCCAAGTCTTATTGGCATAATCTCCCATAACCGAGGGTCAGGTGGTCTAAGCCTTATTGGCATAAAGTTCATACTTGCAAGATAATTTGTATGTGTTTTTATCATTCTATTTTTGTTACTTAGGCATTTATTTTATTTCAGGTGGAGATCGAGCAGCCTGCAGCACATGGGCCAGCAGTTGGGGTTATTGCTCAAAAAGTTGTACAAGCGAGAACTTTAGCTGAATTTGCTTCTCTAGGTGATGCCCCTACTATAGAGGTCTAAGAAACGGAGCCTATCGTTGGTAAGGTGCTCGAGGTATTTTCCCCTCAAGTTCAAGCAAGTGATAGCGCTTCATAAACTCGTCATCTTTCTGCAAGTGATAGCATCTTTAGCGCACATCCTCCTGAGGTAGCCCCCGAGGTGGTTGTGAGGTAGACTTTGGCTAATTTCCCGTATATTTTGACTAAGGGTCCTCGGTCACTGATCGAGAAGCTGCAGATCCATTTTCCATCGACTTTTACATCTCCCAGTCTTCAACCTATTCCTAGGATGATGGTTTCGACCTATTCCTGGGATTATGGCCTGCCATTTTCTTGGGCTTACCATAGTCTTGGAGGAAATGCTCAATACCACCCTCGAATCTCTGAGCCCAAATTCAATCAAGTCTTTATTGGGGAATCATAATGCGCTCGTAAATGATGGGTTCTCCCTATCCTAGTTAGTGAAGATGCTTCGTGATTTTAAGAAAGCTGACTTTCCTTCCCTCTATCATCGGATCCAAAGTTTACATCGCTCACAGGTTGTCGTTTCATAAGAACTTGCAAGCGTGGAGACCAAGTTGGTAATATCTGAGAAAGAGGTGCAGGAGGCCCAAGCGCTCGTGGCTGATGTGGAGGCCGAGCTTATCAAGAAAGAGCAGGAATTGGAGACCATTTAAGAGATAATGGATCTTTGCCAGAAAGATTTTCTGACCTCATTTCAGACCAAAGCAACCTTGTGCAGATTATTCCCCAACATCATTATAGGTTGCTTGAATTAGCGAACCTTCATTTCATCATGGATAACCCCTAGGACCTTTTGTTCAATGTTGTTTTGATTGATGTTTCTCATTTTATGATTTTGAGCTCCTCTATTTTTCTTGCATCTAATCACAGTTATCTTTTATATTAAATAAATAAACATTGGTGACTTTGGTGTCTTCTTTCAATAGTGGCTAAGCTTATTACATCAATGCAAATCACACCATGCATGATAAGGAAAACAACAATCGTAAAAAAAGTAGTGGCCTAACATTTTCCATATGAACATTACTTCGAGGTATAATAAACAAACAAGCCCAATTATTTTAAGGCAGACATCCTTTTTTGGATGGATATTGGTCAGGTACAGTGTAATAAACAAAAGCGTTGGTAAAACATACATGTAAACGTAATATATCTTCAGCCACTTGTTATTCAATTTAAAAGTAACATTGTCTTCCACCTTGGATACCTCATAATAACCCAAACCATGAGTTGCTAGAACAATGAAAGTCCCTTTCTAGTTAGCCTCAAACTTGGGAAATGACAAACCCCTAATATGTCTCGTGCATGCTTTCAGAACCAAGTCCCCCGTCTTTAGACTTCCTTGGCCTCTCCAATCGGTCATGGGATCTGACCAACTGCTTCATGTACATCTCGAAGTGTCTCGCAGCATTATCTCGGTGCTCTTATTGTGCTTTAAGTTGTACGTGGCAGCTATGAGGGAGGATGGAACTTCCCAAGTTATAGCGAGCAGAAGGCACCTCGATTTTAACTGGTAACGCAGCTTCTGCCCCAAATATCAAGGAAAATGGGGTGTATCCCATTGGTATCCTCTCCATCATTCGATAATCCCAGAGCACTTCGAGTATCTTGTCATCCCATGTGCTCGAAAAGTCTTCTAACATTTTTACCAAAATGCTTACTAAGGTTTTGTTAGTGGCCTCCGCCTGCCCGTTGTACTTCGGGTATGTTACCATAGAATTATGATGGATGATGGAGTACTTATCCATTAGCAAGCATGTCTCACTATTTACGAAAGGGGTTCCATTATCTAACAAAAACACCTTTGGGATGCCAAAACGGTAAATAATGTACTCCTTCATGAATCGAGATACTACTCCCCTAATGTGTCTTTCTTGAGCGATATGGCCTCTGCCAACTTCGTAAAACACTTTGGGGCTACCAAAATCCAGATCTTTCCTCATGATGAATGGTTTATGGCCCCTACAAAATCAAACTCCCAAGTGTGGAACAAAAAGGGTGCAGAGAGAGAATCCAAGTCCACTAAAGGAGCGTGGATCATATTCCCATGTAGTTGACAAGCTTTACACTTTCGAACATATTTTGTCGAATCTTTCTCCATCAAAGACCAATAATAACCCAAATTCATTAGTTAATCATAAATCTTGGCTCCTCCTATGTGCCCCGATTCATGAGCTTGCTTTAAAACTTCTTCAGCCTCCTCTCCTCTTTTGCACCTTAGGGGCCTATTATGGTAACCTCATCGGTACAGCTACCCATCTTGCATGAAGTACCTTAGTTATTGCCTCTTTATCTTGGTAGCGTCCTCTTTGTCTGCAGACATCACTCCGTTTATCAATAAATCCATATAAGGTTGCCTCCAATTTTGGGGTTAATTAATGAAGTTGCATTCTGCTTCCTGATAGAATATACAGCATTTCGAACACTCTCTTTGCACTGTGGCAGCATCTTATCTCATCGAAGGCCAAAAGTACCCTATCCATTAAATCATTCTATTCAAAGGGATCTTAGTGGTTTGACAGGTGTCTTCATATACCTCAATCAACCTTTTTTTGTCTTCCTCAGGATCTACACATCTCGATATCCAACCCCCTTTATTCTTATAGTACAAGTTGCTCTTGGTAATAAAGTACTTCACCAAATCAGCTAAGCCTAATGGACCTTCACCTCTCTCCATATGATTTCTAATTTCACCCCTCCAATTATCTCTATCATTAGTATGGAGTACGAATTTCTAATCTCACTCCTCCGACTGGATGCAATGAAATTGTTATGGATTTCATCACCTTGAAGCTCTAAAAATAGGCGGTTCGAACGTCCCTGATGAGAAGATGGATAATAAATCGGCATGTGCCTGACTCTTAATAGCTCTAGGTACCACACACTTGAAATCATACTCCGAAAGGATTAAGAACCATTGAGATGCCCTGCCTATCAACACAGTTCTAGCAAGAAAAAACTTTATAGGATCACACCTAGTTATAATATGAACCATAAACGATAACAAGTAATGCCTAAGATATTGTGCTACGAATAAAAGGGCTAAATAATGCCTCTCAATACTAGTATATCTAGCCTCAAACTCGTGTATGATTCTACTCAAGTAATAAACAGGTTTTTCTAGACCTTCCATCTCTTATGCCATCAAAGGCCCAATAGACCATTCAGTTGATGTAAGTTATAAATGAAAAGGGATACCTACCTTCAGGGGAATCATCGTCTAAGGAGAAATAAGGAGCGCTCTTGTCCATGGCGTCTTGATGCATTACTTCCCATAGAAACTTCATGCCCTTCCTCAGCAACTCCAACAATGGGTGTGTCATCTCGGCCAGCCCCGAGAAAAACCACTTCAAGTAGGAGACTTTACTATGAAAGTTTTTCAATTCTTTCACCGATTTTGGTCTTGGCATATCAAGGATGGATCATATCTTGTCCAAGTCCATTTGTACTCCCTGAAGATTTACCACAAACCCTAGGAATTTCCCACTTGTTACCCCGAACGCACATTTGAGAGGGTTCATCTTTAGTTTATACAACTTGTAACAAGTAAACACTCTTCTCAAATCCTCTAGGTGGGACCCTTCCTTCTTTGATTTAATCACCAAATCATCAAGATAAAACTCCACAATCTTGTGAAAAAGGTCATGGAAGATAGCCATCATCGTCCTCTGGTAAGTATCACTTGTGTTCTTCAATCCGAAAGGCATGACTGTGTACATGAAGTTTCCCAAAGGCATTAAGAAGGCGGTCTTCTCAGCGTCGATCGGGTCAATTTTTATCTGGTTATATCCCACATAACCATCCATGAAAATTTACATCGCATGACCTATTGTTTCATCGATCAAGCTATCAATGGAAGGTAGCATAAATTCATCCTTTGGGCATGCCCTATTTGGATCTCTGAACTCTATGCATATTCTTATTTAGCACTTATCTTTCTTCCCCACAGGTACAATGCTAGAGAGCCAGATTGGATGTTTGATCGGGACTATGAAATCGGTTATAAGAAACCTCTGAACTTCTTCTTTAATCTTTAGATCTAACTCCACCTTGTACATTCCTTTAGAGTGGCCTACTTCACCGGGATGGCTGTGGGAAAAATAGTCAACTTATGGCAACTCACCTCCTTGTCTACCCCTGACATCTCGGTGTACTTCCATGCAAAGGCGTCTTTGAACTCCAATAGTAGTTTGATCAACTCCTCTCGAGGATATCCCTCCAAGTCCTTCGAGATAAAAATAGGGTTTGGATCCGCACCCTCTTTAGCCAAGTCGACGTTCTCCATCTCTTGGATATATGTCATGAGACTATCCTTCATGCATTTTGGTTCTTCTTCTACCTCTTCCAGAAACTCTTGTACCCCATAGTTGTCAATCACCAAGAATTTCACCTGGTTATCAACTAGTAAGTATTCATAGACCGGGTAATCTTTATCGTATAAACTCTCAGCTTCCCGCTCACACCTTCATAGTTTATAGATAATTTTACCATTAGGCAAAACAACCCGTTTGCATTTCTGGGCAATTTCCTCTTTAAAAGTCCTATTCCTATGATTTTTATCTGCCTCTATCACCATTCGTCTGCTAAGAACACTCTGGGTTTGGACTTGATGTTTGATAGGGTTAATGCGTAGGGTCATTCGATCAGAGAACTGCTTTGATATACTAGGGGGCCTCGTCGCTCCCAGGTCGCGCTCTTATTCGTAATCCACCACCGTTCGATAATGTGCTCACGCCCTCTCTCAAGTGGATGTGACCCTTGTTCCCCCGGTATACCTTGTCATCATTATAGCTTATTCTTCCAGATATGTATAGAAATCAGCGTCCACCATGTGAGCTTCCTCCTTCACAAAGGGTTTCTTAGTAGCTCGAATCACCACCTCCTTTCCATTTATGTTTGCCTTAGCACACTGATGATAAGTGGAGGGTACCAACCCTTGGTTATGCATACACACCCTACCCACTAGTAATTAGTACGACGGCTCGAAATTCATGATGTGGAACTTGATGTGGAAAGTGATGTTCCCCATCTTGAGGCCCACATTAACATAGCCCATCGATTTGGAAGATTTATTATCATACCCTGATATTGCCAACGAATGGGGTATTATCCTTATTTTCGACAGTCTGGTAGCATAAAAAGATCTAATGGATATTATATTGATAGATGCTCCCCCATCCAACAAGACTCATGAGAAAACACAATCATTCACTGACGCGATAACATACAAGGGTCTGTTATGGGGATATCTGATCAATCTATCAGTCTCTTAAAATGTAACTTCTGAGAGGTACCTCCTCATGAGTTTAGCTCTAGGGACCTTCCACTTTAGGTGTGGTGCCATATTTCTCTTTGTAATCTCTAAGATAGCTTGTGTGACCTCCATCCGGGAGTCTTCAAGGACGCCAACGATACATTATTATTGGAGTTTCTCTTATAGGGAGGATAACCTACTACTGATATAGGTGTCATTTGAGGGAAGTGCTGGGCTGACGTTGACTGCATGTCAAAGGGAGTACTCGTGGGTGTTCCTGGGCTGACTGGACTGAATGTCTTTGTGAATCTTATAAGATTGATTCATTATTGATTTAGGTTGCGAACTATGAGAGTTTTTTACGGTAAATTCTATGCAGATTTCACTTATAATCATTGTGAGTATTATTAGTGAAATAAAAGGTTTTGCCCTTAAGGTATTTATTCTAAAATCTGTGATCTAGCAATTCATTACTATTTGTGTTGGCATGATCCACTACACCTAGATGTTTGTTTAGGGTTGAAATAAATTCTGGTTTAATTAATTTGGCTTAGAATTGACAATTGATCAAATAAGTCTAAATTTGAAATTTGAATAAATCAATATTACACAGCACTCACACAGATTTGTCCTTAGAGTTTCATATTCAGATGGTTCCCTTTGATTTCAACAATAAGGGACATCAACCATGTATGTTAATTTTCCAACCTGTTATGGAGGTGGATATGCAAAATAGAAAAATTAATTCATGCCTTCCATTTTTCTCTTAGGACAAGATATTTGTGCAACTGGGTCTCGAGGGGAATTGTTATAAATGTTAATCCTTTCCTATTTTTCAGTTGTAGAGAGAAAGGTAAGGAAAATATGTATTTCCCCAGAAAATTATTATGAGAGCCCAAAAATATTTAAGGAGTCCTTCTATACCTATGACATGACTAAAAAAAGTATGTGTAACGTGTGTATCTACAGTTCAAGTGTAAGCAGGCCGCTCAAGTCTTATCCCAGTAAGTCGGGTGTCGAACTAAGAGAATATGATGAAAGTCATGGCGACAACTATGAGTAGGATCCCACAACCTAACAATCGACTCACTAATGAAAATAAGAAAAGGTGATGAAATTGTTATGCTATGTCCTACGAATTAATGAAAACTAACAAATGAGTGCAATTTAACTAATGAATGTGAGACCATTTTTTTTTACCTTTTAGAAATAAACTAGATGAGAAAATGGGGATGGAGTATACTCCCCCGAACCGTCAGCATTTATGTTGGATACAAAACTTTCAAGAATTAAATATATAATTAAGAGAAAACCTTAGATTTATTTATGTACTAAACATATGATGATTTTACTCCGCATGATATCTAGTCAAAAATAAATTTAACGCGAATGACAAAATTGTTGACACGCGTATTATATACTTAAAAGCTCTACAATACTTGTTCCGAAAAGGTATCAAACCTCCTAATTATTTATTTAATTTTATCCAGCTTTACATTCATCCATAATACCTAATTTGGGTTCATATACCCCAACCCTCAAAAAACTTAGCCGGACATGATATTATTAATCACTAAGTATGAACTATCAAGATTGCATGAAAACATGGTGAATGAATAACAAGAATAAAGACTTAAAACAATATTACCAATATGTAGAGAATGTTGAACATGCAAGAAATAAGCTTGAACAAACTCTAGAATAGAATCAACTTCTTTTAGAATTTTGCACAAAAAGAAAGAACAAATTTTGATCCAACTATTCCTATGGTTCTTCTATACTTTCTATCAATGCAAATATGATAAAACAAATAGTCCTAATAACTAATTACAAGTCATGGAGGTCATTTTTTAAACTCCAAAACTAGCACAACTCTCGTAGCTAATAAGGAGAAAATGAGAATTCTCGTATTTTTCAGTTAGGTACATCAAACGCATTCACCCCAGGGAGCCTAAACCGGTTCGTAGGCCGAATAGGTTCACTCTGAAATTCGAATTGCTTCGCTTACTTTATCTGCATAAGGTCACTTTCTTGGGTCTTTTTCTCCTATTTGCACTTTTCACCCCTTGATTCTTATCCAAACTTCAAGTGTTCATAACTTCTTCATCATAGCTCAGATTGAGGTGTCGTTTCTTCTAGAGTGATCATAACTTTGAGTTCATAAACTTTTTAGCTAGATCCTCTTCCAAATTTTGGTAGTTAAATTATGAATTTACCCTTGACTTTTGTTTCTCAATTTTCTTTCACCGTTTCGATTTCTCTTTCGCGTCGACTTGTATAATTTACCTGTAAAACATGAGAGAAATACTAAAAACAATAAATACTTAATGAAAAGGGATAGTATCGTGAATATGAGATGCATTTGGGGTGAATTAAATGCAAGGATCATAAAAGTACCAAAACTAAGGTGATAAATATGAAATATTTACGCCGAATCGAGTCCCCCTAGCTTAGAACGTTACTCATCCCGAGAAATGTAAATGAATAAGAGTGGTAGTTTAAATGAACTTTTATATAAGTAAGGGATAAAATACCTCTTTTGCAGGCAAGCAATTGCATTTACCGTATGAAACAAGTCGTTAAACCCGTAGGTTAGCCTAATAGGACGAGTGTTGTCTCGTGAGGGATTGTAGTGAATATACCCACAAAATTCATTGTTCACTCGACTCAAAGAAATATCAAAATAACAAAAAATATACAATTTAAATTCCTTAGAAACAATCGCTTCAATTTTTTATCCGACACACTTAATTCATAGTGTGTGTGTGTGTACGCAACCAAAAATTAAGTCTCTAAATTCCACCAATTGATCATTACGTTACTTTTTGAAAATTAACTTTGATTCAATTTCTAACGAAATCCACTCACAAAAGAATCATTCACACACACAAATTAAAAGTTGAAAATATTCAGGGTAAAAAGATCTCATGAATAGGTTACGGTCATTGGAAAATAGAAAACACCATTCTTTATTCGCACTGTTTGGCCTCTTTATAATATTTTCATATTTTATTTCACCACGCGATAATAAAGTTCGTTATTCGATCTCAACTACAACTTTTTCGGGTTATGGTGTATTGGGTAAAAAATGGGAATGGTTGGAAAATTTGGAGTGGGAAAATATTCTTGCTATGTCCGTTTTCACTTTTCGGGCATTTGCTCATTTTCTCTTTTTCTTCTCTCTCTCTCTCTCTCTCTCTCTCTCTCTCTCTCTCTCTCTCTCTCTTCAATTTTTTCTCATTTTTTTATTTTTTTCTTGTTTTGAGTAATTTTTTTCTATTTTAGCCCCCTTTTTATATACAAGATGGTCTAAATTGATGAATTTTCAATTTTCAAAACTCCGGCCCAATTGGGTTTTTCAGGATAACAAACGAAAAGGGTATAACATTTTTGGGCTCAAATTGACTATCAAAAAGGATAATTTTTTAAGACTTTTTGTGGCTTGATATTTTTGGGTATACAAATAAAGGCTTAACTTCATTTATACGAATTACGTTACCATATGCGTCTTGAGATTAATTTTAATATTGAGGCATATTTAGCGAATTTCCAAAATAATATCTTACTCGTTTTTCGTAACCGATGAAATAATTATTTTAATGCCTCGATAAATGATTGGCTACGACATTATATAATCCTTTCTAATCTTTAATAGATTGGTCAAATTCTTGGAGTAATAACATGCACCAAATGAGGCGTGGCTTTGCATCTTTCTTGGAAAATGAGATATTTGAGAGCCGTGTGGTTAGTAAAGCATGTAATGGGTGAAATGATGAGGTAAGAATGGAAATTGTCTAGGGAAAACACCATCGCTAGAAATTCTTTCTCCGTGGTGGAGTAACTCAATTGAGGCCCGATTAAAGTTCGGCTAATGTAGTATAGGCAGAGGCTTTCTTATCTCTTTGTTTCCCTAAAACAACCCCTATCGCATAATCACTCGCATCATACATAAGCCCAAATGGGAGGGTCCAATCCGAAGCTCACATGATGGGAGAAAATATTATCATACTTTTTAATTTTTCAAAAGCTTCTTATCACTAAAAAGGGGTGTACTTCACTAGTAGGTTACTTAAGGGCCTATCGATGACTTTAAAACTCTTAATAAACATACGAAAGAACCCCATGTGTCCCGAGAAAGAGTGCACGCCCTTTAGGGACTTTAGTGGGGGAAGTTCATCAATAACATCAATTGTTGCCCTATTGACCTCTATGCCCTTGGATGACACGATGTGGCCAAGAACTAAGCCTTCGATAGCCATAAAATGACATTTCCCAATTTAGTACCAAGTTCTTTTCCACACATCAGGATCACACCTTCTGGAGATTAGTGAGGCAATGGTCAAAGGGGGAGCCAAAGACACTAATATCATACATGAACACCTCAATGCCCCTTTTGACCATGTCTCTAACTAGGCTAAGCATGCACCATTGAAAGGTTGCGGGTGAATTACACAATACAAATGGCATACTTTTGTAGGAAAACATGCCAAAATGACATATGAGAGTAGTTTTCTCTTGGTCTAAAACGTCCACCTGAATTTGGTTATACCTAGAATAACCATCTAAAAAATAGAAAGACAGGTGGCCCGTGGCCTTCTCAAGCATGTGGTCCACAAACGAAAAAGGTTAACGGTATTTTCAAGTGCCGACGTTGAGCTTTCAGTAGTAAATAGAAACGTGTCACCCGGTAGTGGTACTTTTTAGGATAAGTTCCTCTTTTGTATTTTTGACCAGTCAAATCCGAATTCTTCAAAATGACTTGAATATGGCTCACCGATTTACTATTCGAGATAGTATAGATAATGCCCACATATAATATCTTCATAATTTCCTCTCTTACGACATCTTTCTTCATTGGGTTCAGACGCCTTTCCATCTCCTTAAAGGGTCTCATGTCCTCCTCTAGGTGAATTTTATGACTTATACCCTTCAAATCCATGATGCTCCAACTAAAAGCAGTTCGGGGCTTCCTCAGAATGTCCATAATCCTTCCTTATTGATTTTTATTCAGGCTCAAGGAGATAACAATGGGATATCTCTCATCCTCTCCTAAATAAGCATATTTGACATTAGAATGAATCTTTTTTCAATTTGAGGGTAAGAAATTTCTCATCGGAGAGAACTGTGCGCGATTCCCTCACTGGTAGTTCCTCGAATCGGGATACAAAACTAATATCTCTCACGTTATCATAGTTGTCATCCTCAATCAAATACTCTCTCATCTCCATCACCTCTCACTCAAAATCTATGTATTCATTATTGCTTTTACTCATCGCAACAAGACACGCCTCTAATGGATCCCAGGTGTGATTACCCTCAAAGTGCTTGTGTACTTCCTCCTCTATAAAATCCAACTCGTGTAACTTATCCTCATAAACCATTTGCTTAATGATGTTAAAGATATTAATCTCGAGTGTCATGTTTCCGAACGTGAGTTATATTTGTCCATTTCACGTTTTAATCAAACCATTAGCCGTAGTTAAGAATGGGTGGTCTAGGATCACGGGAACATGATGGCTAAAGGGAGAAGAGGTCCCTGTGTCCCAAACAAAAAAATTTACCAGGAAGTAGTAAGTGTCAACTTGGATGATCATGTCCTCAATAGTCCCTTCACGTATCGTCACGGAATGATCAACGAGTTAGAGAGTATTTTTGTAGGTCCAATGGCCACACAGAACAATTTTCTAACTCTAGATACTTTTAAATTATCATCATATTCCCAAATCGGGGTCCCTTGACCACACGATCAATTCCTGCTAGTGACATTGGTCCCGTGCGATGTTTTCCCAGCTCTCACGGGGCTGTCTGCAGGGTGTTTGGGGTTTTCTCCCTCTAACAGTATATTTTTAAGACCAAGTCTATATATTTTCAAATCATCATCATATTATCAAATCGGGGGTCCGAGACCATGCAGTCCGTTCCTGCGAGTTCCAGTCGTCCCGTGAGAGGTTCGCGCCTCTCACGGGTCCATTTGGGGTTTATTTTGCATTTTCGCCCTCTAACGGCATGTTTTAGGGCCCCATCCTAGATATTTTCAAATTATTATCATATTCTCAAACTCGGGGTTCCTTGATGATGCAATCAATTTTAGCGAGTTACATTGGTCCCGTGTGATGTGCTCGCACCTCTCATGGGGCGATTTGGGGGTATTTTTGATTTTATACCTCTAACGACATGCTTTTAAGTATAAGTCTAGATATTTTGAAATTATCATCATATTCTCAAATTGGGGGTACCTTGACCATGCGATTAGTTCTTGAGAGTTACATTAGTCCCATGCGAGGTGTTCCCGCCTCTCACGGGGCCCTTTGGGGGTGTTTTGGGTTTTTGCTCTCTAACGGCATGTTTTTAAACCAAACTTTAGATATTTATAAATTATTGTCATATTCTCAAATCGAGAATTTTGTGATTATGCGGTCAATTATTCTAACTTACACTGGTCCTGTACGAGGTGTTCTCGCTTCACATGGAATCCTTAGGGGGTGTTTTGTTTTTTTGCCCTCAAACGTCATATTTCTAAGCCCAAGTCTAGATATTTTTAAAATATCGTCATATTCTCAAATCGAGGATCCCGTGATCATGCGTTCAGTCCCTGCGAGTTACATTAGTCCCGTAAGAGGTATTTGCGCTTCTCATGGGGCCGTTTGGGG
Source organism: Sambucus nigra (assembly GCA_949130495.1). NCBI lineage: Eukaryota > Viridiplantae > Streptophyta > Magnoliopsida > Dipsacales > Adoxaceae > Sambucus > Sambucus nigra. Next base: position 480,249,930 of record OX422219.1, read on the forward strand.
GTGTTTTGGTATTTCTTCCTCTAACAGCATGTTTTGAAGACAAAGTTTAGATATTTCCGAATTATCATCATATTCTCAAATCGGGGGTCCCGTGACAACGAGTTCATTTCCTGCAAGTTACATTGGCCATGTGCGAGGTGTTCGCACTTCTCAGGAGGCCGTTTAGGGGGTGTTTTGGGTTTTCACCCTCTAACGACATGTTTTTAAGCCTAAGTTTAGATATTTTGAAATTATCATTATATTCTCAAACTGGGGTTCCATTGGTCACGCGATCTATTCCTGCGAGTTACATTTTTCCCATTTGAGGTGTTCTTATCTCTCACAGGGCCGTTTGGGGAATGATATTGGTTTTCACCCTTTAACGGCATGTTTTTAAGCCCAAGTATAGATATGTTCAAATTATCATCATATTCTCAAATTGTGGCCATCCCAATTGGCGTGGTGTTCGTTCCGGGGGGAGGAGATGAGGATCCCCCGGGGAAGAAACTGAGTTGCGATCTCGCACCCTTCTCTTCGACAAAGGGGTGGCTTCGGTCGTCTTCGAGGTGGGTGAATGTAAAGAGATAGAGTCAGGAACCTATTTTTCTAAAAATATGAAAAATAATATGTTTCCACCTCAAGAGAGCGGCATCAAGGATAAAACCGATGCGTACGAAACCAATAGATCGGAGATCTGGGGGCTAAGATACAGAATGGGAAGGTGTTAGGCACCCATCCCTCCCTTTCGGTCTCTCATGGGCAAATGTTAATATTTTCCTTTTTATCCCCGTGAAGTGTATTAATGTGTTTATATAATGGAGATTGGAATCGTTCGACCTATATCATGGAAGAGATAGGGTGAGGTCGTCCATAGGAATATTCCCAAAATGGTAATAAATGTAGAAGATAGAATATAAGCGTTCATCAAGATATTAATCATTATTAGGAAATGATAATATATGTGGGATGAGATGCAAACAAATATGTTATATGTATATATGATGATAATGAGTAATTTTGAGGATTATTAATAATTGGAAAGTTAGAAAATTCGACTTGAGTCTCAGATTTTAATCAGAGATGCCTACGTAGTTCTAATGTGTAATAGGGGTGGGGTTTATCCCATAGATTCGAACATAATTTTATTAGATGTGTGCGTGTAGAAAATGTATTTCTAGTTTTGGAAAAAGTGTGGTGCATAATTCGATTCTGAATTTACGGGTGTAACCCTCTTTTATTTGTTTTTGGGTTTTTATTAAAAATAGAGTATGTGTAATTGATTAGGCACATATTCTTCACATATATCCCCTTAATTTTGGTATTTTTATGATCCCGTGCAGTGTAAATATCTTAGATTTGTCTCTTATTTATGCTACTAACCTTTTTTGGCAAGTATTTCGTGTTTTGTGTATTTCTCATGTGTTTTACAGGTATTTCATGCAAGTTAGTGCGAAGGAGAACTCAAAACAGTGAAAGAAACCAAGAAATGGAGAGTTGAAGGGCATTTTCGTAATTTTTCAGCCTTAGTCCGGAGGTGGGGCCAACTAGAAAGTTGAAGAGAACTAAATTACAAGAATACTGGAAAAACGTCACCTCAATCCGAGCTACGGTGAAGAAGTTACGATGTTTTGAAGTTGCGCGAGTTCCATTGGTCTCGTGCGAGGTATTCTCGTATCTCACGGGGTCGTTTGGGGGGTGTATATAGTTTTTGCCCTCTAACAGCATGTTTCTAAGCCCAAGTCTAGATATTTTCAAGTTATCATCATATTCTCAAACTGGTGGTCCTGTGACCATGTCGTCCGTTCCTGCGAGTTACATTATCCCGTGCGACGTGTTCGCGGGGCCTCTTACAAGGCCGATTGAGGGCTGTTTTGGGGTTTCTCCCTCTAATGGCATGTTTTAAGGCCCCAATCTAGATATTTTCAAGTTATTATCATATTCCCACACTAGTGGTCCCTTGACGATGCAGTGAGTTCCAGCGAGTTACATTGTCCCGTGCGATGTGCTAACACCTCTCACGTGGTCGTTTGGGAGGTGATTTTGATTTTATCCCTCTAATGATATACTTTTAAGTCTAAGTCGAGATATTTTCAAATTATCATCATATTATCAAATCAAGGGTTCCTTGACCACACGGTCAGTTCTTGCGATTTATATTAGTCATGTACGAGGTGTTCACGCCTCTCACGGGGTCCTTTAGGGGTGTTTTGGATTTTCGCGCTCTAACGGCATGTTTTTAAGCCAAAGTTTATACATTTATCAATTATCGCTATATTCTCAAATCGGGAATTTCATGACCGTGTGGTCAATTACTGCAAGTTACATTGGTCCTATGCAAGGTGTTCACAGTTCACACAGAAACGTTGGGGCGTGTTTTAGGTTTTTCCCTCCCAACAGCATGTTTTTAAGCCTAACTCTAGATATTTTTAAATTGTAGTCATATTATCAAATAGGGGGTTTTGTGACCATGCGATCAATTACTGGGAGTTACATTGATCCCGTGCGAGGTGTTCGCAATTCTCAAGGGGGCGTTTGGGGAGGGTGGTATGTTTTTCCCTCTAATGGCATGTTTTTAAGCCTCAGTCCAAATATTTTTAAATTGTCATCATATTCTCAAATAAGGGGTCTCTTGACCATGTAATTAGTTCTTGTGAGTTACATTGGTCCCATACGAGGTGTTCGCGCCTCTTACGGGGCCGTTTGGGGGGAGTTTTGGGTTTTCACCCTCTAACGACACATTTTTAAGCCTAAGCATAGATATTTTCAAATTATCATCATATTCTCAAACCAGGGGTCCCTTGGCCATGTCGTTAGTTCGTGCTTGTTACGTTGGTCCCGCCTCTTATGGAGACATTTACGGGACGTTTTGGGTTTTCTCCCACTAACGGAACGATTTTAATCCCAAGTCTACATATTTTCAAATTATCATCATATTCTCAAATTGGAGGTCTTGAAACCAAGCGATGAGTTCCAGCGAGTTACATTGGTCCCGTGCGAGGTGTTCTTGCCTCTCATGGGGTCGTTTGGGCCGTGTTTTGGGTTTTTGCCCTCTAACAGCATGGTTTTAAGCCGAAGTTTAGATATTTTAAATTATCGCCATATTTTCAAATCGAGGATCCCATGATCATGCATTTAGTCCCTGTGAGTTACATTGGTCCCCTAAGAGGTGTTTAGGATTCTCACGGGGCCGTTTGGGTGTGTTTTAGTATTTCTCCCTCTAACGACATGTTTTTAAGCCAAAGTTTAGATATTTTTTAATTATCATCATATTCTCAAATCGGGGGTCTCGTGACCATGAGGTCAGTTCCTGTGAGTTACATTGGTCATGTGCGAGTTGTTCGCACTTCTGAAGGGGCCGTTTGGGAAGTGTTTTGGATTTTCTCCCTCTAACAACATGCTTTTAAGCCTAAGTCTAAATATTTTGAAATTATCATCATATTCTCAAACTGGGGGTCCCTTGACCATACGATCTTCTCCTGGGAGTTACATTGGTCCCGTACGAGGTGTTACTGTCTCTCACAGTGTCATTTCGGGGGTGTTTTGGGTTTTCTCCCTCTAACGGCATGCTTTTAAGCCCAAGTCTAAATATTTTCAAATTATCATCATATTCTCAAACTGGGGGTCCCGTGCCCATGCGGTCAATTTCTACGAGTTACATTGGTCCCGTGGGAGGTGTCCGCGCCTCTTATGGGGCTAATTTTAGGATGTTTTGGGTTTCCGCCCTCTAACAGCATGTTTTTAGGCCCAAATCTAGATATTTTCAAACTATGGTCACATTCTCAAATAGGGGTCCCTTGACCACGCAGTCAATTCTAGTGAGTTACATTGGTCCCCGTACGATGTGCTCGCGCCCCACACGGGGCCATTTAGGGGGTCTTTTGGATTTTGTCCCTCGAACGGCATGTTTTTAATCCTAAGTTTAGATATTTTAAAATTATCATCATATTTTGAAATTGGGGGTCCCTTTACTATGCGATAAGTTCTTACGAGTTACATTCGTCCCGTGCGAGGTGTTCCCGCCACTCATGGGACCCTCTAGGGGTGTTTTAGGGATTCTCCCTCTAACAGTATGTTTTTAAGCCAAAGTCTAGATATTTTTAATTTATTGTAATATTCTCAAACTGGGGATCCCGTGACCATGCAGTCAATTCTTGCAATTTACATTCGTCCTGTGTGAGGTGTTCGCGCTTCTCACGGAGCCGTTAAGGGAGTGTTTTTGGTTTTTGCCCTCTAATGACATGTTTTTAAGCCCAAGTCTATATATTTATAAATTATCATCATATTCTCAAATCGGGGGTCCCGTGACTAGGCGGTCAGTTCTTGCGACTTACATTGGTCCTGTGCGAGTTGTTCGCACTTCTCGGGTGTCATTTGGGGGTGTCTTGGGTTTTAACCCTCTAACGACATGTTTTTAAGCCTAAGTCTAGATATTTTGGAATTATCATCATATTCTCTAATCGGGGGTTCCTTGACCCCATGATCTATTCTTGCGAATAACATTAGTTATGTGCATGGTGTTCCTATCTCTCACGTTGTCGTTTGGGGGTGTTTTGGTTTTTTTTCCCTCTAACGACATATTTTCAAGCCCAACTATAGATATTTCCAAATTTTCGTCATATTTTCAAAACGGGGGTATTGTGACCACACGGTCAGTTCCTACGAGTAACATTGGTCGCATGCGAGGTGTTTGGGCCTCTCATGGGTCCGTTCAGCTGGTATTTTGGGTTTTCGCACTCTAAATACATTTTTTTAAGCCCAAGTTGAGGTATTTTTAAATTATCATCATATTTTCAAACCGTGGATCCCGTGACCACACAGTGAGTTCATATGAGTTATATTGGTCCTTTAAGTGGTGTTCGCACCTCTCACCGGGCTATTTTGGTGGTGTTTTCAATTTTTTCCCTCTGACGGCATGTTTTTAACCCTAAGTCTATATACTTTAAAACTATCATCACATTCTGAAATCGGGGGTCCCTTGACTATGCAATCAATTCCTGCGAGTTACATTCAACCCGTGTAAGGTGTTCATGCCTCTCACGGGGCCACTTAGGTGGTGTTTTGGGTTCTCGCCCTCTAACGACATATTTTTAAGCCCAAGTTCAGATATTTTCAAATAGTCATCATATTCTCAAAACTGGGGTCCCATGACCTTGCAGTCAATTCCTACGAGTTATGTTGGTCCTATGAGAGGTGTTTGCGCCTCTCACGGGGCAGTATAGGGGTTGTTTGGGTTTTCTCCCTTTAACGACATGTTTTTAAGCCCAAGTCGAGATATTTGTAAATTATTAGCATATTCTCAAACTGGGGATCCCATGACCACGTAATCAGTTATTGCGAGTTAGATTGGTCCCCTGCGAGGTGTCCGCGCCTCTCACAGGGCCGTTTGGGGGTGCTTTGGGTTTTTTCCCTCTAATGGCATGTTTTAAACCCTAGTCTAGATATTTTTAAATTATTGTCATATTCTCAAATCGGGGATCCCGAGACCATGCGATCAGTTCTTGTGAGTTATATTGGTACCATATGAGGTGTTCGCGCCTCTCATTTGGTCATTTGGGGGTGTTTTGGATTATTCCCTCTAGTGGCATGTTTTTAAGTCCAAGTCATGATATATTAAAATTATCGTCATATTCTCAAATTGGGGATCTCGTGACCATGCGATCAGTTCCTGCGAGTTACATTGGTCTCTTGCGATGTGTTCGCACCTCTAATGGGGCCGTTTGGGGGATTTTTTCATTTTTGCCCTCTATCGGCATATTTTTAAGCTCTAGTCTAGATATTATCAAATTATCATCATATTCTAAAACTGGGGGTCTCTTGTCCATGCTGTGAGTTCTTGTGAGTAACATTGGTCCCGTGCGATGTGTCCACGCCTCTCACGGGGCTGTTTAGGGGGATATTTTGGGTCTATTCTCAAACTGGGGATCCCGTGACCATGCACTCCATTCCTGCAAGTTACATTTGTCCTGGACGAGGTATTCACGCTTCACACGGAGCCGCTAGGGGGTGTTTTGGATCTTTACACCCTAACGGCATATTTTTAAGCCCGAGTCTAGATAATTTTTAAATTTTCATCGTATTCTCAATTCGTGGGTCAAGTGACCACGTGGTCAGTTCCTACGAGTTACATTGGTCCCATTCGAGCTATTCTCACTTCTCAGGGGGAGTTTGGGTGGTCTTTTGGGTTTTCACCCTCTAACGGCATGTTTTTAAGTCAAAATCTAAGTGTTTTGAAATTATAATTATATCCTCAAATGGGGGGTCCCTTGACCATGTGATCAGTTCTTGCGAGTTACATTGGTCCCATACGAGGTGTCCCTGCCTCTCACGGGGTCATTTTGGGAGTGTTTAGAGTTTTTTCCCTCGAACGGCATATTTTTAAGCCAAAGTCTAGATATTTTAAAATTATCCCCATATTATCAAATCGAGGGTCCCGCGACCCTGCAGTCAGTTCCTGGGAGTTAGGTGTTCGCGCTTCTCATGGAGCCGTTAAGGGAGTGTTTTGGGTTTTTTCCCTCTAACGACATGTTTTTAATCCCAAGTCTATATATTTATAAATTATCATCGTATTCTCGTATCGGGAATTCTGTGACCCTGCAGTCAATTCGTGCAAGTTACATTGGTCATGTGCAAGGTGTTCGCACTTTACAAGGAGCCGTTAGGGGATGTTTTGGGTTTTTTTCCTCTAATATATTGCTTTTAAAGCCCAAGTCTAGGTATTTTTAAATTATCATCATATACAAAAATTGGGGGTTTCGTGACCAGGTAGTCAGTTCCTGCGAGTTACATTGGTCCGGTGCGAGGTGTTCGCACTTCTCAGGGGGAGTTTCGGGGGTGTTTTGGGTTTTCACCCTTTAGTGGAAAGTTTATAGGAATAAGTCTAGATGTTTTAAAATTATCATCATATTCTCAAACCAGGGGTCCCTTGACCATGCGATCAATTCATGCGAGTTACTTTGGTCCCATGAGCAGTGTTCCTACCTCTCACTTGGCCGTTTGTGGGGTGTTTTGGGTTTTTTCCCTCTAAAGTCATGTTTTTAAGTCCAAGGCTATGTATTTTTTAATTATCATCGTTTTCGGAAAACGAGGATCACGTGACCATGCGATCAGTTCCTGCGAGTTACATTGGTTCCTGCGAGGTGTTCGCGCCTCTCACGGGGCCATTTGGGGGGTGTTTTGGGTTTTCGTCCTCTAACGGCATATTTTTAGGCCCAAGTCTAGATATTTTCAAATTATTATCATATTCTATGACTGAGGGTCCCTTAACCATGCAATTAGTCCCAGCGAGTTACATCGATCCGGTGCGATGTGCCAGCGCTTTTCATGGGGCCGTTTGGAGGGTGTTTTGGATTTTATCCCTCTAACGGCATGTTTTAATGCCTAAGTCTATATATTTTAAAATTATCTTCATATTCTCAAATCGCGGGTCCCTTGACCACATGATCAGTGTGACAACCCTGACTTTTTATATCTAATTCGGTTAGCTACGCCCAATTAAATTAAAGTGGAGCGTCAATATGTTGGCATTAGAAACATAATTGAAATAAATGCAGTAAAGTAAACATGTACACTCTCATATGTGTAACCAAATCATATAATAACAACTATAACAAGTGAAACCAACTCATAACTATTAACTGCAATAATCCATCAGTAATCTCAAACTGAAAATATAAAATGCCAATACATGCGGTCCAACACAAAACGGGAAAGAATAATACAACAATTCTCTCAAATACCAAGTATAAACAACGTGATATTAATCTCTGATAACACCCTCAAGAAAAGGGAATCAAGCGACATAAATTAAAATAGAATAACTCCACAGCTACAGGAATCCTAAGATTTATATGATCTCATCAAGCTCCATAGTCTATTGTCCATCGGGACGAGGACCTGTCATATATTATATATATAGGAGAGGACTAAGAAGCAAGATAGACGAACGTCAAAGCAAGAAAACAAGCTATAAGATGTACTTATAATGAAAGCACACTAGTCATTACTCGTCTCCAGTAATTAAGTTGTTCAATTACCCAACCAATGTTCCTATGTCGTGACTAAGCAACTGAAATAGCATCCATGTTATCTTATCGGCATCAACACCAACCCAAACTCGAGTAATGTGTAGTCTCATATCGTATCATGATTAATCATTATTAATCTCATTTCTGTATTTAACGTATCAAAATATTTCCTTAAAGTATAATATCAAATGCATCGATTCGGGATATTATTTTAAGAAACAAGCATAATATCTCGCACAACAAGTCATATCGGGTCATTACCATTACCCGGGGGAACAAGTCGTAACACTAGGCCTACACACGAATACTCTTCAATATTACGCGGCAATTGTACTAAGTCCTAAATCACATGGCGTTTCAAGGTCTTTCTATCCGACCCGCATTACAATCATGTGTCCAGTTCCGATGGTTTATCTCCGACACGGCACTCGAGCGGAACCTAACCGGATCAATCACAAAAAAATTGCATTCAACATGTGCCTACGTCGACCGGAGGACTAGTCTAGTGTATACTCAACAATATACATGTAAAACAATTTCACGCTTATGTATATATACAATCGTGTCAAGTCTCTTACTCAATTTACACAACAGTCATTATTTATGATATCACATAATTTACATCATTAATTTAATAATTCAACATCAAATCATTTCAAGGTTATATATCCCTAATAACCATAAGTATGTGATCAAGTTAGGATATTAGGCACAATACCACAATTATCTTACTAACAACATGAAAAATATTATCACTCTTATTTCAACAACATGCCGCCCAGAATTTAAAATGCAGATTCGACGCTCTTTCGATCCGTTTTTAGAAAAACTTAAAACTACAAAGTTGTTCGGAACGTGATTTTCTATAAGGAAACATGGTCACATTTCCATATCCTGCATAAAACAGACCCGGAACTAATATATAATATTCACCCCTGTTTTCGGCAACTTTCTGTCCAGAATTTTAAAATGCCGATTTGAGGGTTTTTAAATCCGTTTTTGGAAAAACTTAAAACTACAAAGTTGTTCGGACATGATTTTCTACAAGGACACGCGAGCACGCTACCATATCCGGCTTAAAACAGACCCGAAACTAACATATAATATTCGCCCCTGTTTTCAACAACATTCTGCCCAGAACTATAAAATGCCAATTTGAGGATTTTCCGTTCCGTTTTTGGAAAAACTTAAAACTACAAAGTTGTTCGGAACGTGATTTTCTACAAGGAAGCATGATCACACGACCATATCCGACTTAAAACTGACTCAAAACTAACATATAATATACGCCCCTATTTTCGACAACATTCTGCCCGGAATTATACATCGCCAATTTGAGGCTTTTCCGATCCCTTTTTGGAAAACTTAAATCTACAAAGTTGTTCAGAACGTAATTTTCTACAAGTACACGCGAGCACGCTACCATATCCGGCTTAAAACAGACCCGAAACTAACATATACAATTCGGACCTGTTCATGACAACTTTCTGCGCAGAACCGTAAAACGCATATTCGAGGATTTTCCGATCCGTTTTTAAAAAAACTTAAAACTACAAAGTTGTTCGGAATATAATTTTCGGTCGGTGATTGCGGACGAAACATCCATTTTTTAAACCAAAACAGCTCAAAACAGTTTTTTAATATGACAATTTACTCAAGTTTATAGATTTCTCAAATTCAAGAGGTTGTTCAACAATTCAATCCCTATAATGATGTTATTGCATTTGAATCTACATGGAGGGTGATCCTCATATATTGCATATCATTTTTAACATCAATATCATATTGATTTAGGGATCCAAATACATGTTCATGTGAAATTTCATTATAGATACATAATATACACATATAGATTATTAACTTGCCTTAGATTGTATGGAGATGTTGATGAAAAAGATGGCAACCTTGTTCTTCCCATTCTTCTTCTTCTTTCTTCTTCTTACTCTCTCTCTCTCTACCAAACCCTAGCCCTCTTTTGTGAAATGAAAAAATGAAGACTTCTTCTCTTATTTTCTATTTATACCTAGGGTTAGTTTATTTACAAAAATGCCATTGCCCCAAATTTAACCCTTTCGATCCTTTTACGCGTTAATTCGCTTCTAATATTTAAGTCGCATATTCGTATCTCAATGAATTCATTTTAACTTTTCATTTCCAATCATTTTGAATATATATACTGACATAGTTTCATTTCCAAACATTTCGAATATATACACTGGAATAGTTTTTTTTTCAATCAAAAATGCGGGGTATTACAATCAGTTCCTACGACTTACATTGGTCCTGTTCGAGGTGTTCCTACCTCTAACGGGTCCTTCTGTTGGGTGATTTGGGTTTTATCCCTCTAACAATATTTTTTTAAGCCAATGTCTAGTTATATTTAAATTATCTTCATATTATCAAACTGGGGATCCGGCAACCATTAGTTTCACAAGGATCTATTAGGGGGTGTTTGGGGTTTTTGACCTCTAACAGCATGTTTTTAAGCCAATGTCTAGATGTATTTAAATTATCTTCGTATTATCAAACTAGGGATCCTACAACCATTAGCTTCACACCGATCTATTAGGGGGTGTTTTTGGTTTTTTCCCTGTAACAGCATGTTTTTAAGACCAAGTCTTGATATTTTTAAATTATCATAATATTCTCAAATCGGGGGTCCCGTGACCTGGCAGTCAGTTCCAGCGAGTTATATTGGTCCAGTATGAGGTGTTCGCACTTCTCAGAGGTGCGTTCGGGGGGTGTTTTGGTCTTTCACCCTCTAACGGGATTTTTTTATAACTAAGTCTATATATTTTGAAATTATCATCATATTCTCAAACCAGTGGTCCCATGGCTACAAGGTCAGATCATACGAGTTACATTCGTCCCGTCCGAGGTGTTCCTGCCTCTCATGGGGCCGCTTAAGGGGTGTTTTGGATTTTTTCCTTCTAATAGCATGTTTTTAAGCCCAAGTTTAGATATTTTAAAAATTTCATCATATTCTTAAAATGGGGGTCACCTGACTAAGCGGTCAGTTCCTACGAGTTACATTAATCCCGTGAGAGGTGTTTGTACCTCTCACGAGGCTGTTTAGGGGGTGTTTCGATTTTCTCCCTCTAACGACATTTTTTTAAGCCCATGTCAAGGTATTTCAAAATTATCATCATATTCTCAAATCGGGGATCTCTTTGACCACGCAGGCAGATATTGTGAGTTACGTTGGTCCCATGCGAGGTCTTCGAGCCTCTCACGGTGCCGTTTAGGGTGTGTTTTTGGTTTTTCTCCTCTAACGCCATGTTTTTAAACCCAAGTCTAGATATCTTTAAATTATTGTTATATTCTCAAATAGAGGATCCCGTGACCATGCGGCCAATTCCTACAAGATACATTTGTCTTGTGCGAGGTGTTCGCGCTTCACATGGAGCAGTTAGGAGGAGTTTTTATTTTTCCCCCACTAATGGCTTGTTTTTAATCCAAAGTCTAGATATTTATAAATTATTGTCATATTCTCAAACCGGGAATCCCGTGACCATGCAATCAATTCAACAAGTTACATTTGTCCTGTGCGAGGTGTTCGCACTTCACATAGAGCCGTTAGGGGGTGTTTTGGGTTTTTTCCCCTCAACGGCATGTTTTTAAGCCCAAGTCAAGATATTTTTAAATTATCATCATATTCTCAAACCGAAGGTCCCATCACCATACGATCAAGTCCTGCGTGTTACATTGGTCCCGTGCGAAATGTTCGTACTTCTCAAGGGGTCATTTGTGGGGTGTTTTGGATTTTATTTCTCTAACGTCAAGTTTTGTTACCTAAGTCTTTATATTTTGAAATTATCATCATATTCTCAAACCTAAGGGTCCTTTCACCACACGGTCAATTCCTGGGAGTTACATTTGTCCCCTGCGAGGGGTTCCTGCCTCTCACGGGTCCCTTTGGGGGGTTATGGGTTTTTTTCATCTGACGACGTGTTTTTAAGTCAAACACTAGATATTTTTAACATATTGTCATATTCTCAAACTGGGTATCCCGTGGCCATGCGGTCAATCCCTAGAAGTTATATTGGTACTGTGCGAGGTGTTCTCACTTCACACGAAGACGTTAGGGGGGGTTGGGTTTTTTTCCCTCTAACGGCATATTTTTAAGCCCAAGTCTAGATATTTTTTAATTATCATCAAATCGGGGGTCCCCTGACCAGGCAATCAGTTCCTATAAGTCACATTGGTCCTGTGCTAGGTGTTCGCATTTCTCAAGGGGCGTTTGGGTGGTATTTTTGGTTTTCATTCTCAAACGGCAAGTTTTTAAGCCTAAGTCTAGATATTTTGAAACTATAATTTTATTCTCAAACCAAGGGTCCCTTGATTACACGATCTATTCCTGCAACTTACATTAGTCCCGTGCAAGGTGTTCCTATCTCTCACGGGGCGATTTGGGGGGTGTTTTGGGTTTTCACCCTCTAATGGCATATTTTCAAGCCCAAGTCTAGATATTTTCAAATTTTCATCATATTTACAAAATGGGGATTCCAGTGGCCATGCGATTCGTTCCTGCGAGTTACATGGGTCCCGTGCAAAGTGTTCGCACCTCTCACGTGGCCGTTTAGGATTGTTTTGGGTTTTCTCCCTCTAACGGTGAGTTTTAATCCCAAGTCGGGATATTTTTAAATTTCGATTATATTCTCAAATCGGGGATCCCATGACCATGCGATCAGTTATTGCGAGTTAAATTGATCCCGTGCAAGGTGTTCGCCCCTCTCACGGGGCCGTTTCATGGGTGTTTTAGGTTTTTTCCCACTAACGGCATGTTTTTACACCCAAGTTTAGATATTTTTAAATTATTTTCATATTCTCAAACCGGGGATGTTGTGACTATGCAGTCAGATCTTGCGAGTTACGTTGGTCCCGTGCGAGGTGATCACGCCTCTCACGGGGTGGTCTGGGGGTGTTTTGGGTTTTCTCCCTCTAATGACATGTTTTTAATCCCATGTCTAGATACTTTTAAATTATCATCAAATTCTCAAATCGAGGATATCGTGACCACGCGGTCAGTTCTTACAAGTTACATTGGTGTTCGCGCTAATCACGGGGCCCTTTGGGGGGTGTTATGGATTTTTTTCCCTCAAACGGAATATTTTTAAGCCCAAGTCTGATATTTTCAAATTATCATCATATTCTGAAACAGGGGGTCCATTATCCACGCGGTCAGTTCCTGTGAGTTACGTTGGTTTCGTGCGAGGTGTTCGCGCCTCTCACGGGGATATTTGGGGGGGTGGGTTTTCGGCCTCTAACGGCATGTTTATAAGCCAAAGTATAGATATTTTATAAATTATCATCATATTCTCAAACTGGGGATCTCGTGACCATGCGGTCAATTCCTACAAGTTACATTAGACAAGTGCGAGGTGTTCGCACATCAAACGGAACCATTAGGGGGTGTTTGGGTTTTTTCCCCTTAACGATATGTTTTTAATCCCAAGTCCGAATATTTTTAAATTATCGACATATTCTCGAATTGGGGGTCCCAGGACCATGCAGTCAATTCCTGTGAGTTACATTGGATCGGTGTGAGATGTTCGCACTTCTCGGGGGTGTTTTGGGTTTTTGCCCTCTAGCAGCATGCTTTTAAGCCTAAATATAGATATTTTGAAATTATCATCATATTCTCAAATCAGGGGTCCCTTGACCACGCGATCAATTCTTGCGAGTTACATTGGTCCCGTGCGAGGTGTTCTTGCCTCTCACAAGGCCGTTCGGGGGGTGTTTTGGGTATTCTCCCTCTAACGGCATATTTTTAATCCCCTTTTTAGATATTTTGAAATTATCATCATATTCTTAAAACTGGGGTTGCATGACCACGCTATCAATTCCTACAAGTTACATTTGTCCCGCGCGAGGTGTTCATAGCTCTCACGAGGCCATTTAGGAGGTGTATTAGGTTTTCGCCCTCTAACGGCATGTTTTTAAGCCGAAGTCGAGATATTTTTACATTATCGTCATATTCTAAAATCGGGAATCCCGTTAACACAAGATCAATTCCTGCGAGTTACATTGGTCCCGTGCAAAGAGTTCGTGCCTCTCATGAGGCCGTTTGGGGGCATTTTGGCTTTTCACCCTCTAACGGCATAATTTTAAGCCCGAGTCTAGATATTTTCAAATTATCTTCATATTCTAAAACAGTGGGTCCCTTTTCCATGCGATCAATTCCTACGAGTTACATTGGTCCCGTGCGAGGTGTTAGCGCCTCTTACAGGGCCATTTATGAGGTGTTTAGGGTTTTTTCCCTCTAACGGCATGCTTTTAAGCCTAAGCGTCGATATTTTCAAATTCTCATCTTATTATCAAACCATGGCTCCCTTTACCACACGATCATTTCGTGCTTGTTACATTGGTCTTGTGCAAGGTGTTCCCGCCTCTCATGGGGCCGTTTAGGGGGTGTTTTGGTTTTTCTCCCTCTAACGGCATGATTTTAAGCCCAAGCCTAGATATTTTCAAATTATAAGCATATTCTCAAATTGGGGGTCTCGATACCACGGGGTTAGTTACTGCGAGTTACATTGGTCCCATGCGAAGTGTTCGCACCTCTCACGGGGCCATTTGGTGGGTATTTTGGGTTTTCGCCCTCAAACAACATGTTTTTATGCCCAAGTCTAAATATTTTTAGATTATCATCATATTCTCGAACTGGGGATCTTGTGACCATGCGGTCAGTCTCTACAAGTTACACAGGTCCCATGCGAGTCCCTCTCACGGGGCCGTTTCAGATGTGTTTTGATTTTTCTCCCTCTAACAGCATGCTTTTAAGACAAAGTCAAGCTATTTTTAAATTAGCATCATATTCTTAAACTGAGGGTCCATGGACCACGCGGTCAGTTCCTGTGAGTTACACTGGTCCCATTCGAGGTGTTCGAGCCTCTCACGGGGCCGTTTCAGGGGCATCTTGGGTTTTCCCCCTCTAACGGAAAAATTTTAAGACCAAGTCTAGATATTTTTAAATTATCATCATATTATTAAATCGGGGATCCGGTGACCTTGCAATCAATCCCTGCAAGTGACATTGGTCCCATACAAGTGTTCGTGCTTCTCATGGGGCCTCATGGGGATGGTTTGGGTTATCAACTTCTTATGGTATGTTTTTAAGCCAAATTCTAAATATTTTCAAATTATCATCATATTCTCAAATCTGGGGTCCCTTTACCATGTGATCAGTTCTTGCGAGTTAAACTGATCCCGTGCGAGGTGTTCACGCCTCTTGCAGGGCTATTTGGGTGGTGTTTTAGATTTTTTACCTCTAAAGTCATGTTTCTAAGACCAAGTCTAGATATTTATAAATTATCATCATATTCTCAAATCGTGGATCCCATGACCATGTGGTCAGTTCCTGCGAGTACATTTGTCCAGTGCGAGGTGTTTACGCTTCTCTAAGGGCCGTTTGGGTGGTATTTTGGGCTTTTGCCCTCTAACGGCATATTTTTAATCCCAAGTCAATATATTTTCAAATTATCATCATTTTCTCAAACTGTGGGTTCCTTGACCACTCGGTCAGTTCCAGCGAGTTACATCCCCGTGTGAGGTGTTTGCGCCTCTCACGGGGCCATTGGGGGGGTGTTTTTTATTTTCGCCCTCTAATGCCTTGTTTTTAAGCCTAAGTTTATATATTTCAAAATTATCATTATATTTTAAAAGAGGGTCTCCCTTGACCACGCCACCAGTTCCCTCGAGTTACATTGGTCCCGTGCGAGGTGTTCCCGCCTCTCACGGGGCCATTTGGGGGGTGTTTTGGATTTTTTCCCTTTAAGGGCATTTTTTAAACCCAAGTCTCGATATTTTCAAATTATTGTCATATTATCAAATTAGGGGTCCAGTGACCTTGCTGTCAATTCCCGCAAGTTACATTGGTCCCGTTCGAGGTGTTCGCGCCTCTCACGGGCCCATTTGATGGGT
The DNA here is from genome assembly GCA_949130495.1 of Sambucus nigra. Classification (NCBI taxonomy): domain Eukaryota; kingdom Viridiplantae; phylum Streptophyta; class Magnoliopsida; order Dipsacales; family Adoxaceae; genus Sambucus; species Sambucus nigra. Next base: position 480,265,853 of record OX422219.1, read on the forward strand.
GTTTTGAATTTTCGTGCTCGAACGGCATGTTTTTAACCCTAAGTCTTTATATTTTGACATTATTCATCATATTCTTAAACTGGGGGTCCCTTAACCACGTGATCAGTTCTTGCGAGTTATATTGGTACCGTACGAGGTGTCCCAGTCTCTCACGAAGCCGTTTGGGGTGTGTTTTGGGTTTTCGCCCTCTAATGACATGTTTTTAAGCCCAAGTCTAGATATTTCAAAATTTTCATTATATTCTCAAATCGAGGGTCCCATAACCATGCGATCAGTTCCTCATGTTACATTGATCCCTTAAGAGTTGTTTGCGCCCTTCACGGGGCTGTTTGGGGGTGTATTGGGTTTTTGCCCTCTGACGGTAAGTTTTTAAGCCCAAGTGAAGATATTTTCAAATTATCATCATATTCTCAAACTGGGGATCCCGTGACCACACGGTCGGTAATTTCGAGATGAATTGGTCCCGTCGAAGATGTTCGTGCCTCTCACAGGCCATTTGGTTTGGTTTTTTTTACCTCTAACGGCATTTTCTTAAACTAAAGTATAATATTTTCAAATAATTATCGTATTATCAAATCTGGGGTCCTGTGACCCTGCAGTCAGTTCTTGCGAGTTACATTGGTCCTGGACGAGGTGTTTGCGCCTCTCATGGGGTCGTTTGGGGGGTGTTTTGGGTGTTTTACCCTCAAGCGGAATGTTTTTAAGCCCAAGTCTAGATATTTGTAAATTATCGTCATATTCTCAAACAGTGAATTCTATGACCATGCGGTCAATCTCTACAAGTTACATTGGTTCCGTGCAAGGTGTTCGAGCTTCTCACGGGGCCGTTTAGTGGTGGTTTATTTTTCTCCCTCTAATGGCATGTTTCTAAGACAAAGTCTAGATATTTTTAAAATATTATCATATTCTCAAATCGGCGGTCTCGTGGCATCACGGTCAATTCATCCGAGCTACATTTATCTCGTGCGAGGTGTTCGCAGTTCTCGGGGGTGTTTTACGTTTTTGCCCTGTAACGGTATGTTTTTAAGCCAAAATTGAGTTATTTTTACATTATCATCATATTCTCAAATCGAGGATCCCATGAACACACAATCAGTTCCTGCAAGTGTTTGTGCCTCTCATGAGGCCGTTTGGGCTGTTTTGGCTTTTCACCCTCTAACTGCATATTTTTAAGACCGAGTCTAGATATTTTCGAATTAGCCTCATATTTTAAAATAAGGGGTCTCTTGTCCATGCGATCAGTTCCTGCGAGTTACATTGGTCCCGTGCGAGGTGTTCGCACCTCTCGCAGGACCATTTGGGGGTGTTTTGGATTTTTTGCCATCTAAGGGCATGTTTTTAAACCCAAGTGGAGATATTTTCAAATTATTATCATATTACAAACTCTAGGGTCCCGTGACCATGTAGTCAGTTCTTGCGAGTTACATTGGTCCCGAATGAGGTGTTTGTGCCTCTCATGGGGCTATTTAGGGGGTGTTTTTGGTGTTTGCCCCTAACGGCATGTTTTTAAGCCCAAGTCTAGATATTTTTAAATTATCATCATATTCTCAAACAATGGATTCCATGACCGCGCTGGAAGTTACATTGGTCCGGTGCGAGGTGTTCGCACTTTTCATGGGGCCATTTGGGGGATGGTTTATTTGTCTCCCTCTAATGGCATGTTTCTAAGACAAAGTCTAAATATTTTCCAAATATCGTCATATTCTCAAATCGGGGGTCTCGTGGCCACGCAGTCAGTTCATACGAGTTACACGCAGTTCTCAGCTGGCGTTGGTGGGTGTTTTAGGTTTTTGCCCAAGTCAAGATATTTTTCATATTCTTAAATCGGGGGAGTTACATTGGTCCCATGCTAGATGTTTCTACCTCTCATGGGGCCATTTCGGGGGTGTTTTGTTCCTTCGCACTCTAACAACATGTTCTTAAGGCCAAGTCTAGATATTTTTAAACTATCATCATATTCTCAAACGAGGGGTCCCGTGACCATGTGGTCAGTTACTGCGAGTTACATTGTCCCGTGCGAGGTGTTCGCATTTCTCAGGGGGCAGTTTGGGTTGTATTTCGGGTATTCATTCTCTAAACTTAAATTTTTAAGCCTAAATTTAGATATTTTTAAAATGTCATAATATTCTCAAACTGGGGGTCCCTTGACTATGCATTTTGTTCCTGCAAGTTACATTAGTCTCGTACGAGGTGTTCCTGTCTCTCACGAGGCGATTTGGGGCGTGTTTTGGGTTTTCACCCTCTAATGCCATATTTTCAAGCCCAAATCTAGATATTTTCAAATTGACAATAAATTTTCAAAATAGGGATTCTAGTGACCATGCGATTCATTACCGCGAGTTACATGGGTCCCGTGCGAGGTGTTCGCGCCTCTCATATGGCCGTTTGGGAGTGTTTTGGGTTTTCGCCCTCTAACGGTGAGTTTTTAATCCCAAGTAGAGATATTTTTAAATTACCATTATATTCTTAAACCGGGGATCCCATGACCATGCGGTCAGTTAGTGCGAGTTAAATTGGTCCCGTGTGAGGTGTTCAGGACTCTCACAAGGCCGTTTCATGGGTGTTTTGGGTTTTTGCCCGCTAACGATATGTTTTTAAAACCATGTCCAGATATCTTCAAATTATTGTCATGTTCTCACACTGGGGGTGTTGTGACCATGCGGTCAGTTCTTACGAGTTACGTTGGTCCTGTGCCAGGTGTTCGCCCCTCTCATGGGGCTGTCTTGGGGGTGTTTTCATACGTTTAAATATCATCATATTCATAAATTGGGGATCTCATGACCACGCGGTCAGTTCTTATGAGTTACATTGGTGTTCGAGCATATCACGGAGTCGTTTGGGAGGTGTTATGGATTTCCCCCCTCTAACGGCGTATTTTTAAACCCGAGTCTAGATATTTTCAAATTATCATCATATTCTAAAACAGGGGGCCCATTATCCACGCGGTCAGTTCCTGCGAGTTACATTGGTTTCATGCGAGGTGTTCGAGCCTCTCACGGGGATGTTTGGTGGGTGTTTTGGGTTTTCGGCCTCTAACGGCATGTTTTTAAGCCAAAGTCTAGATATTTATAAATTATCATCATATTCTCAAACTAGGGATCTCGTGACCTTGCGGTCAATTCTTGCAAGTTATATTGGATAGGTGTGAGGTGTTCGCACTTCACACGAAGCCGTTAGGGGGTGTTTGGGTTTTTTTCCCCGTAGCGATATGTTTTTAATCCCAAGTCCCAATATTTTTAAATTATCGACATATTCTCGAATTGGGGGTCCCGTGGCCACACAGTTAATTCCTATGAGTTACATTGGATCCATGCGAGGTGTTCGCACTTCTCAGGGGCCGTTTGGGGGGTATTTTGGGTTTTTGCCCTCTAAAGGCATGTTTTTAACCCAATTCTAAATATTTTCAAATTATCATCATATTCTTAAAAATATGATCGTGTGACCACGTGGTCAGTTCCTACGAGTTACATTGATCCCGTGCGAGGTGTCCGTCCTCTCATGGGGCCGTTTAGGGGCATGTTTTTATTTTTTGCCCTCTACCGGCATGTTTTTACGCCGAAGTCAAGTTATTTTTACATCATCGTCATATTCTCAAGTCAAGGATCCCGTGAACACGCGATCAGTTTCTGCGAGTTACATTGGTCCCGTGAGAAGTGTTTGTGCCTCTCATGAGGCCATTTGGGGGTGTTTTGGTTTTTCACCCTCTAACTGTATATTTTTAAGCCCGAGTCTAGATACTTTCAAATTAGCATCATATTTTAAAACAGGGAGTCCCTTGTCCTTGCGATCAGTTCCTACGAGTTACATTGGTCCCCTGCAAGGTGTTCTTACCTCTCACGGGGCCATTTAGGGGGTGTTTGTGGTTTTTTACCATCTAATGGTATGTTTTTAAACCCAAGTCTAGATATTTTCAAATTATTGTCAAATTATCAAATTTAGGGTCCCGTGACTATGTAGTCAGTTCTTACGAGTTACATTGGTCCCGAGCGAGGTATTTACGCCTCTTATGGGCCGTTTGGTGGCTGTTTTGGGTGCTTTCCCTCGAACGGCATGTTTTTAATTCCAAGTCTAGATATTTTTAAATTATCATTATATTCTCAAACAGGGGATTCTATGACCATCGATCAGTCTCTGCAAGTTACATTGGTCTCGTACGAGGTGTTCGTACTTCTCACAGGGCCGTTTAGGGGGTGGTTTATTTTTCACCCTCTAACGGCATATTTCTAAGAAAAAGTCTAGATATTTCAAAATATCGGTATATTCTCATATTGGGGGTCTCGTGGCATCGCGGTCAGTTCATCCGAGTTACGTTTGTCCTGTGCAAGGTTTTTGCAGTTCTCAGAAGGCGTTAGGGGGTGTTTTACATTTTTGCCCTCTAATGGCATGTTTTTAATACTAAGTCAAGATATTTTGCATATTCTCAAATCGGGGGTCCCTTGATCCCACGATTAGTTCCTGCGAGCTACATTGGTCCCATGCTAGGTGTTTCTACCTCTCATGGGCCGTTTGGGGTGTTTTGTTTCTTCACCCTCTAACGGCATGTTTTTAATCCCAAGTCTAGATATTTTTGAACTATCGTCATATTCTCAAACCAGGTGCCCCATGACCATGCGGTCAGTAACTACAAGTTACATTGGTCCCATGCGAAGTGTTCGTATTTCTCAGGGGGGCCGTTTGGGTGGTATTTTGGGTTTTCATTCTTTAATGTTAAGTTTTTAAGCCTGTGTTTAGATATTTTGAAATTATCATCATATTCTCAAATCGGGGGTCCCTTGACAACGCAATCTGGTCCTGTGAGTTACATTGGTCCCGTGCGAGGTGTTCTTATCTCTCACGGGGCTATTTGGGGGTGTTTTGAGTTTTCACCCTCTGATGGCATATTTTCAAGCACAAGTCTAGATAATTTCAAATTGTCATAATATTTTCAGAACGGAGTTCTAGTGACCATGAGATCCATTCCCGCGAGTTGCATAGGTTTCGTGCGAGGTGTTCGTGCCTCTCACGTGGCTATTTGGGGGTGTTTTGGGTTTTCGCCCTCCAACAATGAGTTTTTAATACCAAGTCGACATATTTTTAAATTACCATTATAATCTTAAACCGGGTATCCCATGACCACTCGGTTAGTTATTGCGAGTTAAATTGGTCTCATGTGAGGTGTTCGTGCCTCTCAAGGGGCCGTTTCGTGGCTGTTTTGGGTTTTTGCCCGCTAACGGAATGTTTTTAAAACCAAGTCTAGATATTTTCATATTGTTGTCATATTTTCAAACCAGGGGTGTCGTGACCATGCGATCAGTTCTTACGAGTTACGTTGGTCCTGTGTCAGGTGTTCGCGCCTCTCGTGGGACCATCTTGGGGGTGTTTTCAGTTTTCTCCCTCTAACGACATGTTTCTAAGCCCAAGTCTAGATACTTTTAAATTATCATCATATTCACAAATCGGGGATCTCGTGTCCACATGGTCAGTTCTTACGAGTTACATTAGTGTTCGCCCCTATCACGGGGTCGTTTAGAAGTGCTATGGATTTCCCCCTCTAACGGCATATTTATAAGCCCGAGTCTAGATATTTTCAAATTATCATCATATTCTAAAATATGGGGCCCATTATCCACGCGGTCAGTTCCTATGAGTTACATTGGTTCCGTACGAGGTGTTCACGCCTCTCACGGGGATTTTTGGTGGGTGTTTTGGGTTTTCGGCCTCTAACTGCATGTTGTTAAGCCAAAGTCTAGATATTTATAAATTATCATCATATTCTTAAACTGGGGATCTCGTGACCACACGGCCAATTCCTGCAAGTTACATTGGACAGGTGCGAGGTGTTCACACTTCACATGGAGCCGTTAGGGGGGTGTTTGGGTTTTTTGTCCCGTAACGATATATTTTTAAATTATTGACATATTCTCATATTGGGGGTCTCGTGGCCCCGCGGTCAATTCCTATGAGTTTCATTGGATCCGTAGGAGGTGTTCGCACTTCTCGGGGGCCATTTGGGGGTGTTTTCGATTTTCGCCCTCTAGCGGCATGTTTTTAACACTAAATATAGATATTTTGAAATTACCATCATATTCTCAAATCGGGGGATCCCTTGACCACGCGATCAGTTCCTGGGAGTTACATTGGTCTCGTGTGAGGTGTTCCTGCCTCTCACGGGGCCGTTTTGTGGATTTTTGGGGTTTTTGCCCTCTAACGGCATATTTTTAATCCTAATTCTATATATTTTTAAATTATCATCATATTCTTAAAAATAGGGTCGCGTGACCACGCGATCAGTTTGTACGAGTTACATTGGTCCCGTGCGAGGTGTTCGTACCTCTCACGAGGTCGTTTAGGGGGTGTTTTAGGTTTTAACCCTCTAACGGCATGTTTTTAAGTCGAAGTCGAGATATTTTTACATTATCATCATATTCTCAAGTCGGGGATCCCGTGAACATGCAATCAGTTCCTGCGAGTTACATTGGTCATGTGCGAAGTGTTTGTGCCTCTCATGAGGCCATTTCGGGGCATTTTGGTTTTTCACCCTCTAACGGCATATTTTAAGGCTTGAGTCCAGATGTTTTCAAATTTACATCAAATTCTAAAATAGGGGGTCCCTTGTCCATGCAATCTGTTCCTGCGAGTTACATAGGTCCCGTGCGAGGTATTCGCACCTCTCACTGGGCTAGTTGTGGGGTGTTTTGGGTTTTGGCCATGTAGCAGCATGCTTTTAAGCCTAAGGGTCAATATTTTCACATTATTATCATATTCTTAAACTAGGGATCCCTTGACAACGCGGTCATTTCGTTCTTGTTACATTGGTCTTGTGCAAGGTGTTCCCGCCTCTCATGGGGCCGTTTGGGGGGTGTTTGGGTTTTCCCCTTCTAACGGCGTGATTTTAAGCCCAAGTCTCATTATTATCAAATTATCGGCATATTCTTAAACCGAGGGTCTCAGGACCAAGGGGTCAGTTCCTGCGAGTTACATTGGTCCCATGCGAGGTGTTCTCACCTCTCACAGGGCCATTTGGGAGGTATTTTGGGTTTTCACCCTCAAACGACATGTTTTTTATGTCCAAGTATAAATATTTTTAGATTATCATCATATTCTCAAACTGTGGATCTTGTAACCATGCGGTCGGTCTCTATAAGTTACACTGGTCCCGTGTGAAGTGTTAGTGCCTCTCACGGAGCCGTTTGAGGTGTGTTTTGATATTTCTCCCTCTATTGGCTTGCTTTTAAGACAAAGACTAGATATTTTTAAATTATCATTATATTCTCAAATCGGGGTTCTGAGGACCATGCGGTAAGTTCCTACGAGTTACATTGGTCTCATTCGATGTGTTCGCGCCTCTCACGAGGCCGTTTGGGGGGTGTTTTGGGTTTTTTCCCTCTAACGAAACGTTTTTAAGCCCAAGTCTAGATATTTTTAAATTATCATCATACTATCAAACCGAGGATCTCGTGACCTTATGGTCAATCCCTACAAGTTACATTGTTCCCGTGCAAGTGTTCGCACTTCTCACGAGGCCTTTTGGGGTTGTTTTGGGTTATCACCTTCTTATGGTATGTTTTTAATCCAAATTCTAGATATTTTCAAATTATATTCATATTCTCAAATCTGGGGTCCCTTGACCACGTGATCAGTTCTTGCGAGTTACATTGATCTCGTGCGAGATGTTCGTGCCTCTCGTGGGGTCGTTCGAGTGGTGTTTTTGATTCTTTCCCTCTGAAGGCATGTTTATAAGCCCAAGTCTAGATATTTATAAATTATCATCATATTCTCAAACCATGGGTCCCATGACCATGTGGTCAGTTCCTGCGAGTTACATTTGTCCAGTGCGAGGTGTTTACGCTTCTTTAAGGGCCGTTTGGGTGGTATTTGGGGCTTTTCCCCTCTAGCGGCATGTTTTTAATCCCACGTCTAGATATTTTCAAATTATTGTCATATTCTCATATCGTGGGTTCATTGTCCACTCAGTCAGTTCCAGGGAGTTACATTCGTCTCGTGCAAGGTGTTTGCGTCTCTCACGGGGCAATTTGTTGGGTATTTTTTTTTCCCTCTAACGCCTTGTTTTTAATCCTAAGTCTAGATATTTAAAAATTATCATCATATTTTAAAAATGGGGCTCCCTTCACCACACGGCCTGTTCCCTCGAGTTACATTGGTCCCATGCGAGGTGTTCCCGCCTCTCAAGGGGCCGTTTAGGGGGTGTTTGAGGCTTTTGTCCTCTAAGGGCATTTTTCACACCCAAGACTTGATATTTTAAAATATTGTCATATTCTCAAACTAGGGGTCTAGTGACCTTGTGGTCAAATCATGCGAGTTACATTGGTCCCGTGCGAGGTGTTCGTGCCTCTCACGGGCCCAGTTGGTGGGTGTTTTGAATTTTCACGCTCTGAGGCATATTTTTAATCCTAAGTCTTGATATTTTGAAATTATTTATCATATTCTCAAACCGGGGGTCCCTTGACCACGCGATCAGTTCATGCGAGTTCATTGGTCCCGTGAGAAGTGTCCATGCCTCTAACGAAGTTTTTTGGGGGTGTTTTGGGTTTTCATCGTCTAATGGCATGTTTTTAAGCCCAAGTCTAGATATTTCAAAATTATCGTCATATCTCAAACTGAGGATCCCGTGGTGATGCGATCAGTTCCTGCGTGTTACATTAGTCCCTTAAGAGGTGTTCGCACCCCTCACGGGGATGTTTGGGGGTTTTAGCCCTCTAACGGTAAGTTTTTAATCCCAAGTCAACATATTTTTAAATTATCATTATATTCTCAAATCGGGAATCTGATAGCTTGACCACACGATCAATAATTACGAGATAAATTGATCCCGTCCAAGGTGTTTGCGCCATTTGGGGGCTGTTTTGGGTTTTTTGCCCTCTAACGGCATGTTTTTAAACCCAAGTCTAGATATTTTCAAATTATTTTCATATTATCAAATCTAGCAGCAAGTTCTTATGAGTTACATTGGTCTCGGGCGAGGTGTTTGTGCCTCTCATGGGACCGTTTGGGGGGTGTTTTGGGTGTTTGCTCTCAAACAACATGTTTTTAAGCCCAGGTCTAGATATTTTTAAATTATCATCATATTCTCAAATAGTGGATTCCATGACCATGTGGTCAGTCTCTGCAAGTTACATTGGTCCCGTGCGAGGTGTTCGCGCTTCTCATGGGGTCATTTGGGGTGTGGTTTATTTCTCTCCCTCTAACGGCATGTTTCTAAGACAAAGTCTAGATATTTTCAAAATATCATCATATTCTCAAATCGGGGGTCTCGTAGCCACAGCATTAGTTCATCCAAATTACATATATCCCGTGTGAGGTGTTCGCAGTTCTCAGGGAGTGTTTGGGGGGTAAAAAATTTTCGCCCTCTAACGGCTTTTTTTTAATCCTAAGTTAAGATATTTTGCATATTCTCAAATCGGGGGTCCCTTGACACCACGATTAGTTCCTGCGAGTTACATTGGTCCCATGCCAGGTGTTTCTACCTCTCATGAGGCCGTTTGGGGGGTGTTTTATTTCTTCGCCCTCTAACGTCATGTTTTTAAGCCCAAGTCTAGATATTTTCAAACAATCGTCATATTCTAAAACCAGTGGTCCCGTGACCATGCAGCCAGTTATTGCGTGGTACATTGGTCCTGTGCGAGGTGTTTGCGCCTCTCATGAGACTTTTTGAAGGGTATTTTGGGTTTTTGCACTTTAGCAACATGTTTTAAGGCACAGGTCTAGATATTTTCAAATTATTTTCTCATTCTCAAACCGGGGGTCCCTTGACCACACGGTATGTTCCTCTGGGTTACATTTGTCCAGTGCGAGGTGTTCGCACTTCTCATGGGGCATTTGGGAGGGTGTTTCAGGTTTTCGCCCTCTAACGGCATGTTTTTAAACCTAAGTCTAGATATATTAAAATTATCATCATATTCTCAAGTCGGGGGTCCCTTGACCATGTGGTTAGTTCCAGCGAGTTACTTTGGTCCTGTGCAAGGATTTCTTGCCTCTCATGGGGCCCTCTGGATGATGTTTTTGCTTTTTTCCCTCAAATAGCATGTTTTTAAGCCAAAATCTAGATATCTTTAAATTACCATCGTATTCTCGAATCGGGGGTATCGTGACCAGGCGGTGAGAATCCCCTTTACTCGCAAAGGGTGATTTCAACAAAAATTGTGACACCATTTTTAATTATTCTGAAACAAATTTTCAATTGATTTTATCTTGTTTACCCTAAACATGCATTTGTGAGTAAAACAAATAAAACAAACCACACAAATACAACACGGTCAATACGACGAAAAAAACCCTTTCGGGTAAAACCTTTTATTTCAACATAAACTGTAAATCACAACTTGCACGGATTACAATGATATCTGAAATGGATCAACATGCAGAAAATCCAGAAGAACCGTAGCTCTAAATCAGCAAGGATAACCTTTAAGTCATCCAAATTATCTCAGTCATCGTCGTCAGCCCAATACTTCTCTCAAATGGTACCTAGTCAGCCATGGAGTGCATCTCCACAAGGTGTATGCAAAAAGATACAAACAATCTAGGGTTCTAAACTAATTCACAAGAATCATATTCAAGAACTTTTTGTTTGTGAATTAAAAAAATTTTGACAAACAAAACTTGAAGAGCTTTTGAACATAATATGCAGTATCATTTTCGTCAAAGGTCTTCAGAAAAAGTGAACCACGCATGCAAGCGACAAAAAATCTTTCACCTCAATACTTAGCCAATTTTGCTGTAGGAAAACCATAACATTTTTTAACTAAAAATAATTCATGAAAAACAGTTCTGCTAAACAGAAACTCTTACAAAAACTCTATAATAAAAAACAGTTTATAATAATTTATTTTTCGTAAAGAAAAAAAATCTTGTTCGATTTTTTTATGAAAATCAAACATCCCAAATATAATTCCATGAATTAATTTAAACTCTAAATTCATTTTATACTTTTTGGGATGTTGGGAAGTCTTCAAACCTTGGAGATCTTTTTGTTCGGTTCGTCTTGACATTGCATAAAAATATGTAATGATATATGTCAAACTAGCCTAAAGCTATGCTATGAACATTGCTGGCAAACATGTTCTTTCAAATCTCGCCCTTTGGCTATACCGGTACAAAACAAACAAAATGTCCGAAACACCAAATCAAAATTAAAACTCTGCTATTACAAAGTTACTATTACCGTTCCCAACCCTAGAAATACGGAGCGGTATAGTTTCTTCATTTTCAGAAACTTTATCTTCCCTTTTTCCAAACATGTCTTCATCCGTGTGTTTGAGCATTCTGCAATTAGGTATCTACACACATGAGACAACAAACAAATACCTTCGTGATGCATCGAGTTTGATATGAGAAAAAAATAAATCAAAGTATAAATGAGATAGACATAAATCATATATAAAATCAAAATCAAGTCTCCCCCATAATATAAACTCTAAAACTCCCCCATAAATCTAATTATAAGGACATATTTTATAAGTCATGTTTATATTTGAGTATGTCGTATACCGCTACAACCGTCGAAGACTTATTCAAGTTCAATCATGCATCACGACGGATCTGAATATCAAAGTTCTTCAACATTTAAGAATCCGCGAGATTAATTTATGTAAGGTTGTGTTTAAGTACCTTAGAATTTCACTTAGAGTGTTGGTCTATTTTTTACAAAATATTTTCTAAGTGTTGGAGCGGAGTTTTTTGTCAAAACTTATTTTTCTGAGTGTTGAGGCAGATTTTTAAAGACGAGATAAAAAAATTATTTTTTATTTAATCTCGTTCGAGCGAGATAAACAGTGGTTTGAGCGACAGGTGATCTCACGCGAAGTTATCGTTCGAGAGGCAGCATGCTTCGTTCGAGCGACATCATGTTTCGTTCGAATGACACGCCCCCTTAATGTTTTTATAAATAACGTGTTTAACCACTTCATTTTTGTTAAGAAGACCTGACGTTATAGTTTCCGCAAATACTATAAATTGGTATAACACTTTGTCTTCTTCGTTTAGAGTTTAATCCTTTTTGTTTTCAATTCACAAAACATCCCGATCTTTATGTGAATTTTTGTGGAACCCAAGACACAACTTTTGTGAAGTTCCTCTTCTAGATAAGATCTCTAATGCTGATCTAGGTTCCACTTGAGGGAGGTGCTGGGTTGACGTGGTTGCGTGTCAATAGGGAGTGCTCGTGGGTATTCCTGGGTTGACTGAATTGCGGTTCGTGTGGAGTTGCAGCGGAAATTCATTGTTGATTTAGGTTGCGACCTATGTGGGTTTTCTGAGGTTAATCCATTGCATATTTCACTTGTAATCATTGTTAGTATTATTTGTGAAATAAAGGTTTTACCCAAAAGTATTTTTTTCCTGAAATTTGTGTCAGCAATTATTTATGTTGGTTTGATTTATCCACACGTAGTTGCATGTTTTAGGACTGAATAAAATTGGTTTAAAATTGACACCAATTAAATAAGGTTAACTTGGAAATTTGAGAATTTAGTTTAATAAGTATCACACATACGAATTTTACAAATTGGTATCAGAGCATGTTACTCAATTTTACCGAGTATTCCTTTTTTCGCTAAATTTGTGTGATATTTATTTTTTTTGAAAAATCTATTTTATGAAAAATCACAATTTTTTCGATGGATCACTTATGTAATCGGATGCCTCCCTTTGATGACACGAATCAGAGTTTTCATGATAAAAATCGTTTGAATTTGTTGTTTGCTAAAAGAATTAAAGTTTTTGAAAAATAAAATTTTAGTTTTAAATCCGCGATGGATCTTTTGAAACGGTTCAAAACCAAAGAGATTTTATCATGAGAAATTTACTTCTTTGGACCATGAATTTAATGCTTTAAAATTGTCCAAAAAGGAGAGTGAGGATAGAGTCCTAGTTTTAGAAAAATAATTGGAGGACTTTTAAAATTCTAGGATTTGTATTTGTGCCAAAATGGATAAAAAAAATTTACTCGACAAGTATGTGGCATGTTAGGAGACTCTTAGGGATAAGTGTGTGTATTTTAAGAACGAGCGTGATAACCTTCTAGGAGTAATTAAAAATTTAGATAAGGAGTCCCTAAAATTGGAAGAGTCTAATTCTTTTCTTGAGTCAAAATTTTTGGAGATGAAAAATGATTTGACAGACTCGAGTAGTGTTGGTGGCAATGGTAGTGGCTCATCATGTTCTCATGTTTCAAGTGTTAAAGTTAAGACCATTATTTGTTTTATAAGGTCAATCAAACCCAAGGACGTTAAAAAAGGCCAACCCATAGGTGTCGTTCCACCCGTTTACACATGTTTACAGTGTGGTAGGAAATGTCACCTTAGGCATTTTTGTTTCTATTTTTTAAAAAATCCTAGGAAGTTGAAGTTTAGTGTTCCCTCAGTTCCCAAAACCCTCATGCGTCGTTGGACACCTATTTGGGTTAGGAAATTACTTTTAGAGGCTCTTGATGTTAGACTAGTTGATTCTCGATTGCTTGCACATGACTATTCTCTTGCTTTATCATATAAATGATTGTGTTCGTATGTTTGCCATACTCTAGTTAGGATTCATGTTATGTTCTTGCTAGTGTTATGACTTGTGTACTTTTTGTATTAAATTTTTTTTTAGAAATTTTGAAAAATTCAAAAAAAATTTATTTTGATAAAAATTTTTAAAAAGACAAAAAGAGTTTTGTTTTTTGTTTTGCACCATATATGAATGGACATTTAGGATGACCAGGTCACAATTTCATTCCATATCCATGTGGCAACTTGCTAGTGTTTTGATATGCGTCATCATTTCATTTATGTGCTTTACAATGTTTGGAGTCATTGATATGTGATTAGTTGTTTCCACCTATATGTTTGACTCATAAGTTCCTTTAATGCACTTGCATGGATTTGTTTGACTATTGTTCTTGTTTATCAGGTTGATGTATTTTCATCTCAATTCTATCTTTGAAATGAACCAAATGCGATAAAACTTGACAATGAAAGTAGTGCATGTAATAACCGTTTACCGTGAGGAATTAAATTGCAAAAATGATGACTGTTCATGGGAAAGGGTTACAAGAGTACAAAATTAACTCATCGTGAAAGCCACCGTTTAAAAGGTCCCAAAGAAAAAATTAAGGCAATAAAAAGAAAAATATGCCAAAAGTGGGCCAATAGGATTTCTCTAGGGAGAGAATTTAGTTTCATCACCTCAAAAGAAAAATAAAAGCATTAAAATTTATGAGGGAGTTTGGATGGAATATAAAATGCGTTTGCACGTCCTTGAAAAGGCATGAAAAAACGTTACATAGTTTTAGACGTTATTGGTGTGAAAATTATGTCTCACTTTGATTGGTCGATTAGATTAAGATGATGTCCTCTAAATTCACTTTTTCGACCTAAGGAATATTTTGAGTTCATTCGTTAGGAGTACACATATTCATCGTGCACATATGTTATGACTAATTGCTTTGATTTTCCTATCGAATATATTCACACCCATTCATTCCGTTTCCATGATTTGGTCATCTTAGTGTAAATTCATGGTGTGATTTTTATAAAATTATTTTTACATTTTATGTATGAAAAATTAAAAAATCAAAAATAGTTTGTGGAAGATTTTGAGTTACTCCTTTGCATGAGCGTAGTTTGATCCATGTTTGCTATGCCTTTTTGTCGTAACACCTCCATGTTTACTTTGTTTATTCGTTTTCTTGTCTATTTCGGTCAAATAAAAAGGGGGAGAACGAATTATGGGAGAGTTTTTGCATTATGGGGGAGATTTGATTATTGATTGATTTATTGTTATATCATATCAAACTCTATGCGTAGCGAAGGTATTTTATTTGTCTCATGTGTGTAGGTACAAAATTGAAGATAATTATTTTGCACACCCTGATGAGAAAAGATTGAAGATTTGAAGTTGAAGATTTTGAAGAAAATTTTTGGTACTTGCATTTTTTATACCTTTTCAGTTTTGGGATCATATGAGGGTATTAGATTTGTATAGGTAGTTTTGATTTGATAATTCAAATTCTTTTTATTTTGTACCAGTATAGACATAGGGAGAGATTTGTAAGGACATATTTTATCAGTCCTATTCATATTTGAGTATGTCGTATACCGCTACAACCGTCAAAGACTTATTGAAGTTCAATCGTGCATCAAGACGGATCCGAATATTAAATTTCTTCAACATTCAAGCCTCCGCGAGATTAATTTTGGCAAGGTTGAGTTTACCTTAGCATTTCACTTAGAGTGTTGGGATATTTTTTACAAAATATTTTCTAAGTGTTGGAGCGGAGTTTTTCATCAAAAGTTATTTTTCAAAGTGTTGAGGCGGATGCTTAAAGACAAAATAAAAAATTTATTTTTTATACAATCTCGTTCGAGAGAGATACACAGTCGTTCGAACGATAGGTGATCTCGCGCGAAGCTATCGTTCGAGCGACAGCCTGCATCGTTCGAGCGACGTCATGTTTTGTTCGAGCGACGTACTGCCATAATGTTCTTATAAATAGCGTGATAAACCACTCCGTTTTCATTAACAAGACCTGACGCTTTAGTTTTTGCAATTACAGCAAATCGGCAGAACACTTTGTCTTCTTCGTTAAGGGTTTAATCCTTTTTGTTTTCAATTCACAAAACAACCCGATCTTTATGTGAATTATTTTGGAACCCAATACACAACTTTTGTTAAGTTCCTCTTGTAGCTAATATCTTTACTGCTGATCAAGGTGCCACTTGAGGGAGGTGTTGGGCTGACGTGACTACGTGTCAATAGGGAGTGCTCGTGGGTATTCCTGGGTTGACTGAATTGCGCTTCCTGTGAAGTTGATGTGGAAATCCATTGTTGATTTAGGTTGGGGCCTATATGGGTTTTATAAGGTTAATCCATTGCGTATTTCACTTGTAATCATTGTGAGTATTATTTGTGAAATAAAGGTTTTACCCAAAAGAGGTTTTTTCCTGAAATCTGTGTCAGCAATTATTTATGTTAGTTTTATTTATCCACACCTAGTTTCATGTTTTAGGGCTGAATAAAATTGGTTTAAAAATTAACACCGATTAAATAAGGTTAACTAGGAAATTTGATAATTTAGTTTAATCAGTATCACACATACGAGTTTTATACAAACGCATCAAAAAAACTCCATTTTAATTTGCTCTCCTCCTTTGTTTTGTTATCTATATAGACAAAACGTCAGAGGTAAAACAATAGGTATTAAGAACAAGGCATCATGACTACAAAACACAACAACTATTTTTGAAATTTTCAATTTTTTTAAAAAAATGACATATTACAAAAATAGCATACAAACAACCACACACACGCGACACAAAATACATAAGTCGAGCACACTAGCATAGTGTCGATGTGTTCAAACGTCTGGAATGGAATGAATGGGTGTGAACTAAAACAAATGAATTATAACCCAAACACTCGAAAATGTTCAGGAAGTTCTAATCAACCGCTAAACTTTTCAAAACAAAGCATTAGCCTTTCGTGACAAATAAATTTGAACTTAATTGAACAAAGAAACACAATACACACAAGCCTATAATTTTAATGATTCTACAAATCAATAGCATCATGACAAAATAACCTCAACTAGGATACATTGTCATTGTGCAAACCTGCTGATATTTCCATCTAAACTCCTTCAAAATATATCTTTCTTTTTCTTTTGAATGAATATATCAAACTTAACAACCTGACCCATTTTTGGTATATTATTCTTTTTATTGCCTTAATTTTTCTCGTGCTCTTATAAACGGTGGCTTTCACGACGAGACAATTTTACACTCTCATAGCCCTTTCTCGTGCACTCATCATTTTTTAATTCAAAATAAAATCCTCACGGTAAACGGTTCTTACATGCACAAATCCTCCATAGTCAAATAAATATGTAAATGATAAGATTGATAAAAGAACATCTCACCAAGCTCAAATGTACATCATGAAGTCAAGATCTAATAAGCTCGTGCATGGGTGTCTATACGCATCAACAAAGTCAAATCCATAAAGAAAATCAATGTCGAAACAACTCCATAAACATGGTTAAGATCAATTCAAGCATTTGAAATCATAACCAAATGTCCTAGTCACATGGAAATTGCGTAGTGAATTGGTTTCAAGCACACCAATAAGCCACACCGAATGTGTAAAACTAAAATACACAAAGAACCGAAAAAAATTTGACTTTTCATAATATTTTTCAAAAAATAAAATCTTTTTTTATTTTTCAAAAAATATATAAACCAAAAATCCTTTTGAATTTCTCCATAATTTTTCAAACCCAAACTTTCAATACAAAAATCACATGTCAAAACACTAGAAAAAAAATATATCATGAAACCACAACTAGTGTATGACAAAAATCATGCAAGCAATCAACAATATGAAATAACAAGAGACGCATCATTTGCAAGCATGTGAGAATCAACACGTCTAAAATCTAGCGTCTCTAAAAGTGATTTCCTAATCCAAACGGATGTGACACGACGACGCGGGGATTTGGGTACCAACAAAACACTAAAATTCTACTTCCTAGGACCTCTTCCAAGATCAAAACAATATCTCCTAAGGTGACCTTTCCTATCACAATGTGAACATATGAAAATGGGAGTAATGTTACCTCTACTTTGATCTTTTCTACTGTCCTTGGGATTTGTTGACCCTATAAAACAATAATGGTATTGGCATTAGAAACAGAAGCATTAGGAACATGTGAGCCATTACCATTACTACTAACACTACTCGAGTTTGGCAATCATCTTTTAACACCAAAATTTTAGACTCTAGCAAAGAATTTGATTCTTCCAAAATTAGGGATTCCTTCTCTAAATTTTCAATTATTCCTGGAAGGTAATCACGCTCACCCTTAAAATAACCACACTTATCCCTAAAAGTCTCTTCTCATGCCACAAAATCAATAATTATATTTTCTTCCTCATTGTCACAAACACAAACCCAAGAACATTTAAAGTCGTCCAATTCTTTTTCTAAGAATAGGACTCTATCGTCACCCTCCTTTTTGGACAATATTAAAGCATCAAAGTCATGATCCAAAGCAATAAACTTATCACGATAAAATCTCTTTGATTTTGAACCGTTTGTAAAAGATCCATAGGGGATTTAAAATGAGGATTTTCTTTTTCCAAAAATTTAATTCTTTTTTAAAACGACAAATTCAAACTATTTATATCGTCAAAACAAGGAGATCCATCAACAGAAAAAACAAGCACAGAAGCGATGAAAAAACCACACTTACCCAAAGAGCGGTAAATAATATCTAACGCAATAACTTAGCGTAACTCCCTCTGATACCAATTTGAGAATGCATGTTACTCGCAAAGGGTGATTTCAACAAAAATTCCGACACCAATTGTAATTATGCTGAAACGACTTTTCAATTGATTTTATCTTGTTTACCCTAAACAAGAAACTATGAGTAAAAAATAAAAATAAAAGCCACTCAAATATGACACAGTCAATATGAAAAAACAAACTTTCGGATAAAACCTTTTATTTCACTATAAATTGTAAATTGCAACTTACACGGATTGTAATGAAATTTATAATGGATCAACACGCAGAAAATCCACAAGAATCGCAGATCTAAATCAGTAAGGGGAACCCTCAAGTCGTCCCAATTACCTCAATCGCCGTCATCATCATCCCAATACCTCTCTCAAGTGGTACCTAGTCATCCATGGGGTGCCTATCCACAAGGTGTGTGAAAATATACAAACAATTTAGGGTTCTAAAATAATTCACAAGAATCATATTAAAGGATTCTTTGTTTGCGAATTAAAAAGTGTTTTCACACACAAAACTTAAAGAACTTTTGAACAAAATATGCGGTATCATTTTCGTCAAAAGTCTTAGAAAAAGTGAACCACGCACAAGTATTTATACAAAAATATCCTTAAGGCGACAGCTCATTTGAACGAAAAGGGACGTCTCTCGAACGAGAAACATGTGTCACTTCAGCGACACTTCGCGCGACGGGGCTTTGTTGCTTGAACGGCCCTTAGCGTTGCTTTAATGACACAAGCAACAAAAATTCGTTTGCCTCAATACATAGCCAATTCTGCTGTAGGAAAACCATAACAGTTTTAAACGAAAAAAAATTCATGAAAAATAGTTCTTTTAAATAAAAACACTTATAAAAACTTTAGAAATAAGTTTTATAAAAAACAGTTTATAATAATTTATTTTTCACAAACAAAAAAAAATCATGTTCACTTTTTTATGAAAAACAAATATCCCAAACAAAATTCCATGAATTAATTTAAACTCTAAATTCGTTTTATACCTTTTGGGATGTCAAGAAGTCTTCAAACTTTGGAGATCTTTGTGTTTGGTTCATCTTGACATTGCGTGATGATGTGCAACAGTATATGCCAAACTATCCTAAATCTATTCTATGAACATTGTTGAAAAATATATTCTTACAGGCGATCAGTTCCTGTGAATTACATTGGTCCCATGCGAGGTGTTTGCACTTCTCTGGGGGCATTTTGGAGGTGTTCTGGGTTTTCGCCCTCTAATGGAATTTTTTTAGCCTAAGTCTAGATATTTTGAAATTATCATCATATTCTCAAACTGGGGGTCCCTTGACCATGCGATATGTTCCTGAGGGTTGCATTGCTCCCGTGCGTGGTGTTTCTGCCTCTCACGGGGCCGTTTTGGGGGTGTTTTGGGTTTCTTCCCTCTAACGGAATATTTTTAAGCCCAAGTCTAGATATTTTCAAATTTTCGTTATATTCTCAAAATGGGATTCCCATCACCACGCGATTAGTTCCTACGAGTTACATTGGTCGCTTGTGAGGTGTTCGTGCCTCTCACAGGGCCGTTTAGTGGGTGTTTTGGGTTTTCACCTTTTAACGGTATGTTTTCAATTTCGTGTCTAGATATTTATAAATTATTTTCATATTCTAAAATAGGAGGTCTCGCGTCCATGCAATCAGTTCCTGCAAGTTATATTGGTCATGTGCGAGGTGTTCGCGCCTCTAACGGGGCCATTTAGGGAGTGTTTATAATATTTGCCCTCTAATGGCATGTTTTTAAGCCTAAGCCTAGATATTTTGACATTATCATCACATTCTCATATCGGGGGTCCCTTGACTACGTGGTCAAACCCTACGAGTTAATGGGTCCCGTGCAAGGTGTTCCTACCTCTCACTGGTCCGTTTGGAGGGTGTTTTGGGTTTTCGCCCTCCAACGTCATGTTTTTAAGCCCAAGTCTAGGTAATTTTAAGTTATCATAACATTATCAAAAATGGGATCCCGTGACCACGCAGTCAGTTCCTGTGAGTTACATTGGTCCCATGCTAGGTGTTCGCGCGTCTCGCGGGGCTGGGGGTTCGTTGAGCACGCAGTCAGTTCATGTGAGTTACATTGGTTTCGTGCGAGGTGTTCCTTCCTCTCACGGGGACCTCTGGGGGGTGTTTTGGCTTTTCACCATCCAACGGCATATTTTAAGCCAAGATCTAGTTGTTTTTAAATTATCATCATATTCTCAAATCGGTGGTCCCTTGACCATACAATCAGTTCCTACGAGTTGCATTGGTCCCGTTCGAGGTGTTCCTGCCTCTCACGGGGCCGTTGGATTTTTTTCCCTCTAACGGCATGTTTTTAAGCACATGTGTAGATATTTTCAAATTATCATCATATTTTAAAATCGAGGGCCCCATGATCATGCAGTCAGTTCGTACGAGTTACATTGGTCTCGTGCGTGGTGTTTCACCTCTCACGGGGCCGTTTGGGGGTGTTTTGGTGTTCTCACTCTAATATCATATTTTTTAGCCTAAGTCTAGATATTATAAAATTACCATCATATTCTCAAAACGTAGGTTCCATGACCATGCGATCAGTTTCTACGAGTAACATTGGTCGCGTGTGAGGTGTACGTGCCTCTCACGGGGCCATTTAGGGGGTGTTTTGGGTTTTCTTCCTTTACCACTGTGTTTTTAAGCCCAAGTCAAAATATTTTTTAAATTATCATCACATTCTCAAAATGGGGGTCCCGTGACCACATGGTCAGTTCCTGTGAGTTACATTATACCTGTGCGAGGTTTACACGCCTCCTACGGTCCATTTGGGGGGGTGTTTTGGATTTTCGCCCTCTAACGACATGTTTTTAAGCCTAATCTTAGATATTTTGAAATTATCATCATATTCTCAAATCGGGGGGCCCTCGACTACGTGGAAGCACAAGGTTAGATATTTTTAAGCACAAGGTTAGATATTTTCAAATTTTCATCATATTCTCAAAATGGTGGTCTCGTGACCACGCAATCAGTTCCTACAAGTTACATTGGTCCCGTGTGAGGTGTTCCCGCCTCTTATAGGGCCGTTTATGGGGTGCTTTGTGTTTCCCCCACTAGGGGCATATTTTAAGCCCAAGTAGAGATAATTTAAAATTATCATCATATTCTCAATGGGGGATCCCGTGACCACGCAATCAATGATTGCGAGTTACATTGTCCCGTGTGAGTTGTTCAGGCCTCTCACGGGGCCGTTTGGAGGGTGTTTTGAGTTTTGCGCACTTACGTTATGTTTTTAAGCCCAAGTCTAGATATTTTTAAATTAACATCATATTCTCAAACTGGAGATCCCTTGACTTTGCGATCAGTCCCGATAAGTTACATTGGTCCCGTGCGAGGTGTTCGCGCTTCATATTGGACCGTTTGGATGGTGTTTTGGTTTTTTGACTTCTAACGACATGTTTTTAAGCCAAAGTCTAGGCATTTCAAATTATCATCATATTCTCAAATCGAGAGTCCCGTTATAAAGCGATCACTTCCTGGGAGTTACATTGGTCCCGTTCGAGGTGTTCGGGCCTCTCACAGAGCCTTTTGGAGGGTGTTCTAGCTTTTCTCCCTCTAACGGCATGTTTTTAAGTCCATGTCTAGATATTTTCAAATTATCATCGTATTCTCCAATCGGTGGTCCCTTAACCACGTGATCAGTTCTTGTAAGTTACATTGGTCCAGTGCAAGGTGTTCTCGCCTCTCACAGGGCCGTATGGGGAGTGTTATGGGTTTTCGCCCTCTAATGACATGTTTTCAGGCCTAAATCTGGATATTTTAAAAATTATCAACATATTGTCAAAATGGGGGGTCGTGACCAAGAGATTAGTTCTTGCAAGTTACATTGGCCCCGTGCGAGGTGTTCGCACCTCTCACGAGGCCATTTGGGGGTTGTTATGTATTTTCACCCTCCAATGGCATGTTTTTAAGCCCGTCTTTAGATACTTTAAAATTTTCATCATATTCTCAAAATGGGGGCCCCGCATTCCCTTGACTAAGTGATAATCTCCTACGAGTTATGTTAGTCCCGTGCGAGGTGTTCGGGCTCTCACAGAGCCTTTTGGGGGGTGTTTTGGGTTTTTCCCTCTAATGACATATTTTTAAGCATGTCTAGATTTTTTCAAATTATTATCATATTCTCAAACCGAGGGTACCTTTACCAAGCGATTAGTTCCTGCGAGTTATAATGGTCTCGTGCGAGGTGTTCACGCCTTTCACATGGCTGTTTAGGGGATGTTTTAGGTTTTCTCCATCTAACGGTATGTTTTTAAGTCTAAGTCTAGATATTTTTAAATTGTCATCATATTCACTAATCGGGGGTCTCGAGACCATGTGGTCAGATCTAGCGAGTTACATTGGTCCCTTACGAGGTATTCCCACCTCTCACGGGGCCGTTTGGCTAGGGTTTTGATTTTTCACCCTGTAAGGGTATGTTTTTAAGCCTACGTCTATCTATTTTCAAATTGTTGTCATATTATCAAACCAACCATAGAGTCAGTTCGTGCGAGGTATATTGGTCCTACGCGAGGTTTTCTCACCTATCACGGTGCCGTTTGGTGGGTCTATTGGATTTTCTCCCTCAAACGGCATGTTTTTCATCCCAAGTCTAGATATTTTTAAGTTATAATCATATTCTCAAATGGGAAGTCCCGTGACCTTGCAGTCGGTTCCTACATGTTACATTAGTCTCGTGCGAGTTATTCCAGCCTCTCACGGGGCCGTTTTGGGGTGTTTTGGGTTTTCTACCTCTAACAACATATTTGCAAGCCTAAGTTTAGATATTTTGAAACTATCATCATATTCTAAAATCGAGGTTCCCATGACCACGTGGTCAGGTCCTCAAGTTACATTAGTCATGTGCGAGGTGTTCCCACCTCTCACAGGGACGTTTGGGGCGTGTATTTGGTTTTCGCCCTCTAATGGCATGTTTTAAGACTAAGTCTTGTTGTTTTCAACTTATCATTATATTCTGAAACTGGGAGTCCCGCGAGCACACGATCATTTCCAACAAGTTACATTGTCCCGCGCAAAGTGTTCCCACTTCTCACAGGGCCGTTTATGTGGTGTTTTGGGTTATCCCTCTAGCGACATGTTTTTAAGCCTAGATCTAGACATTTTAAAATTATCATGGTGTTCTAATACATGGCATCCTCTGACCACGCTATAAGTTCCTGCGAGTTACATGAGTTTTGTGGGAGGTGTTCCCGCCTCTCACGGGGTCATTTGGTGGGTGTATTCAATTTTCGCTGTCTAACGACATGCTTTTAATCCTAAGTCTAGATATTTTCAAATTATAATTGTATTCTCAAACTGGGGGTCCCACGACCATGCTGTTAATTCCTCCGAGTTACATTAGTCTCATGCAAGGTGTTCTCGTCTTTCAAGGGGACATTTTTGGGGTGTTTCAAGTTTTCGCCCTCTAACGGCATGTTTTAATCCTAAGTCTAGATATTTTCAGATTATCATTATATTCTCAAACTGGGGGTCCCGTGATCATGCGATTATTTTCTGCAAGTTACATTGGTCCCATGCGAGGTGTTCCTCCCTCCCACAGGGCCGTTTGGGGCGTGACTTGCATTTCTACCCTCTAATGGCATGTTTTTATGCCTAAGTCTAGATATTTCATAATTATCATCATATTCTCAAACTGGGGGTCCCTTGACCATGCGGTTAGTTCCTGCGAGTTAAATGATCATGTGCGTGGTGTTCTCGCCTCTCACAGGGCCCTTTGGGGGGTGTTTTGGGTTCCTCCCTCTAACGGCATGTTTTTAAGCCTAAGTCTAGATATTATCAAAATTATCATCTTATTATGCAATCAGGGGTCCCGTGATCTAGCGATCAGTTCCTGCGAGTTGCAATGGCCTTGTGCAAGGTGTTTACACCTCTCACGGGGCCGTCCAGGGGGGGTTATGGATTCTTGACCTCTAACGGCTAGTTTTTAAAACCAAGTTTAGATATTTTCAAATTATCATCATCTCTCAAAATGGGGGTCCCTTGACCAAGCAGTCAGTTCATGTGAGGTACATTGGTCCCGTACGAGGTGTTCGAGCCTCTTATTAGGAATTTTGGGACGTGTTTTTGGTTTTTTCCCTCTAACAGCATGTATTTAAGCCTAAGTCTCGATATTTTGAAATTATCATCATATTCTCAAACTTGGGGTCCCTTGATAATGCGATCAGTTTCGACAAGTTACACTAGTCTTGTGCAAGGAGTTCGCACCTCTCAAAGGGCTGCTTGGGGGGTGTTTGGGTTTTTCTTCCTCTAACGGTATGTTTTTAAGACTAAGTCTATATAATTTCAAAGTATTATCATATTCACAAATCGGGGGTCCCTAGATCATGCGGTCAGATCCTTCCAGTTACATTGGTCCCGTGTGAGGTTTTCCCACCTCTCACGGGGCCGTTTAGGTTTATTTTTTAGTTTTTGACCTCTAACAACATATTTTTAAGCCTAAATCTATATGTTTTAGAATTATCATCATGTTCCCAAATCGGGTGTCTCGTGACGATGGGTCAGTTCCTACGGGTTATATTGGTCCCGTGCGAGGTGTTCGCATCTCATGAGGCCATTTGAGGGGTGTTTTGGATTTTGCCTTCTAATGACATGTTTTTAATCCTAAGTCTTGATATTTTCAAATTATGATCATATTCTCAAACCGGGGATCCCATGACCACACAGTCAGTTCCTACGAGTTATATTCATCATGTGCGAGGTGTTCGCGCCACCCACGAAGCCGTTTGGGTGTGTTTTGGATTTTCACCTTCTAAGGCCATGTTTTTAAGCCTAAGTCTAGATATTTTCAAACTATCATCATATTTTTGAACCGGGGGTCCTTTGGCCACGCGGTCAATTCCAAGGAGTTATATTAGTCCCATATAAGGTTTTCGTGCCTCCACGGGGCCGTTTGGGGTGTGTTTTTAGTTTTTTCCCTCTAAAGGTATATTTTTAATCCTAAGTCTACATACTTTCAAATTATTGTCATATTCCCAAACTGGGGGTCTTGTGACCATGCAGTCAATTCCTGTGAGTTACATTGCTCCCGTTCGAGGTGTTCCCGCCGTTTGGAGGGTGTTTTGGGTTTTCAACCTCAAACGGACTATTTTTAAGCCCAAGTCTATATATTTTAAAATTATCATCATACTCTTAAATCGGGTGTCCCGTGAGCGCGCAATCAATTCTTGCGAGTTACATTGGTCCCATGCGAGGTGTCCGTGCCTCTCACGGAGCCGTTTGGGGGATATTTTGAGTTTTTGCCTTCTAATGGCATATTTTTAATCCTAACTCTAGATATTTTCAAATTATCATTATATTCCCAAAACGGGGATCCCGTGACCATTCGGTCAGTTCCTGCGAGTTACATTGGTCACGTGCGAGGTGTTTCCTCCTCTAATGGGGCCGTTTGGGTGGTGTTTTAGATTTTCACCCTCTAACGGCACGTTTTTAAGCCCAAATCTTGATATTTTCAAATTATTGTCATATTCTTAAATCGGGTGTCCCGTGACCACATTGTCAGTTCCTGCAAGTTACATTGGTCCCGCGCGAAGTTTTTGCGCCTCTCACAGGGCCATATGGTGGTGTTTGGGGTTTTTTCCCCTCTAACAGCATATTTTTAAGCCTAAGTCTAGATATTTTTAAATAATCTTCATATTCTCAAACTGTGGGTCTCGTGACTATGCGATTAGTTCCTATGAGTTACATTGGTCCCGTACGAGATTTTCCCGCCTCTCTCGGGGCCGTTTGGGGGGTGTTTTGAGTTTTCACCCTCTAATGACATATTTTGAAGCTTAAGTCTAGATATTTTATAATTATCATCATATTCTCAAACTGGGGGTCCTTGACCATGCGGTCCATTCTTGCGAGTTACATTGGTCCCGTGCGAGGTGTCCGCACCTCTTACAGTGCTGTTAGGAGGATGTTTTGGGTTTTCTCCCTCTAAAGACATGTTTTTAAACCTATGTCTAGATATTTTAATATTATCATCATATTATCAAATCGGGGGTTCCTATGACATCTTAGATAACACGTAGGCTTCCCAGATTCTCCTGCCATCACTCTCCAATTGATGTCATCTTCGCAAAACTCTGGCGCTCTAAAAATTTGCAACACTCTTGACCTCCAAATAGTTACATACGAGGTGTTCGTGCCTGTAGTGATTCCATTTGGGTGTTATTGGGGATGGCCACCCCTTCGTGACACGTTTTCAAGCCTAAGTGTGACTGTTTTTAAGAATATATGGTGAATGCATTCAATGTGTATATATCCGTCCATTCGGTATTAGTTTTTAGGAACCTATGAATTTTTTCATGTGGCCAATTAGGAGGAAGGGTATCTATGATTGATGTTTATATATCCCTGACATGAACTCGGAATTCCATCTTTTTAAATTTGTTGACAAGATTCAATTTTATGTTCATATGGCACGAGACTTCGCAGTCTATGTCAATGCTCTCGGTACGCATTTGTATCCATAACGAGTGGATTTTTTTTTGCCTTCTTCAATAACATCACCAAGGTTAGGGCTACGTCGGGATTATGTGTGTGAAATATATTTTCTATAAAGTCATCCCAATTTTCTGGTAGGGAAAATAGAAAACGATCAAAGAGGTAATTTTTCTGGAGATTAACTCCATGATTTACAACGTAGTTAAATTATTCGAACTTTTTTTTCATACCAATAAATAGGAGTACCCTCTATATGGCGCACTAATAAAATAGTTATGTGTGCGTTCCAATTGCAACCTCTCCCACTCTTGTTGCCAGTGATTATCACCTTGCCTCATTTTTCATGAGAAAAGTATACGAGAGCATGAATATGAGCCCTAGGGTTAACTGGTCTAATTAATTAATAACTATAAATTCAAACATATGACGTACAACAATATATTAGTTTGATAAAGATTTTAATTCATCACTGCCCTTCTCTTAACCCCTTGCATTTTTAATCCCATCGATGTTAAATCCCAACAATAACACGGGAAGTGGGTGAATGTCAAATTGACAAGTACGTACATTATGAGTCATTAAAATTTTAGGACATTAACACATTGGGGTCCACTAGTTCTTCATATTTACTAATTCGGCTATGCCAGTTCTCGTATTTACTCACTGGGGTCCACTAGTTCTTTTCTTTTAATATTTTAATAATTATTTTTTTTCCATTTAGTTAAGATCCGTTTTAAATTCGCCCTCCTATGTATAGTAGAGTTACTAAAATTGAAAAGTCAAAAACCCAAACCAATGGATGGATAGTCCTTCAATACCATACCCCTACATCTCGAGTATATAACCCCAAATATAATATTATAATATGCATATAACCCACAACACGGTAGACGTGATTTTTTTTTACTTATTAAAAATCCATTTCATTATTTTTTATCAAAAAATCTAATGTCTAGAGTTTTGACCAATATTTTGTCAAAAAAATAGCCCCCAATACATTGTTTAGGGTTTATTGATTTATACATCCCCTTTTCTTTTAAAAAAAATAACTATACAGACATATGCACACATACCATACCCCTACACCCAGAGTATATAATCCCTAATATAATATGACGATATACATAATTTTTTTTTACTTATTAAAATCCATTTGATTATTTTTGTCAAAAAAGTATAATGCCTAAGGTTTTGAACAATATTTTGTCAAAACAATAATCCCCAATATAATATATAGGGTTTATTGATTTATACATCCACTTTTCTTGAAAAATAATTATATACACACATACACACACATGTATACACTGAACACGAAAATACACATATACACACACATACATAAAAAGACACACATAAAACATTAGGGTTTAATAAACATATACATACATACCCAGACATATACACAGAAATACACACATATATACAAAACATTAGGGTTTAATAC
Source organism: Sambucus nigra (assembly GCA_949130495.1). NCBI lineage: Eukaryota > Viridiplantae > Streptophyta > Magnoliopsida > Dipsacales > Adoxaceae > Sambucus > Sambucus nigra. The sequence continues at coordinate 480,294,014 of OX422219.1, forward strand.
AAAATATATACAAAACTTTAGGTTGCCTTTGAGAATGAGGGAGAGTGCCGAAATTGCCGAGCTTGGGAGAGATAGACTGTCAAGATTGAGAGAGGGAAAAGAAGGTTTAAGGCGGGAAATGAAATGAGAGAGCTGGTGTTTTTATTATAAGAACACTGGTCACAACCTAGGTTCGTGACAAACCACCATGACCCTTTAAAAATTTGAGTAAGCAACAAGATGGCCATGGTATATAGCACTGACCCATGCATTAAGATGGTCACGTCCCGAAACCGTGACCCATTACCTATGTATTCTGGCCTAGGTTATGGCCTTTATCTGTGAGCCTACCGCGACCGAACGTGGAGGGAACTTTTGTGCAATGTTGGTGCCATGATGGTCACGGACCAAAACCCTGACCCACAATGGTTATAGATTTGATCAGTAACCAATTCGAAGTGAATCCATGACCACACTGGGTCATGGATATGGTCAACCCATACTTGTTATTTACTACACACTTAGTAAATTTATTCTGTAAATATTAATCATAATATCTCTCCCGATTATTATTTAATAAACACACACAATATTTTATTTAATTAACTTACCACACATGTGTAATTAAAAATACCCAGATTAATTAAATTCTAAATGCTAAACAATACGGGTGTTACATAATTCCCCCTTACAAACGAATTTCATCCATGAAATTTGGACGTACCAGTGGTAAATAATGTTGGATATTTCTCCCGCATATCGTCCTACTGCTCCCAAGTTGACTCGTCAACATTATGATGTCCCCACTGAACTCGAACCGAGGGCACCACCTTAGAGCACAACTTACACTCACTACGATCAAGTATATCTACTAGTTTATCCTCGTTGGATACATCTATCTGTAAGTATATCTCCTCTAATGGAACATGGCAATAAGCCCTCTCGCTCCTTTGGTACCTCTTCAGCGATAACACGTGGAACACGTTGTGAATCTGCTGCAAGTGCTCTAGTAAGCCTAGAATATATTTAAATGGTCCCACCCACTTAATAAATAGAAAAGGTCCCACATATCTCAGTTCTCGATTCCCTTTCTTTTCGAACATCATGACTCCTTTTATAGGATACACCCGTACCAAAACTTGGTCACCAATCTCCAACTCTATGTGCCTCTTATCTGCATCAGCATAACTCTTCTACCTATCCTGAGCTATACGGAGGTGCCCTCGAATCAGTACAATCATGACATTCGTATCAAGAATCATATCAAGCCCTATCAGTTTGTTGTTCCCTAACTCTAACCAACAAGCGGGTGAATGACAAGATTGTTCAACTAGTGCCTCAAATGGTGTCATGCCAATGGTGAGCTGGTAGGAGTTACTATAGGCAAACTCCGCCAATGAAAAGTACTGATCCCATTGTCACCTAAAGTCGAGTATACACATCCCCATCATATCCTCTAACATCTAATTAACTCGATCCATCTGTCCATCTGTCTGTGAATAATACGCGGTATTCAAATGCAAATATGAGCCCATATCCTCCTAAAAACTCTGCCAGAAGTGGAACACAAAAATCATGTCCCAATCCGACACAATATTAATCAGAATCCCGTGTTGCCTCACTATCGCTACAACAAACAACTATGCGTACTACCCCATCTCAAAATCTGTACAAACTGGTAGAAGTTGGGCCACTTTAGTCAAACGGTCCACTATCACCAGACGGAGTCATAACCTCTTTGTGAAGTCGGTAACTCGATAATGAAATCCTGATAGATACTCTCCCACTTCCACATTGGGGTCTTTAGTGACTGCAACATCTCCGTCGGTCTTTAGTTGTCTACTTTCACTAGCTGGTAGGTAACACACGTTGAGACAATCTCCGCTATGTCACACTTTATCCCCGACCACTAGTACTACCTATGCATATCCTGGGATGTAACACAAACCTCGAGCCCTGGAACTCTATCATCACTGCATGTTTCAAATTCGAATCCTATAAAAACAACGAGTCTCTCATTAAAGCACAAGCCTCCCTCATAAATAATTGGATAAGACTCCTCCCCCTTTGTTAACAACTAGCGTACCCTCTCCTTATAGAACTGATCCCCTGCCTGTGCTTTCACCACCCGCATAATAATCTCGGGAGTGATTTCTAATATGGACATACAAGATCCAGAGATCTCATCGTCATGTCGAAGCTCCCTCCACTTTGCCTGCCAAACTCTGTTATCTCCCTAGTAGGCCATCGGCTTAATGCATTCACCACAATGTTAGCCTTCCTAAGATGATAAAGAATATCAAACTGGAATCCTTCATAAACACTAACCATCTCATCTACCTCATATTCAGATCCTTCTGTGTGAATAGGTACTGAAGTGATTTATGGTCTGTGAACAAGCTAAATTTCTCCTCTAGAAGGTAATCCTCCAAATCCTCAAGCCAAACACAACCTCTGTTAGATCAAGTCCCTGTATTTGTGAGATGCATAATCTATATCCCTCTCCTCCTACTATAGTACACCTCCAATTCCCTGTAAGGATGCATCTGTATAAACACGGTACTCCACTACTCTTCTAGGTAATGCAAGCACAGGTGCTGAAGTCAATTTGTCCTTTAGCTCATCTAAAGCTAACGGGCAGTGGTCATCCCAAACAAACGGCACACCCTTATGAGTCAAGTTCATTAACGGACTCGTAATCTTTGACAAACCTTTAATAAAGCGGCGATAGTATTCTATCCACCCCAAAAACTACAAACCTCGGTCCGTGTCGTGGATTATCCCCACTCCCTCACCATCGATACCTTACTCGAATCAATAGCAATGCCCCTATCGAACATAATATGGCCCAAAAAATGTACCTCTCATAGCCAAAATCCACACTTCTCAAATTTGGCGTACAATTAATGGTCCCATAACATCTGTAAAACCATACGCAAATGTTATGCGTGCTCATACTCTTAAAGAGAGTAAACCATAATATTGTCTTTGAATACGAACAAAAAATGGTCAAGAAACTATCTGAAACCCCGCTTCATAAGATCCATGAACACTACTTGCGCATTGGTTAACCCAAATGGCATAACCGTAACTCGTACAATCCATACCATGTCAGGAAAAAGTTCTTAGGAACATCATTCTCTCGAATGCACAACTAATGATACCCGATCTTATTTTTATCTTGGATAAGTACGTTGGTCCTCTCAGCAGGTGAAACAGGTCATCGATCCGAGGCAATGGATATTTATTTCAAATCGTGACCTTGTTCAGCTCCCTGTAATCAATACATAGACGAAGTGACGCATCCTTCTTCTTGATGAACAAAACTAGCGCACCCCATGGTGATGTACTCGCTCGAATGAAACCCTACTCTAGAAGCTACTAAATCTTTTCCCTCAACTCCCACATCTTTGAAAGAGCCATGGGATAATGTTCCTGGGCAATCGGTCCCTTACCCGGTGCTATGTTAATGAAAAATTCAATCTCCTTACTGGGTGGCAATTCGAGTATCTCCGAAACACTTCCTCGAACTCCCTCACCACTGGAATAGAATCCAAAAAGACAACCACCTCCTTACTATAGTACAGGTGTGTTCTCAAACCTCCCTCATGAAGAGGCATTGCCACAAGTATCATCTAAAGCCCTGAAATAAAAAACATAATGGTCCTCCCGAAGCTATCCACCATCACTCGGTACCCTGCTAACCAGTCCATGACCAAGATTACATCATAACCCTCCATATCAAACACTAGAAGGTCACCGGATAAACATAGTCTCCCAGCGTCAATATCTACACCCCTACAAATTGAGTGTATAAGTGACCCATTTCCTAAAGGTGACTCTACACACATCAGGAGACTGTTGGTTGTCTCTAGTAGACCAGTTGTGCATGAAAATCTGGTAGCTATAATTATGTGTGATATCCAACTAAATCCTACCCTCATACCTGTGAATAAGAAATGTATCCTCGACTGTTGGTAGTGCCTGCGGTTCCTACGATAAGACTACATCCCAAAAATTATATATACATACATACTGTAGCTACCAATACTGTTGTTGGGTTGGTGCTATAGGGGTAACTGTTCCTGCTGCCCCTGCTAGGCACCCTGCAGTAGTACTATCCTGTTGTGGGAAGTCTCTCCTCTTGCGACCCATTTGTCCCCATGTAAGGGCAATTTACCAATTCAGTCAATTTGTAGTGTTGGCTCAATTCTGGACAAAACTATTTGAGTCATAGGATAGATGTTTGTACCAATAAAGTTTATGATGTTTGAAGAGTTGAAGATGTAGCGGCCAAGAATTTAAAGTTTTATCCTTGCCGATTTCCATGTCAAGTGTATACGTCATGAACATTTGGATTCCAAGGTCTCTAAAAGGTATAAATGAATTAAAAATATATACATATGGACTTGGAATACATTTTTGGTGTTATTTTATTTTTCTTTAAGTTGAAAATGGATTTTTATTTTTTAAAAGAAAAATAAATTTTTCTGAATTCTTGTTCGAAGTTCATTCAAACGAAGTCGTTTGAACGAGATATTTAAAGAACTTCTAACGAATTTTGTTTTGATTTATCTAAATTCTCAATAAAAGGTAGTTCGAACGATTTCATTCGAACGAGATATAAACGACCTTCTAACGACATTTCAGCCTTTTCTCGCTAGAAAGTTTGTTCGAACGAAGTCGTTCGAACGACCTGGGAGTAGTTTTTGATAGTTTTGTTTTCCCATCCATTTTCCCCGCTATTTTTTACCAGCTTTAAGTGGACGGAAGGGTATTTTTTGGAAGTGAATTTTTCCAATTCTACCAAGTGCTTTTGAGAGCAAAAAAACTTTACAAAAAGTCCCTGTTTTTGTGTTAAGACTTCAATAACAAATCTCAACAAAAAATACATGTTTACACCCATGTTTTAATTTAAATACAAGTTTCATATATAAATATTTTTCTTGGAGATTGTTTGGCATTGGGCTTCTTTACTGTAAAAGGCGATAGTTTGGATTCCTTACCTACCACAAAAAGGAGATCTTTTTTATTACGGCTTTCTCAAACGGTGAAAGGCACCATGTGTGCATTTTCATAAGGAGTGCTCATGGGTATTCCTAGGCTGACGGAACTGCGGTTCGTGTGGAGTTGCTGCGAAATTCCATCGCTAATTTAGGTTGCGGCTTATGTGGTTTTTCTGAGTTTAATCCATTGCGGATTTCACTTGTAATCAATGTGAGTATTATTTATGAAATAAAGGTTTTACCCGAAAGGGGTTTTTCCATGAAATTTGTATGTCAGCAATTATTTATGTTGGTTTGATTTATCCACACATAGTTGCATATTTTAGGGCTGAATAAATTTGGTTTAAAAATTGACACCGATTAAATAAGATTAACTTGAAAATTTACAAATTTAGCTTAATCAGTATCACACATACGAGTTTTACACAAACTCATTAAAAAACTCCATTTTAATTTTCTCTCCCCCTTTGTGTTTTATCGAAATAGACAAAAAGACAAAGAAGTAAAACAATAGGTATAAAGAACAAGGCATCACGACTACCAAACACACCAACTATTTTTGAAATTTTCAATTTTTTAAAAAAAATGACATATTACAAAAATAGCATACAAACAACCACACACACGTGACGCAAAATACTTAAGTCGAACACACTAGCATAGTGTAGATGTGTTCAAACGCCTAGAATGGAATGAAGGGGTGTGAACTAAAACAAATGAATTATAACCCAAACACTCGAAAATGTTCAGGAAGTTCTAATCAACCGCTAAACTTTTCAAAATAAAGCATTAGCCTTTCGTGACAAATAAATTTGAACTTGATTGAACAAAACAAACACAATGCACACAAGCCTATAATTTTAATTATTCTACAAATACATAGCATCATGACAAAATAACCTCAACTAGGATACGTTGTCATTGTGCGAACCTGCTGATATTTTCATCTAAACTCCTTCAAAATATATCTTTCTTTTTCTTTTGAATGAATATATCAAACTTAACAAGCTGGCCCATTTTTGGCATATTATTCTTTTTATTGCCATAATTTTTCTTCGGCTCTTATAAACGGTGGCTTTCACGACGAGACAATTTTACACTCTCACAAACCTTTCTCGTGTACTCATCATTTTTTAATTCAAAATAAAATCCTCACGGTAAACGGTTCTTACATGCACAAATCCTCCATAGTCAAATAAATATGTAAATGACAAGATTGATAAGAGAACATCTCACCAAACTCAAATGTACATCATGAAGTCAAGATCTAATAAGCTCGTGCATGTGTGTCTATAGGCATCAACAAAGTCAAATACATAAAGAAAATCAATGTCGAAAATACTCCATAAACATGGTTAAGCTCAATTCAAGCATTTAAAATCATAACCAAATGTCCTAGTCACATAAAAATTGCGTAATGAATTGGTTTCAAGCACACCAATCATCCACACTGAATGTGTGAAACTAAAATACACAAAGAACCGGAAATTTTTTTGACTTTTCATAATATTTTTCAAAAAATAAAATCTTTTTTTATTTTTCAAAAAATATATAAACCAAAAATCCTTTTGAATTTCTCCATAATTTTTCAAACCCAAAATTTCAATACAAAAATCACATGTCAAAACACTAGAAAAAATATATATCATGAAACCACAACTAGTGTATGACAAAAATCATGCAAGCAATCAATGATATGAAATAACAAGAGACGCATCATCTGCAAGCATGTGAGAATCAACACGTCTAAAATCTAGTGTCTCTAAAAGTGATTTCCTAATCCAAACGGATGTGACACAACGACACGGGGATTTGGGTACCAACAAAACACTAGACTTCTACTTCCTAGGACCTCTTCCAAGATCAAAACAATATCTCCTAAGGTGACCTTTCCGATCACAATGTGAACATATGAAAATGGGAGGAATGTTACCTCTAGTTTGATCTTTTCTACTGTCCTTGATATTTGTTGACACTATAAAACAAATAATGGTCTTGGGATTAGCAACAGAAGAATTATGAACATGTGAGACATTACCATTACTACTAACACTACTCGAGTCTGGCAATCATCTTTTAACACCAAAATTTTAGACTCCAGCAAAGAATTTGATTCTTCCAAAATTAGGGATTCCTTCTCTAAATTTTCAATTATTCCTGGAAGGTAATCACGCTCACCCTTAAAATAACCACACTTATCCCTAACTGTCTCTTCTCATGCCACAATCGATAATGATATTTTCTTCCTCTTTGTCACAAACACAAACCCAAGAACATTTAAAGTCGTCCAATTCTTTTTCTAAGAATAGTACTCTATCGTCACCCTCCTTTTTGGACAATATTAAAGCATCAAAGTCATGATCCAAAGCAACAAACTTATCACAATAAAATCTCTTTGATTTTGAGCCGTTTGCAAAAAAATGACATATTACAAAAATACCATACAAAATACCACAACACGCGACACAAACTTCATATGTCGTACACACTAGCATACTATCGATGTGTTCAAACGTGTGGAATGGAACGAAGGGGTGAGAACTAAAGCAAAATAATTATAACCCAAACCCTCGAAAATGTTCAAGAAGTTATAACCAACCGCTAAACTTTTCACAACTAAGCATTAGCCTTTCGTGACAAATAAATTTGAACTTAATTGAACAAAACAAACACAATGCACACAAGCCTGGAATTTTAATGATTCTTCAAATCAATAGCGTCATGAAAAAATTAGCTTAACTAGGATACATTGTCATTGTGCAAACCCGTTGATATTTCCATCAAAGTCCCTCAAAATATATCTTTCTATTTCTTTTGAATGAATATATTAAACTTAACAAATTCGCCCATTTTTGCATATTATTCTTTTTATTGCCTTAGTTTTTCTCAGTCTCTTTTAAAAGGTGGATTTCATGATGAGTCAATTTTACACTCTTCCATCTCTTTCCTGTGCACTCACCATTTTTTAATTCAAACCAAATGCCTCACGATAAACGATTATTACATGCACCAATTTTCCATGGTCAAATAAACATGTAGATGACAAGATTGACAAGAGAACATCTCACCAAGCTCAAATGTACATCATGAAGTCAAGATCCAATAATCTCTTGCATGTGTGTCTATAGGAATCAACAAAGTTGAATCCATAAAGCAAATCAATGTCGAAACAACTCCATAGACATGGTTAAGATCAATTCAAGCATTTAAAGTCATAACAAAATGTTCTAGTTGCACAAAAATTGCATAGTGAATTGGATACAAACACACCAATATGTCACACCGAATGTCTAAAACTAAAATATACAAAGAACCGAAAATCTTTTCGACTTTTCAAAATATTTTTAAAAAAGAAAATCTTTTTGTATTTTTTCAAAATTTTTCCAACCCAAAAATTCAATACAAGAGGTACATGTCAAAGCACTAGCAAAAAATATATCATGAAACCACAACTAGTGTATGACAAAAAACATGCAAGCAATCAACTATATGAAATAGCAAGAGACTCATCATGTGCAATCATGTGAGAATAAACACGTCTAAAATCTAGCGTATCTAAAAGTGATTTCCTAATCCAAATGGATGTGACACGACGACTTGGGGATTTGGGTACGAACAAATCACTAGACTTTGAATTCCTAGGACCTCTTCCAAGATCCAAACAATATCTCCTAAGGTGACCTTTCCTATCATAATGTGAACATGTGAAAATGGAATGAATGTTACCTCTAGTGTGATCTTTTCTAAGGTCCTTAGGATTTTTTGGCCCTCTAAATCTAATAATGGTATTGAATTTGGCAACGGAAGCATTAGGAACATATGAGCCATTACCATTACTACTAACACTACTCGAGTCTGGAAAATCATCTTTTAAAATAAAAAATTTAGACTCCAACAAAGAATTTGATTTATCCAAAGGGATTCCTTCTCTAAATTTTCAATTATTCCTGGAAGGTTATCACGCTCCCCCTTAAAATAAGCACACTTATCCCTAAGAGTCTCTTCTCATGCCACAAAATCAATAAATATATTTTTGTCCTCATTGGCACAAACACAAACCCTAGAATTTTTAAAGTCCTCCAATTATTTTTCTAAAAATAGGACTCTATCATCACTCTCCTTTTTGGACAATATTAAAGCATCAAAGTCATTGTCCAAAGCAGCAAACTTCTCACGATAAAAATCTCTTTGATTTTGAACCATTTGCAAAATATCCGTAGAGGATTTAAAACAAAATTTTAATTCCTTTTGCAAACAACAAATTCAAACTATTTATATCGTCAAAATAAGGAGAATCCATCAAGAGAAAAAAAAACACAGAAGAGATGGAAAAAACACAATCACCCAAAGAGCGGTAAACAAGATCAAATGCAATAACTTAGCGTAACTCGCTCTGATACCAATTTTAGAATGTCCGTTGCTCGCAAAGGGTGATTTCAGCAAAAATTACGACACCAAATGTAATTGTACATAAACGACTATTCAATTGATTTTATCTTGTTTACCCTAAACATGCATCTGTGGGTAAAAAAAATAAAGCAAACCATGCAAATACGCCACGGTCCATATGAGGAAAAAAAATCTTTCAGGTAAAACCTTTCATTTCACTATAAACTGAAAATCAAAACTTACACAGAAATCTATAATGGATCAACACATAGAAAATCCATAAGAACCGCAACTCTAAATCAACAAGGAGAACCCTCAAGTCATCCCAATGACCGCAGTTGTCGTCGTCATCAGCCCAGTACCTCTTTCAAGTGGTGCCTAGCCATCCATGGAGTGTCTCTCCACAAGGTGTATGCAAATAGATACAAACAATCTAGGGTTCTAAACTAATTCACAAGAATCATATTCAATGATGCTTTGTTTGTTAATTAAAAAGTGTTTTGACACACAAAACTTAAATGAACTTTTGAACAGAATATGCAGTATTGGTTTCGTCAAAAGTCTTAGAAAAAGTGAACCACGCACAGGTAACTATACTAATAAAAAATTACTTAAGGTTGTGGCTTGTTTGAAAGAAAAGGGACGTCTCTCGAATGAGAAACACATGTCGCTAGAGCGACACTTCGTGCGACAGGGATTTGTCTCTTGAACGACACTTAGCGTTGCTCGAACGATGCAAGCGACAAAAAATATTTCGCCTCAATACTTAGCCAATTCTGTTATAGGAAAATCATAACAGTTTTGAACGAAAAACAATTCATGAAAAACAGTTCTGCTAAACAAAAACTCTTATAAAAACTTTATAAATGAGTTTTACAAAAAAAAATAGTTTATAATAGTTTATTTTTTGCAAGCAAAAAAAATCATGTTCAACTTTTTTATGAAAAATAAACATCCTAAATATAATTCCATAAATTAATCCAAACACTAAATTCGTTTTATACCTTTTGGGATGTCGAGAAGTCTTCAAACTTTAGAGATCTTTGTGTTCGGTTCGTCTTCATATTGTGCAACAATGTCCAATGGTATACGCCAAACTAGCCTAAAGTTATGCTATGAACATTATTGAAAAACATATTCTTATAGGCGATCAGTTCCTGCGAGTTACATATTGATCTAGTGCGAGGTGTTCGCACTTCTCAAGGGGGCGTTTGGGAGGTGTTTTGGGTTTTCCCCCTCTAACGGTATATTTTTTAGCCTAAGACTAGATATTTTGAAATTATCATCATATTCTCAAACCGGGTGTCCCTTGACCATGCAATATGTTCCTGCGAGTGACATTGCACCTGTGTGAGGTGTTCCTACCTCTCACGTGGCATTTTTGGGGTATTTTGGGTTTCTTCCCTCTAAAGGCATATTTTTAATCCCACGTATAGATATTTTCAAATTGGCATCATATTCTCAAAATAGCGATCCCATCACCACGCGGTCAGTTCCTACAAGCTACATTGGTCATGTGTGAGGTGTCCATGCCTCTCATGGGGCCATTTAAGGGGTTTTTGGGTTTTCTCCCTCTAATGGTATATTTTTAACCCCGAGTCTAGATATTTTCAAATTATTATCATATTCTAAAACTGGGGGTTCCGTATCCATGCGGTCAATTCCTTCGAGTTACATTGGTCCTGTGCGGGGTGTTTGCGCCTCTTACCGGGCCATTTATGATTTTTGCCCTCTAATGGCAGGTTTTTAAGCTTGAGCCTAGATATTTTGAAATTATAATCATATTGTCAAACCAGGGGTCCCTTCACTACGTGGTCAATTCCTATGAGTTACATTGGTCGCGTGCGAGGTGTTCCTACATCTCATTGGGCCCCTTCGAGGGTGTTTTGGCTTTTTACCCTCTAACGGCATGTTTTTAAACCCAAGTTTAGATATTTTAAAATTTTCATCATATTCTCAAAACGGGGGTCCTGTGATCACACGATCAGTTCATACGAGTTACATCAGTCACATGCGAGGTGTTCGCGCCTCTCATGGGACCGTTTAGGGGGTGTTTTGGGTTTTCTCCCTCTAACGGCGTGTTTTTAAGCACCAGCCTAGATATTTTCAAATTATCATCATATTCTAAAATCGGGGTCCCCGTGTCAATACGGTCAGTTCCTATGAGCTACATTGGTCCCGGGCGAGGTGTCCGCACCTCTCACGGGGTCATTTAGGTGTTTTGGGTTTTTGCCCTCTAACGGCATGTTTTGAAGCCAAAGTCAAGATATTTATAAATTATTGTTATATTCTCAAATCGTAGATCCTGTGATGATGCGGTTAATACCTTCAAGTTACAATGGGCATGTGCAACGTGTTTATGCTTCTCACAGGGCTATTTTGGGGCTGCTTTGGGTTTTCACCCTCTAACGCCGTTTTTTTAAGCCTAAGTCTATATATTTTTAAGTTATCATCATATTCTCAAATCGGGAGTCCGAGGACCAAGTGGTTAGTTCCTATGAGTTACATTGCTCCCGTGTGAGATGTATGCGCCTCTCACGGGGCCGTTTGGGGCGTGTTTTGCATTTTCTCCCTCTAATGGCATGTTTTTAAGACCAAGTCAAGATATTTTTAAATTATCATCATATTCTCAAATTAGGAATCCCATGACGTCACGGTCAGTCCCTGCTAATTACATTGGCCCCGTACAACGTGCTCGCGCTTCTCACGGGACCGTTTGTGGGTGTTTTGGGTTATCGCCTTCTAATGGCAAGTTTTTACGCCAAAGTCTAGGTATTTTCAAATTATCATCATACACTCAAATCTGGGGTCCCTTGACCACGCGTTCAGTTCCTGCGAGTTACATCGGTCCCGTGCAAGGTGTTCGCGCCTCTCATGGGACATTTGAGGGATGTTTTAGATTTTTCCCTCTAAAGGCATGTTTTTAAGCCCAATTCTAGATATTTCTAAATTATCAAAATTACTCTCAAACATGTGGTCAGTTCCTGCGAGTTACATTGGTCCCGTGCGAGGCGTTCGCACTTCTCATGGGGACATTTAGGGGGTATTTTGGGTTTTTGGACTCTAATGGTATGTTTTTACGTCCAAGCCTAGATATTATCAAATTATCATCATATTCTCAAACCGTGGGTTCCTTGATCATAAGTTCAGTTCCTGCGAGCTACACTGGTCCCGTGCGAGGTGTTCGAACCCCTCACGGGGCCATTTGGGGGTTGTTTTTTATTTTTGTGCTCTAACGCCATGTTTTTAAGCCTAAGTCTAGATATTTTAAAGTTATTATCATATTCTGAAACTGGGGGGTTCCTTGACCACGCAGTTAGTTCCTTTGAGTTAGATTGGTCCTGTGCGAGGTGTTCTCGCCTCTCACGGAGCCGTTTGATGGGTGTTTCGGGTTTTTACCATTTAACGGCATTTTTTAAACCAAGTATCGATTTTTTTTAATTATTGTCAAATTATTAAACCAGGAGTCCAGTGACCTTGCGGTCAGTTCTTACGAGTTACATCGGTCTCGTGCAAGGATTTCACGCCTCTCACGAAGCCATTTGGTTGGTGTATTGGATTTTCGCACTCTAATGGCACGTTTTTAAGCCTAAGTCAAGATATTTTTCAATTAGCATCATATTCTCAAACTGTGGGTCCCTTGAACATGCGATCAGTTCCTACGAGTTACATTGGTCCCATGCGAGGTGTTACTGCCTCTCACGTGGCCGTTTAGAGGGTGTTTTGGGTTTTCGACCTCTAACGGCATGTTTTTAAGCACAAGCCTAGATATTTTCAAATTATCATCATATTCTTAAATCGGGGGTCTCGTGACCATGCCATTAGTTTATGTGACTTATATTGGTCCCGAACGAGGTGTTCGCACCTCTCACATGGCCGTTTGGGTGTGTTTGGGGTTTTCGCAAATCAGGGATCTTGTGACCAGGCGATCGGTTATTGCAAGATAAATTACTCTCGTGCGATGTTGGCGCTTATAACGGGGACATTTGGGAGGTGTTTTGGGTTTTCTCCCTCTAACGGCATGTTTTTAAAGCCAATTATAGATATTTTCAAATTATTGTCATATTCTCGAATCGGGGGTCCCATAACCATGCGATCAGTTCTTGCAAGTTAGATTGGTGTTGCTCGGGGCCGTTTGGGGGTTGTTTTGGGTTTTTGCCCTCTAACGACATTTTTTAAAGCCAACTCTTGATATTTTGAAATTATTGTCATATTCTCAAATCGGGTGTCCAGTGACCATGCATTCAGTTTTTTCCAGTTACGTTGGCCCCGTGTGAGGTGTTCGGGCCTCTCACTGGGCCATTTGGCGGGTGTTTTGGACTTTCGCCCTCTAATGGCATTTTTTCAAGCCTAAGTCTAGATATTTTGAAATTATCATCACATTCTCAAATTGGGGGACCCATGACCACGCGATCAGTTCTTGCGAGTTACATTGGTCCCATGCGAGGTGTTCCTGCCTCTCCCGGGGTTGGGGGTGTTTTGGGCTTTCGCCCTCTAACGGCATGTTTTTAAGCTCAAGTCTAGATATTTTCAAATTATCATCATAATCTTAAATCGGGGATCCCATGACCATGCGATATGTTCATATGACTTACATTGGTCCCGTGCAAGGTCTTCGCGCCTCTCACGAGGCCATTTAGGCGGTGTTTTGGGTTTTCGCCATCTCACGTCGAGTTTTTAGGCCCATGTCGAGATATTTTTAAATTATCATCATATTCTCAAATCGAGGATCCCATGACCACGCGGTCGATTATTGTGAGACAAATTGGTCCCATGCGAGGTGTTAGCGCCCCTCACGGGGCCGTATGGGGGGTGTTAAGGGTTTTTGTCATCTATCGGGATGTTTTTAAGCTAAAGCCGAGATTTTTTTTATTATCATCGTGTTTTGAAATCAGGGATCCCGTGACAATAAAATCGGTTACTGCAAAATAAATCGGTCCACTGCGGTGTTAGCGCCTATCACGGGGACGTTTGCGGCGTGTTTGGGTTTTCTCCCTCGAACGGCATGTTTTTAAACCCAAGTCTAGATATGTTCAAATTATTGTCATATTCTCAAATCATGGGTCCCGTTACCATGCTATCAGTTCTTACGAGTTACATTGGTCCCATGGGGGTGTCTGCGCCTCTCACGGGGCCGTTTGGGGGGTGTTTGTGGTTTTTGCCCTCCAACGACATGTTTTTAAGCCCAAGTCTAGATATTTTTAAATTATCTTCGTATTCTCAAATCGAGGATCCTGTGACCATGCGGTCCGTTCCTGCGAGTTACCTTGATCCCATGCAAGGTGTTCGCGCCTCTCGCGGGGACGTTTAGGGGGAGTTTTAGATTTTTCCCCTCTAAATGTATGTTTATAAGGCCAAGTTTAGATATTTATAAATTATCATCATATTCTCAAACCATGGGTCCCATGACCACGCGATCAGTTCCAGCGAGTTACGTTGGTCCCGTGCGACGCCTCTCACGGGACCATTTGTTGGGTGTTTCTGATTTTCACCCTCTAACACCATGTTTTAAATCCTAAGCATAGATATTTTGAAATTATCATCATATTCTTCTATCGGGGTCCCCTTGACCACACATCAGTTCCTTCGAGGTACATCGGTCTTGTGCGAGGTGTTCCCGCCTCTAACGGGGCTGTTTGGGGGGTGTTCTAGGTTTTTGCCCTCTAATGGAATCTTTTAAAGCCCAATCTCAATATTTTCAAATTATTGTCAAATTCACAAACCGATGGTCCAGTGACCATGTGGTCAATTCTTGCGAGTTACATTGGTCCCGTGCGAGGTGTTCGCGCCTCCCATGGAGCCTTTTGGTGGGTGTTTTCGATTTTTGCCGTCAAACGACGTGTTTTTAAGCCTAAGTCTAAATATTTTTAAATTGTCGTCATATTCTCAAATCAGGATCCCATGACCACACGATCAGTTCCTGTGAGTTATCTTGGTCCCGTGCGAGGTCTCTACGCCTCTCCCGGGGCTGTTTGTGGGTGTTTTCGATTTTTTCCCTCTAACAGCATTTTTTTAAGCCCGAGTCTAGATATTTTCAAATTATCATCATATTCTAAAATTAGAGGTCCCTTGTCCATGCGGTCAGGTCCTGTGAGTTGCATTGGTCCCGTGCAAGGTGTTCGAGCCTCTAAGGGGTCGTTTGGGGGGTGTTTAGGTTTTTCGCCCTCTAACAGAATGCTTTTAAGCTCAAGTTTAGATATTTTCAAATTATCATCGTATTCAAAAATCGTGGGTCCAATGACCACATGGTTAGTTCCAGCGCGTTACGTTGGTCCCGTGTGAGGTGTTCGCGCCTCTCACATGACCATTTGTTGGGTGTTTTGGATTTTCGCCCTCTAAAGCCATGTTTTAAATCCTAAGCATAGATATTTTGAAATTATCATCATATTCTTATACATGGGGCCCCTTGACCATGCAGTCAGTTCCTTCGAGCTACATCAGTATTGTGTGAGGTGTTCCCACCTCTAACAGGGCTTTTTGGGGGGCGTTTTGGGTTTTTTCCCTCTAATGGAATTTTTTAAAGCCAAGTCTCAATATTTTCAAATTATTATCAAATTCTCAAATCAGGGGTCCAGTGACCATGTGGTCAATTCTTGCAAGTTACATTAGTCCCGTGCAAGGTGTTCGCGCCTCCCATGGAGCCGTTTGGTGGGTGTTTTGGATTTTTTCCCTCAAACGGTGTGTTTTTAAGCCCAAGTCTAAATATTTTTAAATTATCATTATATTCTCAAATCGAGATCCCTTGACCACATGATCAATTCCTGCAAGTTATATTGGTCCCGTGCGAGGCCTCCACGCCTCTCCCGGGGCCGTTTGTGGGTGTTTTCGGGTTTTGCCCTCTAAAAGCATTTTTTTAAGCCCGAGTCAAGATATTTTCAAATTATCATCATAGTCTCAAATTGGAGGTCCCTTGTCCATACGATCAGTTCCTATGAGTTGCATCGGTCCAGTGCAAGGTGTTCGAGCCTCCAAGGGAGCATTTGGGGGGTGTTTAGGGTTTTCGCCCTCTAACGGAATGTTTTTAAGATAAATTCTATATATTTATAAACTATCATCATAATCTCAAAACACTAATCCCTTGACCATACAATCAATTCCTATAAGTTACATTGGTCCAGTGCGAGGTGTTCGCACTTCAAACGGAGCCTTTTGGGGGTGTTTTGGGTTCTTTGCCCCCTAACGGCATGTTTTTAAGCCCAAGTCTAGATTTTTTTAAACTATTATCGTATTCTCAAACTGGGGGTCCCATGACCATGCGATTAGTTTCGACGAGTTGCACAGGTCCCGTGCGACGTGTTCGCACTTCTCAGGGCGCCGTTTGGCGGGTGTTTTGGTTTTTTTCCCTCTAACGGCATGTTTTTAAGCCTAAGTGTATATATTTACAAATTATCATCATATTCTCAAATCGGGGGTCTCTTCACCACGCGATCACTATCAGTTAATTACATTGGTCCCGTGCGACGTGTTCAAGCCTCTCATGGGGCCATTTGGGGGGTGTTTTGGGTTTTGGCCATCTAACGGCATGTTTTTAAACCCAAGTTTAGATATTTTCAAATTATCATCATATTCTCAAAATGGGGGTCCCCTGACCACACAATCAACTCCTATGAGTTACATTGGTCCCATGCGAGGTGTTCGCGCCTCTCATGGTGCCGTTAAGGGGTGTTTTGCATTTTTGCCCTCTAATGGCATGATTAAGCCCAAGTCGAGATTTTTTTCATTATCATCATATTCTCAATCGGGGATCTCATGATTATGAGATCAGTTCCTGTGAGTTATGTTTGTCCCGTGCGAGGTGTATGTGCCTCTCACAGGGCCATTTGGGGGGTGTTTTGGGTTTTCTCCCTCTAACGGTATATTTTTAAGCCCGAGTCTAGATATTTTAAAACTATCATCACATTATAAAACCGTTGAACCCTTGCCAATGCGATCAGTTCCTGTGAGTTACATTGGTCCCATGCGAGCTGTTCGCACCTCTCACGGGGCCGTTTGGGGGTGGTTTGGGGGGTTTTCCCTCAAACGTCATGTTTTTAAGCCTAAGTGTTGATATTTTCAAATTATTACAATTTTCTCAAACCGGAGGTCCCTTGACCACACGGTCTGTTCGTGGTTATTACATTGATCCCGTACGAGGTGTTCTCGCCTATCATGCGAGCGTTTGGGGGGTGTTTTGGATTTTTCCCTCTAACGGAATGATTGTAAGCCGAAGTGTATATATCTTTAAATTATCATCATTTTCTCAAATCGGGGGTCTCGGGACCGCGCGGTCAATTCTTGCGACTTACATTGGTCTCGTACGAGGTGTTTGCGCCTCTCACATAGCCGTTCAGGGGGTATTTTGGGCTTTCGCTCGTAACATCATGTTTTTAAGCCCAAGTATAGATTTTTAAATCATTTTCATATTCTTAAATTAGGGATCCCATGACCATGCGGTAAGTCCATGCAAGTTAAATTGGTCCCGCTCGAGGTGTTCGCGACTCTCACGGGGTCGTTTGGGGGGGTAGTTTTCTCCCTCTAACAACACGTTTTTAAGCCAAAGTCTAGATTTTTTTAAATTATCATCATATTCTTAAATTGGGGGTTCCGTGACCACGCGGTCTCTTCCTTCGATTTAAATTTGTCCAGTATGAGGTGTTCTCACTTCTCAGGAGGGTGTTTTAGGTTTTTTCCCTCTAACGGAATGTTCTTAAGCCTAAGTGTAGATAATTTGAAATTATCATCATATTCGTTAATTGGGGTTCCCTTGACAACCTGATCAGTTCCTGGGAGTTACACTGGTCCCGTGCGAGGTGTTCCTTCCTCTCACGGGGCTGTTTAAGGGGTGTTTTGTTTTTTTGCCCTCTAACAACATGTTTTTATAGCCAAGTCTAGATATTTTCATACTATCTTCATATTCTCAAATCGAGGGTCCCCTGGCCATGCGTACAGTTCCTATGAGTTACATTGGTCCCGTGCGATGTATTCGCACCTCTCTCGGGGCCGTTTGAAGGTGTTTTGGGTTTTTGCAGTCTAACGGCATGTTTTTAGGCCCAATTCTAGTTATTTTCAAATTATTGTCATATTCTAAAATCGGGGGTCCCTTGACCACACGGTCAATTGCAGCGAGTCACATGGGTCCTGTGTGATGGGGTCGCGCCTCTCATGGGGTCCTTTGGGGGTGTTTTGGATTTTATCCCTCTAACGACATGTGTCTAAGCCAACGTCTAGATATTTTGATATTATAATCATATTCTCACACCGGCGATCCTTTGACCATGTAGTCAGTTCCTGCGAGTTGGTCCCGTGCGAGGTGTTCTTGCCTCTCACTGGGCCCTATAGGGGTGTTTTGGTTTTTCACCCTCTAATGGTATATTTCTAAGCGTAGATCTAGATATTTTGAAATTATCATCATATTCTTAAATCAGAGGTCCCTTAACCCCAGAATCAGTTCCCGGTAGTTACACCGGTGTGAGGTGTTCCTGCCTCTCACGGGACTGTTGGGGGTGTTTTATTTTTTCTCCCTCTAACAACATATTTTTAAGCACAAGTCTAGATATTTTTAAACTATCATCATATTCTTAAACCGGGGGCCCCATAACCTTGTACTCAGTTCCTACGAGTTACATTTGTCCCGTGCGAGGTGTTCATGCCTCTCACGGGACCGTTTGGGGATGTTTCGGGTTTTTCGCACTCTAACGGCATATTTTTAAGCCTAAGTCTAGATATTTTGAAATTATCATCATATTTTCAAATCGAGGGTCCCTTTACCATGCGATCTATTCGTACGAGTTACATTGATCCCGAGCATGGTGTTCTTGCCTCTCACGGGGCTGTTTGAGTTGTATTTTGGGTTTTTTCCCTCTAACGACATATTTTCAAGCCCAAGTCTAGATATTTTCAAATTAGCATCATATTCTCAAAATGATAGTTCCATGACGATGCAGTCAGTTCCTTCGAGTAACCTTGGTCGCGTGTGAAGTGATCGTTCCTCTTACGGGGCCATTTAGGGGGTGTTTTGGGTTTTCTCCCTTTAACACTGTGGTTATAAGCCCAAGTCGAGATATTTTTAATTAACATCACATTCTCAAACCAGGGATCCCATGACTACGCGTTCAATTCATGTGAGTTACATTGGTCCTGTGCGAGGTGTGCGCGCCTCTTACGGGGTTGTTTAGGGGTGTTTTGGATTTTCGTCCTCTAATGACATATTTTTAAGCCTAAGCCTAGATATTTTGAAATTATCATCATATTCGCAAACCAGGCATCCCTTGACTACGTGGTCAATTCCTTCGAGTTACATTGTTCCCGTGCAAGGTGTTCTTGCCTCTCACTGGGCCATTTGGAGGGTGTTATGGGTTTTCTCACTCTAACTGCAGGTTTTTAAGCACAAGTCTAATTATTTTCAAATTTTCATCATATTCTCAAAACGGTGGTCCCGTGACCACGCGGTCAGTTCCTACGAGTTACATTGGTCCCATGCAAGGTGTTCGCGCCTCTCACGGGTCCGTTTATGGGATGTCTTATGTTTTCACCCTCTAACGGTATTTTTAAGCCCAAGTCGAGATATTTGAAAATTATCATCATATTCTCTAACGGGGGATCCCATGACCACGCAGTCAGTGATTGCGAGTTACACTAGTCCCGTGTGAGGTGTTCGCGGCCCCCATGGGGCCGTTTGGGGGTTGTTTTGGGTTTTCACCCACTTACGACGTGTTTTTAATCCCAAGTCTATATATTTTTAAATTATCATCGTATTCTCAAACTGGAGATCCCGTGGCGTTGCGATTTGTCCCTGTAAGTTACATTGGTCCCATGCGAGGTGGTCGCGCTTCTCGTGGGACTGTTTAGGGGGTTGTTTTGGGCTTTTGACTTATAATGACATGTTTTTAAGCCAAAGTCTAGATATTTTCAAATTATTAACATATTCTCAAACCAAGGGCCCTATGACCAAGCGATTAGTTCCTTCGAGTTACATTGGTCCCGTGCGAGGTGTTTGCACTTCTCACGCGGCCGTTTGAGGGGTGTTATAGATTTTCACCCTCTAACGACATGTTTTTAAGCCCGAGTTTAGATATTTTCAAATTTCATCATATTCTCAAAATGGGGGTCCCTTGACCAAGCGGTCATCTCCTGCGATTTATGTTAGTCCCGTGCGAGGTATTCGGGACTGTCACGGGGCCTTTTGGGGGGGTGTTTTTGGTTTTCTCCCTTTAACGACATATTTTTAAGCCTAAGTCTAGATATTTTCAAATTATCATCATATTCTCAAACCAGGGGTACCTTTACCATGCGATCAGTTCCTACGAGTTACACTGGTCCTGTGCGAGGTGTTCGCGCCTCTCATATGGATGTTTGGGGGATGTTTCGAGTTTTCTCCCTCTAACGGTATGTTTTTAAGACTAAGTCTAAATATTTTGAAATTTTCATCATATTCACTAACCGGGGATCCCGAGACCAGGCGGTCAGATCCAGCTAGTTATATTGGTCCCATGCGAGGTGTTTCTACCTCTCACGGAGCCGTTTGGGTGGTGTTTTGGGTTTTCACCCTCTAACGGTATATTTTTAGGACTAAATCTATTTATTTTCATATTGTCAAACCGACCAGATGGTCAGTTCCTAAGAGGTATATTGGTCATATGCAAGGTTTTCTCGCCTGTTACGGGGCCATTTGGGGGGTCTATTAGGTTTTCTCCCTCAAACGGCGTGTTTTTAATCCTAACCGTAGATATTTTTAAATTATCATCATATTCTTAAATTTGGAGTGTCGTGGCCCTACAGTTAATTCATGCGCATTACATCAGTCCTTGTGAGTTATTCTGGCCACTCATGGGGCCATTTGGGGCATTTTAACACCATGTTTTTATGCCTAAGTCTAGATATTTTAAAATTATCATCATATTCTCAAATCGGGGGTTCCATGACCACGCTGTCAGTTCCTGGGAGTTACATTAGCCTCGTGCGAGGTGTTCCCGCCACTCACAGGGCTGTTTGTGGGGTGTTTTGGGTTTTCTACCTCTAACGCCATATTTTTAAGCCTAAATCTAGATATTTTCACATTATCATGATATTCTAAATTCAAGGTTCCCATGACCACGTGGTCAGTGCCTTCAAGTTACATTAATCCTGTGTGAGGTGTTCCCACCTCTCACAGGGTCGTTTGGGGCGTGTATTGGGTTTTCTCCCTCTAACGAAATATTTTTTAACCGAAGTCTGGATATTTTAAATTATCATTATATTCTCAAACTGGGAGTCCTGTGACCATGCAGTCATTTCCTGCGAGTTACATTGTCCCGTGCGAGGTGTTATCACTTCTCATCGGGCCATTTGTGGGTGTTTTGGGTTATCTCCCTCTAACGACATCTTTTTAAGCCTAAATTTAGATATTTTCACATTATCGTGATATTCTAAAACTAGTGGTCCCGTGACCACGATATAAGTTCCTACAAATTACATTAGTCCTGTGCGAGGTGTTCCT
The DNA here is from genome assembly GCA_949130495.1 of Sambucus nigra. Taxonomy (NCBI): domain Eukaryota; kingdom Viridiplantae; phylum Streptophyta; class Magnoliopsida; order Dipsacales; family Adoxaceae; genus Sambucus; species Sambucus nigra. The sequence continues at coordinate 480,315,842 of OX422219.1, forward strand.
GCATCTCACGGGGTCGTTTGGACGGTGTATTGGGTTTTTGCCGTCTAACGGCATGCTTTTAAGCCTAAGACTAGATATTTTCAAATTGTCTTTAAATTATCAAACTGGGGGTCCCATGACCATGCGGTTAGTTCCTACGAGCTACATTGGTCCCGTGCGAGGTGTTCCCGCCTTTCACGGGGTCGTTTAGGGGTCTTTTGGGGTTTTGCCCTCTTACAGCATGTTTTTAAACCTAAGTCTAGATATTTTCAGATTATCATTATATTCTCAAACTGGGGGTCCCAAGACCACGCGGTTAGTTACTGCGAGTTACATTGGTCCCGTGCGAGGTGTTCCTGCCTTTCACAGGGCCATTTGGGGAGTAACTTACGTTTTCACCCTCTAATAGCATGTTTTTAAGCCGAAGTCCAGATATTTTAGAATTATCATCATATTCTCAAACCGGGGGTCCCTCGCCCATGCGGTCAGTTTCTGTGAGTTAAATTGGTCTTGTGCAAGGTGTTCTCGCCTCTCACAGGGCCGTTTGGAGGGTGTTTTGGGTTTCTCCCTCTAACGGCATATTTTTAAGCCTAAGTCTAAATATTTTCAAAATTATCATCATATTATCAAATCGGGGGTCCCGTGACCAAGCGGTTAGTTCCTGCAAGTTACAATGGCCTCGTGCGAGGTGTTTGTGCCTCTCACAGGGCCGTTTACGGGGTGTTATGAATTTTCACCCTCTAACAGCATGTTTTTGAACCCAAGTTAAGATATTTTTAAATTATCATTATATTCTTAAAATGGGGGTCCCTTGACCAAGCGGTCAATTCCTGCAAAGTACATTGGTCCCGTGTGAGGTGTTCGGGCCTCTCACTGGACATTTTGGGGGGGGGGTCCCTCTAAGGGCATGTTTATAAGCCTAAGTCTCGATATTTTTAAATTGTCATCATATTTTCAAACCGGGGGACCCTTAACCACGCGATCAGTTCCGACAAGTTACACTAGTCAAGTGCAAGGTGTTCACGCCTCTCAAAGGGTCGTTTGGGGGATGTTTTGGGTGTTCTCCGTCTAAAAGTATATTTTTAAGACTAAGTCTAGATATTTTCAAATTATCATCAAATTTACAAATCGGGGGTCCCAAGATCAAGCGGTCAAATCCTACGAGTTACATTGGTCCCGTGTGAGGGTTCCCCACCTCTCACGGGGCCATTTAGTTTTTTTTTTTAGTTTTCAACCTCTAACAACACGTTTTTAAGGCTAAATCTAGATGTTTTAGAATTATTGTCATATTTTCAAATTGGGTGTCCCGTGACCATGTTTCAAAACTTATGAGTTACAATGGTCCCGTGTGAGGTGTTTGCATCTCATGGGTCCATTTTGGGGGTGTTTTGGATTTTGTCCTTGTCATGACATATTTTTAAGCCTAATTCTTGATATTTTCAAATTATTGTCATATTCTTAAACTAGGGATCCGGTGACCACGCAGTCCGTTCCCGCGAGTTACATTCATCATGTGCGAGGTTTTTGCGCCACTCACTGGGCCGTTTGGGGGTGTTTTGGGTTTTTGCCTTCTAACGTTTTCAAACCGGGGGTCCTTTGACTAAGCGGTCAATTCCAAGGAGTTACATTAATACCGTGCGAGGTGTTCGTGCCTCTCACGGGGCCGTTTGGGGTGTGTTTTGTGTTTTCGCCTTCTAACGGCATATTTTTAACCCTAAGTATAGATATTTTCAAATTATCGTCATATTCCTAAACTAGGGGTCTCGTGACCACACGATCAATTCCTGCGAGTTACATTGGTCCTGTGCGAGGAGTTCTGCCCCTCACTGGGCCGTTTGGCGGGTGTTTTGGCTTTCACCCTCTAACGGCCTATTTTTAAGCCCAAGTCTATACATTTTCAAATTATTGTCATATTCTTAAATCGGGTGTCCCGTGAACAAGCAATCAGTTCTTACGAGTTATATTGGTCCCGTGCGAGTTCTTCATACCTCTCACGGGACCGTTTGGGGGGTGTTTTGGGTTTTTACCTTCTAACGGGATATTTTTAATCATAAGTCTAGAAATTTTCAAATTATCGTCATATACCCAAACCGAGAGTCCCGTGACCATGCGGTCAGTTCCTGGGAGTTACATTGGTCCCGTGCGAGGTGTTCCCTCCTCTCACGGAGACATTTGGGTGGTGTTTTAGGTTTTCACCCTCTAACGGCACGTTTTTAAGCCCAAGTCTAGATATTTTCAAATTATCATCATATTCTTAAACCAGGTGTCCCGTGACCACGCGGTCAGATCTTGAGAGTTACATTGGTCCCACGCAAGGTTTTTGCGCCTCTCACGGGGCCATTTGGTGGTGTTTTTGGTTTTTTCCCTGAAATGATATGTTTTTAAGCCTAAGTCTATATTTTCAAATAATCGTTATATTCTCAAACTGTGGGTCTCGTGACTATGCGATTAGTTCCTATGAGTTACATTGGTCCCGTGCGAGATTTTCCCGCCTCTCTCGGGGCCGTTTGGGGGGTGTTCGGAGTTTTCACCCTCTAATAACATATTTTGAAGCTTAAGTCTAGACATTTTATAATTATCATCATATTCTCAAACTGGGGGTCCTTAACCATGCGGTCCATTCTTGCGAGTTACATTGGTCCCGTGCGAGGGGTCCGCACCTCTTACAGTGCTGTTAGGAGGATGTTTTGGGTTTTCTCCCTCTAAAGGCATGTTTTTAAACCTATGTCTAGATATTTTAATATTATCATCATATTATCAAATCGGGGGTTCCTATGACATCTTAGGTAACACGTAGGCTTCCCAGATTCTCCTGCCATCACTCTCCAATTGATGTCATCTTCGCAAAACTCTGGCGCTCTAAAAATTTGCAACACTCTTGACCTCCAAATAGTTACATACGAGGTGTTCGTGCCTGTAGTGATTCCATTTGGGTGTTGTTGGGGGTGGCCACCCCTTCGCGACACGATTTCAAGCCTAAGTGTGACTGTTTTTAAGAATCTATGGTGAATTCATTCAATGTGTAGATATCCATCCATTCGGTATTATTTTTTGGGAACCTATGAATTTTTTCATGTGACCAACTAAGAGGAAGGGTATCTATGATTAATGTGTATATATCCGTGACATGAAATCGAAATTTCATATTTTTAAACTTGTTGGCAAGATTCAATTTTATGTGCATATGGCGCAAGATGTCACAGTCTACGTCAATGCTCTCTGTACGCATTTGTATCCATAACGCTTAGATTTTTTTTGTCTTCTTCTATAACATAATTAAGGTCAGGGCAGGGCTACATCAGGATTATGTGTGTGAAATATATTTTCTATAAAGTCATCCCAGTTTTCTGGTAGGTAAAATAGAATACGATCAAATGGGTAATTTTGCTAGAGATTAACTCCATTATTTACAACGTAGTTAAATTGTTCGGTCTTTTTATTTCCATACCAATAAATAGGATCTCCCTCTATAAAAGAGTTATGTGTGCGGTCCAATTTCAACCTCTCCCACTCTTGTTACCAGTGATTATCACCTTGCCTCATTTTTCATGAGAAAAGTATACGAGGGCATGAATATGAGTGATGATGCTGGAAATAGCACCACCCTTCAAGGTGTTTGTAAGCTCAATTCAATGTCAACAATGGCAGCATAAAGGCATATAGTAGAAGGAGGTGAGGAGAAGAGGAAGATCACCAGAATATAAGTGGTTCAGCCAATCAGGCCTACGTCCACTGTGCAAGTGTTTGATTAATATCACTGTATGAGGGCTCTAATGGCCATAGATACAAACTCTCAAGCTTTCTCTCTCTATTATGTATTTGAACAGAGTTTCAGCTAGGGTTGCTAACTTTGGATCCTTTGCAAGGTAGAGGATGACCTCTATATAGAGTACCTGGGGGTGTAATGTACCCCCTATTCATGCAATGAGTATGTGTGTGTTGATTTAGCCAATTTGATGAAGACATCTGTCACTGTCACATGTAGAGAATGATGATGAAATATTCCCTCCACGTGAGAGGAATGATTTGTTATAACTGATTTATGTACACGTGTTCCCAACCACACATATGCGCATAAGATCTCGGTTATATATGATTGATCCCAACCTCGTCCTTGAAGAGGACGAGGTTGGTGTGGTAGGGCAACTTCTTGATCAGTGATGACCTTGGCTTACCAGCAGAGCCGAGGTAAGGCATGCGGAATTGCAACATCGGCTTGGGCGGAGGTAATAATGGAATAGCAGGAACGTCGGTTGATTCATAGCCGAGGCTAGTTATGATGGTGGGATTATTCTTGTAACCTCGGCCTGCACCTTGTCATACTTAGGTGGCCTGTTGAATAACCCCCCATGAATCATGAAGACCTCTCTTGTCGAGGTAGCTAGTAACGTCGTCCATGGTCGACCTTTTTGGGATGAGACCGCTGGTTATTGATCTATGAGGCTAAGGTCGAGGCTGAGCTACTGTATGAGAGTTATGAGGCTAAGGCTGAGGCCAATGTCTTCTGTTCCGGCCCTTATCTGGACAACCCTGCCAAAGATTAAGCCATAGCTGACCCTGTTGAGGTCGACCCTACTGAGGCCGAGCCTTATCTGGATGACCCGGCCAATGATTAAGCCATGTCTGACCCTGTTGAGGCCAACCCTACTGAGGTCGACCCTTATCTGGATGACCCTGCCAATGATTAAGTCGTGGCCGACCCTGTTGAGGCCGACCCTATGGAGGCTAACCCTATTGAGGTCGAACCTATGGAGGTCGACCTGGTTGAGGGCGACCCTACTGGGGCTGACCCTTATTTGGACGACCCTGCCAATGATTAAGCCATGGCCGACCCTGTTGAGGCTGACCCTGTTGAGGCCGACCTTGTTGAGGCCGACCTTTATCTGGATAACCCTGCTAATGATTAAGCCGTGGCCGACCCTGTTGAGTCTGACCCTATTGAGTCCGACCCTGTTGAGGCTGGCCTTACTGAGGTCGACCCTTATCTGGATGACCCTACTGAGGATTAAGTCATGGCCGACCCTATTGAGGCCGACCCTACTAAGACCGATCCTTATCTGGATGACCCTGCTGAGGATATGTGAGGCTCTTATGAGATGTGATGCCCGTCGTCCTAAGAGACGAGGTTACATTTTGGTCATATCAATTACCCCCTAGCCCTTAGTCTTCAATGTAGATAGAAGGCTAAGGGATAAATTATATTTGGGCATATCACTGATTTTTGTCTCTAACCAAGACAAAGGTTTTCAAAGTATGAGATCACCAAGTTAATGATGTTTCAGATATGAGACCACCAAGATAATGATGTTTGTCTCAGATATGAGGCCACCAAGTTAATGATATTAACTCTCATGTCACCAAGTTAATGATGTTTCAGATATGAGATCCCCTAGCCGACTTTCTCCCTAGCCATCTCAAACCCTAGCTGGGGTTTGCATGTCTTCTCTTCCCTTCCCTTGCGAAATGGAGGGCATGCAAACTTCATTTAACATTCATCCCACCTCCCCAATCATCGTTGATCCTAACAATACCTCTAACCCTACCCATGCACCCTCCAAACCCAAATCATTTGCTGATGTTGTTTGTTCAAAGAAGGAGTCTTCAATGTTGCTGCAGAAGATATCTTCATTCAAAGGGGAACTGGCTTTAATGTTTGAAGAATCCACTCTCCAAGAAATGGCAACTCCTTTTAAATATTCCATTGTTGGCAAGTTTTCACATGGCAGACCTTCCATAGATGTTATTCGTAAGTTCTTTTATTCTATCCAACTCAAAGACTCGTTCAATATTGGTCTGGTGGATCAAAAACATATCTTCATTCGATTGGAACATGAAGAGGATTTTCATCGGCTTTGGTTGAAAGATACTTGGTTTATTCGTCGATTTCCTATGCGGACTTTTAAATGGGATATTGATTTCCATCCACATAAGGAATATTCTATTGTACCTGTATGGATTCTGCTTCCCCTTCTTCCTATACACTTGTACAATAAAAATTCCCTATTCTCTATTAGACAAGTTGTAGGAAAGCCCCTCAAGATTGACAGTGCTACTGACTCCATAGCCCGCCCAAGTGTGGACAGAATCTGTGTGGAACTAGACCTTAAAAAGACTCTTCCATCAAGGGTCTGGTTAGGTAACAAAACTAAAGGCACGGGCTTTTGGCAGTCTATTGTGTATGAAGATTTGCCTGCATATTGCTTATGTTGTGGTAAGAAAGGTCATGAGAAAGAGAAGTGTCATTTTAAGAAGGAGATGGGAACAAGTATATCAAATGAAGTTCTAGTGCACAATCAAAAAGGAGAGCAACAGAGATCATATTCAACAAAAGAATGGGTTATAAAGTCATTTGGAAAGCAAACAGCAAATGTCAATATTATTCAACAAGATGTCATAGCGGAAGAAGATGATGTTGAAGAAGGAGAAATAGCAGCGAAAGGAATTCCATACCCAAAGAAGATAACTCAAGCTCTAATTTCCTCATTCTTTAGAAAAATTCCATATAAAAAATATAATCCTAATGCAAAGTCTCCCACAAGTGACCAAAATTCTATTCCTTCAAATTCTGAAGAACCCACAATAAATGAGTCAGAAGCTGTCTTAAGCCATGATACTGAAAGTGCTATCAAAATACATGACCTGTCTGATACAGTTCAGGAAAACTCCAAGGAGGATCAAGGGGTTACAGAGGTGCCAGTAAGTCAGAAGTCTCAAAAAGCAATAGAGGAAAAAACAACTAAGTCAGACATCCAGGTTGAGAAGGAGTATAATAGTCCTCAGAGTGGAACTTCAGAACAAGAAGGCTTTACTACTGTTAACAGAAAGAAAAAGTCTCATCTCAAAGGAGAAATACAGGGGGATTCAGGTAATAACTCTATGAGATCGTTAAGGTCACACTCAAACTCCAAATTTCCTAAAACTTCCAAATGTTAGCAGTATTAATTTGGAATATTAGGGGGATTTCAGAAAAAGGTGCTCTTCGAAGACTTAAAAGACTAAAATTGTCCATAAATTTCAAGTTTTGGTAGTGTTGGAACCAAAGAAAACTTATGAGAATTTAAGAAGATTCATGTTGAAGTTAGGCTTCTCTTCTTGTCAAGCCAACTCGAATAGCAAGATATGGTGTTTTTTTAGAGAAGAAATTCAGTGGGAAGTTCATTATGATATGCAGCAGTGCATCTCTTTTAAAGTCATTTGGGAAGGTAATAGTCAATCTGTGTTGTGTAGCTTTGTTTATGCAAGTTGTATTAGAAATGTTAGAAGAATTCTATGGGACTATCTGACTGTAATTGACCATGACTCAGCTTGGTTAATTGGTGGTGACTTTAATATCATCACAAATCCCAGTGAGAAAGCTGGTGGAAATCCTGTAAATATTGGAGCCATGTATGAATTCCTTGAGTGTATAGATAATAATGGGCTTGTTGATGTAGGGTATAGAGGTTATAAATACACTTGGCATAACAAAAGAAGTCCAGAAAATAGTGTTTGGTGTAGGTTGGATCGAGTGCTGATGAATCACAAATGTCTTGAATTGGGTTTTGTATGGGAAGTCCAACATCTAAATAGAAGTATGTCAGATCATAATCCCCTTCTCCTGACTAGAAAGGGGATAAATTCTATGCCTAAAAAATCATTTAAGTTTCTAAATTTGTGGACTGAGAAGACAGACTGTATTAACATAGTTCGATCCACCTGGAGAGAAGTGGAATGCTCTAATCCGATTGTGGCCATCTCGATGAAACTAAAAGCTATAAGGGGTACGCTTAGTAGGTGGAGTAAACAAGCTTATGGAGATATTTTTCAATCTGCTAGGGATGCTTAAGACCAACTTTTACAAGCATAATTGGAGTTCAAAAATGACCAATCAGAGCTAAATAGGGAGAGGTTATTTCAGATCAATGCTATTAGCAATCAAAGCCTGAAGATTGAAGCAGATTTTTGGGCCCAAAAGTCTAAGGTTACGTGGACAACAGAAGGAGATAGGAACTTAGCTTTCTTCCACAGATGTGTCAAAATCAAGCAAAGGAAATTACACATCTCAAGAATAAGAAAGAAGGATAGCACTTGGGCAGAAACTAAAGAGGATATCCAATCAGAAGCAGTTCAATATTTTTCAGATATGTTCCAATCTGAACTAATAAGCAATCCGATAGAAGAAGAGCAGTTTTTGAAATGTGCTCCTCAATCGGTGGATGAGCAAATGAACAAGAGTCTTATTGAATGGCCTAACTTAAAAGAAGTAGAGATAGCAGTGAAGGGCCTTAATGCAGCCAGTGGTCCAGGTGTTGATGGTTTCAATGGCTATTTTTTCACCTTCTTCTGGGAGGATATCAAATTGGATGTTCTCAAGGTTGTTCACAATTTTTTTACAGGTTATTCCCTCCCAAAGGTGACTACCTCCACTAAAATAGTTTTGATCCCAAAAAAGGAGAACCCTCTAACTTTTAATGATTTCAGACCAATCAGTATGCAAAACTTTATCAATAAAATATTCTCTAGAATATTAAATGATAGAGTAGCTACTATTCTTCATAAAATAATTTCTCCTTCCCAATCAGGTTTCATTAGAGGTAGACTTATTACAGAGAATGTTCTTTTGTCCCAAGAATGTCTATCTAGAATTCATAATAAAAACTTTGGAGGTAATATCTTATTGAAGATGGATATGGTTAAGGCTTACGATAGAGTGTCCTGGTTGTTTCTTATTAAAGTTATGAGAAGGATGGGCTTCTGTGAAAGATGGTTGGATATGGTTTGGAGATTGTTATCCAATGCCTGGTTTACAGTCTTGATCAATGGAGAAAATGCAGGATTCTTCAAATCTTCTAGAGGGTTAAGGCAATGGGACCCTTTGTCCCCAAGCCTTTTCATCATAATGGCTGATGCTCTCTCTAAAAACTTGGAAAAACTTATGTCTAATCCCTCTTATGTGGGATACAAAATGCCACTTGGCAGCCCCTGTTTTAACCATTTGTCTTTTGCAGATGATATCATCATATTTAGCTCAGGATTGAGGAGGGAAGCTAAGCAAATAATGAAGGTGTTAAGTCAATATGAACAGGTGTCAGGCCAACTCATTAATAGATCCAAAAGCTATTTACTGGTCTCCATGAAACTAAGTTATAGAATGGTTAAAAAACTGAAGGAAAGTACTGGAATGCAGGTTAAAGAAGACCCAATCACCTATCTAGGCTGCCCAATTTTCAGTGGAAGAAAGAAGATCATTTTCTTTGAAGATTTGGTTCATAAAATTAAGAGTAAAATTCAAGGTTGGAAGTCCAAATGTTTGAGTACAGGTGGTAAATTAGTCCTCCTCAAGTCGGTTCTTTCCTCCATCCCAATGTACCTGTTATCCTCTATTAGTCCTCCCAAGGCAATTTTCAAAAGAATAAACTCTCTTTTCTCAAAATTCTTTTGGAGTTCTAATTTTGGCGAACATAGGCATCAATGGTGTAGTTGGGATCAGATTGCAAAACCTATTAACGAAGGTGGATTGGGTATCAGACATCTTAATGATGTAAACTCAGATCAAAGTATGAAGTTGTGGTGGCATTTTAGAAATCAAAACTCCCTGTGGTCAAAATTTATGCAAGCAGCCTACTGTAGGAAACATCACCCGACAGTTGCTCCAATGAGGGGGGGGCAAACATGGAATAGAATGTGTTCTATCAGAGACAAAGCAGAAGAGTATATGATGTGGCTTATAGGGGAAGGTAATATTAATGTTATTAAAGATAATTGGGGCATAGCTGATTGTAAGAATGCTACAGAAGTCGAAGCAGGTCTTTTAAAAGAATTTTGGTTTCCAGAAAGAAAATGGAATAAGGAAAAGGTTATGAATTTCTTCAAGACAGACATTGTTGTTCAGATGCTAAATTATCAAGAATTTTTCCCTAACATACCAGACACTCTGATCTGGAAGCCATCTACTTCTGGATCTTTTTCCACCTCTTCAGCTTGGAGTCTAAGTAGAATTAGAGGAGTTTCAAGCATGAGCACAAAATTTATAGGGCATAGTTCCCTCCCAGTGAAAATCTCAGTATTTATGTGGAAACTCATGAATAATCTGCTTCCTTCAGATGAGAAAATTAAATATATTGGGATAAGAGGTCCCTCTAAATGCCAATGTTGCTCGCGACCGCAAGAAGAAACAACTGATCATATTTTCGAGAAGGGATACATAGCAGACTCAGTTTGGGATAATATTACTAATGAATATGGCATTCAAAGAAGTAAAGGTGGCGGATTCCAAAATCAATTATTTCAATGGTGGTTTTATGGGGTTAAATTAAACCATGGTGTCTCTATTATTGTCCCTGCCATAGTTTGTTGGTGCTTATGGTGTTTGAGAAATAAATGCAAGTACGATGAAGGCAGTCCTAGTGTGTCTACTGTTCTTTTTCAAATTCATCAACAGATTCAATCAATTTCAGCTCCAAAAATTTCAAATGCTCTCAATATGAGGTTGCAGATCAAATGGGAATTTCCCCCACCACGAGTTCTAAAGTTAAATATTGATGGAAGTTCTAGAGGGAATCCTGGCTTGGGAGGAGGTGGAGGTATTCTTAGAAATCATTTCGGGGATATGGTATGGGCTTTTAATTTTCATTTTGGAGAAGTTACAAATATGGAAGCAGAGGCTTTAGCGCTTTTGAAAGGTGTGGAGTTATATAATGATTTGTCAGATTATTATCTCATTATAGAAAGTGATTCGAGAATCCTTGTAGATTGTCTTACCAGAAAAAGTTCTATCCCATGGAGAATTAAATGGCATGTTCACAAGATTCAGAGTATTCTAAAGGGATTAAAGTTCAAGATTGTTCACATCTACAGGGAGGCAAATCAAGTAGCAGACTTCCTTGCAAAATTAGGCAGCTCTCAACTGTCAAACACTAGTTCTCATTCTTCAATTGACTTTCCTAAGGATCTAAAGGGTTTAATTAGAGTGGACAAATGGAGTTATGCTTCTTTTAGGAATGTGTAGAAGCCATTGGTGCAAAGTATTCCTTATAGGTTTCTTTAAGTTAGCTTTAGTTTCCTCGTTCATTTATTTCATTGTAAGGGTTCTATGCTATAAAGAACCTCATTTGCATTTTCAGTCATTTTTTTTCTCTTGTTTCTTCCAAGGATGTAAGCTATTTAGAAGAGCAAAGTTCTTCTACCCCTTATGAATAAATTGTAGTCATTGAAAAAAAAAAAAGATATGAGATCACCAAGTTAATGATGTTTGTCTCAGATATGAGGCCACCAAGTTAATGATGTTAACTCTCATGTCACCAAGTTAATGATGTTTTCCTTAGATATGAGGCCACCAAGTTAATGATGTTAACTCTCATGTCATCAAGTTAATGATGTTTCAGATATGAGATCACCAGGTTAATGATGTTTATCTCAGATATAAGGCCACCAAGTTAATGATGTTAATGTAAGGACACAAATTTCAAATTGAGTCCATATATAGTTTTGGCTCAATTCCGGACAAAAACATTTATTCATAAGATTGTATTTAATTATAATATTCTCAAGCCTATGAAGAGTTTGTTGAAGATGTAGCGGCAAAGAGTATACATCTTCATCAATATGCCGGTTCGCGTGCCTCATTTCTACGTCGTCAACTATGGTTCCATGCTCCCAAGGTATGAATGCAATCATATATATATATATAGGAGCTTGGAACTTGTTTATTGGGTGTTAAGTTTATCTAAAACTGCATTTTTATTTTCAGAAAGATTGCTAATTAAAACTTTAAATAAGTTTATAAAGTTTTCTAGTCTAAAATTGAATTTTGCTACTTTCTGGTTTTTCGTTCGAACGAAAATGTCGTTCAAACGAACTTGCCAACGTCTTCCCATTATGGCATACTGAAACTTCGTTCGAAATGTCGTTCGAACAAGCTAGTTGTTCTAACGAGATTTCTAATGATCTTCTAACGAGTTCATACTGGAACTTCGTTAGAAGACTCGTTCGAATGAGATGTCGTTCGAACGAAATGTCGTTCGAACGAGTTTCCAGCTGGAACAGTTTTCTGGCAGTTTTCACCCACTTCCCCACTTGATTCTTAACCAACTATTTTCAGACTTTAATATGTGTGGGAGTCACTTTGGTGAATGAATCTTTTTCATATCCTTCTAACTCTTAGAGAGTGTTTAGAGAGCAAAATAAAAAGGAGAAAAAGATCAAGTTTTGAGTGTTAATTTTCAAAGAGAAAATCATTTACCACTCTAGTTTTCACCCATAATTTTATGTATCCAAGTTCATATATATACATCTTGCTTGGAGTTGGGCACCGGGTTTATCTCTACACCGAATTGAAGAGAGTGTTTGGGTTTGCTTCTAAATCCCACAAAGAAGAAGTTGTTTTATGTTGATTTACCCTCTTGGAGAAAGGCTCCTAGTTTGGGTGACGGTGACCATATAAAGTCCGATCGGTGGATTTCGAGACCACGGTGGAGCTCCAAGGTTATCCGCTAGGAAGAGGTATCTACAAGAAGAAGCTTCGGGGCTTGAGAGGGATCGAGTCGTGTGTTGTAAGCCTTTCTGTCTTGTATTTGTAAATTCCGTACTTAGTAGATTTATGGCTAGGGCCGTCCGAGGTTGTTTCCCGTCTTGGGTTTTTCCTCGTACATCACGGCGTAGTGGTTTCATTGTTTATTTTATCTTGCTATACTCACCGAGAACGCATGCTTAGGTAATTCAAGATAAAATTGGTTTAATTCACTATCAATTTAATTTGGAGCTAATTAAATTTGGGAAATTGTTAATTTAATTCTAGTATATTGTCAAAACTGGTTTGGCCTAATTTGGAATAATGATATATATGACATAGGCAAATTCTAGGACTTGAATTAATTGGTTTAAGTGAAATTAAGACTTGTGTGTGTTTTATTAATTCTCACTTGTGTTTAATTTTAATTTGAAATAAATTAAAATTTAGTGTTCTTTTGTTTCGTTGAACCATCCTAATGTTTCCGCATATCGATTTACACATAAAAGGAAATAATAAATATTTTAATTGAGAAAATTAAAAATTGGGGAGGCCTCGCATTCCATCAGTTAACTCTCATGTCACCAAGTTAATGATGTTTGTCTTAGATATGAGGCCACCAAGTTAATGATGTTAACTCTCATGTCACCAAGTTAATGATGTTTCAGATATGAGATCACCAAGTTAATGATGTTTGTCTCAGATATGAGGCCACCAAGTTAATGATGTTAACTCTCATGTCACCAAGTTAATGATGTTTCAGATATGAGACCACCAAGTTAATGATGTTTGTCTTAGATATGAGGCCACCAATTAATGATGTTAACTCTCATGTCACCAAGTTAATGATGTTTCAGATATGAGATCACCAAGTTAATGATGTTAACTCTCATGTCACCAAGTTAATGATGTTTCAGATATGAGATCACCAAGTTAATGATGTTTGTCTCAGATATGAGGCATCTAAGTTAATGATGTTAACTCTCATGTCACCAAGTTAATGATGTTTCAGATATGAGAGCACCAAGTTAATGATGTTTATCTCAGATGTGAGGCCACTAATTTAATGATGTTAACTCTCATGTCACTAAGTTAATGATATTTGTCCTAGATATGAGGCAACCAAGTTAATGATGTTAACTCTCATGTCACCAAGTTAATGATGTTTCAGATATGAGATCACCAAGTTAATGATGTTCTCTCATGTCACCAAGTTAATAATGTTTCATATATAAGATCACCAAGTTAATGATGTTTCAAATATGAGATCACCAAGTTAGTGATGTTTAAGGTTTGAGGTCATCAAACTAAGATGTTACCCCCATAAATTTCATCAAATTAATGATGTTTAAGGTCTGACGTCATCAAACTAAGATGTTTCACCTTAGACCTTGTCACCAAATTATAATGTTTTAAGGTCTGAGGCCATCAAACTAAGATGTTTCACCTCGGACCTTGTCACCAAATTATGATGTTTTAAGGTCTGAGGTCATCAAACTATGATGTTTCATCTCAGACCTTGTCGCCAAATTATGATGTTTTAAGGTCTGAGGTCATCAAACTATGATGCTACCCTCTTAAATTTCATCAAATTAATGATGTTTAAGGTCTGAGACCATCCAAGTATGATGTCTTACCTCAGACCTTGTCACCAAATTATGATATTATAAGGTCTTAGGTCATCCACTAAGATTTTATCCTCATAAATAATTTTTCACCAATTTAATGACGTCTAAGGTCTGAGGTCATCCAAGTATGATGTCTTACCTCAAACCTTGTCACCACATTATGATGTTCTAAGGTCTTAGGTCATCAACTATGATAGAGCAAGAACCCTCGTGTACCTATTGTAGGACGCGGGGAACCTCTGTGGGATGAACATATCTGAGGAGAGGTAATAAAAATCCCTTCTTATATAGGACGTCTCCTATTATGGAGAACTTTGCAGCTCTATACCTTAATTTCCTCCTCTCTATCTTGGATTCCGACAACTCTCCCTCTTTGATATATCTGATTAGGGGGTCCATCCATGATTCCCCTAGGTTCAAATTGAGGCAAGGGTTACTAACATCTTATTCTTCGATGGTCGCCCTCGATAAGACCTCGACTGGAATTGTTCTTCTGATGTCTGTCTTCGTTGCTGAGGCCAACCTTGCTAATGCATCAGCATGGCTATTGTTTTATCAGGGTATTCTCTTCATCTTTACCTCTTCGAAACCTTTCAGCAATGTTCGCACCCTCTTCAGGTATTTGGTCATCCTTTCATCCTTGGCCTCATCCAAAACTTGGTTAACAACTAACCTCGAGTCACTATGAAGTAGGAGTCGTCTTACCCCAAGGGTCTTTGCCAAGGAGAGGCCTGCGATCATGGCCTCATATTCCGACTCATTATTAGATGCCTTAAATTTGAACCTCAAAGCCTACTCAATGTTGGTACCACCTGGATATGAAAGTATTATTAGCCCTACACCGCTTCCATTGTAGCAAGAAGACCCATCAATAAAGAGGTTCGAGATGTCTTTATCTGATGAGAAGCCCCCTTCTGACATGATTCCTTGCTTGAAGAGGTTACGACCTTCCTCATTCCTGGCTATTCTGTTCCTGGTCCCCTTGGATACAACCTCTTTCGTATCTCGAAAGACTTTTACGCTTGACCCCTCTATAGTCTCGAAGTTATTCTTAATCTTGGTCTCTTTGGATACAACCTCTTTCGAATCTCGGAAGACGTTTACATTTGACCCCTCTGCATTCTCTGAGTTATTCTCAATCTCGGTCTCTTTGGATACAACCTCTTTCGGATCTCGGAAGATGTTTATAATTGACCCCTTCGTAGTCTTTGAGTTATTCTTAATCTCGATCTCTTTGGATTCAACCTCTTCCGGATCTCGGAAGATGTTTACGTTTGACCCCTTCACAGTCTCTGAGTTATTCTCAATCTCGGTCTCATTGAATTCAACCTCTTTCGGATCTCGGGAGACGCTTACGTTTGACCCCTCTACAGTCTCTGAGTTATTCTCAATCTCGATCTCTTTGGATACAACCTCGTCCGGATCTCGGAAGACATTTACGTTTGACCCCTCTGCAGTCTCTGAGTTATTCTCAATCTCGGTCTCTTTAGATACAACCTCTTTCGGATCTCAGAAGATGTTTACGTTTGACCCTTCTGCAGTCTCTGAGTTATTCTTAATCTCGATCTCTTTGGATACAACCTCTTTCGGATCTCAAAAGAAGTTTACGTTTGACCCCTTTGCAGTCTCTGAGTTATTCTCAATCTCAATCTCTTTGGATACCACCTCGTCCGAATCTCGTAAGACGTTTATGTTTAACCCCTCTGCAGTCTCTTTTGGATCTCGGAAGATGTTTACGTTTGATTCCTCTGCAGTCTCTGAGTTATTCTCAATATCGGTCTCTTTGGATTCAACCTCTTCTTGATCTCATCCTTCAAGGTGAAGCATCTATTTGTAACATGGCCATGGTCTTGGTGGAACTCACACCACAAGTTTGTGTTCCTCTTATACGGAGGGGCCTTCAGTTTCTTTGGCCATCTTAGAGTCTTGTCATTCTTGATCTCGTTGAGGATATGCTCACAGCTCACGGTTAAAGGAGTATAGTGAGCGAACTTGTCATCAGCTGACCTCTTCTCTCCATCTTTCTTTTTTTGGGACTTCCCGCTACTACTGCAATTCTCATCCTCATACTTGGCGGCCATTGCCTCTTCGACATTCATGACTTTTCCCACAGTTGCCAGTAGCTCGGCAATAGACCTAGGAGGGTCTTCCACGAGTTTTCACAGCAACTTCCCTTTCTGAAGACCTCCTATGAGGGCGGTCATGGCTATGTTCTCTTCGTAGTCTTCAACCTCAAGTTTTTCTTTGTTGAACCTGGCGATGTAGTATCTTAGGCTCTCGTCCTTGCCTTGCTTGACATATAGTAGATGAGTGGTCTTATTTTGAGGTCTTACCCCAAAGCAGAAGTTGTGAATGAATCGTTCAGCCAAGCCCTTAAAGTTCTCAATTGAATTCTTCGAAAGAGAAGTGAACCAGCTATGTGATGCTCCTGTCAAAGTCCCGAAGAAGGCCCCACACTTCATCTCATCAGGAATCGTGTAGATGTCCGCCGCTGACTAATACATCTCAATGTGATGTATAGGGTTGGTGCTACCATCATACTTGGGAGACACCACGGGTGGCTTGAACTTAGCAGGGGTCGGGAAGCTCACTATCCTTGCCACCAAGGGGGAGCCCTCCGAGAAACCTCTTTGCAATGGGTCTCGACTTTTAATGAGGTCTCCTATCTTCACCTCAAGACGTTGGATAGAGTCATTCCAGGGTCTCCTACCATCGTCCTGGCCGAGGTTGTAACCAGCCACCTCCAAGGGATGAACTAAGGGTTCCCCAGCCGTAGCACAACGTCAGTTGTTGACCTCTTCCTGGTCTTTACCTCTTCCTGCATGAGGTCGGCCTTGGGGGGGCCGACATTGGTCATCCCCTCTTTGCAATCCGGCTGCACTCCTTGACCTTGATAATCTCTGTCTTAGGTCATTTACAGGGCCCAACCTCTCAAAGGCTGACCCTCTTCTCAATCGATCAAAAGCTGATCCTCGTTGTTGGGCCTCTTCACCTCTTTGGCCGCCACAGCCTCGGCTCTGCTGAAGAGGACGTACAGTATTATTCGAAACCTCATACAGCTCCCAACATTCTTCTGGGACCTCTTCCGCCTCCAGATCGTCATACATGTCCTCCGGGCAAGGGTTGCCTTGCCTCCCCAGGCATAAGCGCCTAGGGTCAGCAGCGTCCCTCCTCCGCTGGGGGGCTGATTGGTCCTTTATTGGTGCCTGGGGTAGTCCCCTGGCATCTGGATGAGGCTGAACAGCCACCGAAGTGATTATCTCCGGTGAAACTCCAGGTGGCCTCATCATAGTTTGGTTGAGCTGTGCAAATTGCTCCTGCATAGCTTGTTGCGTTGCAGCCAAAGACCTCAAGGCTGTAGCTACCTCCGCCATTTCGGAGTGAGGCAGTGCCTGGCTGGAACTAGGTCCTCCTGCCCCAGGCGGCAGAAGAGGCGGTGGTACCTCTGGTGCCATATACTAACACAAAAGAGCTTGGGTAGCAGATGAGCTTAATACCTTAAAGGACCTCTTTCAATGGTGAAGCAGCTCCATACAAGGGGTGGGGCCTGGTTCACCACCAAAGTCTCCGATGAGGGTAAGCTGAAGAGGAGGAAGTGATAGCTCTTCTCTTCCCACAGACGGCGCCAAAATGATGATGCTGGAAATAGCACCACCCTTCAAGGTGTTTGTAAGATCAATTCAATGTTAACAATGGCAGCATAAAGGCATATAGTAGAAGGAGGTGAGGAGAAGAGGAAGATCACCAGAATATAAGTGGTTCAGCCAATCAGGCCTACATCCACTGTGTAAGTGTGTGATTAATATCACTGTATGAGGGCTCTAATGGCCATAGATACAAACTCTCAAGCTTTCTCTCTCTACTGTGTATTTGAACAGAGTTTCAGCTAGGGTTGCTAAATTTGGATCCTTTGCAAGGTAGAGGATGACCTCTATATATAGTACCTGGGGGGTGTAATGTACCCCCTATGCATGCAATGAGCATGTGTGTGTTGATCTAGCCAATCTGATGAAGACATCTGTCACTGTCACATGTAGAGAATGATGATGAAATATTCCATCCACGTGAGGGGAATGATTTGTTATAACTGATTTGTGTACACGTGTTCCCCACCACACATATGCGCATAAGAGCTCGGCTATCTGTGATTGGTCCCAACCTCGGCCTTAAAGAGGACGAGGTTGGTGTGGTAGGGTAAATGCTTGATCATTGATGACCTTGGCTTACCAGCAGAGCTGAGGTAAGGCATGCGGAACTGCAACGTCGGCTTGGGCCGAGGTAATAGTGGAGTAGCAGGAACGTCGGCTGATTCATAGTCGAGGCTGGTTATGATGGTGGGATTGTTCTTGTAACCTCGGCCTGCACCTAGCCAAGGTTGCCATTCTTAGGTGGCCTGTTGAATAACCCCCCATGGATCATGAAGACCTCTCTTGCCGAGGTAGCTAGTAACGTCATCCATGGCTGACCTTTTTGGGATGAGATCGCTGGTTATTGATCTATGAGGGTGAGGTCGAGGCTGAGCTACTGTATGAGAGTTATGAGGCTGAGACTGAGGCCAACGTCTTCTGTTCTGACCCTTATCTGGACGACCCTGCCAATGATTAAGCCATAGCTGACCCTGTTGAGGCCGACCATACTGAGGTCGAGCCTTATCTGGATGACCCTGCCAATGATTAAGCCATGGCCAACTCTGTTGAGGCCGAGCTTGTTGAGGTGGACCCTACTAAGGCCGACCCTTATCTGGATGACCCTGCCAATGATTAAGTCGTGGACGACCCTATTGAGTTCGACCCTATGGAGGTCGACCCTGTTGAGGCCGAACCTATGGAGGCCGACCTTATTGAGGCCGACCCTTATCTGGACGACCCTGCCAATGATTAAACCATGGACGACCCTGTTGAGGCTGACCCTGTTGAGGCCGACCTTGTTGAGGCCGACCCTACTGAGGACGACCTTTATCTGGATGACCCTGCTAATGATTAAGCCGTGGCCGACCCTGTTGAGGCCGACCCTATTGAGGCCGACCCTGTTGAGGCCGACCTTACTGAGGTCGACCCTTATCTGAATGACCCTGCTGAGGATTAAGTCGTGGCCGACCTTGTTGAAGCCGACCCTACTGAGACCGATCCTTATCTGGATGACCCTGCTGAGGATATGTGAGGCTCTTATGAGATGTGATGCCCGTCGTCCTAAGAGACGAGGATACATTTTGGTCATATAAATGAGTCCTAGAGTTAACGGGTCTAATTAATTAATAACTATTAATTCAAACATATGAGTTATAACGGTATATTAGTTTGATTAAGATTTTAATTCATCACTACCCGTCTCTTAACCCCTTGCATTTTGAATCCCATCGATGTGAAATCCTAACAATAACACGGGAAGTGGGTGAAATGTCAGATTGACAAGTATGTACACTACGAGTCATTAAAATTTTTGGACATTAACACTTTAGGGTCCACTTGTTCTTCATATTTACTTATTGGGGTACGATAGTTCTCGTATATACTCATTGGGGTCCACTAGTTTTTTCTTTTAATATTTTTAATATTTATTTTTTTTCCATTTAGTTAAGATCCGTTTTAAATTCTCCCTCATATGTATACTAGAATTACTAAAATTAAAAAGTCAAAAACCCAAACCCACGGATGGATAGCCCTTCAATACAATACCCCTACACCTTGAGTATATAACCCTCAATATAATATTATAACACACATATAACCCACAACATGGTAGACGTGATTTTTTTTACTTATTAAAAATCCATTTAATTATTTTTTATCAAAAAATATAATGTCTAGGGTTTTGATCAATATTTTGTAAAAAAAATAGCCCCTAATACAATGTTTAGGGTTTATTGATTTATACATTCCCTTTTCTTAAAAAAATAACTATGCAGACATATACACACATACCATACCCCTACACCCAGAGTATATAACCCCTAATATAATATGACGATAGACATAATTTTTTTTACTTATTTAAATCTATTTAATTATTTTTTGTCAAAAAAATATAATGTCTAGGAATTTGAACAATATTTTGTCAAAAAAATAACCCCCAATATCAGGTCTACGGTTTATTGATTTATACATCCACTTTTCTTGAAAAATAACTATACGCACACATATACACAGAAATACACACACATACACAAACATATACACACTGAACACAGAAATACACATATACATAGAAATACACACATAAAACATTAGGGTTTAATACACATATACATAAATACCTAGACATATACACAGAAATAAACATATATATACAAAACATTTGGGTTTAATACAAAATATATACAAAACATTGGGTTACCTTTGAGATTGAGAAAGAGAGACGAAATTGCCGAGCTTGGGGGAGAGAACTGTCGAGATTAAGTGAGAGAAAAGAATGTTTATGGTGGGAAGTGAAATGAGAGAGTTGGTGTTTTTATTATAAGAATTCTGGTCAAGCTAGGGCCGTGACCAACGACCATGACCCTTTAAAAATTCGAGTAAGCAAAAAAGATGGTCATGGTATATAGCTCTGACCCATTCATTAAGATGGTCACAGCCCGAAGTCGTGACCCATTGCTTGTGTATTCTGCCCTTGGTCATAGCCTTCTCCATGATCCTACCGTGACCAAACATGGAGGGAATTTTGGTGCGACGTTGGCACCAAGATGGTCATGCCTTGGTCACGGACCAAATCCCTGATCACAATGGTCACAGATTTGGTCAGTGACCAATTCCAAGTGCATTCATGACCACACTGGGTCATGGATATGGTCACGCCATACTTAATATGGTCACGGCTTGAACTGTGACCAGTTGGTCATGGCTTTGGGATGTGACCCACTGGGCATGATAATCCCATCGATATTACTCACTACGATGTATAATAATTATCACTTGTTATTTACTACACACTTAGTAAATTTATTCTGTAAATATTAATCATAATCTCTCTCCCGATTAATATTTAATAAACACACACAATATTTTATTTAATTAAATTACTACACATGTGTAATTAAAAATACCCAAATTAATTAAATTCAAAATGCTAAACAATACGGGTGTTACATACTTCCCCCCTTACAAAGCAATTTCATCCCTGAAATTCGGGCGTACGAGTGGTAAATAAGTATGGATGCTGCTCCCGCATATCGTCCTGCCGCTTCCAAGTTAACTCGTCTACATTAGGGTTCCCCCACTAAACTCGGACCAAGGGCACCACCTTAGACCACAACTTACAGTCACTACGATCAAGAATAGCAACTGATCTAGCCTGGTAGGAGATGTTTAGATGTAAGTTTATCTCCTCCACCAAAACGTTCTAATTATCCCTCTCGCTCCTATGGTACCTCTTCAGCGATAACACATGGAACACATCATGAATCTGCTGCAAGTGCTCTGGTAAGCCTAGCCTATATGCAAATGCTCCCACCCTCTTAATAAATAGAAAATGCCCCACATATCTCGATGCTAGATTCCCTTTCTTTTCGAACATCATGACTCCTTTCATAAGAGACACCAGTACCCAAACCTGGTAACCAATCTCCAACTCTATGTGCCTCTCATCTGCATCGGCGTAACTCGTCTGCCTATTCTGAGCTATAGGAATGTGCCCTCGAATTAGTTCAATCATGACAGTCGTATCCTGAATCATCTCAAGCCCTATCAGTTTATTTTTTCCCACCACTAACAAGCAAGCGGGCGAACGACAAGGCCAGTCAAATAGTGCCTCAAAGTGTGTCATGACAATGGTGAGCTGGTAGGAGGTACTATAAGCAAACTCTGTCAATGAAAAGTAATGCTCCCATCCTCCCTTAAAGTCGAGTATACACATCCTCATCATATCCTCTAACACCTGATCAACTCGGTCCATCTGTCCATCTGTCTGTGAATAATAAGGGGTATTCAAATGCAAATATGTGCCCATATCCTCCTAAAAACTCTACCAGAAGTGGGATACAAAAATCTTGTCTTGATCCGACACAATATTAATCAGAATCCCATTCCACCTCACTATTACTACAACAAACAACTGCGCGTACTACCTCATCTGAAAACCAGTACGAACTGGTAGAAAATGAGACACTTTGGTCAAATAGTCCACTATCACCCAGATGGAGTAGTGACCACTTTGCGAAGATAATGAAATCCATAAAGAGACTCTCCCACTTACACACTGGGGTCTTTAGTGACTGCAACATCTTCGTCAATATCTGGTGGTCTACTTTCACTAGCTGGTACGTAACACACTTAGAGCAATATCCGCTATGCTCGCTTTATCCCTGACCACCAGTACTACCTATGCATATCGTGGGATGTAATGCAAACCTCGAACCCTGAGACTCTTTCATCACTACATGTCTCAAATCCTGATCCTCTGAAACAACGAGTC
This sequence comes from Sambucus nigra, assembly GCA_949130495.1. Lineage (NCBI taxonomy): Eukaryota > Viridiplantae > Streptophyta > Magnoliopsida > Dipsacales > Adoxaceae > Sambucus > Sambucus nigra. The sequence continues at coordinate 480,338,342 of OX422219.1, forward strand.
TCTCATTAAATCGCAAGCATACCTCATAAATAATCGGATAAGACTCCTCCCCTTTTGTTAACAACTGGTGTACCCTGTCGCTGTAGAACTAATCCCATGTCTTTGCTTTCACCACCCACATAACAATCTCGAGAGTGATTTCTAATACGAACATACAAACTCTAGAGATCTCATCGTCATGTTGAAGCTCCCTCCACTTTGTGATCCAAACTCTATTATCTCCCTAGTAGATCATCAGCTCAATGCATTCACCACCACGTTAGCCTTCCCAAGATGATACTGAATACTAAACTGGAATCCTTCATAAACACTAATCATCTCCTCTGCCTCATATTCATATCCTTCTGTGTGAACAGGTACTAAAGTGATTTATGGTCTGTGAATAATCTAAATTGCTACTCCAGAAGGTAATGCCTCCAAATCCTCAAGGAAAACACAACCGTTGTAAGCTCAAGTCCCTGTATAATCTTCATCTTACGAGATGCATAAGATATATCCCTCTCCTCCTACTGTAGTACACTATAAAGTCCCTATAACGATGAATCTGTATAAACACAGTAATCCATAACTCCTCTACGAAATGCGAGAACAAGTGCTAAAGTCAATTTTTCCTTTAGCTCATCGAATGCATATAGACAGTGGTCATTGTAAACAAACGGCACCCCCTTGTGAGTCAAGTTTGTCAATGTACCTGCAATCTTTGAGAAATACTTAATAAAGTAGTGATAGTATCCGTCTTGCCCTAAAAAACTACGAACCTCAGTCCGTGTCGTGGATTGTCCCCACTCCCTCACCATCGATACCTTACTCGAATCAATAGCAATGCCCCTATCGGACACAATATGGCCTAGAAATTGTACCTCCCATAGACAAAATGCACACTTCTTGAATTTGGCATACAGTTAATGGTCCCGTAATATCTATAAAACCATACGCAGATGCTCTGCGTTCTCATACTCTGTAAGAGAGTAAACCATAATATTGTCTTTGAATACAATCATAAAATGATCAAGAATCTATCTAAAACCCGCTTCATAAGATCCATGAACACTACTGGCGCATTGGTTAGCCCAAACGGCATAACCCTAACTCATATGATCCATAACGTGTCAGAAAAGATGTCTTAGGAACAGCATCCTCTCTAATGCGCAACTAATGATACCCGATCTTAGATCCATCTTGGAGAAGTATGTTGCTCCTCTTAGCTGGTCAAACGGGTCATCGATCCGAGGCAATGGATATTTATTCCAAATCGTGACCTTGTTCAGCTCCCTGTAATCAATACATACATGAAGCAATTCATCCTTCTTCTTGATGAACCACACTATTGCACCCTACGGTGATGTACTCCCTAAAATGAAACCTTGCCCTAGAAGCTGCTAAATATTCTCCCTGAACTCCCACACCTCTGAAGGAGCCATACGATAATGCACCCGAGAAATTGACCTCGTAATCGGTTCTATATTAATGACAAACTCAATCTCCTTGCTGGGTGGAAATTTGGGTATCTATGAAACACATCCTCGAACTCCCTCACCACAGGAATTGAATCCAAAGAGATAACGACCTCCTGTGAAGTCTCCTCCTTACTATAGTATAGGTCTGTGCACAAACCTCCCTTGGGAAGAGGCATCACCACAAGTATCATCTAAATCCCTGAAATGAAAATTACAATGGTCCTCCTAAAGCTATCCACCATCGCCCTATACCCTGCTAACTAGTCCATGCCCAAGATGATGTCATAACCCTCCATATCTAACACAAGCAGGTCATAGGATAAACATACTCTCCCAACATCAATATCTATATCCCTATAAATTGATGTTATAAGCGACCCATTTCCCAAAGGTGACAACACACTTAAGGATACTATCGGTTGTCTCTAATAGATCGGTTGCACGTGCAAGTCTGGTAGTTGTAATTGAGTGTGATATCCAAATAAATCCTACCCTCATACCTGTGAATAAGAAATGTATCATCGACTACTGGTGGTGCCTGTGGTGCCTATGATAAGACTACATCTCGGACATTATAGATACATCCATACTATAGCTGCCGTTATTGTTATGGGTCTAGTGTTGTAGGGGGTAATTACGGTTGCTTCCCCGACTAGGCACCCTACAGTGGTACTATCCTGTTGTGGGTAGTCTCTCCTCTTGCGACCCATCTATCCACAAGTATGTAAGGGAAAATTTTTAATTGAGTCAATTTGCAGTGTTGGCTCAATTCTGAACAATGTTATTTGAGTCATATGATAGATGTTTGTACCTATCAAGCCTGTGACGTCTGTGACTAAGCATTTAAAGTTTCATCCTCATCGATTTTCGTGCCAAGTGTATACATCATCAACATTTGGATTCCAAGGTCTCTAAAAGGTATGAATGCATTAAATATATATATATATATATATATATATATATGGAATTGGAATATATTTTAGGGTGTTATTTTATTTAAGTTGAAAATGGATTTTTATTTTTTATAAGAAAAATAAATTTTTCGGAATTCTCGTTTGAAGTTTGTTTGAATGAGATATTTAACAAACGTCTAACGACTTTTGTTTTTAATTCTCCAAACTGGCATTAGAAGGTCATTCGAACGAGATATAAACGAGCTTCTAATGACATTTCATCCTTTTTCTCGTAGAAAATTGTAATACCCCGTATTTTTGTGATATTTATTTATGGGATTAATTGAATTAAATGTGTATTAATTGGGAATTAATTCGGATAAAAATACTACCGAGATGCGAGTTGGTATGTGATATTAATGAGTATATATGTCTATATATGAATATTGAACTGTGAAACTTGTCGTGAGATTGAAATACGGATATTTGGGAATTTTGTGAGACGCATGTGATAGTCGCGTTAGGAATATTATTATTCAAATTAAAAAGTGAATTTTATTTTTATTAATCGTATGGTCATTTTGAGTGCTCCAACGCGTCCGGAAGGGTCGAAATAGTCAGAAAACACTAGCCGGGGGTTTAGTTTGGGTCCTGGGGCATTTTTAGGCCATGCCGGCAACGTGTAAGGGTAGTTTGGTAATTTTGGATTTTTGGGAATTAAAACCCACGAAAATTAGAGTTAAAAATCTGACTTGGTAATTACCCACAAAACCCACTAACTACACCTTATGACCTTATGGGCTACGGAGGTTATTAGAATTAGTTCTAAGAGTTCCTAAGGCAAAACCCTAGCCACCATTCACTTTGGAGAAGAAAAGCTTGTAGAGAGAGGAGAATTCTGCAGAGAGAGAGGGAGAAACTCATCAATTCGTCATCAAAATCAGAGATATATCAAAGGCAACTGGTTTAATTTTGTTTATTACAAAGAAAGTTTCTTCCATGCGTAGGAAATTGACAGAATTTGTATTGTTCTTGGGAGTTTGATGAAAACCCATTAAATTGGAATTAGAAACTCGTATTTTGATGAGGAATTGCATGTAAAATTGTATGTAGGTGATTAATCTGATGATAATATATTTTGGATGAAACAAAAACGGATTTAATTAGACTCATTGGGGATTTAAGAATTTTAGGGTTCATGTTCATATGATTTGGGGATAAATGAAGGGATTTGATGATTCAATGATGTTTAGGAAGAATTGGCCCTGTATAAACGTGAAAATATAACCTAAGTATGTTTAGGAATGATTAGAACCCATGTACAATGGTTGGATTGATGTTTAGATGAGTTTGGAGACTAAGAAAAGTTGGAAAAACGTTATAGGGGAAATCTGGGCTCGAAGTTGGCCACTCGTTAGAAGACCTGCCCAGGTCGTTCGAACAGCCTCGTTCGAACGAGACTTCTAACGAGTTGACAGTTTGACTTCTAACGAGAGGGGTGTTTGCTCGATGACTTTCGTTCGAACGAGACCTCGTTAGAAGGCCCACTTCGTTCGAACGAACTCTCGTTCGAACAGCCTCGTTCGAACGAGACTTCTAACGAATTGACAGTTTAGGCTTTTTAGCCTATTTTGATCCCGAGTGTTCCGTAACCTTGTTTATATGTAGAGATAACACTTCCTTGTGGATTAATTGATATATTTGGGATATTTGGGATATAATGAGGAGTAAAATCTAGAAGCGTAGTTCGAACCTAAGGGAAATTATGAACTAGAACGTGAGTGTCTATTACGATGCGAGAACTATTGACGGCCTAAACGATTATAATAACCGGGAACATATAAATTGTGTAGCATTATATGTCGGTACGAGAATAAAAAGTGTATCACAAATATATTATGGTGACTACTAAGATGTGTGCATACGTAGTATATGTATATGATTTTATGTGTATGACATACCTACCATACTTGCTATCATGGGAGGTTTACGTTCGCTTAGGGCCCTCTAATCCTTGTGTTGCCCGGATTTAGACTGGTACCTCGATGAACATAGGTCAGAGAAGGACTTATTGGGATGTTAATAAGTCTGCTGATCGTGGGAGCGTAGGTATGTGTGTGACCCATGTGATGTGACTGTGTTCGCCTCCATTGTTTGTGATTGTTATTATCTGAGAACGATTCCTGAGAGATTCGGAATGCGTGATCCTTATGTACGTGATGTACCGGGAGGGATAGCAGAGTATGTGTGCACTGTAGCTTAGTCTCGGGGTGCTTGTATTGTATATTTATGACGTGAATAATATACACTTAATTAATGGGAACTTTCATGTTGGTATTGTGAATATAATTATGGTAATGTTTTGAGAAAACATAACGGGTTAACCGATAGTGAATTGTATTACTAATTGAGAATCTGAGTTTAAGTAAAGCCCTCTGTTTAATTGATAACGTTAGGATGTATTATGGGAATCGAGTAGTAAGGGGTAGAACTTATTACGGTTTGGTTAGTTATATATGTCATTTAGATGGGTACGGTACGCTAGGAGTGCACATGTAGTCGAGAGGTGAGAATTTCATGTGAGTGCACGTCCTAACATGTATTTTGTATTTAATGTTTTAATGTTATTAAAACACTTGTTGTTTTTAAAATGATTTCCACTTTCGGGCTCTGACCCATTTGCTTTCAAATCTATTTTTGTAAAAACCATTTTAGGTGCCCAGCCACAAGGACACCATGCTTAGGATCCTCATTCAGGTGACGAGCTGTAGCTGTTTGTGGAAGTTACAGGACTTTGCTTGTAGACGCTTCATCTATCTTGATTCTATATTCAGCATTTATCAGTTGTAGGGCATGTCGCCCATTTCTTTTAGAGACATTTCATTTATTTCAGTTATTCAGACTTTTGGCATGTAATTTATTCAGGATTCAGACTTGTCGTATTATTTTCAGTTGTGGGATTGTTGTGAGGAGTTTTCCTTCGGACTTTCTTATTATTTTGTTGGTTATTATATTTCCTCGTTATGGTGAATGGATTATGCTGTTCTTCCATTATTCTTTTATTGTATATTAATCAGACTTAAATTAAAATTTGGCAACTTACTTTTTAAATACTAGGTGGTTAGTAATCATTAAAATGTTTTCGACAGTGATGTTATTAACTGGACCAACTTGGCATTTTGTATTAATTTAATAAAGTAGTAGCTACCCGGTATTTAATTAGTCGGGGTGTCACAAAAATTCGTTCAAATGAAGTTCTTTGAACGACTTCGGAACAGTTTTCGACAGTTTTGTTTTCCCTCCCATTTTCCCCAATACTTTTTTCCAGGTTTAAGTGGACGGAAGGGTAGTTTTTGGAAGTGACTTTTTTCAATTCTACTAAGTGATTTTGAGAGCAAAAAACCATTTACAAAAAGTCTCATTTTATGTCTTAAGACTTCAAGAACATATCTCTACCAAAAACACAAGGTTACACTCATGTTTTAGTTTAAATCCAAGTTTCATATATATATATATATATATATATATATATCTTTGCTTGGATATTGTTTGGCACCGGGTTTCATCCCTACCCTACAAAGAAATAGTTTGGGTTCCTTCTCTACCCCAAAAAGGAGATTATTTTTATTGCGAAGTTCTCATACGGTGAAAGGCACCAGGTGTGGGTTGATGGTACCTATGCCCCATTGGTGGATTTCAAGATTCTGGTGGACTCCGGAGTTGTTGACTAGGTGGAGGTGGATGCAAGAAGAAGCGCCAAGGCTTGAAGGGAGTCAAGTCGTGTTTTGTAAGTCTTTTGTCTTGTATTTTTAAAACCATACTTAGTGGACTTGTAGGTAGGGTCGTCCAAGGTTTTTCCCGTTGTGGGTTTTCCTCATACATTTCCGCGTAGTGTGATTGTTCTTTATTTGATCTTACAAAATTCACCTAGATTCATGCATAGGTTAAAAAGATAAAATATGGTTTAAATCACAACTTTGGTTTATTTTGGTGCTAATTTTAGTTTGGGTAATTTTTATTTAATTTAATTCAAGTCGGTATTAATTTAATTTGATAATATTCATGCTTAGTTTGTTTAAACTTGAATTGGATTGAATTTTGTTTAAGTGAAAGTTAAATGTTTGTGTAGTTTAATTTCACTTTAAATTTTTAATTTTTCTTGTGTTTGATTGTTTTTTTAAAGAAAATAAAATCAAATATTTTTTGAAAAATTAATTTGGTATATCTTTGAGCCATCTCATAATTTGAGTTTAAAATTTGGGGGCATTCGCTCCATCAAAGTAAAGTAACGGCTCAGAATGTCTACATCTGGCCCTGATGGCCCTGTTAAGACTGTCCTTGACATTATCCTTGTTGGCTTCCCCCATTGTTCCTTTGGTCCTAGCAGCCCTGAGGAACATGTTGCTGTTGAGGATCCTACTGGCCTTGCCAGAATCCACCACCCTCTGGAAGATAAGCTTATGTTTGAATCTCTTAGTCGAATCCCCTTATCGGGAATCCTGCCCCTAGTGCAGACTCGGCTACTGTTGCAGTGCCCCACTCACATAATTCCCTCCTACCTTGCCTACCTGGCTAGTCTCACCCTCTCTTTTGCTTCCCTTCAATTGGAAGAAATGATCCTGATAGTGAAAAAGAGCGTCATTGACGATCTTAATATAAGTCTTCAATGCTGGATTACCAATAAAATGTTGCTTGATCCTCCATGAGAGTCCATCTATGATCTTCAACCTTTTCTTCTCCTCGTTATTCACCTTGTCAGACATAATGTTAGACATATGAATAAACTCCACCTCATACTCTGCTACAGAATGGTCACCCTGAACCACCTCATTAAACTTCTTTCGCATCCTTATCTCAAGAGACGGTGGGAAGTTATTGCGATAAAATCGCACCTAGAACTCAGTAATAGGCATAGCACCTATATCCTCAGAAGTGGTAATAGACTCCCACCACTCTAACATTTCTCCCACAAGCTTTAATGTATCCAACATCTAATTTTGAATGTCGCTGCACTCAAACATACGAAGGTGGCGTTGAATGTCGTTTCTCCACTGACATGAAAGGATCACATTGGAACTACCATGAAACTCTGGTGGGTGGCCCTTCTGAAAATCCTCCCTAATTCTTTGGCAATCAAATGCCCCCGGGTGGGCTAGGATAATCACTTCCACTAGCGGCTGTTGCTGGGCCTGAGGAAATAAAGTTCCCTAGCAGTCATAGCAGCATTAACTGCATGTGCTATAATAACGGCCACATCTGCGATCATCACCGTCCCCTGTGGTGGTTGTGGATGTGATGCCTTGGGCTCCTGCTAAGCCTCCCCCTCGTTGGTTCTCACTACAACCCAATTTGGTATTATTTATTAAATCATAATTGGTATTGATTCATCATTGTTTGGTTTATTTGTGTTTTTATTGCCATGTTGTGTTTGTTGCACTTTACACCATTACATGATATTCTTCTTTTCTTTATATTTCCAATTGATATCGCATGTTCTCACATTTTGGGATGATATGGTTTATGGGAGAGAAACAGTTTATTATGCATTCTTTCTTTATTTATTCTTGAACAAAAATGGGGAGAAATGGTATCTTTCACTTTAGTTTTAGGAGGAGATCTTTATCTTAGGGGAGACGTCCTACCTAGGTAGGGATCATTATACATAGGGGAGTTTTTATTCTCATGCGGATTTATATTGCTATATTCTATTTGCATTTGAAGGTGTGTTTAATTATGCAGGTTTGAAACATGTGACAATTTTCAATCGACCAAATCTACTGAAAGTGTATAAGTATGTTAAATTATTATTTTTTCTTTTGGGATTAGGAATTGAGTTTTAGATGAGCTTGATGGCCCATAGGAGTTTTCATTTTTGATTTTGTTCCGGAATAGCTAAAGGCAAAGATTTGTAAAGAAAAATTTTTAATACAGTCAATTTTATATATTTTGGATTTGTTTCATGTTTGGACAAAATCGTTTAAGTCATAGGTTAGAACTTTAGTGTGTTGAACTTTCAAGTCTATGTCCTGGTCTCTTGAAGATGTAGAGACCAAGTTAGAAGATCTACGTTATCATGTTATATTTCATTCTCATTATCATCTCCATGTTCTGAGAATCTCTCAGGTATGGATGCATACATATTTTGATCCTTGGATATTTTATATTTGGGTGTTAAGATTATTTAAAATATTTTGAAAAATATTTTTAAATGATTTTATCTCTTTAATTTTTTTTAAGAACAATATTTTTTCGAGTGGTCGTTGAAATGACAATGGGTATGTCGTTCGAACGAGATATGGTATGTCGTTCGAACGAGATATGGTATCTCGTTAGAACTAGTTCCAATGAATAAACTGTAGCCTTCCCTAGAATCTTACTGGATAGCTCATTGGATACGTGTTCAAACGAGATACTCTACTTCGTTCGAACGAGCCTGCGAATTTTTGTTAAATTCGAGATTTTCCAAATGGTTTTTTGTCCTTATCTCATTTTTTAAAAACCTTCTATAAATAGTAGTGCAAAGCAGTAGTTTTATGAGAGATTTTTCATCGCTTCGAGTTCCAAAACTCGACTAAAAATCTCTCCAGTTTACCCAAATCCTAGTTTATACCAAGAAATTTTAAAGTCAAGATTCATCTTATTATGCTTTGAGATCTAGTTTGTCGGTACCTTTAGTTTCTCTTCATCTTATCGAGAACTCGTTTCAGACAGTAGACTCCGTATTTGTTGTTTACACATGGTGGACTCCATGACGTGATGTTGCGATGAATAAGTGGTGGATTCCATGTTCCATTCCATCGACGGTTGCTGAGTCGTTCGGTGGATATCGAGATGTGTGAACTCCTACGTTGTCATGTTGAGGAGAGTTTGAAGATCGGAGGCGCGTCAACTTTTACAAGGTATTCAATTTCTGTAAGTCTTTTATCAGTCTTGTTTAATAATTTTTAAACTTATTTGGACATATGTTTAAATAAGTAAAACTTCTCATCACTTAACCTAAATAAAAATACGCCCCTTATATTCTTTCTTGAACTTTCTTACGCCCAACACTCTTCCTTCTATCTTCTCTCTTCCTCTCTCCTCTCCTTCGCCCAGCCCTCCTTCTAGCAGCAGTCGTCATCGAGCTGCCTCTCATCTGCCTCATTCCTCTCTCTCTCTCTCTCTCTCTCTCTCTCTCTCTCTCTATATATATATATATATATATATATATATATATATATATATATATATATATATATACAGTCCTGCTCTTGTGCGGATTAGTCCGCATTTTAAGAATGCGGACCGAACATGTGTCACCTGGCGGTGAGCCCAGAAAAGAGAGAGAGAGTGCCTATAATTTAGGCGATAATTTCTAGGCGCACCATTAGGTGACACATGTCCGGTCCGCATTCTTAAAATGCGGACTAGTCCGCACAAGAGCATTATATATATATATATATATATATATATATATATATATATATATATATATATATATATAGTTTAAGGTTAAATGGTTTTTTTAGTGTTATTATTGCTTTAAATTCTAGGGTTAATTATAAGGTTAAATTATAAATAACTTTAGGATTATTATAATTTTAATTTGACTTATGGAGAAGTTTTTTTTAATAAAAAAGGTATATCTTGTTTCTTTCCCTCTCCATTTATATTTGCTTCCATTTTTTAGGGTTTAAAATCTTTAATCACTTAATATTTGTTTATCTTCCAATTATACTAAATAAAGATAAGTAACATTTTGATAAATACTTGAAAATAACCTTTAAAAAATCGGCTCAAGGGATGTCGCTCCCAAACTCTCGGATTTCACCATTAAATTAGCCTCTACTATTTAGAAATGATGCCATTATCATTGAGTGTAACCTAAATGAATTTTTGGAGTAGGCAAAATATGTTGCTATTAGTATTGGTATAAATAATTGTTTTCTCATCCAATTTAAACTTTTAGCGCTTTTTACAATATATATAATACCATATAACCAAAGTTGCTCAAAGGTTATTAAATCATTTTATGTTAGTAATGTGAAAATAATTTGTGACTTTTTACATGTTGATTTATGAGCTTGCGAAGAGAGCATGTCGATTTACAGCTTAAAAGTAAAATGAAATTTGTGTTCCCCTTTTCTCTATATTTTCTATGGAGTGATCAAGTAGGGCTTTTTCTTTGAGAACGGAAGTTAAAACTTGTTCTCTAAGAAATTAAAAAAAATATTTGTTATATATTTTTTTTATTGTGACTTGGAGGATGTCCCCCTAATGGTCGATTAAAATCATTTATCTAACATGCCTGGAGAGGCTTTGTTCAATATAATTTTCTATCGGGATGGATGTACCCCCCAGTTTAATGAGCAAAGTTCTCTTTATCTTGGACCCTCTTCTAGTCTAGTAGAGACTATATATATATATATATATATATATATATATATATATATATATATATATATATATATATTCTAATGGGTCCACCTTATGCCATAGGAAAACAAGCAAACTAAGAATCATCATGCAATGCTCCAAAAAGAGTTTATTTTCATTTTCTGTATCATTTACAAAATTATACTACTCTATTATTTTTACAAAAAGGAAATTTTCTGGTGCTAGAGCAAGCTGCTCAAATTCTTTAATATATATGAATTTTTTTAACAATGCTAAGCATAATACCTCTTCAGCCACTTGCGGTTGATGGACTGGAGGCAATCACTCTCTGGTTCTGAAATCTGGAAATAGCCCGACTTGCCTACCCCTCTCATGATAAAAGGTCCTTCCTAGTTGGGTTTAAACTTTGATGCTAACATGCTGCGGAGATGGTGAGTGGATGCTTGCAGGACTAAGTCTCCAACCTAGAACTCCCTAGGCTTAAACAAATTTTTATAGGCTCTGGACAGCTGTTGGGTGTAGACTTTAAAGTTCTCTTTTGCCTTATCTCTATGCTCGTCCAGCAGCTCTAGCTGTACATGTTGTGGGTCAGGGATGAGTCTGTTGCTTAGAGAAACTCTGGCTAAGGGTACCGCCAACTTCACTGGTAATACATCTTCAGTCCCATGTACCAATGAGAATAGGGAGAACCCAGTTGGTTTTCTCTTTGAGGTAAGATAATACCATAGCACCATGGGCAGCTTCTCATCCCATGTCCCTGGTATGTCCTCCAGCATCTTCTTCAAGATATTGATCAAGGTCTTATTAGTAGCTTATGTGTGACCGTTACCCTTAGGGTAGGAGATATTGAGCTGTTGTGCACAATTTTGTACTTGTCTGTGAGGAGGGTCATCTCCTTACATACCAACTACTTCCATTTATCTGTCAAAATTACTTTGGGTATACCAAACCTGCATATGATATAATCCTTAATAAATTGGGTTACCACTTGGGTAGTCACTCTCCTTAGAGGGACAGATTCTGCCCATTTGGTGTATAATTCTATAGTCACAATGATAAAATCTTTGACATAAGAAGATATGTTGATTTTTCTAAGTAGGTTAAATTCCCATGTGTGGAAGGGGTAAGGAGTTGCTAGTATTTGTAAACTTAATAAAAAGGGCATGTACCATGTTTCCATGTACTTGACAGGCTTTGCACTTCTTCACATAACCAATGGATTCAACCTTCATAGTTGACCAGTAGTATCCCAACATCATCAGTTGATCATACAGTTTAGCACCCCTCACGTGGGAGGGCTCATGATCTTCTTTCAGCACTATCCCTGTGTATTCCCTAGCTATGCACCTCAGTGCCTTCTCATTGTACCCTTTTCCTGTAAAGATCTCCTTCCACCAAGTAAAAATAGGCTATCCTCTTTCGCAGATAAATTTCATTTTCTCTCTTTGCGGGTAACTCACCATCTTTCGGATATGATATGTATGGTTGCCTCCAATCTTCGAAGGCTTCCACAAAGTTAGCTTCCACTGGCTGGTCAAAATGGGCCTATAACATTAAACAACCTTGTTGCAGAGGAGAAGCCTCTGCACTAATGGTGGTACACTAATATCTCCCCCCCCCCCCCCGCGCTACAATCGACGGTAAAGAGGAATATCAGTGTCCCCATAATGATTTTGTGCATCTCTACAAACCTTTCTTTAGCTTCTTATTCTCCCACACATCTTGCTAGGAACCCACCAGGGCTCTTGAAGTAAAGTTTTCCCTACAGCAGATGGTAGTTAGCTATATCTAATATCTTTAGCGTCCCATCTCTAGCCTTTAGCTGCTTCAAAACTAGGTGCCTCTAATCTTCTGGCTCGTTGCTTGGGAATAAATATTTTATTGTAGTAGGCATTGTTCTTCATCATATTGTGATTGTTGCTTCTGGATCATCCATGTTGTTGATGTAAAAAAACTAGATCACTCTAATAATTTAATCACGGATAAATAAATGAGACAAAGAATTTTAAAGTGGTTCAGCCTTGTATGAATGGCCTACGTCCACTGTTATGTTATTGCTGAGTGTTTTGGGAATTCTCGATTACAAGCTCTATCCAGAAATTCCGGTCCCTTTGAATGAGGGTGATACAAGGTATTTATAGCCCTTAGGCTGTACATGAAAGGGTTGATACATTAAATGATATACATATGAAAGGGTAATACATTTAATGCAGCGTGTGCGTCAAGATGATAAACATTCAATGAATAGTTGAACTGTTGATTATCTGGCAATTAATGCTACGCCCGAGATGCAGCTCGGACCGCCTTAGTTGCTCGTTGCTGAGGAGTTCCTCGGAGTGTCGAAGTACCTCGGAGTGCTAAAGTTCCTCGGTGTATCCTCGTTGATCGGAGAGAACATGAGTTGGTCTGGGAAATGAACTTTCTCGTTGCTATTGTGCCACGTAGATTGACACGTGTCTTCGTATTATTAGTCCATATCAGCATATTAATTTTGGTATCAACAGAAGCCCCCAATGTTTCATATTTCAAGTTTTGAGGAGTATGGAACATTCTTTCTCGGTATATGGCGATATTAACTGACTTTCCTGGGTTTTAGGAGCCTTTTCTTCATATTTGAATTTCCTTCCAAATTCGCAGAATCCGCCATTTTGCTTCGGTCTTCGTGCCCTTTTTGTCCTTTTAGCCGCCGGAAGTTCGATAGTTTCTTTTTGTAATCATTTCTTTCGCCATTTCCCAAGGCACAGTATTTAAACTTCCCAAGCCATCATACCGTCCTCTACCTTTTCCAATTTTCTTGCTTTCGAATTCTCCATAGTCTTTCTTTCTTTTGTGCGTTCATCCTTATTTTCGTTCGTTGTCAACAGATCTCCTTTCTTCCTGTAAGATCTTCTTCCTTCTTCTTTTATTCACCATGGTTTATATTATTGAATCTATTGAAAAATTCCGTTCTGATTATTCCATTCCGTCTTGGGTTACTCTGGAGAATCTTCCTGAGCCCTTTGATTATTTTCGTTTGGCTGAGGGACATTGGTTCCCCAGCCTCTTTATTGCTGAGTGTGGATTTTCTTTTCCACCCAACTCTTTATTCTTAGAATTCTGCCAACATTTCGATGTTGTTCCTGCAAAAGTAGCCCCCAATACATGGAGAATAGTTAATGGGGTGCATAAATTAAATCAAACTCATGGAACTCGCATAGGAATTCCTGAGATTATGTATTGCTATAGATGGGATGTTTTAGACAACGTTTATTATTTAAAAACCAGATTTTTGAATAGAGCTTTAGTAGTTAACCTCCCTGATGCCAACAGTGATTATTTTGAACATGGGTTACTTTTCAAAAATTGGCAACATGCTCCTTTAGTCGGAGACGGAGTGTATGAAGGTCCCAAATTCCCCCCATACGGCAATGGGATAGGTTATTTTCATTTTATTTTATTCTCGAAATTGTGACTTCATCATGTTTGAATAAATGCATGATTGGCATTTCAAATGGTTTTTGTTTGCAGTTAACAGCAAGAGAAAAACTCCTAAAGAATCAGAAGTTAATATAAGGCAATTGAAACATATCTGGAGCTTGCATCAGAAGGTTGCAGACGAGCACATCAGGTCTGCCTCATAATTGTTGCAGTACAGGAGCTATACGTCGTCTTTTACTGCTCGCCCTGTGGTTAGCTCCAGTGATCCAGTGCAAATTCCTGAAGACTCTGATCCGAAATCTCATATTCCTTTGAGCCAGAAAATGGGCAAGAGAAGAGTTTCTACTCTCTTCGAGGAGAGTTCCTCTGCTGGCGATGGGAAGAAAACCAAGGTTAATGTCCCAAAGGGGACAAAGAAAATTGATGATGCTCCTTCTGTTGCTGTTCAGAAGGTTGCTGAGAAGCCCCCAATGGCTCCTGTGCAGAAGGATGCACCTGTTGAGGTAATCACTATCTCACCAACCAAAAGTTCCTCTTTGGTTGAGGTTGCTGAAAAAGCACCGAGGAGATTGAGGAAATCCTCCTCGATTAGTATTTCTGGAGCCATTCCCCAACTCCCAGCTGGTGGAGATGGTGTTCCAATTATTGTTCCTCCGAGCTCTACGATGAGTTTGGCAAAATTTTCACCCATTCCCGAGGTGCAAGGTATTGAAGAAGACCTTACTCGGGATGTGGTTACTTCTCTGGCTGCTCGTCATTTGGCTTCAGTAAGTATCTCTACTCCGAGCTTTTTATATTTTCCTTTGTTGTTTCCCATATTTGTTTCTGATTTCATTTTCCTCTTTTGATTACAGTTGACGAGCTGTTTCAATTTAATCCTTAAAAAGGATGAAGCGATCAAAGCTTCCTGCTCCTCGTCCACTGTGGAGGGAGCACTGGAGAAATCTATTAAATCTGTGAGTGAGTCCCATCAGAAGTATGACGAGGATAAAACTGAATGGGAGAATAAATTGGCTGCGTCTGATGCAGAGAAGGTACAACTGGGTAATAAGGTGAAGGGCTTGGAGAGAGAAAATAATGATTATGCCGAGAAACTTTCAGGCTTTGGGGAGCTTGAGAATTAATTGAAGTCGGCTGAAGAAGAGCTGACCCTCCTGCGAGAAGTAAATCGCCAGAAGGAGGAGGTGGAGACCAAATTGAAGGCCACCGAGAATCTTATGTCCGAGAAGCTGTCCTCGGAAAAAATGAAGAGAAAAACAGTTGTGAAGACATCCTTTAAAACTAGTTGGGACAAAGGATGGGACAGGGGAGTGGTAGCTATGACGACCCAGGTGAAATATGGAAGTTTCAAATATTTTCATGATGGTTGGGTTGCAGCACTGCAGGAGTTGAAGGTGAGCGAGGACTCCGAGCTATTTCAACAACATCTCCCTGGTCCTCCTCCAGTTATTGAAGACGAAGATGAAGACGAAGCTACATCTGAAGAATCTTCAATGATTGTGGGTGATCAAATCTTTGCTCCTCAACCCAACCAGACATCTGCTAAGGAGATTTCTTCTTTGCCTGCTCCTCTTGAACAAATCTCAACTCCTGCCGATCAAATCAGTGTTCCCACCGAGCAACCAAGCTCCTCGTCCCAGCCTCCCGAGAAAGTCTTGGGAGACAAGGAAAAGGTGTGAAGTTGTTCGGTACTATCTTTCTATTTTTCTCTTTACTTGTACTTTGTATCTCAGATCTTTGTAACTTTTTCCTTATGATCTAATAAAATTTGAGTTCTTTCTTTCCATATGATTGTCTCTTCTTTATCTGCATTCTGTCTTGATCTTCTTTTTCTTTCTCTGTTAGTTTATGGCCAGGATGGATCTTTTGTCTGCTAATGACACAAAGTTGATGCAGCAATGCCATGAGTATTATAAAGCTGGTTATACAGACCTTAGTACATCAGAAGTTGCTGACATCCTTGGCCATGATGCTTCAGAGCAAGCAATTGAAGCTTATCGGTACCTGAAAGATTTACTTGATCGAGCTGTGGCCAATAATGTGGCATACTACGAATTGATCGAGGAGCTTCATTATTCTATCTTCAAAATCAACACAATGAATCAACTGCCCTGTTGCACGAGGAGTATGATAATAGATTTCAACAGCTTTCTTCCGAGATAGGCCACAAAAAGATCATTGCTGGGTACGATGTCAGGGAGAAAACCCTAAAAGGTGAAGTTGAGGCCTGTAGACAGATCGCCGAGCTGCTGGAACAAGAGAACAACAATTTACAAAAAGAACTGGCACAGTATAAGTCTGCAGCTTCATCTTCCACTGCCTTGGTACCAGTCTCTGACGAAGGGTTCTCATTCTTAGAGGTTGAGAATGCCAAGCTAAGGCAAGAATTGGATACTTTAAGAAAGTCCAGTGTTTTTGCTACTGCTCAGGGACGAGGGAGAGGTTCTCGTGGGCGAGGAAGAGCTGCCCAGGATGTTAACGAGGAGCGAAGCACTTCAGTTACTCGGGGACAATCAAGAACTCCTTGTAATATTGAAGAAGCTCGTACTCTGTCAACATTGGAAACTCAAGCATACCAGTTGCATGCAAAAGATCGGGCTTTGTCTGAGATGTCCAAGAAAATCCTGACTTTGGAATATCAACTTACTGCGACGAAGTCTGCATTACATACCAAGGACCTTTTCGTCAAAAACCTTCATGAACAATTGGATAGATTAACCTTCCAATTCCATAAACAACCCAGGGAATTTTGGAATGCAGGCTATAATGAGGCCCTTTATCACTTGGATGCTCATATTGAAAATGCCAATAATGAAGGTTATAAACAAGGCTGGCTGAATGCCTTATGTGTATTAAAGCTCGAGCAAGGACATTTTTTGTGGTACTACTATGAGCCTGGAGTGCTTGACTTGCCTGTGCCACCTTTCAAGTTGGACATGGAATGGATACCTGCTCGCGCCATTCCTCGGAGCTTGATTGCGAATTATCTTGGTGACTATAACCTTCATTCTCAAATTGACGTATCTCGTCCTGAGCATCTCTTGGATACTCCTTCAGTAATGAATGTCAGAATGTTGAAAGACTTGAATTTTATCAATTCTCCTCAGACATTAAATGATCCTCCTGCTGGCGAGGAACCTGTATCAAAGGCTAAAGGGAAAAAACCAATAGAATAGGATTTTCAATGTAATAGTTAGCACACATATGTAACTTGTAATTTATTTTGAATTTTAATGAAAGAGTTTCATTTTCTGTTTGCAAATCTGTATTGCTTATTCTTTTGTACTTGTCTAACACTTTTACATTTGTGCATATGTATCTGTTAAAAAGATAACAATATTGTGTTGTTCATCATCCAAAAAAGTTTACAAGAATCAATGTTGCTCAATCACTTAATAATAAAGTAATGAGTATAAAATGTTTAAAATGTTTCCAACCAACCAAGGTTGTTAAATTGTGTTTGTCGACCAACTACAGTTGATGGGTTTTTATCCTCGACCAGCCATACTTGGTTCAATTTGAAATATTTTCATAAAATGTGTCCGACCAACCAAGGTCGATAATTTATCCTCGTCGACCAACTACAGTTAGTGGGTTTTAATCACCGACCAACTATACTTGGTTCAGTTTGGAATTTTTTGCTCTTTGAGGAACTTTTTATATTATAAACTTACTTCCCGACCAACATAAGTTGGCATTTGAGAGCATATTTTGTTTCAAGCCAATCGAGATTGGCATTTTAAGAATGTTGTTCTTGCCCTTTTACCAACCGAAGTTGGTCGTGGGTTTGAACTATTGCCTCCTAACCAAAGGAGTATATTTTGTTCTCGCCCTATTACCAACCGAAGTTGGTCGTGGGTTCAAACTGTTAGGTTCTTTCGAACTATCTTGTCCACAAGCTCTTTTACCAACCGAAGTTGATCACGCAAGTGTACGCCTCCTAACCAAAGGAGTATAATTTGTTCTCGCTATTTTACCAACCGAAGTTGATCACGCTCGAACTATCAGGTTCTTTCGAACTATCTTGTCCACAAGCTCTTTTACCAACCGAAGTTGGTCACACAAGTGTACGCCTCCTAACCAAAGGAGTATAATTTGTTCTCGCTATTTTACCAACCGAAGTTGATCACGCTCGAACTATCAGGTTCTTTCGAACTATCTTGTCCACAAGCTCTTTTACCAACCGAAGTTGGTCATGCAAGTGTACGCCTCCTAACCAAAGGAGTATAATTTGTTCTCTCCCTTTTACCAACCGGAGTTGGTCGTGGGTCTGAACTATCGTCTTCGTCTTCTTTTTGCTGTCGAGCAGCGTAGTGTACAACACTAGTATTCCCCGAAAAACTTTCAATAAAAGGAGAAAAGATGGTGAAATATCATCGTTTTATTCATAATGAAGGAACTGTTTTACATTTTACATTACTGATAATACTTGCGTAGGTGTTCAGCATTCCAAGCATTCTTGAATTCCTCTCCTTCTAGAGTTGTTATTCGGTAAGTTCCTGGTCGAACAACTTCTGTAACTCGGTAAGGTCCATGCCAATTTTCTTCCAATTTATTATGCTTCTGAATGACCTTCTTTAGCACGTAATCTCCTTCTTTTAAATCGCATTTCTTCACCCTCTTGTTATAGAATAAAGTTGTTCGTTGTTGATATGCAGCATTCCTAATGGCTGCTTCTTCTCTAACCTCCTCGAGCATGTCCAAATCTAATCTTCTCATCAAATCACTGACTGGGGAATTGAAATTGAACACTCTGTGTGTTGGTAGACCCAACTCGGCAGGTATTACAGCCTCACTTCCAAATGCCAGCATATATGGGGACTCTCCAGTTGCTGCTCGGGGAGTTGTTCGGTAAGCCCACAATACTGACTGTAGCTCATTAATCCAATTTGCTTTAGCCTCATTTAACCTCTTCTTCAAGCCATTTAATAATGTTCTGTTCGTCACTTCAGTCTGTCCATTGCTTTGAGGATGGCCTGGTGCTGAATGAACTTTCAAAATGTTTGATTGATGACAATAGGCGGCAAACTCATCGTTATCAAATTATGTTCCATGGTCTGTGATGAAGGCATAAGGGAGACCATATCGGCAGATGATATTCTTCCAAATGAATTGGTATACCTTCTCGTACGTCATATCAATAAGTGGCTCTGCTTCTACCCACTTAGTAAAATAATCCACTGCCACGATGAGGTACTTGAATCTTCCTCGGGTTGTTGGCAGGGGTCCAACCAAATCCATTCCCCACATGGCAAAAGGCCAAGGGGAAGTTATGGGTGTCAACAATGCTTGTGGAGTTCGTCGAATTGAGGGAAAACATTGGCACTTGTCACACTTCTTGGCATATGCTATACAATCACCCCTCATCGTCGGCCAGTAATATCCTTGCATCATTACTCTTTGCAAAAGTGTCCGACCTCCTACATGAGCTCCACAGGACCCTTCATGGATCTCTTCAATCAATTCTTTCACCTCGGAGGGATGTACGCATCTTTGCAAACCTGCCATAATTCCTCGTCTATATAAAACACCATTAGTTAGTACATACCGAGCAGCTTTGAACTTCAATTTCTTGGCAGCGAGCTTATCCTCCGACAATTCTCCTTCCTCGACATATGCCCTGATGGGATCCATCCAAGATGGTCCTAAATCAAGAGTAATAATATTCATCGTCAGGTCTTCATTTATGCTTCGACTTTCTAACACCTCAATTGGTATCGTTCTTCGTAACTCGGTACGAGTAGCTGATGCTAATCGGGCCAGTGCGTCTGCTTGTGCATTCTCCATTCTTGGTATTCTGATCAACTGTATGGCATCAAATTCTGCCAACAACTCCATCGCCTTTGCATGATACTTGATCATTAATTCTCCTTTAACTGCATACGTTCCTATTATCTGATTCACAATTAATTGAGAATCACTGAATACCATCACTTGTTGCGCTTCCATAATCTTTGCTAAATTAAGACCTGCTATCATCGCCTCATATTCAGCCTCATTATTGGAAGCTTTGAATTAGAATCGCAGGGCGTATTCCACGTCGATCTCGTCTGGAGTGCTCAGAACTATTCCAGTGCCACATCCTGCAGTGCAAGATGAGCCATCTACATATAACCTCCATATAGGTAACTCGTCTTCAAATTTCTTATCTGACAGAGTTCCTCGGTGAAATATTTGCTGCTTTCTTTTATCTTCCCCCGGTATTTTTTTCTCTTCATCGACCATCTCTTCTCGCCCTTTTACCAACCGGAGTTGGTCTGGGTTTGAATTTGATGATCTTTCTACATCCATGAGCCCTTTTACCAACCGGAGTTGGTCTGGACTCATGTCTGTTGATCCTGTAACATCCACAGGTTGGTCAGCGAGCAACTTTTGTTCCTCGGGGGTATCAGGATATGTAAACTCTGCTATAAAGTCTGCTACAGCTTGCCCTTTTAAGGATGATCTAGGTTCATACACAATATCATATTCACCGAGCTCTATTGCCCAGTACATCAATTCCCTGACTTTTCTGGGTTATGAAGGGCTTGTCTCAATGGCATGTCGGTATACACGATGATGGTATGGGCCTGGAAATATGGCCTCATTCTTCTACTTGCTTCAATTAATGCCAATGCCAATTTTTCCAACTTTGGGTACCTGATCTCTGCACCTCGAAAAGCCTTACTTGTGTAATAAATTGGCTTCTAAACTCCATTCTCCAATCTGATCAATGCCGAGTTGACTGCATTTTTTGATACTGCCAGGTATAAGTACAACTTTTCACCCATCACTGGTCTGGACAGCAATGGAGGTGTTCCCAGATATTTCTTCAAGTCTTGAAAGGCTTTTTCACATTCTTCATTCCACTCGAAAGTTTTTCGGAGTGTTTTGAAGAATGGAAGACACCTATCAGTTGCTCGGGATACAAATCTATTGAGCGCTGCAACTCGTCCTGTACGACTCTGTACTTCTTTCTTCGTCGTTGGAGATCGCAACCCTAAAAGAGCTTTGATCTTTGCTGGATTTGCCTCAATGCCTCGCTGGTTGACGATGTACCTGAGGAACATTCCTTCTCGTACTCCAAAGGTGCATTTCGTCGGGTTGAGCTTCATCTGGTATTTATCTAGTTGATCAAAGGTCTGACCTAAGTCAACTAGATGATCAGCAGCTTTCTTTCTCTTTGTCAGCATATCGTCGACATAGACTTCCATGTTGCAACTGATTTGTTTGGCAAAAACCTTGTTCATCAGCCGCTGATATGTCTCTCCTGCATTTTTCAAACCAGAAGGCATAACATTATAACAATAAGTTCCCCTAGGGGTAATAAAAGAAGTGCTTTCCCTGTCTTCAGGTTTCATTTTGATCTGGTTGTAACCGGAGTAAGCATCCATGAAGCTGAGAAGCTCGTGCCCCGAGGTAGCATCCACTAGTTGGTCAATTCTGGGCAATGGGAAGTGATCCTTTGGGCAGGCCTTGTTGAGATCAGTGAAATCAACACACATTCTCCATTTATTGTTTTTCTTCTTTACCATCACAACATTCGCCAACCAATCTGGATATTTCACATCTTCAATGAATTGGGCTTTCTGGAGCTTGTCGACCTCCTCTTGAATAGCTTGATTCTTCTCGGGGCTAAATACCCTTCTTCTCTGCTTTACAGGCTTGATCTCCTTATTCGCATTGAGTTCATGGCATAAGAAGTTTGGATCTATTCCTGGCATGTCTTCATGACTCCATGCAAAAGTTTTCTTTCTGTCTCTCAAGAAAGCTACCAACTCCTGTTTTATTGACACATCCAACGATGAACCTATCTGGGTTACTCGTTCAGGGTGCTCGTCGTCCAGAATAACATTTTCTGTAGACTCCACCGCCTGTCCTTTTACCAATTGGGATTCATCTCTGGGATCCAATGTTTCAATTTCTATACCTTTATCCACCTGGTAGGTAGTAGTCTTTTTCCTTGATTATTCAGGCTCCTCTTGCTCGGCAGACGAATAATAGCATTCCCGAGCTACTTTTTGATCACCTTTCACAACTCCCACTCCGAAATTTGTTGGGAATTTTAAGCACTGATGTACTGTAGATGGGACTGCTTCGAACTTCTTCAAACCAACTCTTCCCATGACGATGTTGTAAGCTGACTGCACATTTTTATCCATCACAAAGAAGCGTATTCTTTCTGTTCGACAAGCAGGCCAAGTTCCAATGAATATATCCAATTTGATCGTTCCAAGTGGAAAAACTTTCTCGCCAGCAAAACCCAGAAGGGGTCTGTGATAAGGTTCCAATTGAGATAATTTCAAATTCAAGCTGTCAAAGCATGAATAGTACATGATGTCTGCCGAACTACCATTGTCTACCAACACCCTTGAAATTACTACTTCTTTCATCCTCATTTTGATCACCAAAGGGTCGTCGTGAGGGTAAAGAACACCTGCCAGGTCATTTTTTGAAAAGCCAATAACCAGCTTCTCTTTGTTTACCTTCCTCGGACGATCCTCCTCGGCCAAGTTTATTTGCTAAATATACGAGGAAGCTTGCGCCTCTCCGAGGTAAGCTTTTCTTTCTGCAGTAAGATCTCCTCCTCCTGTGTCTCCTCCTGTAATAACATTACAATCAAATGACCCAAAACGTATGGAAAATACCTCTCGTTCTGGCTGCCTTGGTTTCTTTGGCCACTTTACTTCTTCGCAGCCATAACCTCCTCGGCATTCATGATTTTGGCCGCTTTTGCCATCAACTCTGACATAGTTTTAGGTGGATCTTTCGCCAAAGTGTAATACAACTTATTAGGCAATAACCCACTCATCAAGGCGGTGATTGCTGTCTTCTCCTCATAATCTATGACTTCCAGCTTCTCGTTATTGAAACGAATTATGTAATCTCTAGTACTCTCACCAGATTTTTGTCTAACACTTAACAAGTGTGCTACTCATTTTACTGGTTTTCCTCCAAAACAGAAATTGCCGATGAACAACTCGGCCAACTGAAAGAAAGTTGAAATATTACCCCGAGGAAGATTGTTGTACCATATTTGGGCAGCTCCAGTAAGAGTTCCTGAGAATGCTCTGCATCTCATCTCGTCGGGGACAGCATAGATATCGGCGGCATCTTGATATTGCTCTATATGAAGAACAGGATATGTCTTTCCATCATATTTGGGGGTCACCAGTGGTGCTTTAAACTTTGATGGGGTAGGAAAACCCACAATGGCCTGGACAAAAGGTGTTCCTTGAACAAAAGTTCGTTGTAAGGGATTCCTCGCCTTAGCCATTTCTCCCAATCTATCCTCCAAACGCTGAATGGAACCCTTCCATGCATCGTTTCCTTCCTCGGGCTTATTAGTTCGAACAATTGATTATTCTGATGTGGCCTCTTGAGATCTTTCTTGACGAGCAACTGGTCGTGATTGTGCTGATCCTTCTCTTAGATCTGATGGTCGTCGAAAACTCCTTGACATGGTCTTAGGTGGACTCCTATTCCTCCTAGGGCCTAATCGACTGAAAGGAGATACCCTACTCAGTCTTTCCACGACACTGGGTCTTTCTGGAGAGAGAGTGATACGTTGATCAGTATCTGTAGCCCTTATTGATGAAGTTCGCCCAGGTTGATAAGAGAAATCATCATATTCCTCATTACAATGTGACTCAGTACGCCTGGATCGTGAAGGAAGTAAATAAGTTTTCCTCTGATCACTTCGCTGTCCTGAACGTGCAGGTGCACCGCCATGAAGGGTCTGTATGAGTTGCCTCATTGTTTCTTGCATGGAGGTTTGTCCTTGGGCCAGATTCATCATAATCCCAGCCAGATCTGGAGGTGCAGAGGGATTTGGAGAATTTTCAGCATTTCCGGCATTTCGATTACTGGATTCCGGGTTATCTTCCATTGATGATGAATGATTTTTGGTGAAAAACGATAATAACAATCGTTCCCACAGACGGCGCCAATCTATTGATGTAAAAAAACTAGATCACTCTAATAATTTAATCACAGATAAATAAATGAGACAAAGAATTTTAAAGTGGTTCAGCCTTGTATGAATGGCCTACGTCCACTGTTATGTTATTGCTGAGTGTTTTGGGAATTCTCGATTACAAGCTCTATCCAGAAATTCCGGTCCCTTTGAATGAGGGTGATACAAGGTATTTATAGCCCTTAGGCTGTACATGAAAGGGTTGATACATTAAATGATATACATATGAAAGGGTAATACATTTAATGCAGCGTGTGCGTTAAGATGATAAACATTCAATGAATAGTTGAACTGTTGATTATCTGGCAATTAATGCTACGCCCGAGATGCAGCTCGGACCGCCTTAGTTGCTCGTTGCTTAGGAGTTCCTCGGAGTGTCGAAGTACCTCGGAGTGCTAAAGTTCCTCGGTGTATCCTCGTTGATCGGAGAGAACATGAGTTGGTCGGGGAAATGAACTTCCTCGTTGCTATTGTGCCACGTAGATTGACACGTGTCTTCGTATTATTAGTCCATATCAGCATATTAATTTTGATATCAACACATGTCTAACTTTTATGCTATCTTGGCTAATGCGTCGGGGTGCCTATTCATTGTTATTGCATGTCTCTCCACAGTTACTTCCAAGAACTACCCCAACAATCTCTAAATGATGTATCCGTAGGGTGCCAGGTTGGCATGTTTCAAGTCGAACTCCCCATTAACCTATTTTACTACCAGTGTGGAGTCCCCTCGTATGCACAACACTCTTACCCCTCTTTTGAGTGACTCCAACATCCCCAAAATGAGGGCTAGAGTTAGTAATTTTTTACCCGATAACCCGTTTATGATAATAACCCGAACATGACCCGAATATGACCCGATTAACTTGTATAGATTTAAGAGTACCCAAAACTTATACTAAAATAAAAATCAACGCGACCCGAAAATAACACGACTAATCCGAATTTCCACCCCTAATGAGGGCCTCTTATTCAGCCTCATTGTTTGAGAATTTGAAATTTAACTTGAAGGAGAGTGTGATCTTCTCCTTACTGTTTGAGAATATAATACCAACAACTCCTTCTCCTTGAGAATTGGATCCATCAAACTCCATCTCCCACTTTTCCATTTATTCCACCATGCATGCTTGAAAGTTCTCCCCAGGTAGTTCCTCCTTGGGGGGCTCAAAATTCTAACTTGGAAAATAGGCGAGCAGATCTGTTACCGCTTGACTTTTAATGGCTTTGGGCACTATGCATTTTAAATCATATTCTGACAAAATAAAAAACCATCTTGTTGCTCATTCCATAAGCACCATCGATGTGAGGAGGTACTTGATGGGGTCACACTTAGTGACTACGTGAACTGTGAAAGCTAGTAAATAATATCTCAACTTCTGAGTAACAAAGACCAAGGCAAGACAGTGCCTCTCTACCCTGGTGATCTAGATTATGTACCTGAGATTACTCTTGATAAGTAGTACACTGTCTTTTTGACTCCTTCATTTCTTGGGCCAGCAGTGCTCCAATGGATCTTTCTGTTGAAGTAAGGCAGAGTAAGAGTGGCGTCATAGCTTCTGGTGGAATCATTGTGGATGGAGAGGATAAAATTTATTTGATCTTTTCAAAGGCCTTCTTCTACTCATCTCCCCAAATCCACTTGGCTTTGTCTTTTAGAAGGGGTGTGAATGGGTGGGTCACCTTCGCTAGTGCAGGTATGAACCTTCTTAGGTAGGACACCTTCCCTAAGAAGATCTTAAGCTGCCTTTGACTCTTTGGAGGTCACATCATCATGATATTTTTCTTTTTCTCTACATCTACTTGCACCCCTGCCTATTCACAACAAACCCCAAAAATTTCCCCGCAGTGACCCCGAAGGCACACTGCGAGGGGTTCGTCCGCATCTTGTAACTGTGACACCTCTCGAACACTCTCTGGAGCTCCTGTATGTTCTTTCTTTCTTTCTTGGATTTCACCATTAGATCTTCCATATAAAATTCTAGTATATCATGAAATAAATCATGAAAAACTGCCATCATGGTCCTTTGGTACGTGGCCCCAGCATTCTTCAATCCGAATGGCATGACTGTGTAGTGAAAATTTTCCAGGGGTGTGCAAAAGGCAGTCTTCTCCGCATCCGTTAGTCCATCTTAAATTGATTGTATCCAATGTAACCATATATGAAGCTATAGGGGTAGCATCAACTAAGTTGTCTATCCTTGACAGAGGAAACTCATCCTTAGGACATGCTCGATTTAGGTCCCGAAAATCCACAAAATTTTGAATTTGACTCTTGTCCTTCTTTTCCACTAGCACTATACCGGAGAGCCACACGGGATATTAAATAGTCTTGATGAACCCCGCTTGCAGTAGATTCTCTACCTCTACTTTTATCTTCAGATTGAGGTCAGTTTTGTACGTGTGTGTTACTTGCCTGACCGGGAGAGCGCTGGGAAGAACATTCAATCTGTGAGAGGTCACCTTTGTGTCTATCCCTGAAATTTTCATGTATTTATAGGCAAACATGTTAGCGAATTATTTGAGCAGGCCCATAAGTTCCTCCTTCTATTTTAGGCTGAGACTCTTGGAGATTATGATGGGTTTACATTAACCCCCTCCCACCCTCGGGTTGATCTCCTCTAATTCTTGTAGTTGCTCCCTAGGTCCATCCAATATACATTTTAGAGATTATTTTGGTTCCTTGATATGCTCAATAACATGGGATTCATCCACAAGAAAATATTATGGCGTCGGGTCGGTGCTCTCATCCCAGAATATCGCCCGCGCAGATCGTTATAAACGGTAAATAACTCTCCCATCAGGTAGAACCACTTTTTTCATGTTCGAGGAGGTTTAACCACCTTCCTCTTGCCTTTTTCTATGTAGTGGATCACCCTTCCCACCAAACGATCATGTACAGATTTCCTTGCTGGGCAATTCCTCCAACCACTTACTTCTCTTCTAGATTTCTCGCATAATTCTTTCTTTCTTCATCCAGTTCTGTATAGAACAATGTGTCCACCAGATGGGCCTCCTCAACGAAAAAAGGATTTTGTTTGGACTTGATTATGATCTATGTTCCTCTGATATTGGCTTCTACACACTGATGGTAGGTGGAGGGTACTATGCCGTGGGTATGCATCCATACCCTCCCAATGAGTAGCTGGTAGTTGGTATTAGCATTGATGACATGGAAATTGATGTGGGAAGTTAAATTCCCCAAATTAATTCCTACATTCACATATACGAGGGATTGCATTCCGGCGTTGTCGAATCCCGATATCACTAGTGGTACAGGCACTATCTTCTCTTGATCAATCCCTATCTCGTATAACGTGTCGATTGGCATAATGTTAAAGGATTCTCCCCCATCCATTAATTCTCTAGGAAATGCAAATCCATTGATCATAGCTGTGACATATAACGGGAAGTTTTGGAAGTAAGGAACCTGCCTATCTGCCTCAGAAAATACCACTTCAGAAGTATACCTCTTGATCAGCCTGCTAATCGGCCCTGCCAATTCAATGAGGGATCTCCTCTCTACTGTACCACCTCTAAGACTTTTCTTGTTATGACCACCCTAGTGTCGTATTTTACCCCTATTTGTTCGAAGAACCACCTAAACTTAGGGATCCTTACTATGGCTTCGCATTTAGAATCCAGGTCTACTTCATATATCTGGGCATTACAAACGTATTCTGCCTTAGATTCCACCCCCCCCCCCCCCCCCAATCCAGAGCAAGGATGACATCAACTTGGCGTTGTAGGAGGTTGACCTGCTCGAATTCTTCATCTCCCTCCTCTTCTTGTTCTTGGGTGAAGAACCACTCCTCGTGCTTTCTTTCTAGCTCAGTTCTCTGCTTACTGCTCAGTGATAGCCTTCCCAGCTCTTCACATATTATCTCATCACTTTCCCATTCCATCATATCTTAGGCTGCTTCTTCATCATACACTAATACCATATTGGCAGTGGAATAAGATGAGTTGGAAGTAGGTTTTCATTAACTTCCACGGGAGGTATCTGCAAAGTACCATTGTCCACCTGTTCTCCAATGATCCTCTTCAGATAGTAACGGTCCTTAGTAGAGTGTTGTACCCACTGGTGTAACTCGCAATACTTAGGGTTGGCTTTGTCAGCTGCTGTTGGGATTTCCCCATTCAGGTGAGGAAGACCTGCTACCCCCTCTCATACCAAAGTACGATAACAATCCATAGCTTCCGCTATGCTACAAGGTAGCAGTGGTGGAGCATCTTCTCCAAACTTTCTCTTATTACCTGGGTTGTTGTTCTTGGATCCAGAACCTCCCTTCTTGCCTTTGGAATTTCCATCCACATAGTTGACTGATTATCTCCTCGAGACTTGAAACCTTCCAGAAGTCAGTGGTACTTATGTTCTCTAACCCGAGGAACTTGGCTTGATTATCATGACTATGTTGCTCGCTGCCCTGGTGAACTCTCTAAAAGTTCCATCTCTAGTCTCATCAACCAGGTGGAGCTTGTATTCCTCCAAAATCCCCTCGACACTGATTTGAAGGAATTCAGCCTCTGCTATCTCCTCATGCACATCAAGTGCTCTCTCACGAAAAGGCTTTTGAACCTCTTATGCCATGTGTCTCAATGTGAACTCATCTTTTGTCCCAAAGAACTTTTGGAAGAATTGTCTGTGCATTTCTTCCCATGAGAGACTACTGTTAGGCGCCAGGTGGGAATACCAAGTGTAGGACTTTCCTGTGAGGGTATTGGAGAACTCCCTCAACCTCAAGTTCTTGTCATTTCCATGCACCCCTAGGTACTCAACGAATCTTTTCATGTGCTCTCTTGGATTTTCTCATTTGCCATTAAACTTAATGAACTTTGGTGGAATATACCCCTCTGGGTATGGTTTCTCATTCACATCCTGAGAATAAGGATCTTGCAGCTCATCATATAAATGAGATGTTTCTCTTTTATTGGAGGAGAGTAATTTTCTCACCTCCTCCATAGTAACTGCTTTAGAAGGGGATTCTTTCAAACGTATGCCCTTTGTTATCGGTGTGTTGGGTGGTACCCCAACCTGCTCTGGCACCACCTTTTACGGCATAATCATCTCTGTCGAAATCGCTGCTGGAGAAGTTAATCCTCCAAAGGAGGTTGTCGCTAGTGTTACACGTCCTTGACCCAAACTTGATATGTCTACATTGTTTGGCTTCGAAGTCAAAAAACATGCCCACACGATTGATACCTATCATCGAAGCTGCTGCCGATGAGTTGGTCTGCCCTCCCTGAGGAACAGGTGTCTTTGCTCCGGTCACCACCACATCCTCCCGAGTGGTCTGGTCACTTTGGGTTCCATTCCTTGGTGGAAGGTCTTCAAAACTAGTTGCTTAGGAATGTTGAAACCTTCTTTATCTATGGAAGTGTGGATACCTACCCAGAGAACACCAAATGTAGGAGGATAGTTGTACTGGGGTCTATGAATAACTATAAGGGGTGAAACGTGATCCACTCCAATGGACTTTGCGTTCAAGGTCTTTCAAAAGCTTCTAGAGCAGCACCTGGTAAAACGTTCTCCTTTTAGTAAAAATCGAACTAAAGTAAGAACTACTCCCTGGAAGAAGATGAACTTCACAACAATAATAGTAACTTTTTTCTCAAGAGAAACTCCTGAGAATGATGGTTGTCAGTGTGGAGTGAAAGAATAAGGCACTTATCACTTAGAGAGAGAGAACGAAGAGAACACCAGGTATCTGGGGTGATTTTGACAGAGTAATGGTATGACTTGAGTTTTGATTATGACTTGACCTTGCCCAAGGGTCCTATTTATACTTGGGCATAGGGCTGAGTTGGTATTTTTTGGGTGCCAAAACTGAGGGGGTTGGTGAGGGAAAAGGTCTGAAATGTACCTTTTGTCACTATATGTGTGCATTCGTCTCTCCCCTCTGACAGATGCCACTTAGTGTAAACCAAAGTCAGAAAGCAAATAGGTCTACAATTGAAGACAAAATATTTGATTTGGTAAATATCTTTTCAAATGGTAACTTGTTGTACAAACTTTGTAAACTTGAGGAGGGGCTCAAGGACCACCTCCTCTACAATCATTTATAAACTTGAGGAGAGGTCTCAAAGACCACCTCCTCTAAAATTATTTTATAAACTGTTCATTTCTTGTGAGCAATCCCTTAGTTGCTCACTTCAATTATAACTGGGTGTGAACTGTGTAAGAACTGGGTGACCCCTAGGGTCTATCTACTAGTGTTCTCTCAATCTTAAAGTGCTAAATGGTTAAGCTTGATCAATAAACCTTGTTATTTATCCACCAAGCCAAAACTTCCAAGAGATCCCAACTTGCCTTTTTGAGCCCTGCTTGCTCAACCAGGCTACCTGTATAATAAAATGACATGTTAGTGCTTTAACATACCTTTGAGTAACAAATCTTAGGGAGGAGGACACTCTAGGTGGACCTCCTCGGCCACTAGTTCTATTATGTAGGGAATTTGGATTTCTGAGGACGAGGAGCTCCTAGTGGTGGGATTCCTCGTTCATACTTTATTCCTGTGACTTTTGAACATTTGGAGACAAGTAGACACTTGTGATGGGCCTCCTCGTCCAAACTTCATTTATGTGTTATCTAAGTTTCTTGGGACAAGGAGCTCTTTCTAATGAGCCTCCTCGCCCAAATTCCAAGTTATGAGTTCTGGGCATTTTGGGGCGAGGAGCCCTTCCTGGTGGGCCTCCTCGCCCAAGTTCAATATCTGAAAACTTTGACTAAATTTGGACGAGGAGACCTTCTTGGTGGGCCTCCTCTCCCCAGTTCCAACTTTGTGACCTTTAGATCAATTGGGGCGAGGAGCCCATCCTGGGGGCCTCCTCGTCCAAGTTCTAAATCTGTAAACTTTGGGACAAATTGGGGCGAGGATCCCTTCCTGAGGCCCTCCTCCCCAAGTTCTAATTTTGTGAACTTTTGGGACAAATTGGGGCGAGGAGCCCTTCCTGGGGGCCTCCTCACCCAAGTTCTAATTTTGTGAACTTTTGGGACAAATTGGGACGAGGAGCCCTTCCTGAGGCCCTCCTCACCCAAGTTCTAATTCTGTGAGTTTGGCCAAAGCATTTATTTTGGGGGTGCTCGTGGTGAGCCCCCCCCCCCCCCCCCCCCCCCCTCTCTTGAGACATTTGGGCCTACTCACCCAATTGTTTGGGCTATTGGGTTAAGGATGCGTAACACAAATAATAAAAATATATTATATATCAATGAATTGTTATTATATGTACTGCACATTCTCAACTTAAGACTAGTCAGTAAATATTCAACTATCTCTATCACACATCATACATCAGGTAAAAGTCATATATTCACTAAATATTGAAAGTCAGTTTTCAGAGTTACAAATAAATATTATGTAACTATTGATATATAACTTCACTAAATTTTATATTTTGAAGAATAAATACAAACATAGTATCTACAAACCATGTCTTGGAAATTAAATCACTAATTATTCTCATTCTCGAGTTAAAACACAAAGCATAAAAAAATAGTTATGTTAATACATCATATAATGTTTTCTTGGGCATCCGAATGGGTCTCATTAACTATTAAGGGTGTTGGTAAGGGCACTCTCTATTTTTAGTTTGGGTACTTAAAGGTCGGTTAAAAAATTGATTTTGCTTTGGTAATGGCACTTCTTAAGATAGAGAACATATAAAAGGCACTAATGTGACCATGATCCTAAGAAAGAGAACGTATGAAAGCCACTAAAGAGCACTCTGGTTAACTCCAAACGACATTGAAATGTGTTGATGATGGTGCTAAACACACATAAAAGGTGGCCCTTTTTTTGGCTAATTGAATTCTATTATTTGGTTGTTAAAAGGTTTTGTGCAAAATAAGAACCCGTAATTCTGAGATCCGGAAAGCCAATACTTGTTGGGATTTTATCTGCTCATACAAAGTACCAGTTAAAACTTCATTTCAAGGGATAAGATTAAAAAAAGTTAATACCAATTAAAGAATATTTCCAAAGGTAGATAAATATGTAGCTTGTCTAGTGCGTATAGTGGGGTATGAATATGAAATGTCAATGGTTTATGTCAAAGGGATCGCATTTCTATGCACATCCTATGCAAAACATGTTATTCTATAAACTTTAGTTAATTGAATGCACCTCACTTCATGAAATATTCACCAAACATGTGTTGATGAATCAATTCATCAAACACATCCAGTGCAGTTAATACCAAAAGAAATACAGTAAAGTTCAAACTCTCAATGGGTACATTACTGAGAGAGAGAGAGAGAGAGAGAGAGAGAGAGAGAGAGAGAGAGAGAGGGGGGGGGAGAGACCATTTATTTTGCAGGTTGTGTGTAGATAATGGAGAAAAAAGAGAATTTTGGAGTTATTGGGGGAGTGCCCTTATTAATTAACCATAGTAAATAGATTTTAACTTTTTCATAAGTGCCCAAATTAAAATTTGGGAAAGCCCTTACCAACACCCGCTATGAATGAGTCTTTAAAATAACCCACCACATATTCCTCTACGTTTTCTATTTCCTTCATGCACACACCATTTTTGTCTGATAATTAGTCAATGTAATTAGTTTCTTTCGCGTTGGCATGAAAATGCTTGATATTCCTATCACCCTCCTCATGCCATGCTACTTTCCCCCTTTGCTTCCATTTAATTTCTCCAATTTCCAAGAGAGAATTTGTTTTCTTCTCCAACACCTTTCTATCATATTTTTATAGGAACACCTCCTTGGCCACAAAAATTGGATAGCGCGTCTTTTTTGGCTTGCAAATTGTTTTTCAAAGACGTATATTTGGTTTTTGCCCATCCCAATAGCCTACTTCCACATTACTTCAATTGCTCTACCACTTCTCCTCCCCATGTGTTCAGCATATACAACATTATGGCACTCTTTACCCTTTGTCCACCAAGCCTCAAATTTCTAGAACACCATTGTGGCACTCTTCATCCTTTAACTATGTATTCTTCTCTCATTCCATGGGCAGGAATTTGTACTTATGTAGACATGATCGGAATCGGAATCGGAACCATATTATTCAATGTGAAGAACTTGAGCATTCACAAACATAACCACCCAACTTGTATTTACGAAAAACTTATCAAGTCTTTCCTCTACCCTCCCATTTGATCACGTATACTCATTAATAAAATTCTGAAAATTTTGCATTTGCCACTTTGCACGATCGTTCCCTCCTATCTTGTCCCTCTACATTACTATCTCATTAAAATCTCCCATACATAACTATGTGATATTATTTGTCTTTTCCTACTTGGTTAAGAAGTTTCCACCTTTCCTTTCTCTTGTGAACCTCGGGAAAACCATAGAACCACGTAATTCTCCCCTCTTTCGATACATCCTAACTGCGAACAATGGCATCGATATGGTTGAATGAGTAGCTTCTAATGGTGAAATCAATTTCTTCCCCCCATAGTAATGCTAGACCTCCTGACATGTAATTTCTATCCACACACAAACCATTCCCAAATTTCAAAATTCCTTTAATTTTTTTCATCTCTCTACTCCACAGCTTTCTCAATGAGGAACACAACATTAAATTTTTCCCTACGCAATAAGCCTCATAGAGAACGAATTGCCGAGGAGTTCCCTAACCCCCTACAATTTGAGTTAAATTTTCATTAGGCTCGGCAAGGCCGCAACTCGACCTCCATCATTCCACCATCCAAATCGATGTTACCTCTTTGCCAATGTTCTTCCATCTTTTTTTTGGCAAGAAAAAAAATATTTATAAACAATTAGGAGAAAGCGCATCTCCTAGGTGGCTCTTACAATCATTAAATAAGATTAAAGTAAATGAAAGAAAAACTTTCAAACTATGAAAATTCACATTATTTGTAATACCCCGTATTTTTCTAGAATAAATAATAAAACTATATTTTTGGAATAAAATAAAAATTCCTGGGAATTGAATTAAATCGGTGAATTTAATTTAATAATAGCAAACATGTAATTCATTATTATGTCGTAATTATGTGGTTGATTTTGTGATGTCAATAATTATAACAATTGCATGTGTAGTAGAAAATTCATAAAAGATGTGTGACGCGATTATAAAAATACAATAATGGGATAAAACAATTGGAACGTATTTCGAAAAGTATGTGGGCGCATTTAGGTATTTTTTAACCTTTAGAATTGGTCTTGGGGTATAGGTATATAAGTTGGGAGACTTTTGAGCTAGTTTGGTTATGGGTTCAGGCCCATTTGGGGGTCCAAATTTTGGAAATTTAACCCAACTCGGGATTAAAGAGTTAATCACTTATATTAAGAAGTTAATAAACTCCGCGGAGGTTATCTCTAAGAACCCTATCCTACACCACTGTGAGAGAGAGAAAGAGAGAGAGAGAGAGAGAGAGAGAGAGAGAGAGAGAGAGAGAGAGAGATGTGGAGGAAGAAGCCACAAAAGAGAATTGAAGAGGAATTCAAAAAAGGTTTCTTCAACCGTATCCAGGCAAGAATTTTCTTACTTAATTTAAATTTTCAATGTGCTTCTTGATTCATTGTAATAAACCCCATATGATTTCTAGGTTTTAGGTTGAAATTTGATGATTTAATTTTAGGAATTAATCTTAAGCATGTAGAGGATTAATTGGAACATATGGTGTTAACCCAGAAATCTAGGAATCGAATTCTTGAAATTTGATGATAGATGCCTTAGGGTTCTTGGGATAAATTTGGATAATCTTGGAATCACAGGTAGAGAATTTGGAAACATGTTTATGCTCTGCATATTTGTGACTTATATTCCACGTTGTATGCCCCATAGTCTAATTTACACATAGTTGGTATTGTGGAAGAAATATGGGCTAAGGGTCTTGATATATTCATATGAATTTTGGGATTTAGGGAAAGAAATGGATGTTGTTACATAAAATTAATTGTTTAATGATGTGTAACTAAGTAATAAGGACCCATTCACATTCTTATAAAAAGTAAATCACGATTAGAATGAATCTTAGGGAAGAAGAATTAAGAAATTTCGTAATAAGCAAAACTTTCAGATCTCGACTACTGCCCCATTCCGAATCAATTCGGCGTTGGAGCAAATCGATTCGGTCTAGCAGCAAATCGATTCGGTCCTGGGCACTGATCAAATTGGGACCAGGTGTAACACCTCGCGCAATTTGACAAGCGAGGTGGCCAGCCGCTGCCGCCAAACTACGTCGGGTGTCACTAAATCACTAAATAAGTAGTCATCCTTAGCATGTGGCAAATATGAGACATATAAAAATTTATTCCACAAGATAGTAATTGAAATGATCTAATAAATATAACCATTCATGCAATATTAAAATCTACCACCATGCTAATCTCTAAATTATATCCAACTCCAAATAACAAAATCTTAAATAAATGCTCCAATTATATATATCTGAATAAAATCGTAAACAACTGTAGAACCGAGAGGCCCACCAAATCAATAAATAAAGTCTCATAATAAATGCGATGGAAATGAAAAATAAATCTAACTACTAAGACATCTAAAATAAACTCCACCTGCACCTTCAAAATATCTCCAATACTCCTAGGCAGCTACTCCAGCGTTATACCTAAAATGTTAGTCAACGCAATGGGTCATAGCCCACTGCATGAATACAAGCTACTTTCTTTTTCATTTAAATAACGCAACTATGATTTTTCTACATGCAAACCTACCCCCAAAATGACAAAATCGAATCTCTATCCTAAGTGCACAAGGGTTATGAGTCTTAATTCAAAATAAGATTTTTTACAAAAACAGTCCCAAATTATATTTCCATTTCCCTAATCAAGGTTGCTAATTTATTTTAAGAAAAACATGTAAATTTATGTTTAGGGGACATTTAAAACGCATAATACTAAATAGAAAGAATAGAAGAATTCATACCTTAGAAAAATTGGGTGAGAATTCTGAATTGATGGTCATGTTCCTCTAGAAAAGACGACAAAATTATATTCTTGGATGATCTTGAGAAAACCGAGTCTTGCCTCCAAATATTGGGTTAAATGTTATTTAAAACGGGTTTAGGTTTTGGAGAATAGAGATGATGAATTTTGTGGGAGGCTACTGACTTTTGAGAAGGTTAAAAAGTATTCTAAAAACACTTAACTCGTCCCTTTTTATTTAAGCAAAAGAAAGAGTTTTAATCCCACACAACAACTAAAAGAAAAGAGTCCAATTGATGCTGTCGACCTGGGCGAACCAGTTCGGCCTACCTCCCGAACTGGTTCGGGTACCCTGACACCCAAAACTCCCCTATTTTTATTTAAAAGTTGTAATAATTAAAATTTAACTCCGATTAAAATTCTATTTTCCGTAAATAAAATCCAACATTTTAGGTTGTTAAAAATAATTAACAAAAAAAAATATCATATTTTGAATTAAATTAAATTATTACCGGTTTGAAATTACGGAGTATTACACCAGGGTTAGTTCCGGGGTATTTTTAGAAGTCCGCATGAGTTGGTGAGATGGTGTTTGGGTCAACAAGGAATTTATTAAAAATGCAAATGTGGCATGTATATATTTATTGGAAATTATATTTAACTAGATAGTTAAATGATCTTTTAAAGACGAGGGAATTAATAATTAACTAGATGGTCAATTATTAATGGATGTATATTGGTGGACATCATGTGGAATACTTTAGATAATTATAGAGTAGTTACCTACACATATTATATGGGAATTATAATATATATTTATGTGTATATGTATGGACACACCAATGTTCATGGACGGTCCTATTGGCATGGGGTTTCGCGCGTTCGGGACCATAGCACACGTCGGCACAAGTGGGCTCGACGTTGTGTAGGTCATTTTAGGTACTACGTAACAGCGCCACTTACGAGAGGTAGGTGTTGATGCTGGGATCCTTTGTCACCATTGGGTATGAGTCGTGAATTGTTGTAATGCGTAGGCACCGCCCCACTTATGTGTGTTTTGTGACGTCTAACTTGGATAGAGATTCATTTGGACTTGTCGATAGAGCAAGAACGAGACATCACAGGTAAATGCCTTTGAGTGTCGCATATATGAAAGAACATATATATATATATATATATATATATATATATATATATATGTATATTAGCCGGATTAAATGAGCTTCATTAAATTGTCTAAGAATGTAGACACAACTTACAAACCCTTACTATATTGTGCATAATAGATGTTTATGTCACTTTTAGGAAATAAACAAGGATGGAATACCTTGAGCATTGATAATTGAATATAGTCGGATTTGTGCTAGGAATTGATTATAGTAAATTTCTTTTAACATTAAATTGGCACGGTCGTCGTATAATATTTGGGAATTATTTGGATGCGGGTAATGTCACACAGGGGTGAGATGTTAATCACATGTAAGTGACGATGGGGGATATTTACTTTGAATCGCCTGTATTTATTGCACTTTAAATTAAATAAGTTAATTCTTGCACATCTAGAGATCTGACCCAAAATGGTACTCCTAAACAGGGATAACGGGATTGTTGACGCAATAGCCTTGCATTCTCCTTTTTCTCCTCAAGCATTTCAAATTTATTGATTTTAGCTTAGGTATTTTTCAGCTCCATTTACTTATTTTATTTGGGATTATTGTATGGGCATAACCCGAGATTTATTTACTTCATGTTGGTTTGAGATATTTATATTATGTTGGATTTTGCATACACTCGGTATTGGATCGGATTTTATTATTATTGAAGTGTTGATTTACACTCATTTACGAGCTATAAAATGTGAATAATATTATGTTGATGCTGAGAATGGTATTAATTGACAAAGCCCAATCTTCGGCTTATCATTGTCTGGTCAACCTTTACGTGAAAAAATGAGAATTGTTACATTATCTTGAGCATGATGAAAAAGGCATTTTTTCGCAAATAGAATATAATGATCGGCTTGTACATCACTCTTCCCATCTTAAAATGCATCCTAAATCTTTGATTGCCTCGTGATCTCAAAAAGCTGAAAGGATATTAGACCAAGTCAAATAATCCTTTTATTCAAACAAACTCAACAATATTTATGAGAATGAATGAGACCATTGTGCATGATCGAACCCGCCTCTAAATATATTGATCTGGACCGTTGGATCTTCCATTGGAGCACAATCTTAACCCAAGCCAGTTGATTACTACCATTGAGCTCGCATGCATCATGCCCATGTGAACCCTCATGAGAAAATGGAACTAACATTAGAACAAAAATGCATCGAGCGGGATGGTATCCATTTGATTCAACATTCAATTCAATATAGAATTGAACCAAAATTTTATCTCAATGGTTCGGACCTGAGACTTTCAGTATCCCAAGAAACAAACAATCAACACAACTAATCAATGGTCAAAATATGGTGCACTAAACCCGTCGAATCTCCCATGTGTTGAAGCCAACGAATTATATAAACATCTAAACCATGGGAACCAATCCAATGATAAAGACTAGAATACTAAAACCATTGGAACCAATCGATATGTATACATACCAAGTATACATACTGATTTTTTTAAATAGTAAAAAAAATTACTTTCTGTTGAGCTTTTTGTGTGGTATTTAACCATTTTAAAGGACTCATAAAAAAATCAGCTCAAAATAACTCTTTTTGCAATTTTAAAAAATTGGTCAAACTTTCACACATTTTCAAAAAGTAAAAACAAACCCCAAAGGGAAAATACGTACAACTTTAGGGGTCATACTAAAAATACGCATAAATACTTAATAAAAAATAACCTATATTTTATGAGGGCATTTAGGTCTTTGTCCCTGGTGTGAAAATGTCTCAATGAAGAACACAAATTTTTGAATTTGTGATCCCTAACGCCAACGTTTTTATCTGAAAATTATTAGGATTTGGTGTTTAGTAGTTGTTTATTTTAACTCTGGGAACCAAAAAAAATCATATTTGCATTTTGGGGTCCATTTTCGTTTCCCAAGACATATTTTTGACATTTTTACCCAACAATCTACCTACTTAACTTTTGATCCGATTCATTTCAGGCCCAGTCGATTAAAAGTCTATCCAAAGTAACATAACTAAGTCATGTTTCCTTTTATTTTTCTTTTATAAATGACTACATTACCCCCTTTGAAATTTTGTATATATTACTGTCAAATTAATGTGATTAAAATCATCATCATCATTACCACCACCTCCCCACAGTCAACCCACTTAGACTTTTGACCATTTCAGGCCAAATCTATTAAATGTCCATCCAAAGTAACATAACTAACTCACGTTGACTTTTAATTTTATATATATATATATATATATATGACTACGTTACCCCTTTTAAATTTTGTATGTAATTAGTGTCGCGATAACATCTGTCCCAAGGACACACACTAAGAACCCAAAAATAATAGAGATAGAATTTCGACATACATTTAATAGGACACAGATACTCATGTAGAGCTCTCATATTTATTATTTTGTGGCTCAAAAATTGTGCCCTAGGTGCATATGTTATCATTTTCCATATAATTAACATATAATTAGTATAGTCAAAATCATCATCATCACCACCATCACCACCTTCAAAAAAGATAAAGAGCAACAGCCACCTCTACCTTCACCTCCTCCACCACCCACCAATTCCCACAACCAACCCAAATTCATGGAAAGAAGAGAATAAATCTTAAATCTATTTCAAAGAAAAAATAGATCGAACCAACAAATCGATTGAAACAAAAATCTAATATTTATTCAAGCAAACACGAAATATAGCGGAATTGAATCAACAAAACGTTTCAAACAAAATTTGAAATCGATAGAAACAAAAACGAAATACAATGAAAATGAAAGCAATTTCACGGTGTAAAAAAGTCGACCTACCTTTTGGGTTCGTTCAAATCCCCAAGTCCATCTCACCTTTGGGTTCGTTCAAATCCCTAGACCCATGAATCTTCTAAACCCAAATCGATTTCAAAATACGAACCCTTGAATCAATTAGTAGATGGTGAAAAAATGATTAGAAAATTGTGGGGAAAAAAAATGATTTGCAGATCCACGTGGAAGTGACGAAGAGCAGGGTCGTTAAAGGGGGGTGAAGAGTGGCGGTGATGAATTGTGGTAATATATCTATGGAAAATATATATTATATTATTTACAAAATATATATTATATATATACTTAATATATCATTTACATAATATATATATATATATATATATATATATATATATATATATATATATATATATAGAGAGAGAGAGAGAGAGAGAGTTTTATTTCTTGAATATATATACACAAATTACAAAATATATAAATATATAAGTTATATACATATAAATATATGAAATGCACAAAAAAAATATGTGAAATATACAAAAATATATGAATTATTTTAATAAATATACAAAATATATGAAACATTTAAAAAAATATATAAAATATATGAAATATAAAAAATATTTAAAAATATACGAAAGATATGAAATAAACGAAGAAAATATACGCAATATATGATATATTTAAAAAATATATACAAATATTTGGAAAATGTATTAAATATACAAAAAAATATGAAAATATATGAAACATATTAAATATACGAAATTTATGAAAATATACAAAATATATTAAATATACGAAATATATAAATGTACAAAATATATACATATATGGAATATATTAAATATACAAAATGTATAAATATATATATATGAAATATACACTAATGAAATATACATATATACTAAAATATATAAATGTACAAAATATTTTAATATACGGAACATATTAAATATACAAAATATATGCATATGTGAAATATACATATATACTAAAATATATGAAATATATAAATATACAAAATATATACGTATATAAAATATATGCAATATAAAAAATATACATATATACTAAAATATATGAAATATACGAAATATATATATATATATATATATATATATATATATATATTTACAAATTTATGAACACTATAATTATATATTTGTGAAATATATAGAGTTATAAGAAAAAATTAGTTAAGTGAGTGGCAAACAAAAACCTGCCCCCCCCCCCCCCCCACCCCAAAAAAAAAAAAAAAAAAAATTGTTTCCACCGAAAGGTGGCAAATCGTGTTTAAGGGGTATTGTGCATGGAAAACAAATTCCAATGCAAATTAAGGCTATAAACGGAAGTTTGAAAATATCAAAATTTTCTAACTTTTCGAAATTTGCCTTGGAATTTAGGTGTTATCAAACAGAGAATTGGTGTCCTTCTGTCACAACTGCTAGCCCTGTCAATGATTTTGGCCTGAAATGAAACATGTGAAAAGTTTTAGGGGGCAGATTAAAGTTTTAGGGTTATGAGTCTTAATTCAAAATAAGATTTTTTACAAAAACAGTCCCAAATTAGATTTCAATTTTCCTAATCAAGGTTGCTAATTTATTTTAAGAAAAGCATGTAAATTTATGTTTATGGGACATTTTAGACGCATAATACTAAAGAGAGAGAATAGAAGTATTCATACCTTAGAAAAATTGTGTGAGAATTCTTGAGAAAACCGTGTCTTGCCTCCAAATATT
This sequence comes from Sambucus nigra, assembly GCA_949130495.1. Lineage (NCBI taxonomy): Eukaryota > Viridiplantae > Streptophyta > Magnoliopsida > Dipsacales > Adoxaceae > Sambucus > Sambucus nigra. The sequence goes on from OX422219.1 coordinate 480,379,959, forward strand.
GGGTTAAATGTTGTTTAAAATGGGTTTAGGTTTTGGAGAATAGAGATGATGAATTTTGTGGGGAGGCTACCGACTTTTGAGAAGGTTAAAAAGTATTCTAAAAACACTTGACTTGTCCCTTTTTATTTAAGCAAAAGAAAGAGTTTTAATCCCACACAACAACTAAAAGAAAAGAATCCAATTGATGCTGTCGACCTGGGCGAACCAGTTCGACCTACCCCCCGAACTGGTTTGGGTACCCTGACACCCGAAACTCCCCTATTTTTATTTAAAAGTTGTAATAATTAAAATTTAACTCCGATTAAAATTCTATTTTCCATAAATAAAATCCAACATTTTAGGTTGTTAAAAATAATTAAAAAAAAATCTCCGAACTTCGAATTAAATTAAATTATTACCGGTTTGAAATTACGGGGTATTACATCAGGGTTAGGAAATAAACAAGGATGGAATACCTTGGGCATTGATAATTGAATATAGTCGGCATTGTGCTAGGAATTGATTATAGTAAATTTCATTTAACATTAAATCGGCACGATCGTCATATAATATTTGGGAATTGTTTGGCTGCGGGTAATGTCACACTTAGAGGGGTGAGATGTTAATCACATGTGAGTGACGAGATTGTTGACGCAATAGCCTTGCATTCTCCTTTTGCTCCTCAGGCATTTCAAATTTATTGATTTCAGCTTAGGTATTTTTCATCTCCGTTTACTTATTTCATTTGGGATTATTGTATGGACATAACCCGGGATTTATTTACTTCATGTTGGTTTGAGATATTTATATTATGTTAGATTTTGCATATACTCGGTATTGGATTGGATTTTATTATTATTAAAGTATTGATTTACACTCATTTACGAGCTATAAAATGTGAATAATATTATGTTGATGCTGAGAATGGTATTAATTGAAAAACAAGCCTAATCTTCGGCTTATCATTGTCTGGTCAACCTTTACGTGAGAAAATGATAATTGTTACATTATCTTGAGCGTGATGAAAAGGGCATTTTTTTCGCAAATAGAATATAAAATATTCTAATGATCGGCTTGTACATCACTCTTCCCATCTTAGAATGCATCCTAAAGCTTTGATTGCCTCATAATCTCAAAAAACTAAAAGGATATTAGACCAAGTCAAATAATCCTTTTATTCAGACAAACTCACAATATTTATGAGAATGAATGAGACCATTGCGCATGATCAAACCCGCCTCTAAACATATTGATCTGGACCGTTGAATCTTCCATTGGAGCACAATCTTAACCCAAGCCAGTTGATTACTGCCATTGAGCTCGCATGCATCATGCCCATGTGGACCCTCATGCTAAAATGGAACTAACATTAGAACAAAAATGCATCGAGCGGGATGGTATCCATTTGATTCAACATTCAATTCAATATAGAACTGAACCAAAATTTTATCTCAATGGTTCGGACCTAAGACTTTCAGTATCCCAAGAAACAAACATTCAAAACAACTAATCAATGGTCAAAATGTGGTGCACTAAACCCATCGAATCTCCCATGTGTTGAAGCCAACGAATTATATAAACATCTAAACCATGGGAACCAATCCAATGATAAAGACTAGAATATTAAAACCATTGGAACCAATCGATATGTATACATACCAAGTATACATACTGATTTTTTTAAATAGTAAAAAAAATTACTTTCTGTTGAGCATTTTGTTTGGTATTTAACCATTTCAAAGGACTCATAAAAAAAATCAACTCAGAATAACTCTTTTTGCAATTTTAAAAAATTGGTCAAACTTTCACACATTTTCAAAAAGTAAAAACAAACCCCAAAGGGAAAATACGTACAACTTTAGAGGTCATATTAAAAATACGCATATATACTGAATCAAAAAAATAACCTATATTTTATGAGGGCATTTAGGTCTCTGTCCCTGGTGTGAAAATGTTTCAATGAAGAACACACATTTTTGAATTTGTGATCGCTAACACCAACGTTTTTATCTGAAAATTATTAGGATTTGGTGCTTAGTAGTTGTTTATTTTAACTCTGGGAACCAAAAAAAATCATATTTGCATTTTGGGGTCCATTTTCGTTTCCCAAGACATATTTTTGACATTTTAACCCAACAATCTACCTACTTAATTTTTTATCCGATTCATTTTAGGCCAAGTCTATTAAAAGTCTATCCAAAGTAACATAACTAAGTCATGTTTCCTTTTATTTTTCTTTTATAAATGACTACATTACCCCTTTGAAATTTTGTATATATTACTATCAAATTAATGTAATTAAAATCATCATCATCACTACCACCACCTCCCCACAGTCAACCCACTTAGACTTTTGACCATTTCAGGCCAAATCTATTAAATGTCCATCCAAAGTAACATAACTAACTCACGTTGACTTTTAATTTTATATATATATATATATATATATATATATATATATATATATATATATATATATATGACTACGTTACCCCTTTTAAATTTTGTATGTAATTAGTGGCGCGATAACATCTGTCCCAAGGACACACACTAAGAACCCAACAATAATAGGGATAGAGTTTCGACATACATTTAATAGGACACAGATACTCATGTAGAGCTATCATATTTATTATTTTGAGGCTCAAAATTTGTGCCCTAGGGGCATATGTTATCATTTTCCTTATAATTAACATCAAATTAGTATAGTCAAAATCATCATCATCACCACCATCACCACCTTCAAAAAAGAAAAAGAACAACAGCCACCTCTACCTTCACCTCCTCCACCCACCAATTCCCATAACCAACCCAAAATCATGGAAAGAAGAGAATAAATCTTAAATCTATTTCAAAGAAAAAATAGATCGAACCAACAAATCGATTGAAACAAAATCTAATATTTATTCAAGCAAACACGAAATATAGTGGAATCGAATCAACAAAACGTTTCAAACAAAATCTGAAATCGATAGAAACAAAAACAAAATATAATGAAAATCAAAGCAATTTCATGGTGTAAAAAAGTCGACCTCCCTTTTGGGTTCGTTCAAATCCCCAAGTCCATCTCACCTTTGGGTTCGTTCAAATCCCTAGACCCTTGAATCTTCTAGACCCAAATCGATTTCAAAATACGAACCCTTGAATCAATTAGTAGATGGTGAAAAACAGATTAGAAAATTGTGGGGAAAAAAACAGATTTGCATATCCACGTGGAAGCGGCGAAGAGCAAGGTCGTTAAAGGGGGGGGGGTGAAGAGTGGCCGTGATGAATTGCGGTAATATATCTATGGAAAATATATATTATATTATTTACAAAATATATATTATATATATACTTAATATATCATTTACAGAATATATATATAATTTTATTTCTTGAATATATATACACAAATTACGAAATATATAAATTATATACATATAAATATATGAAATGCACAAAAAGAATATGTGAAATATACAAAAATATATGAATTATTTTAATAAATATACAAAATATATGAAACATTTAAAAAAATATATGAAATATAAAAAATATTTAAAAATATACGAAGAAAATATACGCAATATATGATATATTTAAAAAATATATACAAATATTTGGAAAATGTATTAAATATACGGAAAATATGAAAATATATGAAACATATTAAATATACGAAATTTGTGAAAATATACAAAATATATTAAATATACGAAATATATAAATGTACAAAATATATACATATATGGAATATATTAAATATACAAAATGTATAAATATATATGAAATATACACTAATGAAATATACATATATACTAAAATATATGAAATATATAAATGTAAAAAATATTTAAATATACGGAACATATTAAATATACAAAATATATGCATATGTGAAATATACGCAGTATGCGAAACATACATATATGCTAAAATATATTAAATATATAAATATACGAAATATATACGTATATGAAATATAAAAAATATACATATATACTAAAATATAAGAAATATATATATATTTACAAATTTATGAACACTATATTTATATATTTATGAAATATATAGAGTTCTAAGAAAAAATTAGTTTTGAGTGAGTGGCAAACAAAAGCCCCCCCCCCCCCCTCCCAAAAAAAAAAGAAAGAATTTGTTTCCACCCAAAGGTGGCAAATGTTGTTTAAGGGGTGTTGTGCATGGAAAACAAATTCCAAGGCAAATTAAGGCTATAAACGGAAGTTCGAAAATATAAAAATTTTATAACTTTATGAAATTTGCCTTGGAATTTAGTTGTTATCAAACAGAGAATAGGTGTCCTTCTGTCACAACTGCTAGCCCTGTCAATGATTTTGGCCTGAAATGAAACATGTGAAAAGTTTTAGGGGGCAGATTTGTCGGGTAAAAAAATCACAAGGTAGTGACCCGAAAATCCATATTAGCAAGGGAGCTTTATGTAACTACTAGAAATACAAATAACAACTAGAGTCAAAAATTCAAATAAGCATTTATGTCGTGCCATTGTTTCGGTTTAAGTCCTTGATGTGAAAATATTTGAGTAAAAACCCCACATTTTTGCATTTGCAGTGCTTGGCACTACATTTTCAGAGCACAAGTATTTTACATCCATGTTGATATTTGACAACTTGTGCTGATGTTTTAAAGCAAGAAAGATATTTTACAGGGACTGCAAACTAAAGTTTCAACTTGTGCCTACAAAGGGATTCATTAGAACATTTTCATCTCAGTAAAGAGTAAAAATTACAAGAAACTCATCAAATTCTGCACAAAGAAAGCATGTGTGAGCAGTAGATTGAGGATGTTTGTAGACAACTAAATGCAATTGAAACAATCAGATTTTTCAATTCTATACATGTGATTAATATTATTAATGTAACCTTATAAATATTTATTTAAATATGCTATAATCTCAAATCATGTTATTAATAACTATATTCTAAAAGATAGTTACCCTCTTCTTTAAAAAACTTCACAGCTGCATCTCATCGAACTTCTGTCTATAAAGAGCCAAATTCTGCAAAAAGAAATATATATATCAACATCAAATTCAAATTATTTGAATTTTTTTTATTTTTCCTTTAGCTTTGTTCTCCACAAAGAAGAAACCTAAGCAGATATAAAAATAAAAAATATAATAATATAAAGAAATAAAAAATAAATTTGAAAAGATATTTTGAAGGCTTTGCTTTATTTGAAATCTCAGAAAAACTATCCATACAAAAGCGACTTAACATGCGAAAAAATTATAAAATCTTTACGGGTCCATTTATAATTTTGTTTCCTTGTAGTACCAAAAATATCCTTATCATTCTTGAAAATTTAGAACCTTCAATTTATGAATTCATTTGAAGGAAACTAAAGTATCAAACTATCACTAAGCAAATAAGAATATGCTAAAGTTCAAATAACCCCCTGAACTTTGAAAATTCTACAAATAACCCCCTAAGTGCCCCCAATAACCCCTGAACTATGCATATTTTTGCAAATACACCGTTGTGGAGACTTCAGAGCGACATTTTTTAGCGACACATTGGAGCTATTTGTAACAAAATACATAGTTCAGGAAGGTTTCTTTATCCTATTATATATTACGATGCAGAAAATTTGTACCGGAGTATAAGCATAAACACCAGCTACTGTGGGTCCCGGAGGACTTCCCCGCCTGATGAATTCGCCATCTTTGTATATGTAGAGCATGGGTACCCCAGTTGATAGTTCCAAGTCAATAACCTTTTAGAAAGGAAAAAAAAAATGAATTAAAAATAAAACCCAGGTTGGGCAGTATAGCAAAGAAACAGAGTTTGTTACCTCTTGAGCAGTTAATTTGTCAAGATACATGATAATAGACCTCAGTGAATTTGCATGCGCAACAACCATTACATGCTTTCCACTCAAAAGTTGAGGTTCAATCTGTAATATATAAAAATTCAGTATCTTAATGCTTAAAAATTGACCAATCCAACAGTTGAGATCCGTTTGAGGAAATATGTTTATATGGTTGAAAAATAAAGAGTCACTTAGGCTTTGGTCCATGTTTCTCTAGTCATATATTCTTTTGGGTCCTAAGTTTATCATATTTATCACTTTGGGTAACATTTTCACCTTTTTGCTACACTTTCATGGAGAAAAAGTGAGTGTTGCAAAAGTGAAAATAATATCCAAGTGATAATACGTTGGACTTTGGCACCACGGCATAACAATCGGGGACCAAATGACCCAATAATAACATGGTGAACTAATTTCGCCACTTCGGAGTAAAGATGATGGGAATCCATTTTATTTTCTATTTTTAGTTTTTTTAGGTATTTTCTTTCTTTAATTAGTTTCCAAGCATGTTTGGGACTAATTAGGCATTCTTTTATTTTCAGTTGGTCATTTTAGCTAATTACTTGATAAACAAGTAATTTCTCTCATATAAATACCTCTTGTAATGTCATTTATACTCATTCTTCAATTCTTAAAATATAAGAACTTTCTTGTTTCTCTCTCTAGAAATCATATTGTCTCGAGGTCATTGAAGTGTAGTTCACGTCAAATTGGTATCAGAGCGCGTGTAGCTCCAAACATTGGTGTTAGTGTGTATCGGTGTGCGTAGAATATCAAATTGTGCACTACATCGCGAATTCAAGATGAGATTAACGAAGAGTTAAGAAAAAGCCAACAAGAAATGAAAGTTCAACTTTTGTCCAAATTATAAAACCCTAGCTCATCTACCACTGATCCCGAGGCAGATAAAGGCAGTGGACCCCACCCTTCCACCTCTGACCACCCCAATCCAAGACAGAATCCTCTCCAGCAGGCTGCCCCACTGTCCGCAACTCTAGGACAGCCAAACCCCCCCATTAAACTGCCCGATGTGAACTGCCAGAAGGCTGCCTACATCCCCGATGTAAATCTAGTGCAATTGGAGCCATCCGCTGTTCAAGAACCCTCCGGCGGCCCTCTGCAGCAGTCCCCGGTTTCTCCTTCGGGTCAGACCACCCTCCCGGTGGCCAATCCCCTGCATTCAACCCTATATTGACCCCATGTTGTTGGTTACACCTCAAATCACGGCTACAAATATCAACCAAACCCTCTAAACCCTAATTGCTACCCAACCAACACAAATGAAACCCTAACACCTGCTGTCCCGTTTGAAACCCTAATCCAAAATCCACATCAAGATCTCCGACTCCGAAAAACCCCATAATTCCGCTGCCCACCACTCCTATATTTTCTGCCTCAATAAAACCCTAACCCAACCCTATTCTGGCCAAGAAACTAATTCCACACAAAATTTATCTTATCCTCACCTTCTTGAAACCCTAAACCGTATGGATTTTACCAAATCATTCTCCCAATCTCCTAATCATTTCCCCGACCCCGGCCGTAAAACCCATTCTGAACCCAAATGCCACTATAGTTTTCCCGACCAAAATTCAAATCCAAATAACCCAAGAAACCCTATTTTTACCCAAAAATGTGCACCCACCCAAAAATTAACCCTACCCGAGTTGCCCAAAATTCCAAACACAATTCCCCTCAACCATCCACCCAATCTCAATCCTATTCGACCTCCCGAACCACCTGACCCATATGATTTTGGTATTTTTGAGTTTCAAAACATTGATCCACATTTACATCCTCACCCACCACCATACATACTACCTACCCCATCATCCATCGTACACCCTCCCATCATGACCTCTCTCTACTTTACACTGATTCCTCCTCTGACGCCAGAGATACTCATCGTCGTGTCTTCAAGTGGATTCCCCCACCCCCATCGCTACATTCTACTACAGGACTGTCAGTGCTTCTATTGTGGAGAACGTGACCACTTAATTGGCATGTGTCTCCACTATCAGCGCGAGATCCACCACCTACCCAGATGCCACTGGTCCCTATTGATTATGTTGCACCTGCGCCAGGTGATGCGATGGATCTGAGAGCTCATCAGGATGGAGACCCACTTTCATTAGTCTTCAGCTACTTTCTCGGAGTCTCCATGGAGATATTGTAAGTTATATTTTTATACATGATTCCCAAGATCTTTGAACAATATGATAATCACGTCAATAGACATGTGAAAAGGGTAATTTTATTTACCTCCTTTCGACGCCATGGATTCAGTCCCGCTGTTGAACGTCGACGTTGAGTGTCACCGGTGTGATGGAGAATTTGGTTTCTCTCTCCTTGCCTATAAACCTTTAGGTAAAGTGTTTTTCATTGATCTCTTGGATGCCGTTTTGATGGAGGAAAGGCATCTATTTATAGGTGGAGAGAGGATCAAAATTCCAAAGGTCAATTAATCTAAACCGTCCATAAAGGTATAGATTAAGTGGAATTTTAACTCCTTTTTATTCTTTATTTCGTGTGGAATACAAACCATTTATACAGGATATAACATATATTCTTTATTAAAAACGGATTAATAAAGACCACATTTCGGGGAAGGAAATAAATCAAAGGTTAATTTAATAATTTCCTTACACTCTCCCACTTGGTCGTTAGGTTAATCTATAAATGTTTTTAATTTAGAATTATAAGGCGCCATGATATACTAAATCCTTCAATCATTGGTTTTCATAAGTGCCTTGGTTAGTCCAATAGTCAATGGGAGTCATGGCGGTCGCATATCATTATGTAACATTATTCCTTACATGTACTACATCATTGACAATCTTCTTAACTAGGCCATAATTAGGAGTTTACTTAATGGTCCTATAATGTCTTGAAACAGACAATTTTATGTTATAATTCATCCAATAATAATATGTGTACACAATGGAAAACAGAATATAATAGATGTAGAAGTTTTAATAAGAGCTCAACAAATATCAAATACAGGCTTAATAATTTGCAGAAAAGAAATAACCAGGAACTATCTTCAAGACCCGTTCTTTCATTATGTCTCTGAAATGTCTTTGGAGGTAGTCCTTTTGTAAAAATATCTGCAACCATGGGATGTGTGCCTGTGTATTCAATGACAACATTTCCTCTTCTAACATCTTGCTTCAGTGAGAGATCTTTAAGATCCATGTGTTTGGATCCTTTAGATATCCTACCATGCTTGGAGAAAAATATTAATATGTCATCAACATACAGTACCAAAAATTATGATCTTACTCCCACTGATCTTGGGGTATATACATGGATCAACAATGTTTTGTTCGAAATCGAAGTTCGTAATGATTTCATCAAACTTAAGATACCATATCCTCGAAATCTTGTTTCAGTCCATATAGTGGCCTTCGATTATGAAGTCTTCATGTTGACGCATATAGACTTTCTCTTGTAAATCTCCATTGAGAAAGGCTTTAAAACTTTAATTAACACATAGTAAGATTTGAATATTTTACGACATTAAAATAAGATGCTCCTGTGGGTAGTCATCACATATTTTAACTTAATACCATTAATGGTCATAATATTCAACATGCATAATTGAGTGATGTATCTATTTATTTTTAATAAGGTATCTGTGGATATCCTTGTTTTACACATGTATAAGCACTCCTTGATTGTTTATTCAACATATGATTATAGTATACATGTGGGTAACTAATTGATATATGTTAAATAAACAAATGATTATAGTATACCTGAAATTTAAGTTACGTTGCCATAATCAATAAGTTATAGCATCAAAGCATGCTACAGATTCAGATTTTTATAATAGTCAATGGATTACGTTGCACTCCTTCATTATATTGGTCGTTAAACCAAATTAAACATAAGTAGATAAGAGTGAACGTCATACTTTCCATAAAATCAGTAAATCTAAGTTGTAATAACTGATCGTCCAAAAATTGAACAATCAACTTTAATGTGAGCATATAATCTTTCAGTATCTCATAAATTCATCTATTACATATTAAAAATTCATGTAACATTTTGTTTCTCTACTTTAAAATAAATTGAATATATAAACTTACTCCCACTGATCATAAGTTGTATAAATTGAATATACAATGATTATAAAATATAATGGTATTACTTCTAAAAAATACCATCGGTGGGAAACATAATTAAGTTTATACAATCATTTCTTTATAACAAGTATAAAATATCACAAGCATAATAGTTTTCATATACACTAAATGTAACTCTCATCATAATGAGTTACTTGTCTCATAAGAATTTTACGTCCTTAAAAAATGGCGTCCTTGGAAAAGGGTATTTTTATTTACCTCCTTTCGACGCCATGGATTCAGTCCCGCTGTTGAACGTCGCCGTTGAGTGCCACCGGTGTGATGGAGAATTTGGCTTCTCTCTCCTTGCCTATAAACCTTTAGGCATGTGTTTTTCATTGATCTCTTGGATGCCCTTTTGATGGAGGAAAGGCATCTATTTATAGGTGGAGAGAGGGCTAGAATTCCAAAGATCAATTAATCTAAACCGTCCATCAAGGTATAGATTAAGTGGAATTTTAACTCCTTTTTATTCTTTATTTCGTGTGGAATAGAAACCATTTATACAGGATATAACATATATTCTTTATTAAAAACAGATTAATAAAGACCACATTTCGGTGAAGGAAATAAACCAAAGGTTAATTTAATCATTTCTTTACAGAGATTCGCATGGATGTCCCTATATTCGATGGAATATTCTCCCCAGACGACATGGTTGATTGGCTGACCGCTATGGAGACAGTTTTCGACTACAAGTGGATTCGGGCCCACTCATGTGTTCTCCTCGCAGCCACCAAATTTCAGGGGTTTGCTCGAGTTTGGTGGAATGATTTTTGCTACGGTAGGATAGCTGCAGGGTTTGGATTGACCTCAAGGCCGCTCTTCTGCCCTCATTCATACCCCCGACATACGACCGTGACCTCTTTGCGCGTATCCAGTCACTCCGACAGAATATGTCTTCCGTAGTGGAGTATATTCTTTGCACTAGAGCTTGTCTGCCTGAGACTGAGGATCAGCCGCTATATTCTGGGGCTCTAGCCACAAATTCAGCGCGATCTTGGGTTAAGAGAGATACCGACCTTTCTGAAGGCGATAGAATATACTACCAAGGTCGAGGCCTATCATGCAGCACCGACAGCGCCTCCAGCTTCCCAACCTCTACCTTTAATGAGTTCTGCTTCCCCTACACAATCAGCGTCGACATCTTCTGCCACTATTCCCGCTACAACTACTTTCGCTGCAACCACGCGTCCTCTTGGCCATGCATTGATTACAATTTTAGAGGGTGACTCTGTTGGTCTTCCCCTATGAGTTTGTGGACGAACTCTTTTTGAGGGGAGGAGTGTGATAGGGAATCCATTTTATTTTCCTTTTATTTTCTATTTTTTGTTTTTTAGGTATTTTCTTTTTTTAATTAGTCTCCAAGCATGTATGGGACTAATTAGGCATTCTTTTATTTTTAGTTAGTCCTTTTAGTCATTTTAGCTAATTACTTGATTAGCAAGCAATTTATCTCATATAAATACCTCTTGTAATGTCATTTGTACTCATTCTTCACTTCTTGAAAAATAAAAACTCTCTCTCTCTAGAAATCATATTGTCTTGATTTTTAGGTCATTGACGTGTAGTTCATGTCAAAAGGGTCCATTTGATTGGCGTTGATTTGTTTTCCACTGAAAATACATATGGTAGTTTAATTATTAATTTGTGATGCTTGATTTCAAATACATTTTATGAACAATAGTTATAAATATTTTGTTTTTCTTTCTTCTAATAATCTTGAACCTTCACACAAACGAGCCCTTTGGACTCCCCTATGCGAGCTAAACAGGGGGACGTTGTGCCAGAGCCGCTCTAACACACGCCCCGCTTAATATCTGGCATCCGTTGGGGGAATTCGAACCCTCAACATTTCGTCGAAAGAGCCTGCCCCTTACCACTGGAGCAACGAGGGTGGATATAAACGATAGTGTAAATATGACAAGTGCTTCGTAGTTATGTGATTTTCCATGGAAGAAATTTCTTACCCACGCTCAAATAATTGATTTTCATGAAAAACACTAAAAGTAAGACCAATACAATCCTATCTAGTCAAACACACCCCAAAAAAAATTGTAAAAGAGTTTACATACAATCTTTATGTCATTTTTGGATAACATTGTGAACAAAATTTAATTCTAAATACATGAAATTGTGAAAAAAAAAATCATCTTTAATCAGATAGCAACTTTTGAGTTATCCCCCTAATTTAAAACAACTTGTAATACCCCGCGAAGTGTCGGCAAAACCCTGAATGGAGGTGTAACTATTGTTAAATTTTATTCTTGGGGGCAACTCAAAAGCGACCCTAAAAGTGGTGAGACTCGAAATATCCCATTTTGCAATCGTTTTACAGAAAAAATTCATCATGTCTCAATCTCAAATAATAGAAAAGACGCACATATATCAGTGATGTCATCAATATCTATTTTAATAAAATTTATGTCTCTTAATAAAAAACAAAGATGAACATACATGATCTTTGAAATAAGTCACAGCTCTTCCCAAACACATTTCCAAGCTCTCGCCATTAGGGGGGCGAACGTCGTAACTTCTACGCCACTTGTAAACTTGTTCCTTCCCAACCCTCTCAGCCGTCTCCTGTTTATTAAAACCCTGTAGATCCCCATACCTTTAACAGAGCATCTTATATTTCATTATTTTTAAAAAATAGAGAGAAAATGCGAAGTGTAAAATTGGAGAAATAAAACAGATAGAAATGAAATTACATTCTTTCATTCAACTGCCATGCTTTGAAAACCGGAATCGATTGCTGCTTGGTGCCTTCACTATATATTTTACTCCACAAGCTCGCTTCTTCACTCTGGTTGTGTGTAACTATGGGAACCTGAAAATTTCGATGTATTAAACATGAGAAAACCCAAGAAAAAATAGTCTTGATATAAAATCAGGAAAATTAAGGCTGGTCCCAACTCCTACATATTTGTTTGAGACACTGTTTTCAAATTGAAATTTACAGTTAGGATTATTTGCATTTTCAGGTCCAGTTGCTATACATATTTTTAGCTGGGGTCCAAATTTTTCTTCATTTATACTTTCGGGTCCATTTTCATTTTTTTGCGACGTTTTTGCAAAAACTATAAAAAAGCATCACAAAAAGTGAAAATAGACCCCAAAGTACAAACAAGCACAAATTAGGGCCGAACATAGATGTTGGACCCTAAAGTAAATAACCCAAAAAATTATGCAAGTACCTTCTCGCAGCAATGTTGGGTCAAGGCAAGCATAGCGGTCATCTGAGAACGAACTAATCCTGATGTAAAAATAATGTCAATGGGTATATTGGCAATTCTCTTACCAGCCTCAATCGCCTCTACTACGCCTTTCTTCGTTAGTGGCACGTCAACACAACCAGTGAACAAGTTCTTTTCGTTCCACATTGATTCTCCGTGTCGTATCAAGATCAAAGCAGATTCATCTGAAAAGAGTAATGCCCTCATGAGGAATGATTAAAGAAAGAACACAAATGTGATAAGGGTGTGTTTGGTAGCTCCAATGCTTGGCGGTCGTAATTGGAGCAAAATTAGGCTAGACCAATTAAGTTTAATTAGTCCAAGTATAATTATTCCAAGTTCAAATTCGCTCATTTTATGTGTTTTGAGTGTAGTTGTGTATAAAGATGCAAAACGATAGGTTTAACTGGGCTGGACCAATGAAGTTTCACTTGCGAAATTTCTTTTGGGTGGGAGTGGGGGCGAGGTAAGTAACTAAAAGTTGGAAATTTCTCTCCCCCAAAAAAAATGTTGGAAAAGCAAATTTTCATTCTTCAACAAGTTATACATTTTGGGTGGGAAGTTTTTCAAACAAAATATGTGCAATCGAACACCCTAAAAGTTAGAAAATAAGGAATTTTGCATAGTTTCTAAGGCATACATTGCCAATCAAACACACCATTAGTAGTTTGCTCCAATTCCATATCTAAAGATTGGAATTGGAGTTCCCAACACACACTAAGTGAACCTGATTTAATGAAAGGCTGGGGAGAAATTTCACTCACTTGATGTCTTCCCAGAATTGTCGGGGTTACTATGCAAGGAGGACAAAATTGGATCTAGAGCTGAATAATGAGAATTTGAACTGTGAATTACGAGCGACTTAGAAGGGCTAGAGCTCCAAATATTTCTAAACACTGCGTTATTGATTCCGGACCCATTTGAAATTAATCTTACAGATAAGTTCCTTAGTCCCTCATTTGAAGTCAACTCAGTGTCATGTCTGTTGAGCCAGCCTGTCCCAATACCTTGGTGAAAAGCAGCAGCAGCCACCATTCCGATAGGATGATCGACTCAATTTTTAACACCTCTTCCTTTTGGATTAGCTGAATCAATAAAAGCATAATGCAATTTATATCAGAAAACAATTAAGAATGGACATTTACTCTTCCATTCTGGGAGGATCAAGCTACAAAATAAAGTGTTTCGGTCAGATTAGATCAGAAAATGGGTTTTGGGAAGAAGAAAAAAAAAATCCCAATCTGTGTGGGGGTGGGGGTGGGGATGGGGGGGAGAATCTGCCAATTCCAATTTTTTTATAAATCGAAGATTTTGCTGAAAATTTCAGAAAATGACCAAAAAAAATTGGAACAGGTTACAGCGAAAAATCGGAAATTTTCTGATCGGCATACGTTACATAATTTCAAAATACTAAAAATTAAGACAACATCGGATTTTATTGGAAAATTTCTGATCAGCATATATACTAATGTAGAGTTGATGTGAATCGCAGAAGAATTACACTCGCAAATCAAATACAAAGTTCCAAATTCTATCAATATAATACAATTCGTCAAAAAGACAGTACCCAGGCCTTTTATAGGTAATATCTAATAGACGATTACCTACCTTAATCTTAGCCCTAAAAATCAGCAGTATAAATAAAATAAACAAGGCCCTCCCCCCGATTCGGCATCCCTATGGTCCCACAACACATTACTCTCCCATCCTTCAAAAAAGTTACGTCCACGAGCTTTTAGGGAAAAATGAAGAAGCCCGTGCACATAAAGATACTTAAAATATTTCCTCAGACTTTAATTGCACAACAAAATAATTTTTGCCAAATTTTATTGTCCCAAATAACAAGCTTTCCACAACGTTAATATTGAGGATAGGCTCGGAAAGAGTATATGTATACTCATTTACCTTGGGTTTTAGGGTTGTCTTATTCCGTTGACCAAAGCCTACTTTGAGTCTTAACCTTGTGATTTGTGAGATTGCCAAATACGATATGCAATATATTCTTCGTATAGAACTTATCTATAAAAGGCATATTGCATATTTAGAAGACATTTTCATTAGTTGGACTCAGTCTTCTTTGTTTTGTGTCCCTCACAATCATTGGCTGCAAACTCTTCTTTACCTGTCTTTGTCTTTCCCTTTTATCCAGTGATGGAACAAACGAGGACAAAACATAGCAACCCATGTCTCCTTTCACAATCAACTTCATTGAACCCTCGCTATAGCGCGGAGTGTCTTCACTCCAGCGAAGCCTTGCTTTGCTGTCACGAAAACTAAAATGGTTGCATCCCAAAAAGTTCGGACTATCTCGCGACCTTTGTAAGCTCACTCCAACGAAGCTTTAGCTTCACTGTAACGAACTTGATGTAAACGGGATCGGGTGTGCCATCTCATCTTAAAACCACACGGTGTCTGGTGAGGGTAGGCCACACCTTTTATGGCATTCGAGTCCAACGAATCTCAGCCCATTCAAACCAAAATACGCTCCAGCAGCATTGAATAAATTGCCACCTACAACAGACTGCGAATCTTGCGGCTCGAACCATGAACTCGCTCCGATACCACTCTGATGAAAATGAGATCAGGTGTGTCATTTCATTTGAAAACCATATAATATCCGGTGAGGGTAGGCCACACATGTTATGGCATTCATGTCCAATGAGCCTTGATCAGCCCAGCAAGCCTCAGTCATTCAAGCTAGAATAAGCTCTTACATCAGAGTTTGAGAATTTAGCGACAAAGGTGTTCAGATTTGGGATTTGGAGATATTTAGTGGTTGGATTGCGTTGGAACTTGTGCAAATACACCTTTTCTCCATATTTTTGTGATAGATTAGTTAATGGATTGTTTGTATGGACTAGAATCACCTAGGGACTATGAGATCGTGTTCCACAAGCTTAAAGTTAGCATATATGTGACTCTTCTTTTTATCAAGCTAAAAAAAAATCAGATTTCTAGAGAGCTAAACATTTTTTGGTGTGTAAAACTCTTTGCAGCGTCTTTGAGAGAAGATTGTAGACTATTATCTTGTTCTTCAAACTCAAGTCTAATCTCGAGCATTTTCTCCTTCTAAGATTTTATACACTTAAAGAAATTTTTAGTCCAACCAAACATTTTTACACCATTAATCTTTCAGATATCCTCACACATCCTAGGTATTAGTAAATTGGCTACTCTCGATTCCTTTTCATTGCAACCAAGTTTGCTTCAACTTTAAAGAAAGAGTTTGAAGAGGTTCAAAGGTGATATTAACAATGAGGTTGACACGTTGCGAGGTGGTCGGTGGGTGGACGCAATCCGTGCCCGCTCTTATGACTACAAGGTGGAAAAAGTTTGTTGCGGAGGTTGTACATTATTGAGTCTAGAGAGAAGTTCAAATTTGTAAGTCATTTCTCCCTTCATGTAATCCTTAACCTATATAGTGCACGGTGTTGATTTGACCCTTTCCCGCAAGGGTCTTTCCTCGTACAAATCCTCGTCTCAAGTGCATGATTTACTTTTTTACATTTTTGATACTCTCTTGTATGCTTAGTGAACATATGTTAACAAGATAATAATTTATGGAAATCACATTTTGCCACTTAGACGCTAGCCCAATTTTGGAAAAAGAAAAATATTTCCTTATTAATTGAAGATAATAATTTTAGTAGCTACCGTCGAGGGCCAAACACTCTCGTGTCCAAATCGTTTAAGCCAAATAAAAATCCATACTCGTGTTGTAATGAGTCAAACACAAAAAGGACTACGCTTAGGCCCACATGTTTCTTAATTCAACCATCACCTTTGTATTCAAGGCCCAGCCCAAATTTGAAGACAGCTTTTTGCAGACAGAACATGCTTCTCCAGGATTGAGGAGCACTGGATAACTGCGAACGTCAAATCTAGTCTAGTGTTAAGCAAAAATGAGGCGACTCGCCAAATGCTAATATTTAAGTTAGACCATCTAACAATTTCTCCAAACCAACATGCCCATTCCCTTAGAAAGATTTAAGGTACTTCCGATGAGAAATAGATATTTGATGCTCAAAACAAGCAACTCCTATCTAAGGAAGCAATAAAGAAGGCCCAAAGTCCATCCATACCCAGTGATACTATTAATATTAACAGTGATTATATTAATATCAACATGCACGGAGAGATTAATATGCCTGCCATCCGAGCGTCCATGAATGAAGCAAGACTGATTGTGAGAGACGTCACACAAAGTCCACGAATGAGATGAAGTCATTAAACTGACTAAAACAAGACATGGGAGACTGCTTCAACCTAGAGTTGACAAAATGAGATGGGACAAGACAACATAGCACGAATCAATACGAAATTATCAAATACTGGTTCGACCGTTAATCGATTTTAAGTCATAATGGCTAATCCGTTCGACATGCTAACACAAGTACACGAAACCGGTCATACACGACACGACCCCAGTACATAAAGTGAATACCCTTTATAAACACAAAATGAACTACGCTTGACTTTTTACGAATCAACTATGGATGGAGAAACTTTTTATATGAACTCGATATGATACGACCCAAACAATGTAAGGTCGACATCAACCCATATTGCAATTTAAATCCTAGAGGAAGATATATATAGTCTCATGTGGTCCTTGTTAAGGTCTACATCAACCCAAAAGATGACACACCCTACTTGCATACTCCCCCTCAGCCTGAAAACCTAGAGGAGGATATATATAGTCTCATGCAGTCCCCGTTAAGGAAGCCTTAACATATTCTTGACATCCAACTGATTAAAACAGCAAGAATGAGATGCCGCAAGGGAGACAAGGAGACGAACAGGTCAATTTGGCCACTGGGGCAAAAGTAACAGAAACCTGCGTAAATATTTCCGCCACAAGGCGAGCCTTGTACCGATGCATCCAGTAAGTATTTCAAGCTGAAAACCACACGCCCCAGTCTTTTCCCCTGGCAGTAATGAAAAAAGATCCCATGTCTAGATATGTTGAATAGCATTGAGATACTGCTATCAAAGCAGTAAATCCCCTGCAGATTCTGATCAAGGAATAGAAATGGACTCAAAATCTTCCCTAAAAACATCAAGAGAATCATGCGAGTTTTAGACACTGGGTCGTAACCCCAATACCCTTCAGACATGGCAAGAATATCCTAGAAAAACAAACGGAAGGACTACATCATTCCGTTTGGTTCAGGAAGGGCTTTTATTCTGAAAAAAACATATGCGCCCCAAAATCCAAGTAAAGAAACAAAATACAACCAATCTAAAGGACTTGAAGAGCAGCCTTACAATTTAAGACCCATCTGGGACTACGATTGGTCAGATTGATAGTAGTGAGAACTGCCATATGCCAAAATTGTTTAGGCACCTCTACTTTGCATAAGAAACATAGAACAGCCATGACATAACGGTTTTCACGTTTCGCCAAACCATTTTATCCAATAGTATAGGGATCAGTAAGTTATTGTAAGATGCCTTGTTGATTAAGTTGATAATGGAACTCATCCGTAATGTATTCGCTCCCATTATCAAATTTCACATTTCAAACAATAGCATTAATCTGCTTCTGATAACTGTAACTCTTCCTGAGATGCCCGAGATATATCCTGATACAATTATTTATTAAAAAAAATTATCCTGATACAATCCAAATATCCGAGCATCTTTGTGGGCATGAGCATAATGTGATTCAGTGCAAGTCCAAACACATTGTATATTCTTGGTTCCATATAGTTAAACGGCCAGCCCATCCCATTGCACAAATTTTGAGTCCACAACAGATGGCTTTCTTTCACTACGTGTCTTACCTTTTCCAGGTGACGGGTTTGATAGAGAGAGATCGTTGATGGGCTCTGATACCAAGAAGATATGCCTTTTTGGTGTATCATCTTGTCTTCAAATAAAGAACAATAAGTATATATTTATATACACAGAATTATATAACAAATAAGGAACAAAGGCCTCAATTTGAAGACCCTAATTACCTTAATTCATAAATCACAGGATTGAAATATAAAACGTTTTCCAATATATTTTGAAAAAATAAATATTAAGTGTAAACTATATCCTGTCTATTTGTCTAAATCATATCAACTTCATTCACGCACCCGATTAGAAGCTTTGATAGATTCACAATGACGCTCCACCCAGTGACGAATGCTCTGTTTTTCATCCCCAACTTCAATTATCCTCACCAGATTGTGACAATTCAAGAAGTTCATTACTTGAGAAAACGTTAAAAACAAAGCTGACAAATGATAAATTTTTATATGTACTCAGTGTTCTAAAAGGCCCGCCTAGGCTCCGCCTAGGCCCGCCTAGGCTTGAGGCTTGGGAGAAACGCATCGCCCACGCCTTATTACGCCTTATTCTTGGTAAAAGGCTTAAGGCACACTTTTTTAAAAAAAAACGAAGGATTAGTTAACAAATATTGGTTATGGAGCATGAATATGAGAAAGATGGCTACCAAACATATGAATATATTTTCAAAATTCAAGGTATGTATTATTTTATTATATTACTAGCCTTAGAATAATTAAAATAATAAAAAAAGGAAAAACGCGTTTTTACGCCTAGGCTCCGCCTAGGCGCGCCTAGGCTCGTAAGGCTTGACCTCTACGCCTCGACCACGCCTCGCGCCTTTTAGAACCTTGTATGTACTAAGAAAGTACTTGTTTTGGTACTTTGTCCATGCTATTGTCAAAAGACTCAAAACTAATACAATTGCTATTGTCTAAAAATGGTATAGGGATTTTACGGGTCTTAGCCGATTAATATCAATAATAAACTATAGCAAATAAAGGGATTAATGGCTTCGAGATGAGAGAGAGAAGGAGGTAGGGGATTAACGTGGTTCAGCCAGATGAGGTGCCTACATCCACAGGTACAATGTTGTTTGTATTAACCCACAGAAGAATGAATACATTCTTTCAAGAATCTCTTTAGGGTTTCGTGTATAGCTGTTAGATTGAATCTTTTTCAGATACCCATGTTGTGCGTCATTGAGTGCTATTTATAGAGAGAGAAGTGGAAGAGGTAGAGTGCCTTTATAAATCAGGCAGTTACACCTTTCTACATTCCCGGAGACAACTAATGATGAGCTGGCCACAATCAGCTGAAAGGACTAATCCACGAGTGGGTATTGAGAGTTGTACATATTCCCTCATATGGCCCATATATGTGTTTCGTGATTAATAACATTAATTTATCTTAGTCGGCTATCCAGCCGACCATTGATAATATTGAGCCGCCAACCACTAATAATATTGAGCCGACCACGAATAACACTGGGCCAACCACATTCAGGTAATGAGATAATCTTCTTCTGATGAGAGGTGTCACAATACCATTGGTCCATATCATATTCCATATTTATAATATAACAAAAGCCCCGAAGACTTCATTCATGATTGAAACGGATAATAGCTTGTTTGGAGCATAAAATCTTCACGGTGGATGGGCATGTGGAATGAATGGATGAAGTGTTAACTGCTAAGAATTGTCCGGCTTTGTCAAACTTGATCATGAGTCTTTGCGATTTGGTCCGTAGAGGTACTTGGTCGGCATCTCTGGGAGTTGATATTTTTTAGCTCATTTTATCCTCCCAGTGTAGTGGCAGTTTTGTAAATATGGGCAAATTTTGGGAGAACAAGCGCGCCAAGGGTACGCTGGTAATAAATCGTATTTGGCAGTCATTCACCATCAGAACGGAAATTCCAGGTACACTTAATCATCGTTATGCTTTGGAAACTGTAAAGACGCTGTTTCAAGCTTAAAAAATGTCAGTTCCCACCTTTTTGCTCAGTCCATCTTTATTCAAAAACCTTCCTTCGTCTCCAAATACTTCAGCCATCTGTGAGAGCTTTGCATCCTTCGCTTTAATCGTTTGTGAGAGCTTTCTGTATTTCACTGTAAAGATCTTTTTATCCCTCTTCAATTTTCTTTGCACTACTTTCTTGTTCTTCTGGAAGCATGGTTTATATAGTGAGAGTCACTGAGAGTTCGTTAGAAGATCTTAGGATCATTCGTAGGATTCCCCAGTGGGTAGTCACTAAAATAGTGAGTAGGACCGGTGATCTTTGTGCCCTACCTGAAGGACACTAGCTACCGTCTATTTTCATTGCTAAATGTGGGGTCATTTTTTCACCCAACCCTTTCATTTTTGAATTCTGCCAACATTTTGATGTGGTTCCCACCCAAGTTGCTCCAAATACTTTTAGGATCGTTAATGGGGTCCACTGTATTAATGAGCAATATATGACCCATAATATGGGATTTCGAAAATAATGTGTTATTACACTTGGGTTTACTATATGAAGACAAGGCGATCAAACAGGGCATTGGCAGTGAATTTACTTGATTCCAATAAGGATTATTAGGATTATAGTTTGATTGTGAAGAATTGACAGTTTTCCCCTCTTTCTAAGAGTTATGCATATGAGGGGCCAGGTGCCTTCAGAGAGGTAAGGGAATAAGTTAGGACATACATATTTTAAATGATTCTATTCTAATTTCTGCTTTATTTTTATTGCTGATTTTGTATCCCTGATTTCTGTTTTGCATCAAAGAACAAGGAGAAAATTCCTCGTGACTCCGAAGTTAATTGAAATCTGAGGGCATATTCCAGATCGATGTTCTCTGGCGTCGTAATTATTAAGCCTGCTTCATGCCAATGGCACAGGATGAGCCATCTACAAACATTTGCTAGACAGGAGGCTCCTCTTCAAAATCTCCTTCGATCAAGTTACCATACTTGAATAACTTTTTCATTTGCTCTAAGTTGCGAGCAATTTGTTCTTAACTAAACGATGACTTTGGTACATCAGTATCCTGGTCGGCATGGTTAATGGCTGAGTAGGAGTTCGCTCGATTGGTTGAACCGATGAGCTCTCTTCCTTAGAAGTCTGCTTTGCCCCTTTTGCCATTGAGCTTTCTTCCATACAAGTCGACTCGGCGGACTTCTCTTCGTATGTGAATTCAGCTATAAAATCTACCACCGCATGGTCCTTGATAGTCTTCTAATTTCGTACCGGATGTCATACTCTCCTAGTTCTACAGACTAAGACATTATTTCTCAAGTTTATGAACAGCTTGGCATAGAGGTAGGTCTGTAAAAACAATGATAAAATATGGCAATGATAAAATATGGATTCGACCTTTGGGAAGCCTCAATGAGGGCTAGTGCCAATTTTTCCAACCTTGGGTATCGAATTTTCGCTCCCCGGTATGCTTTGCTGGTGTAGTAGACTGGTCTTTGTACCCCATTTTCTTGTCGGATCAACGCCTAGCTAACCGCTGATTCAGATACGGCTAAGTACAAGTAAAGTTTTTCCCCCATGTCAGGCGTTGAAAGCAAAGATGGGGATCCTAGATATTTCTTCAATTCCAAGAACGCAGTCTCACATTCATCATTTCATTCAAATGTCTTTCGCAATTCTTTGAAGAAGGGTAAGCATTTGTCGGTAGCACGTGAAACAAACTAGTTTAAGGCAGCCACGCGCCATGTTAATCTTACACTTCTTTTTTTTTCATCAGAGAGTGCATGTTGATTAATGCCAGAATTTTATCGGGATTGGCCTCAAAGCCTCTCTGATTTACTATGAAGCCTGGGAACATCCTTCTCGTACTCCGAAGACGCATTTTGTCGAGTTGAGCTTCATTTTACGTTTTTCTAGCTGATGGAACATCTGCTCCAGTTCTCTAACGTGGTCGACAGCTGTTTTGCTCTTGGTGAGCATGTCATCAACGTACACCTCCATATTTTTGCCGATATGTTCTTCAAAAACTTTGTTTACTAGCTTTTGGTACGTCGCTTCAGCATTTTTGAGCCCAAAGGGCATAACACTATAGCAGTAGGTACCTCGGCTTATGATAAACGACGTTTTATCCCAATCTTCTGACTTCATCTTGATTTGGTTGTATCCTGAGTACGCATCCATAAAACTAAGCAGTTCATGTCCTAAAGTAGCATCGACCAACTTATCAATTCTCGGTAAAGGATAGTGATCCTTGGGGTATGCTTTGTACAGGTCGGTTAAGTCAACACACATACGCCACTTGTTATTCTTTTTCTTAACCGTCGCTACTTTAGAGAGCCATTCAGGGTACTTGACGTCTTCAATGAAGTTTGTTTTTTTCAACTTTTCCACCACTTCTTGTATGGTCAGGTTCTTCTCTTGACTAAAGACACGTCATTTATGTTTGATTGGCTTAGCGTCCTTGACTATGTTTAACTCATGACAGATAAAATCTGGATCAATCCCCAACATGTTCTCATGACTCCAGGCAAATACGTTCATCAACTAATTCTTTCTTGAGTATTGAATCTAGTGATGGGCCGACCTGGGTTGTCCTCCTTGAGTCTTCGTCATCCAAGATAATTAATTCTACATCTTCTACAACTTGTCCCTTGACCAGCTCTTTCTCCTTCCGGAGACTGAACGTTTCGATTTGGTAGGTTGTGGCCAATTCTTCTGTTCTCTTAGTCGGCCGAGGTATCTTGGATGTTCACCACACCTACCCCATAATAAGTGGAGAACTTAATGCTCTGGTGCACGGTGGAAGGGACTGCTTCAAATTTCTTCAGCCCTACCCTGCCGAAGATGAGGTTGTATGATGAGTGGACGTTCTTGTCTAGGACGAAGAAACGAATCTTCTCTGTTCTGCAGATTAGCTACGTGCCAATCACAACTTCCAACTCAATTGTGCCCAAAGGATATACTATTTCTCCTGATAAGCCAATAAGTGGTCATTGATAAGCTTCAAGCTTGTTGTCCCTTAATCTCAAACCCTTGAAACAGTCGTACACAACAAAACATCAGCGGAACTACCATTATCGACAAAATCCTTGCAACCTTGCTTTCATGTACCATCATAGAGACAACCAACGGATCATCATGCGGATATAACACGCCGGAAAAATCATCTTTGGAGAAGCCGACCACGAGGCGATCTTTGTTTACCTTCCTAGGTCGGGTACCCACATTGCCGGCCAGGTTGATCTGTCTTATGTGGGCGCAGGCCCTTGCCCCATTGAGGTAGGCTTTCCTCTTTGCGGGCTCGTGGCCTCCTCCCGCATCTCCTCCTGCAATAAAGTTAAAGATCATTTTTACCTCATGTACCCTTAGGTCTTTTGGGTAGATCTGGGTCATCTCTGGAATCATCGTCTCTCCCTCTTTTCTTCTCGTTAGGTCATTTGCATGGGGATTCTGATCGTCTGCTGGACTTCTTCTCGTCCCTTGGAACTGTTCAGCCACCTTTGTCCACAAATTTTGACAATTTTCCCCTCCTGATTAGATTCTCTATCTTGCTATATCTTGCTCTTCAGGGCTATGCAATTATCAGTATTATGGTCGCGATTCCAGTGGAACTCACAATACTTGCTCTGTTCCTTCTATTGGCGAGGGTTTTCAGCTTATCGAGCCACCTCAGATCTTTGCTCCCCCATATTTCCTCCGGGATATGATGAACGTTGATGGTCAAGGGGTTATATTCATCTTATCTTTTTGGTTTGTCAACTTTTTGTCTTTCTGCTTTTTCTTCTCCGAGCTTTTACTGGTGTTAGCTTTGGAGCTATTAACCTCTTTGGCAGCCATAGCTTCTTCGGCGTTCATAATCTTCCCAGCTTTAGCTAATTACTCAGTCCTTGTCTTGGGGAGCTCCTTAGCTAATGCATAATACAACTTCTCGAGTTGCAATCCACTCATTAGCGCAGTGATCGTTGTCTTCTGGTCATAGTCAATCACTTTCAGCTTCTCACTGTTAAAGCGAGTAATGTATTCGTGGGTGGTCTCGTCGGCTTTCTAGCGGACGTTTAGCAGATGAACCACCCTCTTGTTGAGCTTGGCTCCAAAACAGAATTTGCTAACGAAGAGATCGGCCAGCTGCTGATAGTTTGAGATTTGTACTCGCAGTAGATTATTGTACCAGATCTGCACTGATCCAGTGATCGTAATTGAGAATGCTCGATAACGCATCTCGTCTGGGACTGAATAAATGTCAGTAGCAGATTGGTATTATTCAACGGGTAACACTGGATCCGCCATACCATCATACTTCAGGGTCACTACAAGCGGTTTTGAACTTAGCACGTGTGGGATAATCTACGATAGACGGGATGAATGGAGATCCTTCCTCTAAACTTCAGCGTAAAGGGTTCTTCAATTTGGCCATTTCTCCCAAACGATCCTCCAGTCGTTGAATCGAGCCTTTACAAGGTTGGTCATCCTGCTCAGCCCTAATCGTAACGGCCTTAGCAGCTCGACCACTATTTTGTGCTGAGCTCTCTTTATGGGAAGGCCGCTCGGCTCATACCGACACCCGTATGCTCGTCCTTGACCTATCCGAACCTTGTTGGCATTCTTTAAGCCCTTTAGGTCCTTCATGATATCGTCTTATCGCTGCTCGTGGGCCCAGACGATCAAATGCAAAGCCTCCACTCAATATTTCCAACACACTTGGCCTCTCATCAGAGAATGATCGTTCGTCATAGTAATCAGTTGTCCTGAGGGATGAGGTGGCTCCTGGACGATATAACCTGTCATTTTGTGACCCAAAGTATTTGAATTTACTTTTTTCGTTTCGCGAATCCAAATTTAACCTCTTAGGGTTCCCCAAAGGCCATTCGTGGTAAGCCAATTGCTTGTCTCTGTAGGGGCCAGCACCTCTCCTTTAAGAGGATTCTCTCCTAGCTGGGGTGATAAAATCAGTTATGGGTCTATTTTAACCGGAGTGTCTGTGCCAAATGGTGGGGGCTATTTTAACCGGCCTAAAGTGTCTGTGCCAAATGTTTCACCATTTCTTTCATCGCCTCTTGACCTCTAGCCAAGCTCATAAGAATTCCTTATATGTCTCCCATTCCAACAAGGGTTGAAGGTGGAATTGCTTTATTTGCACGACTGCCTTCCGCATTGTCTCCATTGACAAGTATTTGAACGCCCCCCCCCCCCCCGGTTAGGTTTGTAAATACAGAATGGTAGGAAACAACAAAACGCTTGTCGAAGATTCCCACAGATGGCGCAAATCTATTATCGTCTAAAAATGGTATAGGGATTTTACAGATATCAGTTGATTAATACCAATAAAAATTATAACAAATAAAGAGATTAATGGCTTAGATTTGGGAGAGATGAGAGGCAGCGAAGGAGGCAAGGGCTTAACGGGGTTCAGCCCGATGAGGTGCCTGCATCCACAGGTGTAGTGTTGTTTGTATTAACCACGGAAGAATGAATATATTCTCTCAAGAATCTCTCTAGGGTTTCGTGTATAGCCGTTAGGTTAAATCCTTTTCAGATACCCTTGTTGTGCATCATTGAGTGCTATTTATAGAGAGAGAAGTGGAAGAGGTGGAGTGGCTTTATAAATCAGACAGTTACACCTTTCTACATTTTCGAAGACATCTAATGGTGAGCTGGACACAATCAACTGAAAGGATAAATCCACGAGTGGGTATTAAGAGTGTACATATTCCCACACGTTGCCCATATATGTGTTTGGTGATTAATACACTAATTCATCTTAGTCGGTCGTCCAGCTGGCCACAAATAATATTGAGCCAACCATGAACATACCATTGGTCCATGTCATATTCCATATTTATAATATAACAACAATAGACTTCTATATTTTGCATGTATTACAACTTCAACTTCGTGTGTTTGCTGGTAACTAGAAGAATTCTTGACCATTTCTCTTTATAGGATCTAAATGGAAGATTTCTTCTTATCACCATACAAGTTACCCTCTCCTTTGGATCTTCCACTAAGAGTTGTTACTTTAATTTTCTGAGCATTTCTTCTCCATCTCCATCCTTCTCTTTTTACTCTTTGTACCTTTCAACCTTGTGCCCTATTTTTCCTTTTTCTCTCTAATGGAACACGATAGAAAAAGTGGAAATTCTCTTTGCCAACAGATACGAAAAATACGCTGTTCATAGTTCACAAAGATGCATGTGAGTCGCAACAGATGGTGAAGGATGGATTACTGGTAAACTGTTATCACACAAGTCGGTAAAAAAAGAAGCTATGAGTTCAATTCTCCAGCAAATTTGGCATGTTTATAGCCATAAGGGATTTGCGAAAAAGAAATAGGGGATAAAATGTTTCTATTCCAATTCAATTCTTCTGTGGTAAACAAGAAAGTTATAGTGTTGGAGGAAGTTAAAGGGTTGGTTCAACCATCTGAATTATCGCCATCGAAAGTAAGCTTCTGGTTGCACTTTCATGGTTTGCCTCTTGCTTGCATGATCAGTTCTTTCGCTAAGGTGTTAGCCGGCGAAGTTGAGGCCTTTGAAGAAGTGGAGGCGGATGCTAGAGGTGGGAGGTGGTTGTATAGGAAAAATGCTTAAGGTCCGTTTTAACATTGATATTTCTAAGACATTGTACAGGGTTCTGAAGTTACTGGTAGAAGAGGGAAAGCAGAGTGTTCAAATTGCAATTTCATACGATAAACTCCCCGACTTTTCCTATTTCTGTGGCATGATTGGTCATGTCCATAAAAATTGCTGGAAGTTGTTGGCAGTAGATGAAAGAATTGCTCAATCAGATTTTGAATATGGTAGTTAGCTTAGAATGCAATTTGAAGAACTCAGAGAAAAAAGCAGATTTAATGATCATAAATCAGCAGAAGTCGGACCCCCACGATGTTGAACCTGGTTAAATTAACGGAGGCTCATCACTCTTTAGGGGGTTTGGGGCATCCCCCGGTGAGAAGGGTGTGGAGTCCAAAAATTCAGGGAGGGAAGCTACTGAGGCTCAAAGGAAGGAGGTAGTGGGTATGGTAAGTGTTAACCAACCCCCACGATCTGATGCATCTCAGTTAAGCGACGGTTATGCAGGTACAGATAATCACAAATGCATAGATGATGGGCTGAATCAATTTCATAGCTTGTTGGATGTCTCAATTATGGTGGAGATGGGCCCACTAACTGGAATCAATGTGGACTGTGATCAAGGGGGATGGGGTATTAATTTACATGATGGACCAATTAGGCTGCCTTCGCCCAACAAAGGCAGGGTGATCGGAGGGGCTGAATCTGGCTCCTTTTATTTCTCCAAGTTGAAACGCAGACAGGTAAAAAGGAATGGTGGTGGTGCCTCTGATCTTAATGAAATGGAAGCGACTGGCGAAGGCCAGCGCCGCCGAGAAAAATGAGTTGCCTTTCTCGGAATGTACGTGGCTTGGGGAATCCACGTACATTCGACGAACTGCAGTGCCTTGTTTGGAGTTCCTCATTGGAACCAAGATGCTCAAGTATCAAATTGAAGATGCACAAAGAAAATTGGAAGATTCTAATGCATTCACAGTGGAGCTGGATGGTTTAAGTGGTCATTTGGTACTGATGTAGACAGAGTCGGTTCAGGTAGATATTTATTCCTTTTCAAAATTTCATATCGACTCAATTGCGATTTTAGATGAGAAAATGGTGCTTCATTGGATTTTATGGCCATGCTGTGGCAGATTAACAGATACACGGGTGGAATATGCTTAGAAAATTAAATGGTGTGTCAAGTATGACGTGCCTTATATCAGGGAATTTCAAGGAGATGTTAAGCAATGATGACAAAGAGGGAATTTCAATGGTAAAGTATGTTGTCGTTTTTAACTTCGAATATGCTTTAGATATGTGTGAGTTGAATGCAGCAGCTTGAGCCGCTGTTTAACTGGAAAATGGTGATATAACTTGTGTGCTTGTGCAAGAAAAAGTTGATAAAAAGTTATTTTCACTAAAAATTGGGAGTATTAATACTCAAATATCGTGGAATTAGTTCTCGAGTTTGGGTTTTCAGATTATAGGCAGATTCCAATTCATCGTGACCATGATGTAGAGTTTAAATCCCCGGTTAGTAAGAGGAGGGGAAGATTTCACTTTGAGCAAAGATGGACCCTAAAATCTGATTGTGCCGATGTTATTAAAAATGTTTGGTCTTGTGCTGCCGGGAAAGATGCTGTCGCGAGGCTCAACTCAGCTACAAAGGCATCTGTGACTATTCTTTCTGGATGGACGAAGGCTACTCGTGCTACAACATTCAAATAGACTTGCACACTATGAGGGCGTAACATTCAAAATAGACTTGCACACAACCAGTATTCTAATGAGACCTATAGCTCCAATAGGTCTCATTAGAATACTGGTTGTGAATATTTACTGCATATATGTATGAATAGGACCTATTGAGGAAGTTTAATTTCAATAGGACTAATGAGGAAATGTCTTATGTAAAGAGGACTTTGTCAAGCTCCATTATTTTATGAGAGATTTAGGATGTGGTGAGAGAAGTTATTTTTAGAATGTGATTGGATTTTTTATAAACCGGGACGGATATTAAGATCATATATAAATCTCATATTGTTCTCATTCCTAAGGTCAAGAATTGAATCACAGCTGCAGATTTCAGGCCCATTAGTGTCTGTAATGTGACATATACAGTTATTTCAAAGGTAATTATCTGCAAACTAAGAGGTATTCTACCTTATGTAATCAAGGAGCTCAAAGTGCTTTTGTTCATGGGAGACATTCTTGACAACCTCCTAGTATGTTTTAAGATGATATCACTGTATCGCATGAAGAGGAAAAAATGGGAGCTCTTGGCTTAGTGGCCTTGAAGATGGACGGTGGACATGAGTAATGCATATGATATAGGGTGGAATAAGGCTCTCTCCATAAAATTATGGAGGTGATGGGATTCTACTCTATATGGATGTTATGGGTTCTCAATATTTTGTGCTCCTCAACAGAGTTCTTATCAGGCATATCAAGCCAACTAGAAACTAGAGCATTCAAGCAAGGAGGCCCCTTGTCCCCTTACTTATTCATTTTATGCACGGAAGGGCTTATGTCCATGACCAAGTCGACAAAATCGAGTGGAAAATTGAGAGGGATTTCAGTTGTTAGAAATAGTCCTTCTATTTCACTTTTTTTTTTCGGTCGATGATCCATGAGGATTACATGAATGAGTGTGTGGTGATTGAGGAACTTCTCCACCACTATGAGGCTGCTTCGGGCCAGATTATTAACCTCAATAAGTCCACCATCAATTCATCCCAAATGTCCCCTCCACCAACCAGGAAATAATTTCTCAATATTAGTGGGGGTGGGGGTGGGCGTGGGGGTGGGGACAAGTTTGAAAGGGGAGTGTTTCCTTAATTCTCAGTTTATGATCGTAAATATAATGCAGGATCCCCCTTATACGTGGAGAAGTATATGGTGGGGTAGAGAATTGTTGTTGGCTAGGGGATGCAGATCGAGGGTCGGTATGTACACTGATAATTGGATGACAAACACCATATTAATTTGGCGGTGATTATATATAGCTTGAATGATAAGGTTTGACCGAAATAAAGTAATAAATGGGGAGAATCAGAGTGAACCCGATATTATTTGTGCTCAAGCAGATGGTTTACTTTGCTCTTAAAGCCAGGTTCATGTATCATCGAGTTTCGGGAAAAGCAGCCATCCAGGTTCATCAGAACGGAGAGCTCCATTGTATTCAAAGCTCAAACTGAACACGGACACAGCTATTGGCTGGATCATTATTCACATGCACCATGCTTACCTGGGGGGTACACTACACCCCCCAAGACCTATATATACTTGTCACCTACAACCCTACAGGGATCGATCCTTGAACAGTAGCCCTAGCTAAAACTCTGCTTGTTCACACACAGTAGAGAGAGAGAGAGGGTTATGTGCATTGTATCCAAGGCCATTAGTGCCCATACTTAGTGGATCACACACTCACAGTGGATGTAGGCCAAATTGGCTGAACCACTATACACCATTGTCTAATTTCCTCTTATACTCATCCCCTTCTATACACTTACTTACTTATACACTCATATATCTCTATGGCCGCCTGCTTGAGCTCACTAACACTTACCTGGTGGTGCTAAATCTTAGCATCATCAGTTTGGCGCCGTCTGTGGGAAAGAGAAGACATCTCTTCCTTTGTACAGCTTGACCTCACTGGGCACTCTGGTGGTGAACCAACACTCCCCCTGAGAGGAGGTGTTTCACCATTGAAAGAAACCCACTAAGGTTCCCAAGCTAACCAGTATTTTCTTCAGTTCAGCTCTTCATAGCTTAAGCACATGGCACCTGAGATGCTACCGCCACCACTTCCCCCGCCGGATGATGGGGGAAGGCCCAGTTCCAGTCAGCCACCACCTCAGTCTGAGATGGCTGATGTGGCAGCAGCCCTAAAGTCTCTGGCAGCCAGCCAGCGGATGATGCAGGAGCAGTTTACAGCTCTAAGTCAGAATATACTGAGACCACCAGGGGTCTCACCTGAGATGATTACTCCGGCAGCAGCTCCAGGACATCATGAGGCCAGGGGACCACCCCAGGCACCACATAAAGACCTGCCACCCCCTCAGCGGCGTAGGGATGTTGCTGACCCCCGGCGTTTACGCCTGGGGAGGCAAGGAAACCCTTGCCCAGAGGACAGGTATGATGATCTGGAGGAAGAAGAGGCTCCAGTAGAATGCTGGGAGCCATATGAGGTCTCCAACAATACAGTACGACCCCTCCAGGACAGTAGAGGAAAGTGCGGGAGACCAAACCCTGATGATCGCCCAAGAGGCTCTGCTTTTGACCGCCTGAGCAGGGGGTCGTCCTTCGAGAGGCTGGGCCCAGTAAATGACCTGCGAGACAAGTTGTCCAAGTCAAGAAGCGCAGCGAGATCTAGGAAAGAAGCAGAAGGCCGACCCCAAAGACGGGATGACGGCCAAAGGGAAGTAAATAGCCGACACAGGCCTGCCGTAGCGGAGCCCTCCATCCACCTCCGAGAGGCAGCAGGGGATAACATCGGCCAGGCCGACCCTGGGAGGCCCTGGAATGACTCAATCCAGAGGTTAGAGGATAAGATTGGCGACATACTGAAGAGCCGGGACCCTCTTCAGAGGGGATACACCATGGGCTCACCCTTTGTGGCAAAGATAGTCAACTTCCCCACGCCATCGAAGTTCAAGCCTCCCGTGGTCACCCCAAGATACGATGGGAGCACCAACCCTGTCCACCACGTGGAAATGTATCAGTCGGCGGCAGACATATACTCTATCTCAGATGAGATGAGGTGTCGTGCCTTCTCTGGTACCTTGACAGGGGCTGCGCATGTGTGGTACACGTCTCTTCCAAAAAATTCTATTGGAAACTTTAAGCAGTTGGCAGACTTGTTCATCCATAATTTCTGCTTTGGGGTGAGGCCACAGAAGAAGACCACACACCTGCTCTATGTTAAGCAGGGAAAGAACGAGACTCTGAGAGACTACATAGCCAGATTCAATAAAGAGAAGCTGGAGGTGGAAGACTATGAGGAGAGCATAGCTATGACAGCCCTGATTGGAGGGCTCCAGAAGGGGAAGCTATTATGGAAGCTTGCCGAAGACCCTCCGAGGACGATGGCTGAGCTGTTGTCAACAGCAGGAAAGGTGATGAACGCCGAAGAGGCGATGGCCGCAAAACATGAAGACGAAAAAGGAGGTGCAAGTGGGAATAAATACCCCAAGAAGAACAAAGAGGGGAAGAAGAGGACCATGGATGATAAGTTCGCGGGGTACACCCCTCTGACGGTCAGCTGTGAACAGATCCTCAATGAGATAAAGAGTGACCGGACACTGAAGTGGCCTGAGAAGCTGAGGGCAGCCCCCGGCAAGAGAAATAGGAACCTGTGGTGTGAATTTCACCAAGACCACGGCCACGTAACAGACAAATGCTTTGCTCTGAAAGATGAGATTGAGAAGATGCTGAAGGAAGGGAAGCTCAGAAAGTACGTCGACAAAGCCGACTTCAAGAGGGGCCGAGGGGACGACCCCAGAAAGAAGCGAGTCGATGCCTGCAGAGAAGGTCCTCAAAAAAGAGGGGACGACCCCTCTGATGATGAGGACGACCCCGACCTCCCGCCGAGAGACGACCACGGCCCTGTCAAGAGGCTCAATATGATCTCGCTCGGGGTGGGAATGATCTCCGGGGGACTTGCAGGAGGAGGGTCTGAGGTCGCCGACAGGAAGGCCCATGTCGCTGAGGCTAAGGCAGTGATGAAGACGGTGCACTCAACCTCCGTAGAGGTCAAGTCAGAAAAAAGGAAGAAGGTTGATATGGACACTTTGATTGTGGGATTTTCAAGAATGGACTTCAAGGGCCTATTGGCCCCGCATGATGACCCTCTCGTCATCACCACCAGGGTGCACGGGTGCGAAGTGCCGAGGATCCTGGTGGATGGGGGCTCATCCGCAGATGTGATGTTTTGGCCATGCTTCAAGGCCCTGGGCCTCAGTCGTGCCAGACTTGTCCCATACCATCATCCATTGATTGGGTTCAGTGGGGAGAAGGTTCACCCTCTAGGAATATATGAGGCTGACGTCAGGATGGGGGACGAGTGGCCGAAATGGCTCACCAAGAGGGTCAGTTTCTTTGTGCTGGATGAGCATGTGTTTTCGGCATACAACATCATACTGGGACGTGTGGCCCTCAAGGGGTTTGAAGCTGTGCCGTCCACGGTCCACCAGATGGTTAAGTTCCCTACCCCTTATGGGGTGGGGGAAGTTCAGGGAGACCAGACGACAGCGAGAGAGTGCTACTACAACTCCGCTGAAGAAAGGGAGGCACACAAGAGGGCTACAGTCACTTACAACATTGATACCCTAGACCCCAGGGATGAGACGAAGCTCAAAAAAGGAGAGGCCGCTGAGGAGGTAGAACCCATCATCCTCGATGAGGATGACCCGGGAAAAACCGTCCAAGTTGGCAAATCTCTGAATCCCAGTATCAAGGAAGACCTCATCAAACTGTTGAGGAGAAGGCGAAGCGTCTTCGCGTGGAGTCATGTAGATATGCCAGGGATCGACCCTGAAATCATGTGCCACAAACTCAATGTGGTAGAGGGAGTGAAGCCGGTAAAGCAGAAGAGGAGGATTTACTCTAGAGAAAAGTATGAGGTCATCAGGGATGAGGTTAAAAAATTAGAAGACGCTGAATTTATCAGAGAGGTCATCTACCCTGAGTGGCTGTCCAATGCAGTCATCGTCCCAAAGGCCAACGGCAAGTGGAGAATGTGCGTGGACTTCACAGACCTCAACAAGCATTGTCCCAAAGACAGCTTCCCTCTCCCCCGCATCGACCAGATGGTAGACGCTACCGCAGGCCATGAGCTCATGAGTTTCATGGATGCCTACTCAGGGTATAACCAGATTTTCATGAACCCTGAGGACTCGGAGAGGACCGCCTTCATCACTGACAAGGGGACATACTGTTACAGGGTCATGCCCTTTGGCCTAAAAAATGAGGGGGCAACGTACCAGCGCCTCGTAAACAAAATGTTCGAAGACCAAATTGGGAAGTCTATGGAGGTTTACGTAGATGACATGCTGACTAAGAGTCTGAAGGCAGAGGATCATGTGGCAGACCTGGAAAGGACCTTTAATACAATGGACAAATACAAAATGAAGCTCAATCCGGCCAAGTGTGTCTTCGGGGTCGGAGCGGGGAAGTTCTTGGGGTTCATTGTCAATCAAAGAGGCATCGAGGCCAATCCTGAAAAGATAAAGGCCCTTATTGAGATGAAGACCCCCAAGTCCATTAAAGACGTTCAGAGGCTCACAGGGAGAGTGGCTGCCTTGAACAGATTTGTGTCAAGGGCTACGGACAGGTGTCTACCATTCTTCAAGATCCTCAGGAAAGCCTTTGAATGGAGCGAAGAGTGTGATGAGGCTTTCAAGCAGCTGAAATCATACTTAGGGTCTCCCTTGCTGCTGTCACGACCCGTGCAGGGTGAACGACTGTACGTGTACCTTGCTGTCTCAGAATCCGCTGTCAGTGCAGCAATCGTAAGAGACGAAGATGGGATACAGAAGCCCGTATATTTCAACAGCAAGGCACTCCAGGGGGCAGAGCAGAGATACCCGAGGATGGAGAAGTTGGCCTATGCCTTGATCCATGCCTCAAGGAAGATGAAACCATACTTCCAGTCCCATACTATGGTCATCCTTACTGACTCTCCTCTTAGGCAGGTCCTACACAAGCCTGAAAAATCAGGAAGGCTAATGACCTGGGCTATAGAGTTGGGGGAATTTGACATTGTGTATCAGCCTAAGACAGCCATTAAGGGGCAAGCCTTGGCAGACTTCGTGGCTGAGTTCACATGGGAAGAAGATGAGGCCGAGGGTGAGACCCTCGGGAAGGCAGATACAGAAGACAGACCCGCAGACACAACTGCAGAAATGGCTGAGACGAGCACCGCTAGAAGGAAAGTGACTGAAAACGAAGAGGGAAGATACATCTTTAGACAGGGGTCCCTCTCTGAGGGAAATTTTTCTGAAGGAAAGACTCCGTGGAGCCTCTTCGTTGACGGGTCCTCCTGTGATAGCGGAAGTGGTGCTGGACTGATACTATCAGCACCCGAAGCACCCGATGGCACAGACGTCGAGTACGCCCTGAGGTTCAATTTCAAAGCCTCCAACAATGAGGCTGAGTATGAGGCCTTGATAGCTGGCCTCTCCTTAGCCAAATCCCTTAGTGTCAGCCAAATTTTGGTTCACAGTGATTCAAGGCTGGTGGTGAATCAGATACTAGGAGCCTATGAGGCCAAAGACGAGAGGATGGCTAGGTATCTTGATAAGGTGAGGTCATTGCTGAAAAACTTCAAAGAAGTGAAATTCAAGAGGATACCTAGGCTCGACAATGGCCGTGCTGACGCCCTCGCAAGGTTGGCCTCAGCTACTAGGACAGACATAAGGAGGACAGTCCCGGTAGAAATTTTGCTTCGACCAACTATCGAAGACGACGAGGGAACACTTGGCATTTGCATGAATGTTTCTCAAGAACCTTCATGGATGGACCCTCTGATCAGATACATTAAAGGGGGAGAGATGCCAGAAGCGAGCCAAGAGAGGAAGAAGCTGAGGTACAGGGCTGCAAAGTTCGCTGTCATCGGAGACACGCTGTACAAAAAGGGGTTTCTGCTCCCCTTACTTAGGTGTGTGCATCCCTCAGAGGTCCCTTCCATTTTGCAAGACGTGCATGAAGGGTCGTGCTCAAGCCATATTGGGGGTAGATCCTTGGCAAAGAGGGTGATCACCCAAGGCTACTGGTGGCCGACCTTGGGGAAAGATGCTGCCGCATATGTTAAAAAGTGTGATAAATGCCAAAGATTTGCTACCATCCCTCACCAACCTCATCAGCCTCTCACCTCCATTACATCCCCATGGCCGTTCGCAGTATGGGGTATTGATCTGGTAGGACCCTTACCAAGAGCAGTCAATAACTATCGGTTCCTCATCGTAGCAATTGACTACTTTTCAAAGTGGGTAGAGGCCGAGCCGATGGTCATGATCACGGAGCAGAAGACCTTCCAGTTCATCTGGAAGAATGTGATATGCAGATATGGTCTGCCCAACACCCTCATCTCGGATAACGGGACCCAGTTCA
The DNA here is from genome assembly GCA_949130495.1 of Sambucus nigra. NCBI lineage: Eukaryota > Viridiplantae > Streptophyta > Magnoliopsida > Dipsacales > Adoxaceae > Sambucus > Sambucus nigra. Next base: position 480,416,528 of record OX422219.1, read on the forward strand.
AGAATGCCTCTTTACAGAAGTACTGTGAGAGGGTAAGTATCAAACAATTTTTCTCCACCCCAGGCCGACCTCAGGCCAATGGGCAAACCGAAGTTACGAACAGGACAATCCTAGATGGGATTAAGAAGAGGCTTGAGGAGGCAAAAGGAAGATGGGTCGAGGAGTTATATGCAGTGTTGTGGGCATACAGGACGACAGTAAGGACCCCTACCGGGGAGACCCCATTCATGTTAGCTTATGGATCAGAAGCAGTCATCCCCACCGAAGTGGAGTTTCCTACTCATAGGGTCCAAATGTATGACCCCCAGGGGAATATGGAAGAGAGAAGACTTGACCTAGACCTGATTGAGGAAAGAAGGGAGGATGCTGAGATAAGGCAAGCTTCCTACCAGCAGAGGACCGCAAAGTTTTACAACCAAAGGGTGAAACAGAGGCCTATCGCAGTGGGAGACTTGGTTCTTAAAAAGACTTGGCAGAAACCCAACAAGCTCCATCCTAATTGGCATGGCCCATATAGGGTCATCGATGAAGTTGTCCCGGGGACCTACAGGCTAGAGAACCTGGAGGGGGAACCTTTCTCAAACCCCTGGAATGCAGATCATTTGAAAAAATACTACCAGTAGTGTTGTAAGGTCTTGATAAGCCATAGTTGTAATAAGCATTGTTCCGACAGAACACATTGAAGATTAATGAGAAGTATCAGTGTTTCCCTCATCCAGTGGTTATCAGTTCTAGTATACATGCAAAGAAGTTGATCCCTCGGCTATAATGAGGATCAGTGGGGGGGACGACCCCACCACTGTCCTCAAGAAAGACGAGGGAAGATTTCATATATATAATGGATTTTAAAGTCTTCCCTCGTCTTTCTTGAGGACAGTGGTGGGGTCGTCCCCTCCACTGGTCCCCATTATAGCCGAGGGATCAACTTTCCAATTTAATGGATTTTGAAGTCTTCCCTCGTCTTTCTTGAGGACAGTGGTGGGGTCGTCCCCTCCACTGGTCCCCATTATAGCCGAGGGATCAACTTTCCAATTTAATGGATTTTGAAGTCTTCCCTCGTCTTTCTTGAGGACTCTGGTGGGGTCGTCCCCTCCACTGGTCCCCATTATAGCCGAGGGATCAACTTTCCAATTTAATGGATTTTGAAGTCTTCCCTCGTCTTTCTTGAGGACTGTGGTGGGGTCGTCCCCTCCACTGGTCCCCATTATAGCCGAGGGATCAACTTTCCAATTTAATGGATTTTGAAGTCTTCCCTCGTCTTTCTTGAGGACTGTGGTGGGGTCGTCCCCTCCACTGGTCCCCATTATAGCCGAGGGATCAACTTTCCAATTTAATGGTTTTTAAAGTCTTCCCTCGTCTTTCTTGAGGACAGTGGTGGGGTCGTCCCCTCCACTGGTCCCCATTATAGCCGAGGGAGACGAGGGAAGACTTTAAAAACCATTAAATTGGTTATCAGAACCCTCGGCTATAATGAGGACCAGTGGAGGGGACGACCCCACCACTGTTCTCAAGAAAGACGAGGGTAGACTACATAAAAATCATTAATTTGGTTCATTGAACCCTCGGCTATAATGAGGCCTGATGAGGGGACGACCCCACCCCAGTCCTCAAGAAAGACGAGGGAAGACTTCAAAATCCATTAAATTGGAAAGTTGATCCCTCGGCTATAATGGGAACCAGTGGAGGGGACGACCCCACCACTGTCCTCAAGAAAGACGAGGGAAGACTTTAAAAACCATTAAATTAGTTATCAGAACCCTCGGCTATAATGAGGACCAGTGGAGGGGACGACCCCACCACTGTTCTCAAGAAAGACGAGGGTAGACTTAATTTAAAAATCATTAATTTGATCATTTGAACCCTCGGCTATAATGAGGCCTGATGAGGGGACGACCCCACATTGGTCCTCAAAAAGACGAGGGAAGGGTTAGTATCATCATCATCAACGAAGAAGCAAATTTGCAAGGAACAAACCATAACAGAATTAAATATGGGAGACAGTTGTGAAAGGAAGAGACGATGGTATTAATATAAAGCATCAAGTGTTTTACAATATACAGAACAAAAATACAAAAACAAGGGTATGGGCTACAGGCAGCCACCCTAGGGGACGACATCAAAGGGCAGGGCCTCAACATCAATGGGAATGGTCTCCTCAGTTACCAGCACCGGATCATCTTCAGATGTGCCGACCCCCTCGATCTGGACTTGGGCCTCCACCTGATTGAGGGCCTCGGCAATTAGGGGGTCGTCCAGTTGAACACCCTCCAATGATGGGCGAACAGAGGAGACGACATCGCCAAATCTGAGGACTACCCACCGACAGGCCGTCCTAATCCCCCTTTCAAGATATTCAAGGCCGAAGCCCTGAAATTCGTCTGAAATCTTGTATGCCTCCACAGCGTCAGCCTCAGCTTTCTTGATGGCTGCCTCCAGATCAGTCTTATGACGGGCCTCCAGGTTGATCAGAGCCTCATCCTTGTCCTTGATCAACAAGTCCTTGTCTTTGATCAACAAGTCCTTGGCCTGCATATCGGCATCATGCTGCCTCGTCAGCTCATCAAGGACTCTAGCATGCTCAGCCCTTGTGCTCTCCAGCTCGGCCCTCGCAGTGCCCAGCTCTGTCCGTAGGTCAGCCTCTTGTTGGATGGCCCTCTCAGCTTCATGGAATTTCTGTTGATTCTCGGCCATCCACTTGGTGGCAGAGGTGAAGGCACAGACAGACTGCAAGAAAAATTAAGATGCGTCAAGGGGAGCCGAGGAAACACAATGAAATTAAAGGTCAGGACCAATACCTGAGCAAGGGAGTGCAGACCGTAGTCATACACTTTGGCTGGAGGCATCTGCGCCAAGAACTCGAAGTCGGAGGCCGACGGTGCAGAGAACATAGAGGCCTTTGCTGCCCTCAGGTTGGCGATAAGAGATGAGGGGTCGGCCCTCAGATGGGACAGATTTTGAGACCAGAAGGCCCCCATGCTTGGTGAAGAGGTTGCTCCTTCAGAGGCCTCGGCCCTGGCCCTCGTCTTAGGGTCAGGACGAGGCTCGACAGGAGCCTCAGGCTCCTTCCTTTTGTGACTAACAGCTGTCGGCTCAACAACTGTCGGCCCTGAGGCCCTTGTCTTCTTAGGAGCTTGCTGAGGCTCCTTCCCCTTCTTCTTTGACAGACCAGCAAGAAGGCTTGGAGCAGTCATATCCCAGAGATAATCTGACACGCCTGCAGGACGACCTGAAAAGGATACGATGAATCAGAAAAGTTCAGAGATAAAGAGAGAACACTTCAAAAATAAGTAAAGATGGGAAAATGTTCAGTATAACTCACATAGTTCTGTCAGAGGGCCGACCCTCAGACCAGCTTCTTTAAGGAAGCGAGGGGTCATCAAATCTTCGAACTTTGGGATCTCACCCTCTCTCCCTCGTCCCCTCAGATACTCAACAATATCCCTCTCCTCCAAGCTAAGTCCGGGGTCTGACCTAGCTTTCATGGAAGGGTTAGACCATCTGTTAGGAACCCTCGAAGCATCGGCAGAAGGGGACGCCTCGGTGGAGCTCTCCCATGCCCCAGATATGAAGAAGAACCTTTTTTTCCAATCATGATTGGAAGTTTGAGCCACGTGGAGCAGCTTCTTCTCAGACCTTCTCGCTCCCAGATGATAGTATCCGGGCTGTTTAGATGAAGAGGTGATATTGTAGCAGGCCAAGAACACGTCGGACGAGGGCTCGTCAGTGAAAGCGTTTTTCCACAGAGAGATGTACCCCAGAATCGTCCTCCAAGAATTGGGTGGAAGTTGCGAGGGGGAGACGCCCAGAGCCGACAGAATATCTATAATGGCAGGGTGAAAGGGAAGTCTGACACCTACTTTGAACATTTGCTCGTAGACTGCAACTTCTCCCTCTTCACCCTCAAAGACCCTCTCGTCCTCGGAGGGAACCCTCATAGTCACCCCAGGTGGCACTCCGTAAATATGCCTCCATATCAGAAGATCCCTATCCCTGACAGAGGAGATAAAAGACGAGGCATGGGAGGTATCAACCTCATCAACTGTATCATCGTCCTCATCCCCCTCATCACCTGCAGGAGGACCCTGAGGAAATGCTACTTGGAAGGCGTTGGGGGATAGGGTTGTCACAGGGACAGCCTCAGAGGGGATCGTACCCTCGGCCTCTCGGGGAGGGCTAAGGTCAGGAGAGTCCCTTCTACCAGAAGTTCCAGCACCAGTTGGAGAGGAGGTTCTCTCGTCCATCTCACTTAGGTTGGGTGTCTCGGCCGGACGAGACGACGAGCCACAAGACTCAGAGGGTTCAGATGGTCTAATGGTGGCAAGAGGAATGGGAAAAATGGGTCGTACCCAATTAGGGTCGGCTCCTCGTCTCCTCTCTTCCTCTTCCTCTATTCGTCTGATCTCGGTAAATAGTTTCTCTCTCAGGGACGGGAATTCAGACACCAGGTTGTAAAGCCTCCTAAGCATTAAGGGGAAGACCCAACACTTAAAGAAATTATACTAGACTTGGGTAATTTAACTACAAACAAGTGGGGAGTGGACCAGATTTGACTTTTGGATTAAACAAAGAACTCAAAGGTTTTCACTCAAGAACACTCAAGAACATCCAAGAGCCAGTTACCGGAGAAGACACCGGAAAATACACCGGAAAAGGTTATGGCACAACTTAAGGAAAATGGCTGCCTACGAGCCTAAAAAACGAACGAAAATGAAAGAAAAAGAGAGCACTGGATGAAAGAGGTTACCTGATGAGGAGAGAATAAGAACGCTGCTAGGCCTGGAAGAATCGAAGGCTGCAAATGGCGATGTAGGCTGAAAATTCTAGAGAGAGAGAATACTTAGGCGCGAAGAAGAAGAAGGAAGAGAAAGGGTTTGAAAATACCTTAAATACCTTAGCAATGAGTGGGCCCATTGACCAAGGCAGGACACAGCCCACGAGGAAGGCATCATTAGGGTGCAAGGACCCAAGCGCAGTGTGCAGCCGTCATGCCTTGGAAACTGGAACAACAATGAGTACCTAACCAGGTGTCACTCACCTAACTGATCATACCTGCATCTCATTTAAAACACTATCCCTCAGCCATCTCAATGACACCTATGGCTAAGGGCTGGGGGGTGATTGATATGCCCGTTTATACCCTGAGCCTGGATGGGGATTACCTCTAGTACGGACGACCCTACGAGGGGACGACCCTTCAGTAGGCCCCAGCTGGCCACCACCAGACTCCAGACGACAGTACGAGGGGCCGACCCTCCACCAGGCTCCAGACGACAGTACGAGGGGCCGACCCTCCACCAGGCTCCGGACGACAGTACGAGGGGCCGACCCCCAGGCTTCGGACGACCCTACGAGGGTACGACAGTACGAGGCCAGAACTAAGCCAGACTCGCTACCGGAAGGAACTTTGCCCTCGGCCTCGGCTCATAGGCCGAGGGTGACATCCTGACAGCGCGTGGTTTGGGAGACGCGTGGAACAGTGCGCGTGAGGCTCATATGACACGTGGCAGACCGTTATAACCGAATCACACCCTCACGTGAGGGAATATTGTGTCATCATTTGGCATCTACAGGTGTCAACAGGGGGTTGGCTGGATCATTATTCACATGCACCATGCTTACCTGGGGGGTACACTACACCCCCCAAGACCTATATATACTTGTCACCTACAACCCTACAGGGATCGATCCTTGAACAGTAGCCCTAGCTAAAACTCTGCTTGTTCACACACAGTAGAGAGAGAGAGAGGGTTATGTGCATTGTATCCAAGGCCATTAGTGCCCATACTTAGTGGATCACACACTCACAGTGGATGTAGGCCAAATTGGCTGAACCACTATACATCATTGTCTAATTTCCTCTTATACTCATCCCCTTCTATACACTTACTTACTTATACACTCATATATCTCTATGGCCGCCTGCTTGAGCTCACTAACACTTACCTGGTGGTGCTAAATCTTAGCATCATCAGCTGGTATAGCAGGTTTGGGGGCTATTGTTCGCGATTCAGATAGTTTAATTATTTTTGCAAAGACAATGAAGACCCCTTATATATGTAACACCCCGTGTTTTTATTTATTATTTTAATTAATTAATTGGAATTTTTGAGAAAAATAAATTTTTGAATTTAATAATTTTATTGGCTAAATATGTTGGTTATGATTTTAGAAGAATAAAACTTCAAGCGGAATTAAAATCGGAGTTAAAACGGGTTTTATATTGATTTTATAATATTTTGCCTTATAGGCATTTTTTGGGCGAACTGTTAGTTTTTCGGGGTGATCGATCGATCGACCCCTGGGAATAGATCGATCGACCCTCCCAGAAAACGTGCGTTGTTAGCTGTTTTTAGAGTTTGTGTAAGATTAGGACTCCTAATCACTATATAACCTTGTTAATCCGTAAGGGGACTTCTCATAATCACTTTTTCTCCAGTTTTTCACCGGAGAACACTTCCAAATATTTTTCCTCTCACTCATAATCATCAACCTTCAACAAAATCAAGTTTTTGTCACAAGTTTTGGCACAAGTTTTTGAAGGCTTAATTGGGGTTTAATCAAGATCGTTCAAGAACACTTTTTTGCTAATTTTTTTAGAGGAATCCAGATTTCAAATCAGATTTTCAACACAATCTTTACAGGCATGAATACTCTATTCTTTTCCTTTAGTATTATGCGTTTTAAGTGTCACCTAAACACTTAATTACATGTTTTCTTAAAAATAATTAGTAACTTAATTAGAAAAGTTGAATACTAATTATGGGGCTGTTTTTATAAAAAAAATTAATCTGAATAATATTCATAACCCTTTGGGTACGTAGGATTGATGAGTGATTTTGGGTTTTATTGGTGTAGGTTGCATGTAGAAAAGCCCTAGCTTTAAAATAAATGATTTTTAGGTGCGTACAACTCATGTAATACATGTAGAGATAATAAAATTTGGTTTTGATGAATATATGATGAAAACTTGGTATATTTAATTTAAAATAATTAAATGAGATTAATTGGGTATTGTTGACGAGGTGATAATTAAATTAAAGATTTAATTGAATTGGACTATCATGCGTAGTTTTATATATTGATTAATTATGCTTATTTGTGTGACTTGTTGGTATAATGATGTTGCCTTTGTGACGACAGGTTGTTGGGTATTATTGATCTCCCTATATTTTAGAATGCCTTCTAGGTATGGGACTAGTGAGGGTATATTATCGCATTTTTATCATCTTGGGGGTGGGCTGATTTTTGATACTTTATCGTCGTTACGCTAGCCTAAGCATGACACTAGGTCGAAATTTTAAGTTAGAAATTCATCCTATACATAGGTTATAACGTATTGATAACTTGTGGACCCTTAGGCATGGGACTAAGGGGTATTTTGAGGATCTCACATAGATTAAAAGGGTGGGGTGATTATAAATTGAGAAATTGAGAATTAATGCCTAAGATAAAAACGGGTATTAAAATTTGTGGCGACATAATGTGTCGGGGCCGACAGTTTAAACGGGCCAGAAGGCGATTTATGTCGTGTCGTGTGTGGAACCTTGCCATGTGTCGGGGCCTACAGTTAAACGGGTCAGAGGGCGATTGACAAGGGGAACCTTGTCATGTGTCGGGGCCGACAGTTTAAACGGGTCAGAGGGTGATTGACAAGGGGAAGTGTGACACTTTAATAAAAAGTGAGAACTATAATAAAAGTTGGTTAATTTAATTAAATTAACATCGTGGGACTTGAGAATTTAAAATCATATTGGTGTGCCTTTTTAAATGGGAATTTTTGCGTGTAGTTAGTAGTTTATATTTATCGCGTTTAAATTATTCCGTTTAATTTAAAATATTCTATTGTGATATTTATTGCGTATAATGCTACTGTCTGGATTCAAGGATCCTATTTGAGGGGAGTAGTGTGTATTCTTGCTCAGGGCTTTGGCTCTGACCCATGCGTTGACTAATCTTTTTCAGGATTTAATTTGGAGAATCTGCATAAGTTTATCGGAGTTATCATTGGAGGTGCAGCTGGAGTTATTTACTTTATGGCATAGTTTAGTTAGACTTTCTTTTCCAGTCGTATTATGAGACTTCATTGGAGTTTTATTGGGCCATTCGGTTCCAAAGTTGTTTAGAGGATTTCTGTTGGGATTATTCATAATTTATTTAATCATTATTGGAGATTGGATTTTTGGAGTTAGCATGTGATGGATCTTTTATCGCTTAGTTATTTGTGATCATTTGAGATTGACTCAATTGTTTATCTTATGGACTGATTTATTTATGTATCATATCTGTCTCATGCTAAGAATAATATTTTATTTACTCACGCTCGGCTTAGTTTTGGTGGCGGCCGACGCAAGAATTAGGCGGGGTGCGACAATATAGTGGAGAGCGAGATTAATTCCGAAGTTAATTCCCTCTCAGTTTCTCAAAACTTTGTTAGGGAAAATACTTTTAGGTCCCTCGCAAATAAATTTTAAATATTAAAGGAATTTTGACAAATTTTAAACACTTAGGTTCACTAATTCTCTTCTTGTAAAAGTCCACGCTAGTGGCATAACAAGTGGGCCTAATAATAAATTGTTCTTAAATATTTAAAAATTGTCAACGAGAGACCTAAGTATAAATTGCCCAACTTTTGTTCGAGATGCTAGGCTATGTCCTTCAATTTTCCAGGCATTGCATATAAATTTGGCCCCTGTGAGAGCAATCGGGCAGCTCACATTGTAGCTAGGCACTCTATGTCTTTGGAGGAATTGGTTACTTGGTTTTCTAATTTTCCTAGTTGGCTATGTTATATTGTATCTACCGACAATTCTCAGCAAATGCTATTCTATCCGTCTATTCACTTTTAAAAGAAACAATAAAAAAATATCTGGTGTTTGCTTTTTTCTTAATATTGAGTGAGAGTTAATACTTAGCGCTTATCATTAAGAGACAAGTCGAATATTCAAATTTTTTTCAAATAAATTCATTCCAATTTTACCCCACTCAATATTTGCTAAAATAAAATAATTTAATAAACAATTAAAATAATATAATGGTAGTATTCAAAGTTTAGCATTATTTCAGATGAGAGTTAGAGGCAAGCTCTCATAAGGTCCACATATAAGTGCCACCCGTGCAGACCATTTTTTTTAAACAATAAAAAAAATATTGAGTTGATTTTTTTGAATCAATTACCAAAAAGTCCCTCAAACATTTTGTAATACACATTTAGTCCGAGAGTTTTTATTTTGTTCCAAAAAGTCCATCAAACACCCATTTAATCAATATTCTCTTATTTTTAAAGGTCCGCGCTAGTGGCATTCCCGCCCCACCAACCCACCACCCACCCCCCCACCGCCGGAGTTCCAGCGACCCTCACTGGAGCTCCTTTTTCTGAGTGTTTTTATGTGGTGAGTGATTTTTTTGAACTAAATCAAAAGGCTTTGACTATTTGTGCATTAAAAATGTTTGAAGGAATATAACCCTATTTTTTTGTGTGGTATTTAAACATTTTAGTGATGCCCACAAAAAAAATCAGTTCAAAATAATTTGATTGGATATTTTAAAAAAATCGATCAAAATATGATATTAGTTTCAAAAGTGTCATTTCTATTTTAAAATAGCAAAACAAATTATTTTGAAGTGAATTTTTTTTTTTTGAAATTCACCGAAATGTTTAAATACCACAAAAAAAATCACCTTCAAATTATCTTTTTTATTATTTAAAAAAAAATGGTACTCATGGGGGAAACCTTATGAGAGCCGCTCTCATGACAGTTAATCATTAATTAAGAGACTAAAAAACAAACAGCAACTAGTTTCTCAAATTTTCTCATAAATAACTTTCACACTAACTATCAAAGCATCAAACTAATACACTAATTAGTGACACAGCTAAAACCCAGATCAAGAAACTTAATCTTCTATCTGTTTGGGGGATCATATTACATATAAAACCCATGTGGTCAACCAACAAAAGAGAAAATTTATCCAGTGTAAGTTGACGATCAATTAAATACAACATACCCAGATGATAAAAACAGTTAAGAAAAATGAAAAATCAATTTTGGGTCAAATGCTATGCATCAAGAGAATCAAGATTCAAGAAAAAAAAAAGATCTTACCTTTTAAACGTGAGATGGGTGTAAGAGAATGAAATGCCAAGCATAAGTTCCAAAGATGAAATTTTGATTTAGAAGGTGATCAACGTTGCAGTAGGTGGGAGTGGTGGGCTGTCTACAAATTAACGGGGGAGGGGACACGCGAGGGGTACGACCAAAGGGTTATTTGGGGTTTTGAGCAACTTTTAGGCCAATAAGATCGCTATTGGCTTGGCGATTGGCGTCCCTTAACACATTCTCTTTTGAGATAATTATATATAAATTCTATTTATGAGGTCAACATACGTATAAATTTTATTGATTTTTTGACAACTTTTAAAGTACCCCTTAACAAAATCATTCGATTAAATTCCATAGAAAAGACTGAAATACTCATCCATTCTCAATCGGAGAAATCGTAACCGAACGGTTTCCTCCTTCCTTCTGATTTCAATGGGAGTTTTCAAATGTCAACTTTCAAATTTCAAACTCTTCACTGTATGGCTTTTTGCTTACAACCATCCAAGCGTCCAGTTTCAAAACCCTTACCATGTTTCGATAAACTTTGGACGAAGGTTCATCAAAATCGGAGGTGTTTGTTGTTGTCCGTGGTGTGGTTTTTCGTATATTTTTTGTAAGATCCCATGCTACATTTAAAGAGCGATTTTATTTTGGTTTTGAAACATTTTTCTTCGGTTTTACTTTGGGTTTTGAAAGATTTTTCTTTATCTCAATTTTGATGTATTTCTTTCAACCACTGGTTACTTCTTCATAACTCTGTTTTGGTGTTTTACTGGTTTTCTTGCATTTGCAGTGGGTATGGTGTATTTACGATGTTATATATACGGAATTTATTATTTCTTACTCGTTATGTTATGGTTTTTATAAATTTACGATGTTGGGGAACATTGTTGCAACATACATTAGGAAAAAAAAAGTAATTTAATTTGTTGACCGGACATTCTTAGAATTTCTAGTGTTGTTAGTACCATCATTTTTGGGTTTGTATAGTTTGTTCCACTCAAAAATATACTTCTAAGTAGGTCACACATGTGTTTTGATTTGAGGGTATGGTGTGTTTGTTGATAATTTTAGATTTGATTGAATAAGATTTGCTTAGCAGCATCGTTTAATTGATGTGGTGTGTTTTAGTATTGTTTTATACAGTGTTTTATGCGTACATGTTGTGTAGCAGGTATAACAGTAAGGTTTACTGTTTGACCTGTTTGAGGTTATACATGAATAATTGACTTACATACATCAAACATTGACATTTACTGTATGATATATACTATGAAACAGGTCAAGAGTTCAACACACAATAAAATTTACTGTGTCACCTGCTACAAATAATGTATGCCCGTCATGATTGAATATTCCGGACAATAAATATTCATTTGTGACATGTTGCGTATCGTACATTGGTAAACCAATCCACATTGATATACATTATGTGGGTATGTGAGATATGCATATGTGTTTTCAAATGATATTGATGTTTAGTTAGTTTTATAAAATAATATAAAATCAGTTTAAACGTTTCCATCGTTGTTTATATTCATGTGACATTCAAATTCATATTTTAATACTAATATCATATGTTTAACATAAGCAGATAGTATAGTGAGGTGACTTTACATATGTATTGACTTACTTTCATTTTTTATTGTAGTGATCATGGAAGTGTTTGTCACATTGTTTTGCAAGTATATGGATAGGACATTTGTCAAGATGTTACAAGATCGAACGACAGTTACGGAATTGGTTGACTGTATTCGTAGCAAGTGGATTGATTTAGCTGATGCCCAAATTGCATTGTCTTATAATTTAGCAGGGCACCCTCAATGTGCACTTGATTTTAATGAGGATATTTCAACAATGTTATCGTATTGTCATAAACACGGCATTGAAACTGTGGATGTCAATATAATGACTCGGGAGGTGGTTCTAAGTGATGGAGAAGGGATTTCCGATGATTGCAATGATGACATTTTAGCCGAAGATGCAGATTTCGAGTGTTTGGATGAGGTATTGCATGAAGAAAGTCGTATTACAACTAAACGTTTGTTGTCATTTGGTTGGTCGGACGATATTGCTAAGGTTGGTCAACGATATAGAGGTGGGGTGGCTGAATTCTGTGATGTGCTTTGTAAGTATGCAACAGAAGTTGGATTTGAATTCAACTACATGAAGAATGATTTGAAACGAGTTACCGATGTGTGTGAGTACAAAATATCGGCAGGATGTCGTTGGTATGTTCATGGAAGGGTTGACACGGTTAACGGATTTTTTTCTGTTAAGAAATTTAATGATGAGCACACGTGTGGAGTTGCATATAGAAGTCGCGAACATAGTCGTTTGTCTTCGGGAGTAATTGTGAACGAAATAACAAATCGCATAAGAAAAATTAATATGACTGGCCCCATTGACATTGTCACATATATTTCAGATGAGTATGGATATGATCTTGAATATAGCACGGCGTGGCGGGCTGTAGAAAAAGCGAAGAGACGTGTGTTCGGCGATCAATCACTTTCATTTGACAAGTTAAGATGGTATGTTGACGCGGCTATGGATTCAAACCCCGGTAGTCATTTGTCGATCGAATACAATTCTGATAGTGGTCGATTCAAAAGGATGTTCATAGCATTTCATACATGTATAGAGGGTTTCAAGTACTGTCGACCCCTGATCTTCTTGGATGACACGTTTTTGAAAAGCAGGTATAAAGGAAATCTATTGGCGACGACGGGGAAAAATGCAAATGAAGGTATTTACATTAGCATTCTTCCAAACGTTGATTACTACTTAATAGACTACAAGTTTAGTTGTCATATGATGTGCTAGTAATATGTATTCTGAATTATGAATATTGTATGACAATATGTCAAATATGTTGAAATTATGGTACAGTTTGTACTTCTATTGATGATTATAGTCAACAAATTATGTACGGGTAGTAATCATTTGGGTGGTGCGTAGTACTTTACATTGTAAACAATATCATTGAATGGGTGAGTAATGTAGTTATTTTGTGCATACACGTTGTGCATCAGGTTCACTGTTCTAAAAAACCCGCCTAGGCTCCGCCTAGGCACGCCTAGGCTTGAGGCTTGGGAGAAACGCCTCGCCTTGAGTTTTTCACGCCTTATTCTTGGTAAAACCCTTAAGGCGCATTTTTTTTCTAAAAAGAACAATGCTTTAGTGAAATAATATCGCCTTTTAAAGAATTTTTTTACAAACCAGACCATTATCTCAACCAAAATAATCAAATAGGACTTTAATTTGTAAATATTCAGACATATTTTTATGATATGTACAATTTTAGTTTTTTAATAGCCTTGTTATGGTTAAAAAATATTAAAATATATTAAGAAGGCCTAAACGCCTTTTGACGCCTTTTTACGCCAAGGCCCGCCTAGGCTTCTAAGGCTTAAGGCTTGGCCTTCACGCCTCGATCACGCCCCGCGTTTTTTAGAACCTTGATCAGGTTTAACAGTAAAGTTTACTGTATGACCTATTACATCTTTTACATGACTAATTGACCTACATATAGCATACAGTGAACTTTCATGTTAGACATGATGCACAGCGTGCATGGACTACATGACTAGATAACTCACGCAGTATATTTTACCTCATTCTAACATTTTTTTTGTCTTATTTGATAGGCATATTTCCTATAGCATTCTCCATTGTTGACTCGGAGAATGATGATAACTGGGAATGGTTCATGATTCAGTTTTTGAAGATCATTGACACCTCAATAGTCTACACATTTATTTCGGATCGTAATAATGGGTTGCTGAAGTCGGTTCCAAAAGTTTTCCCCGATTCACATCATGGATATTATTTGCAACACTTGAAATGTAATTTGAGGGACAAGTTATCTGGGATTCATAGCAAAGTGAAGGAAAAAATCATTGAAATATTCGTACTTTGCGCTTATGCACCTGATGAAGAAACGTTCAACAAACGTATGGCTTGGTTGTTGGTTGAAGGAGGACAGAGAGTTCATGACTTTTTGTCCACGATATCGAATGAATATTGGAGCAATGCACATTTTGGTGGTCAACGTTATAGTGAAATGTATTCAAATGTGGTTGAGTCCTTTAACTCTTGGATACGTGACGCTCGTCACCTCCCAATCACAGACTTAGTAGATACAATTAGATGTAAGATTATGAAGTTGAGCGCTATTAGGCGAGACGAAGCGAAAGCATGGACCACTTACCTTTGTTCACGTATGAATCGTCGTTTCAGAGAGTCGTTGGAGATAGGTCGTACTTGGGTTGTGAACAAGGCAAGTGAATGCATATTCGAGGTTCGGTCGGACGAAGTTTTTAATGTTAATATGCAGTATAGGATGTACTCATGTTGTAAATGGCAGCTGAATGGTTTTCCGTGTGATCATACGTCTATCGTAATTCAGAGATGCGGGTACGAGTTGAGGGATTACATTGATGAGCTTTTCTCAGTCGATTTCTTCTTGAAAACGTATGGGTTTGCAATATTACCAATTCCTTCATTTAATAGAGTAAACTTATCTTCTGATGAGGCGATAATCAAACCACCAGACGTTAAACGTCCTCTAGGTAGACCGAAGACCAAACGTATTAATTCGAGGGGCGAGGAAGGAAAGTCTGTAACGTGTAGTAAGTGCAAAAAATCTGGGCATCACAACAGGAAGACGTGTGTAGAACTGTTGAATGAGTTATGTTGTATTTGCATTTTTTACTCTAGTTTATTTTTAAATGAATATTTTATTACTTTATATAATTTGATGAAGTTTTATTAGTTTTCAACTACAAAGTAAATTTTATTGTATGCAATGGTCACATATTACAAATGAGTAATTGTATTATGATATTTCAACATCAATGTTAATGTGTCGACATCTCAACCATTAATGAATGTAGAAAAATTTACCAGATCAACTTAACATAATCATGAATACTCAATGACCATTGGATACGCGTCATTCAGAAGTAAAATATACTTCTTGAGTTTTCTATCCATGTCGTACATGCACGCTGTGCAGTAGGTCAAACAGTAAGTTTACTTTAGTCATGTGTAAGGCGAAACAGCTCATATAGTAAACTTTACTGTTAGGCCTGCTGCACAGCGTTCATGCACGACATGACTAAAAAATGACACATAGAAAATAAATTATTTCTGGGTTTCGAAGCCCCCTATAGTTCAATACCAATGTGAACTTGACTCAGATCAAAAAATGAGTAAATGATTCCTTTCTTCCAATAAACTTGAATTTTGATGAGTCACGCATATCCATTCGTCGACATCTCAACCAATAATGATTGAAGAAAAAATTAACAAATCAACTTCACATAATCATAAATACTCAATGACCGTTGTATACACGTCACGCAGCAGTAATATAGACTTCGTGAGTTATCTAGTCATGTAGTGCATGCAACCTGTGCAGCAGGTCTAACAGGAAAGTTTACTGTATGACATATGCAAGTCAATTAGTCATGGAAAAGTTGAAGCATAGCATACAGTAAACTTTACTGTTAGACCTGCTTCACGGTGTGCATGCACGACATGTCTAGATACCGACACTACAATGTTACGTGGTCATTCAGAAAATCAACTTATGCTATGCTAAGTAGAAATTCATGTTTCTAAAAAACTCACGGAAAATATTTTACTTCTTTCTATTGTTTTATGCTTGTCTTATTTTATAGGCAATGTTTCGTATCACATTCTTTATTGTTGATTTGGAGAATGATGATAGTAGAAAATGGTTCATGATGCGTTTTTCGAATATCATTTACACCTCAATGGTTTACCCCGTGTATTTCGGATCGTAATATTGGGTTGCTGAAGTCGGTTCCAAAAGTTTTCCCTCATTCACATCATGTATATTGTTTGCAACACTTGAAATGTAATTTGAGTGACAAGTTATCTCGGATGCATAGCAAATTGAGTGGAGAAAATAATTGAATTATTTCTTACTTTGGCATACACACGCAAATAAAGTAAAAGAGCGTTTGTGAATTTTTGTCCACGATAACGAATGAACATTGGAGCTATGCTCATTTTGGTTGTCAATGTTATTGTGAAATGTATTCAAATGCGGCTGAGTCCTTTAATCTTTTATACGTGACGCTCGTCACCTCCCAATCACAAAATTACTAAATGATTCCCTTCTTCCAATAAACTTTAATTTTCATGAGTCACGCATGCCCATTCGTCTACATCTCAACCATTATTGAATGTAAACAAAATTAACAAATCAACTTCACATAATCATAAATACTCAATGACCGTTGGATACACATCGTTCAGCACTAAAATATAATGCGTCAGTTATCTAGTAAAGTCATGCATGCACCATGCGCAGCAGGTCTAACAAGAACTTTGTTGTATGGCATATGTAAGTTAATTAGTCATGGAAAAGTTGAAATAGGTCACACAGTAAACTTTACTGTTAGACATGCTTCACAACGTGCATGCACGACATGTCTAGATACCGACACTACAATGTTGCGTGGTCATTCAGAAAATCAACTTAGAACCTAATTAAAACAAAAACAAAAAATCCCAACACCACATGTTATGGACATCAAAGAATTAACACGTACTATGAGTTTGCAATTCCAAATGTGAATGATTCCCGGTCTCTATCAGTCTGTTTTTGGTGGAATATGGTTCAAAATACGCTCGATTAAATACGCCCTATATTCTCGCAGAGTCTCTTTGCTCATTTCCGGAGGAATGTCACATGGTTTTGAGAGCTTTGACATATAATAGCAAATTACAACTCCGCAATCAACCCTAAAAAATATATTGATTAATTAATACAATGATGTTGCGGGAAAACCATTATAAAGATTGGGAAGAGTACGAAGAAGTATTACGTTCCCTGGCTTTGTTGCGGACAATCATGAACTTGATGCACTGGATGCAAAAAATCTTGTGTCGCCGGATACGGATGTGATATCCCTTGATTGTCTACATCTCCTTCTTTATCTTTGTCCTTAATTTGTACGAGTGTCATTTCCACATGTTCTTTCTGCACGAATGTAATGCGATTGTGTAAGATTTAAGATTGTGAAAATGAATCGACAGTAACTTCTGTACATATAATCAACGCAATAATACAAACTTATTTGACGAATCAATTTTATCAATGTCATAAAACAAACTTGCTCGTGACATTAATGTTTACTGTGTAATATTTAAATCATAAACAACATTTGTATGTCAATACAACCTTATTAGGATGTATGTTATTGTGTATGAAAAAAACAAGCAGCTTATTAATGTTACAATCGACAGTTCGTACTGAAAAAATAACGTTAAAATAATGTAATGTGTAACAGAAAAATTTACT
Organism: Sambucus nigra; assembly: GCA_949130495.1. NCBI lineage: Eukaryota > Viridiplantae > Streptophyta > Magnoliopsida > Dipsacales > Adoxaceae > Sambucus > Sambucus nigra. The sequence continues at coordinate 480,433,967 of OX422219.1, forward strand.
GTATGACCTGTTACGCTATGTTATGTTATGTGTTGATAATTGAAATGCGTTAATATTACTTACTAATCTCTGGGCATCGAATAGGTACAAGTCCTCCATCCCATCCCTAAGTATGAGGGGATTGTAGTGCTTCCAACATCCCTTTATGTGTCGAGAACCATAAGATGGAAGTGGTACCCCTCTCTGCTTTCCCGTGATGAGGCATAAATTATGGGAAAGAAATACCACCGCGTCGCCCTTGGAGCTATCTCAAGTTTCATATCGATAAATCACTTACGCAAACCATCCATTTTATCACGAATCATGGGCTGCACAATACAGAAAAGCAGGTGTGATAATATGAGATATGTACGTCATTTAACTATGTAGGTCAACTACACAATAAAGTTTAGTGTATGAGATAGGTAAATCACTTATGCATTTACAAAACCATAACATCTTATACATAAAACTTCAATGTTTGCGATATGTAAAAATTATAAATGCCATATTACACGTTAGGTATGCAAGTAAATTACTCATGTATAGGATTGTAGGCTGTAACAGCTCAATCAGTAAACTTTTCTGTATGAGATATGTAAAAGTTAGAAATGCATATCATACTTTTAGATATGTAAGTCAACTATGCATAAAAATTTTGAAATAGGTCATACAGTAAACATTACTCTGACACATTCTATTTGATATATGTTACTCATTTACATATGTAATTCTACTAAACAGTAATGTTTACTGCATGATATAAACAATAATTATATTTCAGACATCAATACATACAAAATTGCAAATACAAACTCACCCAACACATGCTAGTGAAGAACACAGAACGATCGAATAAATTATCATCTGGAAGTGTTGATGCATAGGCAACGAGCTCCTTATCCAAAATATTCGTGTATGCATCAACCACCTATACAAACATATCCAAATTAATAGTGTATACCTTCATATTATTTTTGTTACAAAATTGGACGAATGTCACCATATTCTACCGAATGACATAATTGAATAAATAAAAGCTATTAGATTACCCACATTTGTTCCGATACACTTTTCGGTTATTACTTCAAATAATTTTTTACGGAAAACAGAATAGTCGAGGTCCCCACCAAAGAAAACGATTTCCCTTCAATAACAACACCAAAAACACATTAAACAGTGTACTGGATATAGCATTACTTTGGTTGAAAATTTGCGTTCATAGGTAAATATCGGTAGTTAACTTACAAACTTAAATTAATCCAAAAAAATGGACACCATTACGTCGGTTGTGAATTTGAATTTATACGTAAATTGTTGTCAATATTTAGAAAACTATTTCATTTTCTATTCAGCATATATTAGATGTTACATTGCATACATTAACATTTACTGTATGACATTTTACCTCTAATATATGCATACTGGAATTAAATGCATATAACAATATAAAGTAACTAATACCCGTATTCGTCATTCTTTCATAACTTTATCGTTTAAAGTGTCGACTCAGAAAGATACTTAGCCACAACCCCTCTCCATGTCAACACGTTTCGCTTCAATTTCGTTACTTTTATTTTGGGTGTCAACCTTTTCTCCTCAATTTCAACATCTATGACATCCTCATTATTCGCTTTCTTCTTTGTTGGGCTTTGTTTGGACGCTCTTCTCTTCAACCTACCCCTAACTTGTGGTTGGTAGACAAACACATCAGACTTATTTTCCTTCCTATCGTCTCTATTCTTTACTCGTCGAACCATTGAACTAACGAGTTGTTGAAGATGACTTGGTGTCACATCGTACACATTTGCAATTTCCTCATTAGATTTTTGTTTGCTGTCACAAACATTAGAAGCCGAAGTAGTCGTCTTATGGCTTTGCTCCTGGAATATCTCTGCCTTAACCTTTTGAGCAACTAGTTCTTCAATTTGCTCTGTTGCCCTTGCCAACTCCTCATTCAATCTCCTAACCTCATTGTTCTCCTTCTCTTCCATTAACTTAACTTTATTTTCAAGTAATACAATTTTGATTTTCAATTTTTCAAAGGTCTCTTGCTTAGCCACTTCCATTTTCTCCTTATCCTTCTTCATATCCGAAAGTTCATCGGATAATTTCTTGCACAAAACATCTTTATCACTGCACAACCTTTGCAAACGTTGAACTTCAACTTCCATCTCTTTTAATTTCTTCAACGCGTGATCGTCTTGCTTACTAGGTGATTCTTCCGGAGTACCATCACCATTCGCATTAGTGCTAGTGGATGGGATGTCTTTATATGTGTAACCCGCGTCGTACAAATTATCAATCAACATATAGTCCTCCGGATCAGAATCAATGTCTTCTCCCAAAACCTCTTCCTCGATCTCCGTTTTGTGAATCCTTCCAAGCTTAATCTGTTCACATACAATATAATTATCAGCACAAGGTGTTAATACGTTAAGACATAAACGTAACCATATAAAGTATGTAATATTATAAGCCGCGTTAAGGAACAAATGTTTGTTAACAGTTAACTTTACTGTACTAACTCCGCATCAAAAAACATATTTCGTATCTGAAGATAACTGTCATACGATGTAGAGTTATGTTCACCATGTTAGTGTACCTAAACAGTAATGTAGCAGTAAACTTTACTTTTTACAATTACATGCTCACCAATGTAGCAGTAAACTTTACTTTTTCGTATATCTAAACAGTAAATATGCATGTCATCGTATAAAAAAGTGGGATATTGATATCAATTTACACATACATGATCACCTAGTAACTATATATCTTACAAATATTTATATGAAGCATAACTAAACTGTATCCCACAAAACATTCAATATATTAATTTTTCATGCGCATATGATGAACTGAAATTCCATGTAATATGTAAACAATCACAATACCTGTAGTTCCACATGTTCACGTAGAACGATGTCATCTTCTAGTACCGAGCTCAATTTTGTAAGATCACACTTCATGAATCGGGGGTACAAGTTAATATCAACGGGTTCAATAACATTTGTTCTCTCGCAAAACCAGTACTGAATTCAAGTAAACAATACCAACTTGTTGCAATTAATATAATATTTATTAAAAAATCAAATATATATACAAGTTTAGAGGTTATTAGCAACAAGCTAATACACATCCGTAGCATTTGTACGGGCTGGTGTGATTTTTATCAAGTGATGCTATCACGTAGTCGTAAATCAACACCGACCAATTGTAATTCCCAATTTCATCCATTCTAGATATACAATCCATGAAACTCCATTTCACGAATACTCCAGAAGTCGGGAAAATATAATGTACAAAACGTGTAAAGGCACACTAGCTTTGCAGCGTCGACGTACCCAGCATTTGTTCTTAACATCGACGCCTCTATCGCAGCATTCCTAATGTTGGACGCTTGAACCATCCCATCCACATTTCGAAACCACTTACGTACAAAGGGGCTATCCAATTTTCTACCATATGATGGTATTTTGTATGAACTACACCCGAATGGTATACCGAATATCAATGAAATGTCTCTCGCGATAAATTGTAATTCCTAACCACCAATTCTGAAAACTCCGTTCGCCCCGATGTAAGCACGGATCATCAGTTCAACATTTTTCTCGTATTTACTAATAAATGACCGACCAAACTTCGTTGTTATTAATATGTTAAACAGTGCCCAGAATGGATTTTTTCTTAGTCGTTCTTTCATCCCATCTCGTATCTCCATATCTGACAGCAAATCGCGTAATGCAACCAAGTTAAAACGGTATTGTTTAGAACCTTCGCCCATGTTTCGATGATGGTTTTACACTTGCTGCCTTTTACGTTTATACCTACAAAATCATAGACAAGAATGTAAAAGTTACATATTATGTTGACGGGAACAAGTATAGTTGTGACACCCCGACTAATTAAATACCGGGTAGCTACTCTTTTATTAAATCAATACAAAATGCCAAGTTGGTTCAGTTAATAGCATCACTGTCGAAAACATTTTTATGATTACTAACCACCTAGTATTTAAAAAGTAAGTTGCCAAATTTTAAATTAAGTCTGATTAACATGCAATAAAAGAATAATGGAATAACAATATAATCCATTCACCATAACGAAGTAATGAAATAACCAACAAATAAATATAAGTCCATAGGAAAACTCCTCACAACAGTCCCACAACTGAAAATAATAAGACAAGTCTGAATCCTAAATTAATTACATGCCAGAAGTTTGAATAACTAAAATAAATGAAATGTCTCTAAAAGAAATGGGCGACATGCCCTACAACTGATAAATGATGAATAGAGAGTCAAGATAGATGAAGCGTCTACAAGCAAAGTCCTGTAACTTCCACAAACAGCTACAGCTCGTCACCTGAATGAGGATCCGAAGCATGGTGTCCTTGTGGCTGGGCACCTAAAATGGTTTTTACAAAAATAGATTTGAAAGCAAATGGGTCAGAGCCCGAAAGTGGAAATCATTTTAAAAACAGCAAGTGTTTTAATAACATTAAAACATTAAATGCAAAGTACATGTTAGGACGTGCACTCACATGAAATTCTCACCTCTCGACTACATGTGTACTCCTAACGTACCGTACTCATCTAAATGACATACATATGTAACCAAATCGTAATAAGTTCTACCCCTTACTACTCGATTCCCATATTACATTCTAGCGTTATCAAATAAATAGAGGGCTTTACTTAAACTCAGATTCTCAATTTGTAGTACAATTCACTAGGGGTGGTCGTGGGCCGGGCCTGGGCAGGCCCGGTCGGGCTCGGGCTGGGCTTGAAAAATTAAGTGTTATCCCAAGCTCGCTCGGGCCTTATTATGTAATCCCAAGCCCGCCCAGATTTGAAAGCTATTTACCCAGGCCCGCCCGATCGGGCCCTATTATGTTAATTAAAAGATTTTTTTTAAAAATTAAAATACCTATTTTTTTATTTAAAGACCAATTTTTTTAATTAAAAATCTGTTTTAAACTCCATATATTACAAAGTCCATATATAAAGCTTCTCACTTTACATGAAAAGACTTGGTATACGTTTTTATATTTATAGAAGTCCCCCCCTCCCCCCCCCCCCACACATATATATATATATATATATATATATATATTTCGGGCCTCGGGCCGGGCCGGGCCTCATCGGGTTTAAGAACTCATGCCCAAGCCCGCTCGAAAAAAAATCGGGCCTATAAAATTTTGCCAAGCCCGCTTTGCGGGCCTATTTACCTTACCCAAGCCCTATTTTTTTATTGGGCGGGTTGGGCGGGCTTGGCGGGCCTCGGGCCTATGCCCACCCCTACAATTCACTATCGGTTAACCCGTTATGTTTTCTCAAAACATTACCTTAATTATATTCACAATACCAACATGAAAGTTCCCATTAATTAAGTGTATATTATTCACGTCATAAATATACAATACAAGCACCCCGAGACTAAGCTGCGGTGCACACATACTCTGCTATCCATCCCGGTACATCACGTACATAAGGATCACGCATTCCGAATCTCTCAGGAATCGTTCTCAGATAACAACATCACAAATAATGGAGGCGAACACAGTCACATCACATGGGTCACGCACATACCTGCGCTCCCACGATCAGCAGACTTATTAACATCCCAATAAGTCCTTCTCTGACCTATGTTCATCGAGGTACCAATTAAAATCCGGGCAACACAAGGATAAGAAGGCCCTAAGTGAACGTAAACCTCCCGTGATAGCAAGTATTGTAGGTATGTCATACACATAAAATCATATACATATACTAAGTATGCACACATCTTAGTAATCACTATACTTTTATTTGTTGTACACTTCTCATTCTCGTACCGACATATAATACTACGCAATTTATATGTTCCCGGTTAATATAAATATTTAGGCCGTCAAGTTCTCGCATCGAAATAGACGCTCACGTCCCACCTCATAATTTCCCTTAGGTTCAAACTACACTTCTAGGTTTTACTCCTCATTATATCCCAAATATCCCAAATACATCAATTAATCCACAAGGAAGTGTTATCTCTACATATAAACAGGGTTACGGGACACTCGGGATCAAAACAGGCTAAAGAGCCTAAACTATCAGCTCGTTAGAAGTCTCGTTCGAACGAGGCTGTTCGAACGAGAGTTCGTTCGAACGAAGTGGGCTTTCTAACGAGATCTCGTTCGAACAAAGTCATCGAACGAACATCCCTTTCGTTAGAAGTCAAAGTCAACTCGTTAGAAGCTCATTCGAACGAGCTCGTTCGAACGACCTGGGCAGGTCTTCTAACGAGTGGCTAGATTCGAGCTCAGATTTTTTTCTATCTCATTTTTCCAACTTTTCTTCACCTCTAATCTCCTCTAAACACCAAACTAACAATATACATGGGTTCTAATCAATCCTAAATATACTTAGGTCATATATTAACGTATTTTGTGGAATTAATTCATCCTAAATCTCATCCAAATATTAAATCTCCACATCTTCTTCCCCAATCTCAAGAACATGAACCCTAGAAATTAAATTCATCCATAGGCATAAATAAGTCCGATTTTATGGTATAAAAGATGTATCTTTCACTGACTAATCATCCTAATATTGTTCTACATGCAATCTCCTCATAAAATTATAAATCTCTACATCAAATTCAATGGGTTTTATCATTTTCCAAGAACAATGAAATTCTGTCAATTTCCTACGCATGGAAGAAACATTCTTTGTAATAAACGAAATTAAACCACTTACCTTATGAATATCTCTGATTTTGATGTCGAATTGATGGTTGGTTCTCTCTCTCTCTGCAGAATTCTCCTCTCTTCTCTCTCTACAAGCTTTCTTCTCCAAAGTGACAATGGTGGCTAGGGTTTGCCTTAGGAACTTTTGGGACTAATTCTAATAACCCCCGTAGCCCATTAAGTCCTAAGATGTGGTTAGTGGGTTTAGTGGGTAATTACCAAGTCAGCTTTAATTCCCAATTTTCATAGGTTTTAATTCCCAAAAATTCAAAATTACCAAACTACCCTTATACGTTGCCGGCATTGCCTAAAAATACCCCGGGACCCAAACTAAACCCCCGGCTAGTGTTTTCTGACTATTTCGACCCTTCCGGACGCGTTGTCGCACTCTAAACGACCATACGGTTAATAGAATTAAAATCCACTTTTTAATTACAATAAATATATTCCGGACGCGAATGTCACACGCGTCTCAACAAAATTTCCAAATTGCCGTATTTCAATCTCACGACAAATTTCATAATTCAATATTCATATATGCTCGTATATACTCATTAAAATCAAATACCAACTCGCATCTCGGTAGTATTTTAATCCGGATTAATTCCCAATTAATACGCATTTAATTCAATTAATCCCATAAATAAATATAATAAAAATACGGGGTATTACATACTTCCCCCCTAATAACAGAATTTCGTCCCGAAATTCGGAACTAGAAAGTACCTGGTAAGAAAAACTCTGGATAACGTTCGCGCATCTCATCCTCGCACTTCCATGTGGACTCCTCGACATTATGATGTCGCCACTGAACACGCACTAACGGAACTATCTTTGACCGCAGTTTACGCTCGTTTCGGTCCAAAATAGCAATCGGCCCCTCCTCGTAGGAGCTATCAGGCTGGAGATCGATGTCCTCCAAAGCAATGTAAGAATGAGCCAAATCGTCTCTAAGATATTTCCTTAGCGAGGAAATATGAAACACATCGTGAATCCGATGTAAATGCTCCGGTAACCCAAGCCTATACGCAACCGGTCCAATCCGCTCAATAATAGGAAATGGTCCCACATATCTCGGTGCCAACTTCCCTTTCTTCCCGAAACGCATAATCCCCTTCATAGGAGATACTTTGAGCAAAACTTGGTCCCCCACTTGGAACTCCCTGAAGAACCTCTTCGCATCAGCATAACTCTTCTACCGATCCTGAGCTACTCGAATGCGACTCCGAATCAATTCTATCCTCGCCGAAGTATCCTGAATCACTTCTGGCCCAAGTAGTTTGTTGTCTCCCACCTCTAACCAACATGCTGGGGAACAACAAGGTCTACCATACAACGCCTCAAATGGAGCCATGCCAATAGTGAACTAGTAGGAGTTGTTGTAAGAAAACTCCACCAGTGGAAGATACTGCTCCCATCCACCCCCAAAATCAATGATACTCATACGTAGCATGTCCTCCAGCATCTGGTTTGTACACTCAGTTTGCCCGTCGGTCTGCGGGTGGTACGCCGTACTCAACCGCAATTCCGTGCCCATGGCCTCCTAAAAACTCTCCCAAAATCGTGAAACAAATATCTTGTCTCGGTCAAACACGATATTTAAGGGCACACCGTAAAGTCTCACTATCTCTGAAATAAAGAGCTGGGCATACTGTCCCGTAGTGTAGTCTGTCCTTACGGGTAGAAAATGAGCGACTTTGGTCAACCTGTCCACAATTACCCAAATGGAGTCATGACCTCTCTGTGACGTAGGCAACCTCGTGATAAAGTCCATAGATATGCTCTCCCACATCCACATCGGGACCTCCAATGGCTGTAGAAGTCCTGCCGATATCTGATGATCCACTTTTACTAGCTGACAAGTGGCGCATTTAGAAACAAACACGGCAATATCTCTCTTCATCCCGCTCCACCAATACTGTCGTCTCATGTCCTGGTACATTTTGTCCCCTCCGGGATGTACCACGAACCGTGAGCCATGCGACTCTGCCATCACCTCGTGGCGCAATTCCTCCCCTTCCGGAACTACCAATCTCCCATTGAAGCGTAATCCCCCGTCTGAGCTAACGGTATAGGACTCGGCTCCCTCTGCTAGTAATCGAACTATCTGCTCCTGACAGAACGAGTCATATGCCTGTGCCTTTACTACCTTCGTGACAATCTGAGGTGTAACGGTCATCACGGACATGAACGATCAGTCCACTGCATCCTGGTGTCCCAACTCCTTCCACTTGGCCTTCCACACCCCTGCCACCTCATCTACTGGCCTACGGCTCAACGCGTCTGCTACCACGTTAGCCTTCCCCGGGTGATACTGGATATTAAACTGATAATACTTAACAAACTCAAGCCACCTTCGCTGTCGCATATTCAACTCCTTTTGCGTGAATAGGTACTGTAGGGACTTGTGGTCCGTGAACAATCGAAACTTTTCCCCCAAAAGGTAATGTCTCCAAATTCGAAGGACAAATACAACTGCCGCCAACTCCAAGTCATGAGTGGGGTAATTCTTCTCATGAGGCTTAAGCTTACGGGAAGCATAAGCTATGGCCTGACTCTCCTGTTATAACACACCTCCAAGTCCTTGCAAGGACGCATCGGTGTAGACTAGATACTCAACTCCCGATCTCGGCAATGTTAACACAGGTGCTGAGGTCAACTTATCCTTCAACTCATCAAATGCCAACTGACAGGCATCACTCTAGATGAACGGCACACCTTTACGAGTCAGATGTGTCAAAGGACCCGCTATCTTCGAAAATCCCCAAATGAATCTCCTGTAGTATCCTGCGAGGCCCAAGAAACTACGGATCTCAGTCGGTGTCGTGGGCTGTCCCCACTCCCTCACCGCGGATACCTTCCCCGGATCAACAGATATTCCCCGGTCGGAAATAATATGTCCCAAAAACTGGACCTCCTTCAGCCAAAACCCGCACTTCTCATACTTTGCATACAGCTCGTTTTGACGTAGCGTCTGCAAAACTTGCCTTAAATGCTCGGCGTGCTCCTCCTTTGTCTGGGAGTAAACCAAAATATCATCAATGAAGATAATGACAAACTGATCTAGGAAATCCCTGAACACCCTATTCATCAAGTCTATAAACACTGCTGGAGCGTTGGTCAAGCCAAAAGTCATAACCCGAAACTCGTAAGATCCATATCTCGATAAGAACGCAGTCTTCGAGACATCTTCTTCCCTGATACGCAACTGATGGTATCCCGATCGCAAATCAATCTTTGAGAAGAAAGAAACTCCTCTCAGCTGGTCGAGTAGGTCATCGATTCGAGGCAACGGATACTTATTCCATATCGTGACCTTATTCAACTCTCGGTAATCCACACACAATCTCAGTGAACCATCTCTCTTCTTCACGAACAACACAGGGGCACCCCACGGCGATGTACTCCTCCGTATAAACCCCTATCCCAACTACTGCTCAATCTGATCTCGTAGCTCTCGCATCTCTGCCGGAGCCATACGGTACGGTGCGCGTGCTATAGGTCTCGTATCTGGTAATAAGTCTATGACAAAGTCTATCTCACGACTGGGGGGTAGGCCTGGTATCTCCTGAAACACATCGGAATACTCCCTGACAACTGGGATCGAATCTAAAGGAATCACAACCTCCTTAGAGGTATCTTCCTCTATGTAATACAAATGAGCAGTCGAGCCTCCCTCTGGGCGAGGCATCGCCACTACAAACATCTCTTGCCCCGGAATGGCAAAAACAATGCTCCCACCGAAGCAATCAATCATGGCTCTATAATCTGCGAGCCAATCCATACCGATAATCACATCGTGCACATGCATATCTAGTACTAACATGTCTGCAGGTAATACCAAACTACCAATCTCTACCCTCACTCCCCGGCATATAAAGAAAATAAGTGACCCACTCCCCAATGGTGAGTCTACACACGTCACTGTGCTCTCTACTGTGGCTAACAACCCTAAGGCTTTCGCAAAATGTGTAGCTATAAAACAATGCGTTTCCCCCGTATCAAATAAAACCCGACCCGTAGTACCATGGATAGGAAACATACCCTCAATCGCGGATGGTGCCTGTGGAGCTGCTGCCTGGTGGACGTTATAGACACGTCCATACTGTAACTGCCCCTGCTACACAGGAACTGCTGGAATGGATGGTAGTGCTGGCACCTGGGCTGGAGCTGGGAGGGCAGGTGGAAAAAGTGGCCTCTGTGGCTCATGTCGAGCACCCTGCTGCTGCTGCGGGGCCCTGCCCCTATCAAGACAGTCCTGGCATTTATCGCCAGTCTTGCCACAAACAAAACACTTCCCCGGGAAGTTCCCCCCTCTCTGTCCCTGCTGCCCCCGGCCCTGGTGGCCGTTACCGTTCCTCCACTGGCCCTGCTGAAATTGTTGTTGACCATTCTGACCCTGCTGGTTCTGATGGCCGTTCGGACCCTGATGGCCCTGCCAAAAACCTCCCTGTCCGTGCCTAAAATTCCCTGACCTGAACCTCTTGTGATCCCCCTGTTGGGAACCCTGGTCACCCTGTCTCTGCCCCTGAACAGATTGTGCCCCACTGGCACCATTCCCTCCAGTCCTTCCCTGATGGCTGGACTCTCCCGATCGCTTGCCCTCAGCCATGTGAAAGCGATGATCCTGGCAGTGTAACAGTGCAGCGTTAACCACATCAGAGTAAGTGGCTAACGATAGGTTCCCTAACAAGTGCTGACGAATCCTCCATGTCAACCCGTCTGTAAATTTCTGTATCTTCTTCTCTTCCGTCGGTATCTCATCCGGTACAATGTTTAACAGATTTGTGAATTCGGCCTCATACTCGGCCACAATCTTACCCTCCTGTCGAAGGCTCATCAACTTCCTTCTCATTTCCGTATGAACAGCTGACGGAAAGTACTTGCGGTCGAACCGCACCCAGAATTCCTGAATAGTGAGAGTGTCTCTCTCCTCCACGGTGGTAATAGACTCCCACCACTGCAGTGCAGACCCCACTAGCTTAAAGGTAGCTAGTATCTGCTTCTGAACCTCAGTGCACTCGTACATCCTCAGGTGCCTCTGAATATCCTTCCTCCACTGACTCGAAACTACAACATCGGAGCTACTTGCAAACTCCGGTGGGTGCGCTTTCTGGAAAGCATCTCGAACACGTTCCCAAGCAGACGGGAATGCATGTGCCTGAACCGGCGCGGCTACTGGCGCCTGAGGTGGTGCCTACTGAACTACGGCTTGTGCGGCATTTACCGCCTGGGCCACAATGGTTGCAACCTCGGCGGCATTCATCGTGCCCTGAACTGGCGCGGGCTGTGGTTCTGGCGTATGCATCCCTGGGAACCCGTTGTGCACGTCGTGGAGGCATCTGAAATAAGAATAAAGTCTATAAGTTCGCAGTTATAAATTCAAAATAGCTGAAGAACGTAGCACATACAAAAGATTACAACAGTCCTAAAATATAGGGCTCTACATCAAAGAAAGCTCAGCAGAAACATAATAAGCCGTACAGATCCTAAAGAATATTAGAACCTGATGCTCTGATACCACCTGTGACACCCCGACTAATTAAATACCGGGTAGCTACTCCTTTATTAAATCAATACAAAATGCCAAGTTGGTTCAGTTAATAGCATCACTGTCGAAAACATTTTTATGATTACTAACCACCTAGTATTTAAAAAGTAAGTTGCCAAATTTTAAATTAAGTCTGATTAACATGCAATAAAAGAATAATGGAATAACAACATAATCCATTCACCATAACGAAGTAATGAAATAACCAACAAATAAATATAAGTCCAGAGGAAAACTCCTCACAACAGTCCCACAACTGAAAATAATAAGACAAGTCTGAATCCTAAATTAATTACATGCCAAAAGTCTGAATAACTGAAATAAATGAAATGTCTCTAAAAGAAATGGGCGACATGCCCTACAACTGATAAATGATGAATAGAGAGTCAAGATAGATGAAGCGTCTACAAGCAAAGTCTTGTAACTTCCACAAACAGCTACAGTTCGTCACCTGAATGAGGATCCGAAGCATGGTGTCCTTGTGGCTGGACACCTAAAATGGTTTTTACAAAAATAGATTTGAAAGCAAATGGGTCAGAGCCCGAAATTGGAAATCATTTTAAAAACAGCAAGTGTTTTAATAACATTAAAACATTAAATGCAAAGTACATGTTAGGACGTGCACTCACATGAAATTCTCACCTCTCAACTACATGTGCACTCCTAACGTACCGTACCCATCTAAATGACATACATATGTAACCAAATCGTAATAAGTTCTACCCCTTACTACTCGATTCCCATATTACATTCTAGCGTTATCAAATAAATAGAGGGCTTTACTTAAACTCATATTCTCAATTTGTAGTACAATTCACTATCGGTTAACCCGTTATGTTTTCTCAAAACATTACCATAATTATATTCACAATACCAACATGAAAGTTCCCATTAATTAAGTGTATATTATTCACGTCATAAATATACAATACAAGCACCCCGAGACTAAGCTGCGGTGCACACATACTCTGCTATCCATCCCGGTACATCACGTACATAAGGATCACGCATTCCGAATCTCTCAGGAATCGTTCTCAGATAACAACATCACAAATAATGGAGGCGAACACAGTCACATCACATGGGTCACGCACATACCTGCGCTCCCACGATCAGCAGACTTATTAACATCCCAATAAGTCCTTCTCTGACCTATGTTCATCGAGGTACCAATTAAAATCCGGGCAACACAAGGATAAGAAGGCCCTAAGTGAACGTAAACCTCCCGTGATAGCAAGTATTGTAGGTATGTCATACACATAAAATCATATACATATACTAAGTATGCACACATCTTAGTAATCACTATACTTTTATTTGTTGTACACTTCTCATTCTCGTACCGACATATAATACTACGCAATTTATATGTTCCCGGTTAATATAAATATTTAGGCCGTCAAGTTCTCGCATCGAAATAGACGCTCACGTCCCACCTCATAATTTCACTTAGGTTCAAACTACACTTTTAGGTTTTACTCCTCATTATATCCCAAATATCCCAAATACATCAATTAATCCACAAGGAAGTGTTATCTCTATATATAAACAGGGTTACGGGACACTCGGGATCAAAACAGGCTAAAGAGCCTAAACTGTCAGCTCGTTAGAAGTCTCGTTCGAACGAGGCTGTTCGAACGAGAGTTCGTTCGAACGAAGTGGGCTTTCTAACGAGATCTCGTTCGAATGAAAGTCATCGAATGAACATCCCTATCGTTAGAAGTCAAAGTCAACTCGTTAGAAGCTCGTTCGAACGAGCTCGTTCGAACGAGCTCGTTCGAACGACCTGGGCAGGTCTTCTAACGAGTGGCCAGATTCGAGTCCAGATTTTTTTCTATCTCGTTTTTTCAACTTTTCTTCACCTCTAATCTCCTCTAAACATCAAACTAACAATATACATGGGTTCTAATCAATCCTAAATATACTTAGGTCATATATTAACGTATTTTGTGGAATTAATTCATCCTAAATCTCATCCAAATATTAAATCTCCACATCTTCTTCCCCAATCTCAAGAACATGAACCCTAGAAATTAAATTCATCCATAGGCATAAATAAGTCCGATTTTATGGTATAAAAGATGTATCTTTCACTGACTAATCATCCGAACATTGTTCTACATGCAATCTCCTCATAAAATTATAAATCTCTACATCAAATTCAATGGGTTTTATCATTTTCCAAGAACAATGAAATTCTGTCAATTTCCTACGCATGGAAGAAACATTCTTTGTAATAAACGAAATTAAACCACTTGCCTTATGAATATCTCTGATTTTGATGTCGAATTGATGGTTGGTTCTCTCTCTCTCTGCAGAATTCTCCTCTCTTCTCTCTCTACAAGCTTTCTTCTCCAAAGTGATAATGGTGGCTAGGGTTTGCCTTAGGAACTTTTGGGACTAATTCTAATAACCCCTGTAGCCCATTAAGTCCTAAGATGTGGTTAGTGGGTTTAGTGGGTAATTACCAAGTCAGCTTTAATTCCCAATTTTCGTAGGTTTTAATTCCCAAAAATTCAAAATTACCAAACTACCCTTATACGTTGCCGGCATTGCCTAAAAATGCCCCGGGACCCAAAGTAAACTCCCGGCTAGTGTTTTCTGACTATTTCGACCCTTCCGGACGCGTTGTCGCACTCAAAACGACCATACGGTTAATAGAATTAAAATCCACTTTTTAATTACAATAAATATATTTCGGATGCGACTGTCACACGCGTCTCAACAAAATTTCCAAATTGCCGTATTTCAATCTCACGACAAATTTCATAATTCAATATTCATATATGCTCGTATATACTCATTAAAATCAAATACCAACTCGCATCTCGGTAGTATTTTAATCCGGATTAATTCCCAATTAATACACATTTAATTCAATTAATCCCATAAATAGATATCATAAAAATACGGGGTATTACAACAGTATGTATTCAAAGAAATCATGTACGCATATAACAATACCAATCCTGCCATAGTCATTAAAAATTACTATGTACAACAAATGTTTCGCATTATTTATAAAGTAACATTCACTGTGTGTATGCGGTCATCTACATAAAAAATTGTTAATGAATTATTTGTTAACACTATTAAAGTTCAATTAGGTAGCAACTGATTTAGTTTCCGTATGGAAGCCATTACATTTCAATGTTTCTTATCCCTATAGGTTGAATTTAAAAAATATGTAACAACATAAGGAATATTTATCAAAACTTAGTTTGTCTATATTTAAGGAGAATTGCCCATATCAGTTAAATAACTCATACAGTAAATTTGACTGTTTTTAGCATAGCAAACAAAAACCATTCAACCAAACATACCACTCATAAACTAAAATCCGTGAATTACGCTTGACATGGATCTTTCATCAAGCAAAGACATGTAAAAATATAGACATACAAATCCTCATTGTAAGAAATCAACCAACACCACTAATAAATTAAAACGACTACCAATATCTACATTCGAACAGTAAAATTTACTGTGCCTGCTATACTTTATACAACACAATCGTTACACAAATTGAACAAAAACTGCAAGATAAAACACCGTACATCAGCATTGTTATTTTCATTAGTACGCTCTAATATACTTAACATGCACAACTTCCTTTAATACTAAATTTGTTAACTCTAAAAGTAAAGTTTCCTGTGTATATTTCGCACGAAAATGAACATGAAGCAATAATACATAATCAATGATAAAATTTGTCTTAAATTTTAATCAACCATTTACCTGGTAAAGAGATGGAGTAAAGAAAAAATTTATAGTTAATTAATACATTTGATAGTCTTTAAGGACAAAAAAGTAAAAAAAAATTAAAAGAATGACCTATCGTATTTCTTAAGCTTATTACAATGGGTACTATAAACTTTACTACTATGTAGTGGTTTTACGTCAAACGTTTTGTAACCTCATACACACTAATACTATAGCATTGTCTTAAATAATTAGGTACCGCGCCAACGGCTTACCTACCCACTACAACACTACCCACACCAACGAGCACCCCACCAGCTGACGGAGATATGATCAACTACTGACATGGTTAAGAAATCTAAGAAAATATATGACTATACAAAATAGTAGATATGAATCATTTAGACCAACTATATACAAGTAAAATGAACATTATTACAACAACGAAAACAAATTTCACTGTATGAATGTATTGATTAACCATATAAATAGTTAACAGTTAAACTTATTGAACCACATTAAACAACATTACTACCAAAGTAACATTTACTGTATCCGTTATGAAATTGTACCCAATTGGACACACACGTTTCCATTCAAAAATATTTCGACCCAAAATTTATACAAACATTAACGGGGTCTACTTCCGGGAAAAAACAATTCAGCTTGATACAAAATCGCATTTTTCATCAATGTAGGCAAATATTTATTTGTTATCCGATTGAATACGTTTCAAGAAAAAAAATTTGTTAACACGAAAAACTATTGAACCATATTAAACTATATTAATCACAAAGTAAACTTTACTATTTGTGTTATACAACTGTACACAAATCGACACATACGTTTCCATTCAAAAACAATTCACCAAAAATTTATATAACCAAACACGTGGGTATACTTTAGGGCAAAATGAATTCGGCTTTATACAAATTCTCTCCACATTTAAAGAGCACCAAAAAAAATTCCAACGCAAAAATTGTAAATTCAATATTACGTGTCACGAAATGTTTTGATAAACATCATCCAGAATGCTAATATCAGTAAAAGTTACTGTGTATATACTAATCGAAGCTAATCATACCTTACGCACATGGATATTTCAATCACAATGGAAAAAATAACTTCTTCAAGGTTTTACACTACGATTTAATCAACATGCAAGACTTCTATACAAAAAAAAATCATTACTTCATAAAATCAAATATACTGTTTGTACTTCAACCCAAAATGCAACATGAACCAACAATAAAAAATGCTAGCAAAAACTTGAAATCAAAACCAAAGATGAACATTTACGTTATAAAAAAATGTAGAAAAACCAAACCAACAACGTACAACAACAATACTTTGTAATCACAAGAGAAAAAAAAACTAACTTACAACAACAATCAACTTCTTGTCCGATGACTTACCTCAACCAGAGAATGATCCGAACCTTCGATTTAACACCGTGAAACGGTTGCACAAACCCGATATTTCTTCCGTCAACTTCCCCACTCCGACTCCCCTGTTCTTTCATTCCGCTTCATATACTTTTACAAATTAGTAGCAAAAAGATACACACGGTTATGGCATCTCCACTGACCCGCGATTGATGGAGATGAAGACGGTAGAAGAATCTCACGCGAATCGCCCAACGATTTTGGCGGTTGAAACGTTTTTTGGCGCCCAACTTCGACAGGGGCAAGAACGTAAAGAAATATTTACCGTTTGCCCAAATTACTAAAAACGGGACTTAATAGTAAGGAGAAAAAACCGTGGGACTTTAGTGGGTACAATAAGTGTAATGGGACCTATGTGTAAAGACCCCTTCTCTTTTGCTCCATTTTATTAGGTCTGTTAATGAGCAGTGTCGAATCATGTTCGTATCATTTTTTATCGTGTTCAGATCTTATTGAGTTCGTATTTAAACGAGTGACTTTTTTATCGTGTGAAAAATCATATCAAAATCCGACTCGTTATGTTATCGTGTCGTGTCGTATTCACTCGTTAATACCCAATAAGATAATGAATTATTTTGAATTGTATACAAGTTGACATATTATCTCATTTTTTAACCCAAATAGACTCATTAATTCATTGACATTACTATATCCCTCATTTACTAAAATTCATTATGATTAAAATTACATTAAGCTACATAAATTATTTATAAGTTCCAAAAATATGTCTTATTTACTTAAATTAATGGATCATAACGAGTTTTGTCGGGTATCAACGGGTTAAGGGGGTCAACCCTACCCTGACCCGTTAACTATCGTGTCTTATCGGGGTGGCACTGATATGACCCGAACCCATTAAGGGTCCACCCATTAACTTATAACTTTGTGTCGGATCGTGTCGTGTTATCGTGTCATGCCTCATTTTGCCAGATCTACATTTTACAGTAAAAAATTGAGAAAAGACAGGCTAGCCCTTTTCACACACCGGGGTCGGTTGACTAAGCATCAAGGTTTGACGAGGGATTTTCGAAAAAAATTCTTTTTGCACTTTTCTTTATAAAAAAAATAAATTATCCATCCAATATAATATTTAATGAATGTTTGAAGACTCAAAGACTCTCGTGATGAATTCGATTTTCTATTCGACTTATATATATATATATATAAGGGTCAATTTGGTAACATCTATTTATCATGGTAAATCACATAATGTTGGTAAATATGAAAATTTATTCACTTTTTGACTGTTTGGTAACACAATTTGTCGTAATATTTGTCAGTATACAACACCCTTTTATGCATAAAGTGTTTGCAAACTTTTCTTACCTATTTGGTAAATATGAAAATTTATCCACTTTTTGACTGTTTGGTAACACAATTTATCGTAATATTTGTCAGTATACAACACCATTTTATGGATAAAGTGTTTGCAAACTTTTCTTAACTATTTGTGTGAGAAATATTTGTCAACAAATTTGCTAATTTCTTAATAGTTCTTATGAAGATATTTTTTGAATATGTTATAAAAACTATTTTAATGTTTTTAAAAACTGTTTCAAATATTTAGAAAATTGTTTTGTAATATTATAAAAAATTGTTGAGAAAATGTTTAAATTTTTTTTTAAAAATCGCATTATAAAAATATTGTAAAAATTGTTTTAAACATTTTTAAAAATTGATTTGAATATATTATGAAAACTGTTTTAATGTTTTTAAAAATAATTTAAAAACTGTTTTAAATATTTAGAAAAACTGTTTTCAATATTTAGAAAACTGTTTTGTATTGTTTTAAAAATTGTTTTTAATATTATACAAAATTGTTAAGAAAATGTTTTACAAATTTTTTTAATAACTGTGTTATAAAAATATTGTAAAAGCTATTTTAAACATTTTTAAAAACTGTTTTGAATGTATTATAAAAACTTTTTTAATATATTACGAAAATATTTTTCCTAAAAAACTTGTTTTACCTCAATTAGTTATTTGATAGCCTAATGTGAGAAAAACAACATTTGTCTTGAAAAATTTTATCATGGCAAATTTTACCATGACAAAGTTTGCCATGTTTTGTACCAAATGGACCGTAATATATTTAAATATAAACAAACCAAATCCTATTTATTTATTTAATTTATTTTAGATACGATTGAAATAGAATTTTTGGGAGATGTTAATTAATCAAAGGTTCAACTAATCACCATGCCTGTATTGTAAATATGCGGTTACGAATAATCCAACCAAAGTAATAGGAATTAGACCTAACAAAATTCCAAATATAAAAACTTCAATCATTTTCATTTGTTGAGGACGTATTAAGGGTCAAGTTGTATTGATCACCATTCTTTTGTTCTTCTACTTACCACCATTTTTTAGTCTTTGAATAAAAATCACAGTTTTAATAGAAAGTAAAAATTCACACTTTCAAGAATAACTATTGAAACCTTACTCATTTCTTTAATTTACACTTTAATACCATTTTTCTAATGGGTAAGATTAAATACAATCTAAATGGATATTATAGTGATCATTTTTAATGATTTTTTGTCTAGGTGAAATGCATTTAACCATACCATTATGTAATATATAATGTTCGCCCAAAATAGAGTAAATTATCCCATTTAACTTTTGTTGTTAACTATCACTAGCATGCAACTCGCGTGATGCACGAGTGTAATATTTTTACCGTATTTTGATACATAAACATAAAAAATTATTTTAATAACCTAAGACTTTAACGGTGGACTTAAAAATAAATAATTATTTGACATATTTGAAATAAAATCTTAATTTGATATATGAATTCGACCACAGATAAAAAGTTGAGAATATGAATCGTTTACTACCAACATGTTACACATTTACACATTTATAACAAATTATTTACTATACTTTTCAAATGATTTTTTGAAACTTTTAGGCCAGTTATTCAACATTAATATTTCGACTAAAAATTACAAATCTATATAATTTTTATTACATTTTTTAGCTAATGTAAAATAATGTTATATTATGAGCATAATCATGCGAAAAATGCAGACGTACGAAATAGATTGATCATATTGATAAAAGAATTATACATATATCCAAATTGCACCCCAATATTTGCTTTTGTGGTGCCTTCCATTTTTTGTTGTTTAAAACGTTGTAGCCATATTCCAATATAACAAATCTGATGGCAAGGTAAGATTGAGAGATGGAAGTGCACTACATGATTTATGACAATATGTTGATAACAATTAATAAGAAGAGTAACAGTAACAAAATGGTTTCAAATGCTATTGAAAAACACAGAGATCCGATTAAATCCACCCTTACATAATTACAACTTGACCCCTATCTTCCAAATCCTCACGAACTCACCCCATAGATTACCGTATATCTCATTTTCACCCTGAATTAAACCCACCCTTACATCATTACAACCTCATCACATGACTTTCTGCAACAAAGAAATCGACTAAGCCAAACAAAATAAAATGAAAAAAAATCATATTAAAAATTAAAAAGAATAACCTAAAATAAAAATAAAAAAATGAAATAAAACAACTTCATTTAGGGGGATAAAAAGATATCTTGTAAAAACATGACTAATAGAGATGAAATTGATCTACCACCCACCAAAATCAAAATAAATAGAAAATAAAAGACACAATCAATATCAGATTGAAAATACCAAAAAAAAAAATGAAAATTAGATTGTTGATTCAAAACGAAAGCACGAAATGAAAATGAAAATCAAATAAAAAATTGAAAGTGGAAACTCAAAACGAAATTCTGAAAACAAAAATCAAGAAACAAAACACAAATTGAAAAACAAAAAACTAGACTAAATCATAAATAAAAATGATATGAATTGAAATTCCTAATTCAAAGAATAAAAACCAAAATAAAACATAGAGTATACCTGAATTGAACTGTGGTTTAGTGAATCCAATAGGGATATATATTAAATAAATGGACATATACCAAATAGTCCCTCAAACATTTTTTAATACTCATTTAGTCCAAGCCTTTTTATTTTGCCTCAAAAAGTCCTTTGCCACATATTTTGGAAAGGGAGTGCCGCTGGCGCGGACCTCTAAAAATAAGAGAATATTGAGTGCTTGAGGGACTAAATGGGTTAAACTAAAAATATGTGTCCTTTTTAAAAAATATATATTTATAGTAGGGACTATTAAATAATTGACCCTTAAATAAACATAAATACAATATTATTCTTTAAAAAACACCAATTTGAGCAGCAAATATGAATAGGGAAAAATACCAAAGAGAAGGTTTAATGTAATAGAAGAAACAAAAAAATGCTGACGAAACATGAACACATAAATTTGATATAATTAGTATTTAGAGAGAGAAAAATCACATCCGAATACCTCGTTTTTCTTTCATTCTTTAGTTTTTAACTCTCTTGCATATATTTGATTTAATACCAAAAGAGATATGAAGGGATAGAAATAGGAAATAAAGAGGCAAAATAGCTTGGTGAAGTAAAAGAGACGCATAACTAAATGGGGGAACGGAGAGAGGCAGAGAGATGGGCGGATGTTTGTGTTTAATTCAGGATTTTGTAATTATCATATGTGGACATCTTAAACGTAGAGAAGTCTTAGTTGCAGTCTTGCATATTATAGTTATAATGCAGATATATATGCTAAGTTTACCCATAATTAGTTGTGTCAATATGTAAACTATAAAAATTGGTGGGAATTACAGACGAGCCTAATTTTTAATCTTGATCATTTTTATATACGTAGTTCTAAAATTTAATAATATCCATATTTATTAATTTGTTTATAAATATACTTTTTAATACAAAAATTTATGATGTTACTCAATGGTCAAAACTTTTGGCAAATTATTTCAGTGCAAAATAAGGACATAACATCATAATATGATAAAAAAAGGTGGGACCACAACAAAAATATTTTTGTGTACTTATGTCCTTAAGCATTGTTATGTGATGCCATTTTGTATTTGTTGCTCTGCGAATAATGCTTTTGGGGCTTTTATTAGTTTAAAAAGTAAAGCGAATTATACATAAAAAAACATTTTATTTGCTTACCTTCTTTAGCAACAAGTAGTAAACTAACTTGATATAGAGAGAGGATAACATGTTATCCATATTTGTATCTGTTTTCTAGATGCACTGTCTGTATTCGTATTCGTATTCGTATTCGTATTCACCCGAATAGTAAAAACCATTATGCATATCTATATCCTCTCGGATTCCCCAAATTTGGGTAATATCCGTATTCGTTTATATTGTTTATTCATTGCAATTAACACTAATATAAATCAACAACACTAAAACTTACTGAAATTAACAGATAATATGTCAGTGTTGCTGAAATTAACACTAAAAATTACTGAAATCAACAATATTCAGTCTGTTATTGTGTGTATTATTATGCATGTGTATTTCAATATGTAGTGTGTTGTGCGTGTATGTGTTTGTGCATGTGTTTATGTTGTTGTGCTATATCTATGTGGTTATGTGCATGTCTGTGTAGGTTTTACCGGGTGTGGTTAAGGGCTTTTAGGTTTTCCCGAGTATGTGGGTTTTGCTTTTGTCTAATGTTTTCTTAAAGCATTTAAAAAAAAGGTTCTTTTTTTATTATTTTTCTTTTCAATTCTAGACTTTTCTTTTAACTTTAAGCCATTCATTCTATTTCTCTTTTAATTTTTTTAAAGTATTATTTGTCCATTTTTTGTTAAATGAGCGATTTACATTTTATATAATATATTTATATTTTAATTATAATAATAAATATTACATATAATAATTATATATAACTAATATTAATAATAAATTAATATTAAATACAACACGAATACGGATATCCACAAATATGGATACTTCGCGTCGGATACGGATTATCCGTGTCGGATACATATACTATCTGTATTCATATTCGTTTTTCCAGATATTTTAAGACATTATCCATATTCGCTATTTTGAATATTTTTCCAGATAAATATCTGAAAAATTCAAACTCGAACACCGAACGGATTGGGATTTTTGAATATCCGTTTACACCCCTAATTAATATTAACTTTTAATATTTATGCACTGAACTTTAGGGGAAAAAAGGACTCCAATATGTTTTCTGTTACAATTCCAATATTATTTAAAATGCATAATTTGGCTTTTTTGATTAAGATAGTAAAAAATATTCTTCATCTATCAATATGATATTTACCTTTTTCGTTTAGATGAAATTTCCTTGTCCTAATGTTTCGAGTAGAATTGTCAATCTCCTTAATATAATAGGGTTTGCATTGTAATGGGAGAGAAAGGACATGAGTAGCATTTGAGTTTTATAGTGGACTGAAAGCTAATTTGGTCATTTAATCTTTAAATGGAGCGCAAGAAACTTTTATGGAAGTGCGAATAGCGTCACCCTTAAGATAATTGCATAATTATATTTTGGAAAAAATATATGAGTACAATGCTTTAATATTATTTTGATTAACCAAAAAAGAATTACAACTATAGTGAATTAGGTGTTTTAAAAAGCCTGAGGCAGTTGGAGCATCATGGAGTAATCCTTACACTGCAATTGAACTGTCGTGGGTTGATTTTCATATCCCCTCACGTAAAAAACAAATGACTCGAATTAAATCATGCACCTTTATCTCAGGTTGGCGTGGCATTCGAACTGAAGCGTGAAGGGTTCTCGTGACACTTGGATTGTAGCACGTCTTATAGCATTGTCACATCTAAAGTTGTAAATTTTAGGGCATTTTATGTCAAATTTGTTATGAAACTTTACTTTGTTTAATGTTCTGAAGTTCCAAGTTATCAAAAGCATTGAGAAGAATAACATTATGCCACTTTTACCAATGCCTTGGAGATGGAGTAAAAGTTTTAAGAAGGTTAATGCATATGCCATAGAGTATATGTGGGGGTAAGTCTAATTTTTAAATTTCAAATGGATTAAATTTTTTTGTGCAATCATCTTAGGGAAAATGTTATAAAATATAATTTTTATTTGTACATGTTTTGCTTTTAATAAGTGTTAAAAAATTTTCATAACAATTGCTCAAGGTGTTGTTCCAAAAATTGGGAATGCTCGAATAATTTAATTGGAGGATCATTATTAATTTTTTGCGTTATTATGAAGTTCAATATATTAGTATGATTATATCTAGATTTAAAAGTCAATTGACACGGTTTAACAAAATGCATAATGAAATACACAGTTTAACTTGTTTTTAGACTCACGAACACGTTCTTGTTTTAAAAATGGGTGAACGAGTGAAAAATTAGGTGGTAAGGCGACCTAGAATTTTGGTTAAGTTTCGCATTGAAACTGATAATCTAGATATGAGTGTTATGAGGAGAAAATATATATAAGGTCTATGCATGGGAAATTAGCATAAGGGTTCCCCCCTTGGCACAACTTCCACGATATACGTCTTATCTATTAGGGAAATCATTCATCAGTATATGTGGAGAAGCCATTTGATATACCTGAGTGCACATGAATTGTCTCACAATATACCTCGTGGTGATGATACGTGCGAAAGAGAATTGGATATACTCGCGTACGTGGATGAGTTCCTGATATATATCTCCCATCACGAGTTCGTCCAAGTGGTAGGATACTATAACACCCCATAATTTTGAGGACTTAGAATTTAATTATTTTGGGAGAAATAAAATTTATTTGAATTAGAGAATTTTAAATTTGGCAATTGAGTTCAAAATTAGAGGATGTTATAAAGTATTTCTGATGATGATTCTGAGTGCACGGTTGATCCGGGATGGGTCGAGATAGTCAAAATGACTATTCTTGGGTTTTATTTGGGTTTCGAAATATTTTAAGTTAGTTTGACTCGAATGGGAGTAAATGAGTCATTTAAAGTGTTTATTATCATCTAAAGTTGGGTATTTTAGAGATAAGGCTTATTAAGCCTACGTGAGATAACAATCTCATTCTTGAGATTGAGAAAGCCCTAGAGAGAGAGAGAGAGAAAAGGAAAGGAAGAAAAGAAGCTTGGAGTTTTCGACCAATCCGTGATTTCGAGGAAGATTCAACCTCTACAACTTTGAGGCAAGTGATTAAACTTGCTAAATAATTTATGTGTGTAATTAATTTCATGATTTGTGGACAAAAATATGGATTTTGGGTTAATATGTCAAACCTAGATTTTTGGATTAAATCTTGCATTTGATGTTTATATATGGGTGTGATGTTGTATAACTTGATGGGATAAGATGTAGGATGAGTTTTGATGTTAAAAACATGTTTGGGTTGAAGAATGGTGGATTGGAGATACGATTTTTGGGTATATATTTCGTGGGTTTTATGCGGAATAAGGGATTTTTTTGGAGTTCAGCAGACACGAATCGATTCGCCCCCCTTAAGCGAATCGATTCGATTTAAGGTAAAGTGTCAGGTCAGGGTGACCGAATCGATTCAGATCCAAAATGAATCGATTCAGACTAAAACAGACTTACAGGTTCTTTGGACCGAATCGATTCGCATAACAGGGCTGTTTTGCGAAGTTTTTCTATAGTGAGTTTTACTTCATTCCTATTTGGTTTGTCGATTAGGAACATTCTTATATGATGCGAGAAACACGTTTTGGAGATTTATTGGGAGTTTCTTATATGATGTGATATTGGGGACGTATCGAGTTACTTGGGATGGTATAAATTGGGGTTATCGTATCGACTTAGTGGGGAGTCCGATTAGCAACGGGAATTCTACTTAGAGATAATTATGGGCCAACGAGAGAGAGGTCGTGTACCCTTAGTGGCACTAAATTTAAGGATAAAATCATGTGTGTGACTAATGATAAATATTCAAATGCGCAATGGGATTATAAATGAATTGGGAATGAGTTTGTGGATTGTCGGCTAGTGTAGTTGTGTTTATACCTATAGCTGAGATGATTGCTACATGCATTCGGGTATGAGATGGTTTGTATATATGATGTGTATATGTATATCTTGTGTGAATGATATATACTTATTATGTGAGCATACCCCTCTAGTGCTATCATGGGAAGTTATGCGATGTGGGTGAGGCCCCTGGCTTGAGAAGCAGGTTACGTATAGTCCCCAGGTCATAGTCGTCCATTATTTATATTGTGTGATTTCTATTTTGGGTGAGAAGTCTTGGGTATGATTCGTTCTCACTTTCAGGTTCGGATCTATGACCACTTCCCATACAATTTAGATTTGGTTTATACCAAGTCGGTGTGATATAGTCCGACCGTTGGTAACCTGGGATAAAGCGAGTGAATCCTGGAAGATGAAAGTATTTTAGAGACCGTTAGTATACATATGTTATGTGCATTATGTATGCGTACTTGTTATGAATGGATATTCATATATTGCTTATATGTGTGATCTCTTATTTATGTACTTAGAGATAGTTGTTCATAATAAGTAGCTGATGTCGTATGTATTGGGTACCGAGGGCATAATGGATCTCGACGATCAACATTGTGAAGGACTAGTGTATCGAGGGGGTTCCTTATTTGGATTTCGCTTTGCGAGACGTCCAACGCACGAAACGTAGCGCAATGTTGGGAGTGGGGAGAAGTTTAGTCCTTAGTACTCGGATTTATGTGTTATAGCAGATTAGGGCTTTATAAGAATAAACTGCTGATGTGTGACTATTCTGATGCTAATAACTTGTTTATGTTAATGATTAGAAACTGATGAATTCTATTATGTTATGTGTGTTAACTCATAAGTTTGAGCGTAGACAGGCTGGGGCAGAATAGCAGAACAAGTACAAGTATTAGTAGCATAACAAAAATGCGTTCCTCATCATTAATAATATGTTTGCTCGCGACAATTGTGGCCTCTCGGGAGAATTAGTGACTGCATCTTTGATGCACTGCTAGTACTAGTACATCTGAGAATTCTTAATTGGATAGTTGTAAATAGCCCCAGGCTTAGAAAAGGATAGAATAGGAAGATAATGGTTATGTTTTAGATAGTGGGTTACGCGGGTGTAGATTAGGCGTAGATTAATATTGAATTGTCCCTAGAATGTGTCGGGTAACTTAATTGAGGTTCATGTGCATACACTTAGGTGCGCGCTTTAGTCGAGGGGTAAGTTTGAGTTCCAAGAGAGTGCGACTCCACTTTAATTATGAAATTGTGCATTTATAATTATTATGCATTTTAATGCACTTGCTAAAATGTTTTCAAACCTCGGGCTTTGACCCATTTATACTTATCTCTTGCTATACATATATTGTAATATATTATAGGTGTCCCATCACAAGAGCGCCAGTGATGTTTTTCTATCCAGTGTCCTTGGAGCTGTAGCAGATGCGGACTGTTATGGGATTTTGTTATAGCCGTTTCCTATCTTTTGTAAATCTAGTTAAGGATTCATTTTGTGTATCGGGTTCATACCCAAGGGTTATATATGTATCACTTTTATATTTCTCTCATCAGGATATTATTTTGTTTGTGACCCGACATCATATTCAAGTATTTTTGTTGTACTTATTAGGTTTTAATTTGAGTACTTCCTATTTATTATGATACGTGTGTATATTTTATCAGATTCAGTAGTTACTATATTATTGGTATGATGTTCATTGTATGTTTTTAAATTTTTTGGCATCCGTTTATTATAGTATTGGGTAGTTAGCTATGTTTAATTAGTATAGACAGTAGATGCTAAGAATGATCCACTTGAGATTCCTGATTTATTTTAGTATAAGGCTGGCCACCCGTTAGTATTTTAAGCGGGGTGTCACAGATACGGGGGGACCATTTGATATACGTCGAGGCTACTTGGCCAATGGAAGGTGGGAGCTTAATTGAGGTTCATGTGTCGGGCAGATTAAATGAGTTGTCCATAGAATGTCCATAGAATGTGTCGGGCAGCTTAATTGAGGTTCATGTGCATAAGCTTAGGCGCGCGCTTTAGTCGAGGGGTAAGTTTGAGTTCTAAGAGAATGCGACTCCACTTTAATTATGACATTGTGCACTTATAATTATTATGCATTTTAATGCACTTGCTAAAATATTTTCAAACCTTGGGCTCTGACCCGTTTATACTTCTCTCTTGCTATATATATATTGTAATATATTATAGGTGTCCCACCGCAAGGACGCTGGTGATGCTTTTCTATCCAGTGTCCATGGAGTTGTAGCAGATGACGACTGTTGCGGGATTTTTGTTATAGTCGCTTTTTATATTTTTAAAATCTATTTAAGGATTCATTTTGTGTATCGGGTTCATACCCAAGGGTTATATATGTAGCACTTTTATATTTGTCTCATTAGGATGTTGTATTGTTTGTGACTCGACAACATATTCGGGTATTTTATTTTGTTGTACTTATTAGGTTTTAATTTGAGTACTTCCTTTTTATTGTGATACGTGTGTATATATTATCAGATTCAGTAGTTACTATATTATTGGTATGATGTTCATTGTATGTTTTTAAATTTTTTGGCATCCGCTTATTATAGTATTATGTAGTTAGCTATGTTTAATTAGTATCGACAGTAGATGATGTGAATGATCCACTTGAGATTCCTGATTTATTTTAGTATAGGGCTGGCCACCCGTTATTATTTTAAGCGGGGTGTCACAGGTGGTATCAGAGCATCAGGTTGTAGTGTCTTAGGATCTGTGCGGGTTTTCTGCGTTCTTCCGTAAGCGTTCTTGATGTAGAGCCCTACTTTTAGGACTGTTGTGTTCACTATGCCTATTTTTTTGCGACGTGTAATCACTTGAACGACGTTCTGATACAGTTATTCTTGTTTCGGATTTCGCCGAGAAAAGGTCGTCCAGGGCAGGCATATAAAGGGGCTGATAATATGGAACCCCAAATGCCTCAAGGGACTGTGAATGCAGCCGAAGTTGCCAATATTGTGGCACAAGTAGTAAATGCTTCCATTGCTGTGATGGCACATCAACCTGCAGCTTCGGTACCCAAGCCCACCCAGGGCCATCTGCATGGGAAAGAAGACAGGAAGCCTTTCGAAAAGGACATCCTCCAGAATTTTTTTTTTTTGGGGGGGGGGTGATGCAATTGTTGCAAGTCAGTGGAAGAAGGATATACAAAGACACCTTCGGATGGTTGAATGCAGTGAGGTGCAGAAACAAATACTCGCCACCTTTAAACTAACGGGTGCAGCTCTCCAATGGTGGGAATAAGTCGCCATATCGGAGTAGAGAGATTTAATGCCCATTGAAATTTTTGGGTACGCTTTGACCAAAAGTATTTTCCTTCCGCGATTCAGACGGAAATGAGGAGGAGATTAATAGATGTGACTCAAGGTGATCGGACGGTGGCTAAGTACGAAGAAGAATTTACTCGATTAGCAAATCTTATGCCCGACGAGGTAGATACAAAGGTGAAGCGATTAATGAAGTTCTTGGGAGGTTTAGATTGGCGAATTCGACAGCATTTGCTAGGGAATTTGGCATTACTGACTTTTATTGATGTGATGAACGCGACATTGTTACACTCTCAGGAGCATCGTCTTCATTTAAAAGGGAGTAAGGAATTTGGGGACTCGGGTTCATCAAGTAGGACTGGAGGAGATGACACCAACGGAGTAAGATCATCGCCGCAACAACGTTATAGGCAGGATTATTGATTAGGCATAAATTCTTCCAAATTTACCCTTTAATTTAGAGGATTTTATTACCTCGGACAACGTAAAATGAATTAGTTTATCTCATATATGTGATAACGGTTTCGTCTAACAAGTATCCAGAGTTTTGTATATTTCTTATTAATTTTACAGGTATTTAACACATGAAAGAAAGAAAGAAATCGGAAGAACCAAGAGAAAAGAAAAAGGACAAAGCAAAACGACAAAAGCATAATTTCTACCACGAATATGGTTGCGGATCCAAAAGAAAAGTCGAAGATCTCACATTTATGAACACGTAGGAAGAAACGACGTCCCAATCTGAATTCTGGATTAGAAGTTATGAAGACCCGAAGATGTGAGAAAATCATGATATTTTGAAGAGATATTGAAGAGAAGTTGAGAAGCCAACTCGGTATCCCAAAAAATGAATAAGTTCGGCCCTTAAAATCACTGCATAAGAACACGTCTAGCGGACTAATCCGGTATCCCAAAAAAATGGATCAGTCCGGACCTTAAAATCACGACATAGCGACCTGTTTAGCGGATCAATCCGGTTTGTTTGGAAAACGAATCAATCCGGTTGTCAATCGGACCAGTCTGGTATGTCCCGATCGGATCGATCCGGTGTTCGAGATTTGATCTGATCTTCTTCTTGATAGAGTTTTGCATTAATCCAACTCTTGTAAACTTCGTAGGATATAAATTTAAAATAACTCCCAGATAATGGGGAGAGGCTTCTAATTCGTTTTTAGAGAAGCTTTTTAATTAGCTTAGAGAAGAAATAACAAAAACCCTAGTTGATTCCAGTTTTGCAATCCAAGAAAATTTATTCCAATCCTTGCTTTCATTATTGTAGTAGTTAATGCTTTAGTAGTAATTTCATTATTCTTCATCTTCAATAGTTAGTAAAAATGTTTTCTTTCATTCAAAACATGTTTTCTTCTAGTGTTAATATGTCCGGCTAAGTTTTCAAGGGTTGGGGTGCATGAACCCCACCCGATGTAATTCATAATAGTGGAAATAGAAGTTGGAATTAAAATTTTAGATGAATTATATCGTAGTAATACGATACTACTTTAATTCTTCCTTTGCTTACATACTGTGCGGGCTACAATCCCTCTTACATGTAATACTTAGGAGAAATAAAGACCGAATGATAATCCATTCTTTGCTTACATACAGTGCGGGCTACGATCCCTCGTATATGTAATACTTAGGAGCACTAAAAAGTTGGGCTCATTCAAAGCTTTAATTCTGAATCTAGTATCCTACGAAGTGAATTATTAGGGTGTGGGGGATTGTAACCCGCCCTATCTTTCTCATTTCATAAGTAATGTTTTAGTTAAATCGTCATTCATCTTTAGGCTAATTAGAAGTAGTTACATTTCATTCATTCATTAATTCATTAATTAATAATTTTCAAAATTGCATCTAGTTTTAGTCATTTCACAATCCAAATCACCTTTTCGTTCTTTTTAGAAGTCAAAGTTAGGTTACCTTTGTCTTTCCAACGTCGTTACAACTCCGTTCGTCTTATTTTCCTGAGGACAAATACCCGACTTATCGGATTATTACTTGAGCGACAGGATTGCATTTGAGCCTAAATAGCACGCATACTAGACACATTTGTGGTCGCGTCAAGTTTTTGGCGTCGTTGCCAATGATTTAGGTAGACTTAGGATAGATCAAGTCAATCTAAAACTTTGACCAAGAAAACCCAAAAACATAAAAAAAAATCTGAAAAAAATATAATAAAAATTTCATCATCTCTCAAAAGCCTTTAATGCAAAATCCTGAACACACTCAAATTCCTCACAACACTCCAACTCGAATCCACGAAAACCCTATAGTTGAGTATAACTCTGAAAGCCCCCCACACCTCACGTTCCATAATTCTGGTTTCCAATTCCTACTCCCGAGAACTCTATCAGTAGCTACACCCTGAGTCGAACTTCGAGTCACACATCTAGGACACCGAGTGAGTACACAGAGTCATTTGAAGAGAGTGCGAGTGCGATGTCTGACACAGTGAATTTCGGTATTGGAGAGGGAGATCTCCCCTATCGTTCCATGAAGGACTTACTCTTTCCTGAGCGGACTGTCACCCCTGGTTGTATTTTACTCCCGTATACTGTCGGTCAGTTCCACTTTCGCAATGGGATGATGCATATTCTCCCTACATTTCATGGAATGGATTCAGAGAAACCATACCTACATATTCATGATTTCGAAGAGGCATGTGACATATTTGGTGATCAAACTTGCACGCAAGATGTCGTTCGCCTAAAGCTTTTTCCTTTTTCCTTAAAGGATAAAGCCAAGACCTGGTTATGGTCTCTACCCCCGAACTCAGTCACTTCCTGGAGAGATATGCAGTCTAAGTTTGTCTCAAAATTCTATCCGCATCACAAGACCAACTCTGCCAAGACTCAAATCCAAGCTTTTCGATAATATGATAATGAGTCTTTTAACAGATGTTGGGAATGGTTCCAAGAGTTAGTAAGCGCATGCCCCCATCATGGCTTTGACAAACACCTAGTGATATCTGGTCTTCCATAATGGGTTGACAAAATCTTCCAAATAACTTATGCAAACAATGTGTGAGAGACCCTTTTAGGATTTAGACACATGCGATGCCGAGACCCATATTAAGTATATCACAGAGACTACTCAAGCATGGGAAACATATGATCCCAACCAAGCTCAACCTAGACAAC
Source organism: Sambucus nigra (assembly GCA_949130495.1). Classification (NCBI taxonomy): domain Eukaryota; kingdom Viridiplantae; phylum Streptophyta; class Magnoliopsida; order Dipsacales; family Adoxaceae; genus Sambucus; species Sambucus nigra. The sequence goes on from OX422219.1 coordinate 480,466,680, forward strand.
CATCTATTAATCAAACTGCCTCCGATTGATACTATTTGGATAGTAATACTTTAATTGACTATCGATTCGATCAGTTTCAGAGAGATATGAAAGAGTAGTTTGATGGTCGGTTGAAAAACATCTCCGAATTCAGCCATGGTTCGAAAGAAAAAGTGTGTGCTATCTATGAGGCGGGCCACTCCACAAAGGCATGCCCAACGATTTTTGCCTACAAGGCCATGCACACCGAGCAGGTGGATGCTATAGGAGGATTCAAGGGGAATTTTAATGCCCCGCATGGGAACTCTTACAACCCTTCATGGAGGAACCATCCTGGTTTCAACTATGGGCAACCACAAGCTGCGATGAACCCACATTCACAGATTATCCCACCTCCACCACCTCCTCAATACCAACAAGCACCACCACCTCCAGTCCCATATGTAGATCCACCGTGGAGGAGCCTCGAGGATACAATGAACCAATTCATAAATTCTCAAGGTGCAAAGAATGCCCGATATGAACGCATGTTCGTCGAAATAAATGCAAACATCTCCAAAATGCAGTCCGCATTGAGCATCCAAGAGAAGGGAAAGTTTCCTGCCCAAGGCCAAAGACCTCCCCAAGTTCAACTTAGTGTTAGTTCCACCTATACAGAACAACAAGAGCACTTCCATGCTGTAACCACTCTTCATAGTGGGAGAGTTATTGATTTATCACCTGCCCCACACGATATTTCAAAAGACAAAGAGAATTTGCCCGGCACGAAAGAGGCCAAAGATATCTCCTTGAACGAGAGTGAATAGGAAAACACTAGTGAGCCCGAGGTAGTTGTGAAACCACCCTCCGCTGTGCCATTTCCTCAAAGATTGGTTCCTGACCATAAAAGGACTATAAGTGAAGAAGTGCTTAAGAACGTGAAATTGAACTTACCTTTCCTCGATGCAATAAGGCAAATCCCATCCTATGTAAAAGTCATAAAATACTTATTGACAGTCAAGAGGAGGATGAAGGTAAAGAAGAACGTGTTTCTAGCACAAAATGTGAGCTCAGTCCTTTTTAATGATCTCCCAACTAAATATAAAGATCCCGATGCACCCACTATTTCTTGCACCATTGGAGAGAATAAATTTGAAAAAGCCTTACTCGATTTGGGGGCGAGTGTTAATATCCTCTCCTATTCGATTTATAAGAAACTTGATCTAGTTAATCTTAAGCCCACAAGGATCACTCTCTAGTTAGTGGATCGAACCGTGAAGATACCTAGGTGTATAGTTGAAGACGTGATCGTCCAAGTGGACATTTTCTACTTCCCGATAGATTTTGTCATTTGGGACACAGATCCCTCCTTTGCCTCGAAAAATCATGTTCCCATCATCCTTGAAAACCCATTCTTAGCTACGGCTAACGCAGTGATCAATTAGAAATGGGCAGATACAACTCATTTTTGGAAATATGACTTTAGAAATAAACATCTTTAACATATCCAAATAAGCAGGGGAAGAAGATGATCTTCACGCAGTGAGCTTACTTGAGGAGATTATAGAAGAACACTTTGAGGAAAATTACCATAGAGACGCCTTAGAAGCTTGTCTAGCTTCTAGTCATGAGAGTGGGGGAGCCTACATCGAGTTTGAGAGGGAGATAGATAAGTTGATAGGTTTACTCGATGAGAGAGCGTCGGACGAGGACGCGAAAGATGCTAATTGGGTTTCTCAATTCAAAGAGTTATCGCCAAGGAAAGCAGGCATGGTGCCCTCTAGCGACACATTCCCGACTCTCAAGTTAAAAAAACTACCCTCCAATGTTAAATATGCTTTCCTAGGTAAAAGTGATACATTTCCTGTCATTATCTCCTCTAGCTTAGATGAAGAGCATGAGGGTAAACTATTAAAGATTTTGAGGAAGCGCAAAAGTGATTTTGATTGGTGTATAGCTGATTTAAAGGGGATAAGCCCTTTAATTTTCACCCATAAGATTCACCTCGAGGAGGACGTTAAGCCTTTGAGAGAAATGCAAAGACGACTAAACCCCACAATGAAAGATGTGGTGAGGATTGAAGTTATAAAGCAGTTGGATGTCGGGATTATCTACCCAATCTCGGATTGAAAGTGAGTGAGCCCCATTCAGGTAGTCCCGAAGAAGTCAGGCATGACCATGATTGAAAATGCCAAGGGAGAGTTAGTTCCCCAACGTACCACCACTAGGTGGCGCGTTTGCATTGATTACCGGAAACTCAATGCGAGAACTCGAAAAGACCATTTTCCCTTGCCATTTATCGATCAAATGCTTGAAAGAGTAGCGGGTCACCCTTATTATTACTTTCTAGATGGTTATTCCGGATATAACCAAATTGAGGTACATGTACTTGATTAAGAGAAGACGACCTTCACTTGCCCCTTTGGAACGTTTGCCTATAAACGTATGCCATTTGGCTTGTGTAATGCACCGACGACGTTTCAAAGGTGCATGTTGAGCTTATTCAGTGACATGGTTGAGAGAGGGCTAGAGGTGTTTATGGACGACTTTAGTGTTTTTGGCACTTCCTTCGACCAACATTTAGCTAATCTTGAGAAAGTACTAGCTCGATGTGTGGAAAAGAACTTAGTGCTGAATTGGGAAAAATGCCATTTCATGGTAACCGAGGGTATAGTTCTTAGCCACATCGTGTCATCCAAAGGGATAGAGGTTGATAGAGCAAAAATAGATGTCATAGATGACCCACCCCCACCTAAATCGCTGAAAGACGTGCGCTCCTTCTTAGGCCACGCAGGATTTTATAGAAGGTTTATTAAGGACTTTAGCACCCTCGCTAGACCCTTAAGCAACCTTCTTATGAAGGACACCCCATTTGAGTGGACAGAAGCCTGCCAAAGTGCCTTTGAAAAACTAAAAAACATGCTTGTATCCGCCCCCATCATGCAAGCTCCGGATTGGTCCTCACCATTCGAGCTTATGTGTGATGCTAGCGATTATGCGATAGAGGCTGTTTTGGGCCAACGAAAAGATAACAAGGTTCAAGTGATCTACTACGCTAGCCGGACTCTTACCGGACCACAACTCAATTACTCCACCATAGAGAAGGAATTGCTAGCGGTCGTATTCGCTCTCGATAAATTTCGGTCCTATCTTATCGAATCCCCCATCACTTGTTTCACTGACCAAGCGACTTTAAAATATCTACTTGCAAAGAAAGCCGCAAAGCCGCGCCTCATAATGTGGAATATACTCCTAAAAGAGTTTAATCTCTCCATTAAAGACAAAAAAGGAGTAGAAAACGTCATTGCCGATCACTTATCACGACTTTCGTCCGACGTACCTAGTGACCCCACACCCATAAACGAATATTTTCTGGATGAGCAACTCGTTGCCACCTCTTCTTTGCCCTGGTTTGCGAATATAGTGAAGTATCTTATCACGGGAGCCGTCCCTCCCGATTGGATACCGCAAGATAAGAAGAGGTTCATCACTTGGTCGCGCATGTTTTTCTAGGATGATCCATTTCTTTTTAAATATTGTACTGATAAATCATCCGACGATGCGTACCGGATGACGAAATTCCAAAAGTCATCCAATTCTATCATTCGGAAGCTTGTGGAGGCCATTTTTCCGTGAAAAAGACAACTGCTAAAATTCTCCAAAGCGGTTTGTACTGGCCCACATTGTTCCAGGATGTTAACAATTATTGCAAATCTTGTGGCAAGTGTCAAAGGATGGTAGCGATTACCCGATGGGACATGATGCCATTAACCCCGATTCTCATCATTGAGATTTTCGATTGCTGGGGTATTAACTTCATGGGCCCTTTTCCCCCGCACTTTGGATATTTATACATCCTAGTCGCGATAGACTATGTTTCTAAATGGGTGGAAACTATAGCTACAAAGACTAATGACAATAAAGTGGTGATAAAATTCCTGCACGAACACATACTTTCTCACTTTGGTGCACCTAAAGCGATAATCAGTGATAACGGCACACACTTTTGCAATAAGCCGTTTAAAATACTTATGAAAAAGTATGGTGTCATTCACAAGGTGGGAAAGACATATCACCCACAAACGAATGGGCTGGCCGAGTTGGCTAATCGTGAAATCAAGTATATACTAGAGAAGACCGTCAATCCCAATCGAAAAGATTGGTCCCTTCGATTGAACGATTCGCTATGGGCCTACCGTACCGCATATAAGAACCCACTCGGAATGTCCCCATTCCGCTTTGTGTATGACAAACCTTGCCACCTCCCCGTTGAGTTAGAGCACAAAGTGTATTGGGCAATTACGAGGTTAAATTACGATATGAACAAAGCCGGTGAAGCTCGAAAGCTTCAACTAAATGAGTTAGAGGAGATACGCAATGATGCATATGAGAACGCCAAGATTTCAAAAGCCCGAATGAAACTTGCACATGATAAGATTATTCGACGAAAAGAGTTTCAATCAGGACAAAAGGTACTCCTCTATAACTCCCGACTTCATCTATTTTCGAGCAAATTACGGTCTCGATGGACTGGCCCATTAGTTATGAAGAGCGTATTCCCCCACGGAGCAATAAAAGTGGAATATCCCAAATGGGGGGACGCGTTCAAAGTCAATGGACAATGCCTAAATATATATGTTGAGGCGTGCGTAGAAGAGATCGACACTATTTGGTTATCGGACCCCGTTTACGGGATATAGTGAGCTTAAACTGAGAGGTCGTCGCACCCCCGACGTGTATGGGGTGAATTCTTGTGTATAGTAGATGCACGTAGGTTAGGACGGTGGAGTCCGTAGGATCACATCACAAACGGAGAGAAATTCGATCACCAACATGCTTTACGAGGCGAGCATTTTTTAAAAGCCACAATATTTGGGAGAGAGATAATAAAATCAATAGGATCATCGGGTGTCGTATCATAAGTAGGAGAAAGAGAAAGTCTTAGGAGGAGTTTTTACCAACCCATAAGTGGACTAGAGACATTATGGGGATCGTACCAATCCAGTCCTGGGAACTCGGATTGGTCCGAATTAGCAAATATCGAAATAAAAAAATACAGGACCCGAATCGATCCGGTCCTGGGCACTCGGATTGGTCCGGTGTCTGCAACTCTTTGTCTTCCCTAGGTTCACCCCTTTTTCCCCCAATCCATCACCTTCCCTCCATTTTCGTCCCCTCCCTCCCCAAAAACCATTTTCCTTCCAAATTCCTCCCCCCTTTCCCTCAAAATCCCTTCCCCTTTTCCCTCCAAATCCTACCCAACCATCTCCCCTCACCACCTATAAATTCCACCCTTTCCCCACCCCTTAATCACCACTACTAACTTTCCTCCTCTCTTTCCCTTATTCTGCCCAAACACTCTTACCCCATCCCATCACCATGGCCAACCAACCATCTCCCCAAAAATAAGATTCCATTATAATTCTCGCCGATGGAGCCGCCGGCTACCGCTCCCGTTAAGAGCAATAGTGGTGCAAATGTTTTTTCGGTCAACCTCGCAAACTCCAAATAGAGCGACAAGTCATTTGGAATGACATGCCTAATTCTGTCACCGCTCTTTCCATGGCATGGGTTGGTGTCGTTTCCTCAACAAACCTCATGACGCGGTCTGGCCCAATGCGGTATGCACCTTCTATGGCTCCATTATTCGCACCGGCCACCACACGGCTGAAGTTTACATTGGCGGCGTCTGCGTCTCTTTATCTTTGGAACTTTTGTCCCATAAGTTGGATGCCAAAGATGTCCCATCCCCACAGCAACACATATACCCAAACCCTCTTGCCCCGCTTGAAAAAGACGTGTGCATGCCTCGCATCGACCCCAATGCTAATTCGAATACCGAAACCTACCTGGTGGGCCGGCTAAGTGACAAAGCGAGCCTCAGTTGCAAAATAGTGTGCGCCAACATTCTCCCCACGGGCAATCATTCGACGATGCGCCCGTGTTAAGACACCCTCGTCTACCACCTCTTAGACCACAACACCCCCATTAACCTGGCTGCGTGCATTTACAAAGATATATTCTTCGCCGCCACGGATAAAAAGGGCATCACCCCTCTCCCCTTTCCCCGGCTCATCACATCCATGTTAGCTGACGCCGGTATTGCACCCCCGCAAGTTTTCTTGCGCCTGCCAACCCCTTTTGCGTTCACTACTCAGACCAAACAAGAAAGACAACAAGCCCGCATCCAAGCCCAAATGGCACAAGCGGCTAGTGATACCGAGGAGGAAGATAGTGATGAAGAGGCGGAAGAGAGCGGTGACGACGAGAGCAGTGACGAAGATGAGGATGGCATTTTGATGGGTGAGGGCGACGCAGATTATGACAGTGGCGAAGATTCTGATTTTTCACCCGCCCATGCAAAAATTAATAGGCATCTCACGATGGTGGAAACCCGGGTTGACGGATTCATTGCACAATACAATAGGGACTAAGAGGCATATCAACGGGATCAAGCGGCCTACCGAAGGGACACGAGCATGATGCATCGTCTCCAAACTCACATGTACGAACTCAAATTCGGTGGACCCCTCCAAGATTTTTCTATGACCTGTATGACCCCAGCGTGCCCGGAAGCTCCAACCCCCTGCCCCAGTGATGTTTTTTCTTTAATGAAAAATGGTTGTTTAATTGTTGGCTGTTTTCACATGGTTGTTTGATTTTCCTTTTCGTTTGTAACACATGCTTATCCTTTATCTAAAAATCTGCATTTCGGTTTTATTTGTTCGTTTTATTTTCTCGTACCTTTAATTCGCTTTGAGTTAGATTTTAGTCCTTTTTGCTTAAGGGAAATGCATAAGTTAAGGGAGGTCACAAGTGCACCTTTTAAAACTTCACAAATTTTTAAAAATGCCCAGAAATTTCAAAAAAATTTGAAAAATCCAAAATTTTTTTTTTCAGAATAAATAAAAATTGGAATTCAAAATTTTCAAAAATATCATTAAAATTTGGTTTAAAGTCTCAAAATTGTAAAAACACAATACATAAAGCCAAAGTTGACCGAAGATGGAAATTGAGCGAACGTAGACGACTTAACGAATAAATGTGGAGATTAACAAACCCAGTGAGATTCGAGCCTTTCATTATTGAGAATTTATAAATCAATTCGAGTTAATTATTAACTCAAAGTTCTTTTCAGCATTCTAATAAGTCGTCGAGGACATCAATTCTTTCACTTTGATCGGTAATGGAAAATGTGTGTGATATGGCCTTGAAAAATGTGTCAAATAAATCTCTAAACTAAATTAATCTTGAGACGCATATGGTAGCGCAATTAGTATCTCGGACAATGAAGTATGCCCTCGTTTGTCACCCAAAAATATTGACCAGAAAAAGTAGCGAAAATTTATCCCTTTTGTAAACCAAAATTGAGCCGAATAAGTTTTTCCCTTTCGTTTGACAACCCGAGAAACCCTAATTGGCCCGGAACTACGAAAGTTAATAACCCCAAAAATTAAGTCCGGACAGTGCATAAAAATGGGCAATAAAAGAATAGATATGCTCACAAAAATAGCAAGAAAAGAAGAGCGTGGAAAATTAAAAAAAAAAAGAAAAAAAATAAATGAGCAAAAGCCCGAAAACGCACTAACGGACATCATAAGAAAATTTTCCAATTCCAGATTTCCCTACCACTCCTATTTTACCCAATACAACTTTAACCCGAAAAAGTACTAAGAGAGTCCAAATTGCAAAATTGATTACCGTGTGGAGAACTAAAACACAAAAAGATAATAAAAGAGATTATAAATATGAATTAGAGGCAATGCTCCCATTTTCTTGTAACTGTAATCCGATGATGAGATCCATTAACCATTAAATTCTGTCTTTCTAGTTGTGTGCGTGAACTTGGTTCCAATGCATTTACTCTTATAAATCATGCATACTGAGAGAAAATAACCACCCCTCAGAGAAATTCGATTGTGAGAGCATCCCGTGAGATTTTGAAATCAAAACGAATTTTCGAAAAGTAACGTAACGATTAATCGGTGGAAATCCGCGGTTGAATTTCTGGCTCCGCACACATGCACTATGATTTGAGACTCTTGAACATGAATTGATGATGACTATTTTCTGGAAAAGTTTGAGTTATACAATTTTTGCATATTTTGAGTTTTCTTTGAGTCGAATTTTGTGGGTATATTCGCTGCAAACCCTCACGAAACACAACTCGTTCTACCAGGGTAACCTAGGGGTTTACAGGCTTGTTGCATACGCTAAATGCAATCGCATTCCCGTGAAAGAGGTATTCTATCCCATTTTAGAGTTGGATAATGTTTTGATTTTTTACATTGCTCGGGATGATCAAAGTTCTAAGTTGGGGGGGGTTTAAATAGGCATAAATTCTTCCAAATTTACCCCTTAATTTAGAGGCTTTTATTACCTCGGACAACGTAAAATGAATTAGTTTATCTCATATATGTGCTAATGGTTTCGTCTAACAATTATCCCGAGTTTCGTGTATTTCTTATCAATTTTACAGGTATTTAACATATGAAAGAAAGAAAGAAATTGAAAGAAGCAAGAGAAAAGAAAAAGGACAAAGCTAAAGGGGAAAAGCGTAATTTTTACCAGGAATTCGGTCGAGGACCCAAAAGAAAAGTTAAAGACCTCGCATTTATGAACACATAGGAAGAAATGACGTACCAATCTGAGTTTTGGATTAGAAGTTATGAAGACCCGAAGATGTCAAAAAATCATAAGATTTTGAAGAGATGTTGAAGAGAAATTGAGAAGCCAACCCGGACCAATCCGGTATCCCAAAAAAATGGATCAGTCCGGCCCTTAAAATCAATGCATAAGAACATGTCTAACGGACCAATCCGGTATCCCCCCAAAACGGATCATTTCGGCCCTCAAAATCACTGCATAGTGACCTGTTTAACGGACCAATCCGATTTGTTTGGAAAATGGATCAATTCGATTGTCAACCGGACCAGTCCGATATGTCCTGACCGGATCGATCCGGTGTTCGAGATTAGAGCTGATCTTCTTCTTGATAGAGTTTTGCATTAATCCAACTCTTGTAAATTTCGTAGGATGTAAATTTAAAACAATTCCCAGATAATGGGGAGAGGCTTCTAATTCGTTTTTAGAGAAGCTTTGTAATTAGCTTAGAGAAGAAATAACAAAAACCCTAGTTTGATTCCAGTTTTGCAATCCAAGTAAATTTATTCCAATCCTTGCTTTCATTATTGCAGTAGTTAATGCTTTAGTAGTAATTTCATTATTCTTCATCTTCAATTGTTAGTAAAAATATTTTCTTTCATTCAAAACATGTTTTTATCTAGGTTTAATATGTCCGGCTAAGTTTTCAAGGGTTTTGGTACATGAACCACACCCAATGTAATTTATGATAGTGGAAATAGAAGTTGAAATTAAAATTTTAGATGAATTGTATCGTAGTAATACGATACCGCTTTAATTCTTCCTTTGCTTACATACTGTGCGGGCTACGATCCCTCATATATGTAATACTTAGGAGAAATAAATCCATTCTTTGTTTACATACCGTGCGGGCTACGATTCCTCATATATGTAATACTTAGGAGAATTAAAAAGTCGGGTTCATTCAAAGATTTAATTTTGAATTTAGTATCCTACGAAGTGAATTACTAGGGTGCACTACACTAAAATGGGCGATTTGTGAGTGTTGTTAGCAGTCATAAATGACATTTATATCTGCTATTTACCGTCAGAATTTAGGGGGTGACAAAAGAAATATTGTAACTCCTAACAACGGTCATAATTTTTTTTTTAACTCTTATGGGGGTTATGACTGGTGACCCTAATTTGTAATTATTGTTTGTAACCGTTGTCAGCGGTTACGAATCTAATATTTGTAACCGCTGTCAATAGTTATGAATCTAATATTTATAATTGTTGTCATCAGTTACGAATCTAATTTTTGTAACTACTCGTAGCCGTTATAAAATTGACAATAGTGATAAATTTGTGAATGTTATTAGCAGTTACAAAAATTGAATTTATTAAATAAGGTGAGAGTTGTTACAAATATCTTTATATTTTCACAAAATGATGAAATGATGAGAGTAGAATAAATATCATGAACATGTAACAAGTCTAAAAAATTTGACAATAGTTCATTTATATTCTTGACATTACAAATATCTGGTACACATAAAACTTGTTTAAACTTAACATCAAACAAACCTTTTTGGGCACTAAGTACAAAATGAACATAGAATAAAAAATAAACTAAAAAAAATAATGACACAACACTTCGGTGATATGAAATATCATGAACATGTAATAATTCATTCTAAACCTAGACCAGGGATCATCATGCGGTGGATACCCTTCATGAAGTCTAGGTATATAAATCATGGGGGTACTGATGCGGTGACATCCTCCGTCGTGTACTCGGAGTATGCTTGTTGAACAAGTTCAATGGATTCAATTTTTTAATATACGGAGCATCGACATCCATTGACTTGTGCTTGTGTTGCTTGCCACAAAGTGTAAACACATGTTTTTGAGCCTTTGAATACTACGTATGTCGAGTATGCCATGTGTATGCCTGCAAACAATAAAATGTAACTATGTTAGTTACACTACAGAAGATGGGGCATGTGACACCCCGCCTAATTAAACATCGGGTGATCAGGCCTTTATTAAATTAAAACAGGTTTCTCAAATGGTTCATTCTTAGCATCACTGTCGAAAACTTTTTAATTACTAATCCCCTAAGTACAATTAAACCGGTGCCAAATTTTATCTTTCTTAAAACAGATAAATCAACCATGCGGAACAAAGTAAAAATAATCATGTACTATAACCCAATCAACAAAGTAAAAGTACAACATAACAAAAGTATTACCGAATAAACCATCGGCTAAACATCCCAAACAACAATAGAATAACCACTAGTCTGAAACTAACATCTGAGACTAATACCGGACCACAAGTCCATACATAGAATAGTGTGAGATCCTGTACTAGATCTGAATGAGAGATATCGTCTAGTCAAAATCCTGTAAGCATCCACTGTGCTACAACTTCGAGTCCCTGGAAGGAAATCATCATACATGGCGCCCCTGTGGCTGGACACTTAAAAGGTTTTAAAAATATTTTATAGCAAGAGTTAGTACTCAAAACATTTTGAAAAATATTTAGCAAGCGTTTATCACAATATAAAATGCGGTTATTGATTACACATGTTAGGTTCTCGTACACTCTCTTGAGTTTACTCACCCCTCATCTTTTGTGCACACCTAACGTTCTACACTTATCCTACCTAGCCATATCTTCCAAGCTATCTAGGACTAAGAAATCATCTGAACTTATCTATACTTAAGTTCTCATATTTCCCACACCGCACATTCATTACATTAACATCTCACGAAGGTTAATTAATACACAAGTAATATTTCCTCTATGTTATGTTTCAAAACTTCTCATTTAGTTTCACTACTAAATTTCGACAATCATCACAATTTCTATCTTCCCACTTTTAAAATTAAGTTTCACTACTTAAATTACTAATTAGATATTCTCTATCTAACGTTACACTTCGTACTTAAGTTTCACTACTTAACTTACCAGTTCAGTATGTATCTTTAAATACATAATATATATCAATCTACTAATACACAGAAGTAGAATATCATCAAGTATATATTTCACACACAATATATACTAAATATCAGTCATTACTATTTCGCCCTTTTTATACACGTAAAGGACTTTTGGTTCGGAATGATTCATCGACCCCAAGTAAGAATTGGTTCGAAATGATACATCGACCCCAATTATTTATATACGTACATAAAGGACTCTTGGTCCGGAATGATTCATCGACCCCAAGTAAGAATTGGTTCGGAATGATACATCGACCCCAATTATTTATATACACAAATTCTGGCTCGGACTCTTTCATCACGCCACCAGTTCAAAGGTTTGGTTCAACATTTTACATCGACCCCAAACATATAATAACCCTATGTTAGTTCGGAATATCACATCGACCCTAATAGTTACTTTAGGTATAAATCTCTCGACCTAAAAGATCATATAATTCAGTAGGTACACGCCCGACCTATTAGTTATATACGTACGTAATATTTTAATCTCATATATTTACTGTCCAATATTCGCTTTACGATTTATCTCATTAATCGCATTTATTTGAGTATTCAGACAACTCTAAGGGTCCTAGTTACCCCTAACATATAATTTCAGTAGTTATTACTTACCCTACTGGTCTATTACTTAAATTGAATTTACCTCACCTCGTAGCTCAATTCCGAATTCCCCGATACTCTACTAAATCGAATTATTTTCGTCGGTCCATAATCCAAGCCCTACACCCAATGGCCTTATCGGACCTCAATAATATACCTACTGGTCTTATTCTCACTCCCATGTAAGTATAATATAAATCCTAGGATACTCATTCATTCCCGAAAATCAACGAAGACTTAAACACGAAAAATTAGGGAAAAACAGCTTGCGTCGATCGATCGACTGCTGGGTTCGATCGATCGATAATTCGAGATCGATCGATCGATCGAACAGGGACAGACGCAGTTCGCCTTCTTCGTTAACCTTTTCCTCCATTAACAAATCTCTAAACTCTATTATAGTCCACCAAACTTCGACCCAATGATCCTAACATGTTTCCATATATACTAGGACAATTTCTAACGTGTCAAAACTCCAATTCCTTTAAAGAAATAGTGAGTTAAACCCAGAATTTCTTGAAACCCTAGTTATGGTGTTCTTCCCATATTTTCTTTCAAAATCCAGATTTTATTCCTAAATAATCATCAAGTCTAATCTGAATATTAGTCCTCTACATATGTTAAATCATTCTACATGCGATTCCTATTCCAACATGTATAAATATCATTATTCTCCTATCAAGATATTGATTTAAACAAGACTATTCAAAATCCCTACACATGGGTATTATAACTTTATAATTTTTGCAATAAACAACTTGCCTTGGCAGTGGGGATCTGATTTTGTGGAGTTGATGATGGATTGATGCTTCTCTTCTTCAATCCTTCCTCCTTTGGCTTATAGCGTGCAAGATCCAAACCCACCCTCCTCAAAAGCATCTTCTAAGCCTTGAGAATGGTTTTCTCCTTCTCTCTAATGGTATAGGTGTTTACATGGGTTTTCTAACCCTAATCCCTCTTTCATACGGCTGATAAAAAGCTCTCAAATTCGTAGGTCTCCATACCCTCTCATGTTAAAAGACCAAAACGCCCCCGAACAGTCTCGGTTTAGCCCAAAATTACCCCGAGACTCAACGAGTACCCCTGGGTATACTTTTTTGACTAATTTGACCCTTCCGGACTCATCTGTGACCTCTAAATTATCATTTGAGTCACTTAAAAAATATTACTCGTTCTCACCCCAATACGGTCTACACGCGTCAAGTAACTATTTACCACTCGCACTAAGTAAATATAATGAGGCAATATAAGTCGGTATCCATCTCTCGAGTTTTATTTCATGATTAAATTTTTAAATAAAACTCATTAAATTACTACTCTTACGTAATTTAAATTAAGCCGTATTTTTTCATTTAATTCTCCAATTTAATTAAATAGAATATTTGGAATATTCAGAAATACGGGGTATTACATACTTCCCCCCTTACAAAAGAATTTCGTCCTCGAAATTAGGATAAGGCTGGTATTAAGACTAAGGACCTTAAGCATCATTGCATCCTCTAATACCCAAAATCAAATCATATCATCCTAACGGTCGCCCCAAGTACATGCCTTGCTTCATTATAAACTCTTATCGCATGTTACCCATGCCGCATATATCGTAATTAAGTCTCACTACTTAATTTCTCCATAGATTTTTTCCAATCTAACGTTAACTCTTAAAATTAAGTTTCTCCTTACTTAATTTACCCTTTTGATATATATCTCTATATATAACATCTATGTGTCTACTATCACTCATAAGTAGAATATTATCAGGTATATATTTCACACACAATATATACTATAAGGGAAATTGGTCCGGCAAAATCATCGGCCCCAATAATCCTATCATTTACATTGGCCTGGAAATCCCTCGACCCCAAGGTAAATGTAATGCATATATTGGTTCAGACCTTCCGTCGATACTAAATTTATCATCGATTTGGTTTCGAAAAATCATCGACCCCAAATCGATCCTTCACGTATTGGTCTGTAACATCATCGACCCCAATACATAATTTAAGCATACTTATTATTGCACATAAGTAGGAAATCATAAGGTATATATATATTACACATAGCATATACTATCAACATTTATTTTATAATCACCTCCCTTTTATAACACTTTTGGGGTTATTGGCTCGGAATCTCACCTCGATCACCAATAGTGATTGATTATATTGTCTCGGAATCACACTTCGAGCACAATATAAGTATATATATATATATATATCTCATCGCACATGAGTAGACAATTTGTGAGCCATATTTCACACTTCTTATATTCTAAAATGTCATACCCCAATAGAATGTCCTCATATCACGCGTTAAGGACTAAAAGTTCGAAATGTCTCCTCGAACCACACCTCAAAGTACACATAAGTTCTTAATAGGTATCCAAGAACCTAAACCTTATGTACAGTCCATATAGTCAGTCTTACACTACCTACAAATATGCTCATATAGGTATACATTCAACCTATGAATTGATCAGTGGGCTTCTCCAAAATTCCATTATCGTAAGGGCGTATTATCATCCTTTCTCACTAACATGGAGTCGTAGGCAACACAACATACTCAAAATAACACTTTATCTCTATTTATCCCTGACCATCTCTCACAGGGTGGAATTTTAGGATTTCATCTTGATTCACAATCATGTAGGGAGGCACCGTGCACTTGTGAACTCTCCCTTTTCAACTACATACTAATCTATCCTGATCACCCCATTCCGCCACCCTAACGAAATGTTGGCTTAATTATGATGTTCACAACCCAATAATAATTTATAAGTCTGTATTCTCCTTCCATCATTGGAAACGTAGATTCACTACCACATTTCGGTTGCTCATTTTGAGTCTATCTATCTCTCTCAACTAGTGGTACATCTGGAGACAATCTCACTATGCCTCTTCCTCAACACCGCTTCCCACTTACGTCATCTTTCCTCAAGTGGTACTCTATTCCCCTTTCTCTCCGGGTATATTATACTCTACAATCCGTGCACTCTTTGTAATTGGCTCACTTTTGGGGTTGGTTACTTTATAAGAATCAACATTTTAGTAACGCGTAAGTCACTCTCAACACTCAGTCAAGTAGCACCTTGCATTACTTCTTCATAACAGTTAGGTCTCTCATATCAAGATATAACCTTTGAACGGATTCCCACTGATTCTTATCCCATAGGGTGTGCTGGCTCTTTCAGCACATAAGCTTGGATCATCATCTATCCCCCATGACGTTCAATCCATTTCATCGATACGACTTGCCTCCTAACTTTCCCACCGGCGCACTTATTAAACATCATTTTTTTGCATCTCTCTATTTTGGATGACTCAGAAAGCCAGTTGACTAGGGCGCCCATACACCCTTTTCTCCATGAACATTTGCAAAAACATTGCAAACGTCGCACCCGTAACATGATTTTCCTCAACTTTATCCTAGTCTACACGACGTGACTACAATGTTGCGGGTATTCTCAATCCCCTATATACCAAAATCAAATCCTTGCCCACAAAGTCCCACTTATCCCTTCGTGGTGAAGTAAGCCTTCTAGTGTTTCTCCATAACACTACCGGCTCCACTGATGCCCTAGCATCTAACAACGTCTCTTCTCCTGACGTGCATAAAAATTCACTCGTATCCCCTTTCACAACCGAACTTAAACAAGGGACTTCTCTCCATGCATTCTTACTGAGCATTGTCGGAACAACACATAGTCGAGATACCCAAATTCCATTCCTCGATAATATGTGCAACCATACTCCAATATTTCTAAAGGATTTAAGTGGCACCGTGCTTATACTATCACTAAGTCCTTAGCACTAATTACAACAGCGAGCTCGATCTCTTCGCTCAGCGGTCATGCGACATACCTTGACTCACATCATTTAGGTTCCTACACACCGGAATTAATTACTATGAGACGTTCATAATCTCTGAAGTCTCTCACATATTGATGAATAATGACAACTCGACCCTCTTTTAGGTGAGTCATCGTCATATACCCCATTCACTCGAGGTTAAAACCCATATACTTCCTTGTCCATCACTTTGGTGGTTCAGATGGTCTCTGGACATAGCACGCTTGTCCTCTTCGAAATGAAAAACTTATCGGAGTTATTATTTCCTCAAATAACTTCAAGCTAAAATAAAACGCGTGGCCCTATAACCCATACTAGACATCTTTTCAAAAATCCCCTTACTCCAGGCCACACTGGTCGATTTGGGTATCCCTCCTCTCGGACTTGGTAGTCTCGATTTTGAACACTGTCATCCTGGTTCCCTTAGTTCTGCTGACCAAGAGGAACGTACTATGGGACTTAACAGTCCCGACTTAGAATCTAATCATTAAATACCCTAGTGGGTTTCCACTTATGGATTGCACCAGCCCCATTACATTCAGTCTTACTCTTTGACTAAATCCTTTAACTCTCTTAGCTTCGCCCACCTAGGGGCATTTACCTCAACCTTGTAAGAAGTACCATACTGTCTTCATATACATAAGTCGTCCAAGAAGAGTTTTACCAAAATTGCGAACTACAACTCGAGAGTCCGTTATCTCAAGGGATCTTTTTCCCTTATACCTATCTCATTGGTACAAGTTCACTTCAATGGATAAATTTCTTTCTCACGGTTGGCCTCTACCAGGCTTTCACGTGATGGGTTCAGATATTCCCATTCACTTCGCTTCTGAATCATCATTGGAGAACTTTACGATTAAACTATACGTAAGGTCCTTTTATTTGTATACGAACCCTCGGTCCGGATGTGGTGATTGGTATCCCCGCCAGGTTGCCTTAAAAATTTTACTCAAATTTTCACTTTTAGGTATTTTTACTCTATCCCTAAATGCCAAAACCTCTGTACATTCTACTTCCATTGGTTTCCATGCACAGTCGCCGTTTTATCACATTTTACGACTCGTTCTCACGAAAAATTTCTTCAGACCCCCTCCCACTATCACTGCATTGGGCGGGTCTAGATTAACATCCCTCCTTGCCGTCGCGACACTTGGAAAATGCCTGCTATGCCTCAATAACCCTTGTAGCATCTACTTCCATTACACACTAGGAGTGACCTTGACAACGGTCATCTCTCCTATGATTACCATCTTCGAACACCCCATGTTTCATGCCGAGCTCCTCCCTCCTGCAGTCCTTCCAATGCCAATGCTGGTCCTACCGCCATGTTCGACGTACCATGCCCAATCGAACTCGTATATATAACACTACATCTACTAAATAGCAGGGGAACGTAAACTACGTACGTAGAGGAGTACAATAATCCTAAGATAGGGCTCTATATCAATCAAACGATACACTGAAAACATAGTAAGCCGTACAGATGCTATGGACACTAAAACCTGATGCTCTGATACCATCTGTGACACCCCGCCTAATTAAACATCGGGTGATCAGGCCTTTATTAAATTAAAACAGGTTTCTCAAATGGTTCATTCTTAGCATCACTGTCGAAAACTTTTTAATTACTAATCCCCTAAGTACAATTAGACCGGTGCCAAATTTTATCTTTCTTAAAACAGATAAATCAACCATGCGGAACAAAGTAAAAATAATCATGTACTATAACCCAATCAAAAAAGTAAAAGTACAACATAACAAAAGTATTACCGAATAAACCATCGGCTAAAAATCCCAAACAACAATAGAATAACCACTAGTCTGAAACTAACATCTGAGACTAATACCGAACCACAAGTTCATACATAGAATAGTGTGAGATCCTATACTAGATCTGAATGAGAGATATCGTCTAGTCAAAATCCTGTAAGCATCCACTGTGCTACAACTTCGAGTCCCTGGAAGGAAATCATCATACATGGCGTCCCTATGGCTGGACACCTAAAAGGTTTTGAAAGTATTTTATAGCAAGAGTTAGTACTCAAAAAATTTTGAAAAATATTTAGCAAGCGTTTATCACAATATAAAATTTGGTTATTGGTTACACATGTTAGGTTCTCGT
Source organism: Sambucus nigra (assembly GCA_949130495.1). Taxonomy (NCBI): domain Eukaryota; kingdom Viridiplantae; phylum Streptophyta; class Magnoliopsida; order Dipsacales; family Adoxaceae; genus Sambucus; species Sambucus nigra. The sequence continues at coordinate 480,484,808 of OX422219.1, forward strand.
ACACCCCTCATCTTTTGTGCACACCTAACGTTCTACCCTTAGCCTACCTAGCCATATCTTCCAAGCTATCTAGGACTAAGTAATCATATGAACTTATCTATACTTAAGTTCTCATATTTCCCACACCATAAATTCATTACATTAACATCTCACGAAGGTTAATTAATACACAAGTAACATTTCCTCTATGTTATGTTTCAAAACTTCTCATTTAGTTTCACTACTAAATTTCGACAATCATCACAATTTCTATCTTCCCACTTTTAAAATTAAGTTTCACTACTTAAATTACTAATTAGATATGTTTCACTACTTAACTTACCAGTTCAATATGTATCTTTAAATACATAATATATATCAATCTACTAATACACAGAAGTAGAATATCATCAAGTATATATTTCACACACAATATATACTAAATATCACTCATTACTATTTTTCCCTTTTTATACACGTAAAGGACTCTTTGTTCGGAATGATTCATCGACCCCAAGTAAGAATTGGTTCGAAATGATACATCGACCCTAATTATTTATATACGTACATAAAGGACTCTTGGTTCGGAATGATTCATCGACCCCAAGTAAGAATTGGTTCATAATGATACATCGACCCCAATTATTTATATACACAAATTCTGGCTCAGACTCTTTCATCACGCCACTAGTTCAAAGGTTTGGTTCGGCATTTTACATCGACCCCAAACATATAATAACCCTATGTTAGTTCGGAATATCACATCGACCCTAACATAGTTACTTTAGGTATAAATCTCTTGACCTAAAAGATCATATAATTCAGTAGGTACACGCCCGACCTATTAATTATATACGTACGTAATATTTTAATCTCATATATTTACCGTCCAATATTCGCTTTACGATTTATCTCATTAATCGCATTTATTTGAGTATTCACACAACTCTAAGGGTCCTAGTTACCCCTCACATATAATTTCAGTAGTTATTACTTACCCTACTGGTCTATTACTTAAATTGAATTTACCTCACATCGTAGCTCAATTTCGAATTCCCCGATACTCTACTAAATCGAATTATTTTCGTCGGTCCATAATCCAAGCCCTACACCCGATGGCCTTATCGGACCTCAATAATATACCTATTGGTCTTATTCTCACACCCATATAAGTATAATATAAATCCTAGGATACTCATTCATTCCCGAAAATTAACGAAGACTTAAACACGAAAAATTAGGGAAAAACAGCTTGCGTCGATCGATCGACTGCTGGGTTCGATCGATCGACCTAGTCGATCAATCGATAATTCGAAATCGATCGATCGATCGAACAGGGACAGACGCAGTTCGTCTTCTTCGTTAACCTTTTCCTCCATTAACAAATCTCCAAACTCCATTATAGTCCACCAAACTTCGACCCAATGATCCTAACATGTTTCCATATATACTAGGACAATTTCTAACGTGTCAAAACTCCAATTCCTTTAAAGAAATAGTGAGTTAAACCCAGAATTTCTTGAAACCCTAGTTATGGTGTTCTTCCCATATTTTCATTCAAAATCCATATTTTATTCCGAAATAATCATCAAGTCTAATCTGAATATTAATCCTCTACTTATGTTAAATCATTCTACATGCGATTCCTATTCCAACATGTATAAATATCATTATTCTCCTATCAAGATATTGATTTAAACAAGACTATTCAAAAACCCTACACATGGGTATTGTAACTTTATAATTTTTGCAATAAACAACTTGCCTTGACAGAGGGGATCTAATTTCGTGGAGTTGATGATGGATTGATGCTTCTCATCTTCAATCCTTCCTCCTTTGGCTCCTAGGGTGGGTGCAAGATCCAAACCCACCCTCCTCAAAAGCATCTTCTAAGCTTTGAGAATGGTTTTCTCCTTCTCTCTAATGGTATAGGTGTTTACATGGGTTTTCTAACCCTAATCCCTCTTTCATACGGCTGATAAAAAGCTCTCAAATTCGTAGGTCTCCATAACCTCTCATGTTAAAAGACCAAAACTCCCCCGAACGATCTCGGTTTAGCCCAAAATTACTCCGAGACTCAACTAGTACCCCCGGGTATACTATTTTGACTAATTTGACCCTTTCGGACTCAACTGTGACCTCTAAATTATCATTTGAGTCACTTAAAAAATGTTACTCGTTCTCACCCCAAAACGGTCTACACGCGTCAAGTAACTATTTACCACTTGCACTAAGTAAATATAATGAGGCAATATAAGTCGGTATCTATCTCTCGAGTTTTATTTCATGATTACATTTTTAAATAAAACTCATTAAATTACTACTCTTACATAATTTAAATTAACCCGTATTTTTTCATTTAATTCTCCAGTTTAATTAAATAGAATATTTGGAATATTCAGAAATACGGGGTATAACAGGGCACAATGTTATTTTCATAATACATGCAAGGGAAAAAGTAAAATGTCAACTAATGAATAAAGTAGGTGCCTCAGCAAGGGTAAAAGTATAATTTCATTTGCCAAATGGAGCATGTGCCCTACCTCCATCCATGTATGCAGCCCAATCAACCACCCAAACATTCACAATTTGATGCCAAAAATTAACATCCTCGTATGCATGGGATAAGTTGTGTATGGAATGACTAAATAATTACTACAAGGGGAAGATGACCAACTCATTGTACTAAATAATTACTACAATAATGATTGATAAATAAATGACAATATTCCATATGGTTAAATTCTCTCAATCAAGTGAGGCTGAGATTCATTCACATGGGACTGAAAATTGGAGTTTTATTTTATTATTATTATATACTGTTATACATTAGTATCATTATGTCGTGGATGGTTTTTATTTATTGTCATTTTCATGTACTATTGATTGATATTGAAAATGATATAAATTGCATAGTGCACCTTATCTTCGGTGTGTCTGGACAACTACACGTGGGATGCTACATAGATCAAGTTGCATAAATCTAGCTTATATTTATTTTTTTCGAAACATGATGAATCAAAGATCATTAGGCAAAGAATTTTTAAAATTCTTGAGGAACTCGCTGCTGAAATCATTTCACTGACATAGCGTGTTGATTTCAATATAATAGATTATCCCAGTTATAATAAGACAAAATGAAATTCAATTCTTTACACTTGAATACAGGTTTGGTTCAGCAATGTTCCACATGCAAGCTTAGTTGAGTATAAAGGTGGGCAAAATTGGATTACTATTAGCAAGAATATATTCAACTTTCCAGGAGGTGGTACACAGTTCATACATGGTGCAAATTAATACTTGGACCAGATTTCAAAGGTTGTTTACAACACTTATTCTAAAATGGAGCATTAGCTTTTATATCTGATTCTCAGTTTCAGCATTTGTGTGTATAAATGATAGTTGAAATTGCATTTGGTTGTTGTACTCACATTGTATTAGATGTTGGATGTGGCATGGCGAGTTTTGGTGCCTATATATTATCAAGAAATGTGCCAACTATGTCAATAGCTCCAAAAGATGTACACGAGAACAAAGTTCAGTTTGCGCTTGAGTGTGGTGTGCTCGCAATGTGATAGCTTTTGCAACGCGACGGTTATTATATCCAAGTCAGGCATTTGAGTTTATACATTATTCGAGATGTAGAGTTAATTGGACTCGTAACGGTACATTTTTCTAGCTCGTATATCTTGCTATTTATTTATCGCATGAGACATCCAAGTTTCTTATCACTTTTGAATGGTCTCCAAATAAATTTCACATGCTTAAAATAGACATTGGACAATTTAGTGGCAATAGTACCTTTACATCCTTTAGTGTCATCCTTTACATTCTAAAGTTTTACTTTTATTTTTTTTTATTTTTTGTCTATTAAAACACATCAATTATATTACCTTAATTGACAAACTAATCACACCTCACACTTTTACGAACAGGGGAAGTTTTAGAACATGTAAAGTTTTTATCTAGACATAAGGATTTCGTAACTCAATTGAAGACACAAGTTTTGTATCCCATCAATAGCGGAGGTGGTGTTTTATTAAAGCAAGTCCATATAGGCCTAGGCTCAACTTACCACTGTCAATAGAAAATTGTCTCGTCAGACTAAAAAGAGGAAGATGGTGTGATTGAATGAGTATAAAAAGTCTCTTGATGAAGTTTCAAAGGCACAAAGACTATTATTCAAAACTTATAAGGGAATACATTGAGGTGAAAAAGAATAAACATATTGAGGATCGTTACAAGGAAGAAGCCTCGGCCACTCAGGTTGTTGGAATTGAAGAGAGTTTGGATTATTGATTTTGTTTTGTGTTTCTTTTTAGCTTAGTGTGATCTGACAAGAAGTGTGAACACCAACCATCCAAAACTGGGGCCTTAAATCCTATAGTCCTAATAAGCCCTCAGTTTAGGAAATAGGTACTCAATCTATGATGTTGAGGTCATCTGTCTCCTGTTTTAGGTATTCTTCTTTTTTATTTATTAATATTCAGGCATATTTATAAACTAAACTTTCATTTTGTAAGTCATTCTTTTAATATTAATTAATTTTGTATTTCATTGTTTTTCAGTTTTGGGAACTCTTTAGTAGGGGAATTCTAGGTTTCGTCATTTGTGTTCTTTATGCGGTGACTTATAACCATGTACAATTTTAAACAAATCCGTTGAATATGAAAAAAATAAAATGAATTCTCATATCATAATTGTGTCATATTAATAACAAAATCATAGTTATCTAAGGAATCCACTAAAAATATCATCAAACTAACATAGGTTATCATGATTATTTGCAGATGAGATGCTTATTTTCCTCAATGGCACCCAAAAAACTCCATAAATTCAGAGAGTTATTTAAACTCTATGAAGCTATTTTAAGTCAAAAAGTGAACCATGTTAAGAGTTTTTTAATACAGGTGAAAAAAATCTCAATTGTTAGGAAATAGTTGCTTGTTAAATGGACTCGTTTCACTTGGAAAGATATATCTATAGAGTACATGGGAGCTCTTATTTATATGGAGATGCCTATATTTTTTTTATTTCTAATAGATGGATAATAATACCAAGTATAATATTGAAGTTTGGCACGCTAAGATGTTATTTTTGAATTGAAGGTAATCAGATTGTCTTTTCAACTATGTTCATTCACATTTTAGCTTTACCAAAAATCCCTAAACTATCCTTGATTCTATTGATCCATCTTGTGTTAATCTCCTCTAGAGTTACAAGGGGGAGGGTCATTATTATTGGAGCCTCGATTTTTTGGGTTGTATGTATTCACCATTGGTTATTAACATACCACATGCATTTTTTAAGAACCCTTGCACAAGATTTCTATGCATTTCGTACATGGCAAATAAATATGGACTTCTATGAATTTTAACTGTCTCCAAGTGAATGCGGTAATTCTCAAGTTGAACAATTGACTATACTCCTTACAATTAAACTATTAAGTTTCATAATGCACATGCTACAAAATAATGGATGTTGGCATAAGCGTAATGGTGGACGGGGGTGCCCAAGGATTAAAATTATAATTCAAGCTACTAATTCTTTTTTTTTTTGCTAAGAACATAGGGGAGGGGTAAACATTCATAAATCCTAAACCCATCCACACACACCCCGAGCATATACGATCACCAAGTAACAACTCAAAACAGAATATAACCTAATAATAAAACCAAGTACCAAGAACATAGAGGGGTTCACCTAATTCCAAGTATGAGCAAGTCAAGTCAGTTCTAAATAAAACAAGGATAAAATAAAGTTCTTCTAGGAACCTTTATACTAGGAAAGTTTTCGTTGCCATTAAGGATTTCATAAACCCACTAATTAAGGGGCGGAAGGGGGAGCAATTATTGTTGATGTAAAAAATTAGATCACTCTAATTATTCAATCACAGATAAATAAATGAGACAAAGAATTTTAAAGTGGTTCAGCCTTATAATAATGGCCTACGTCCACTGTTATGTTATTACTGTTTGTATGGGAATTCTCGATTACAAGTTATCTCAAGAAATTCCGGTCCCTCTACAATGAGGATTGTATAATGTATTTATAGCCCTGGGGCTGTAATGTGAAAGGGTAATACATTAAATAATGTACATATGAAAGGGTGATACATTCAATGATCCTTAAGCGTATGCGTCTGAATGATAAGCATTTAATGAACAGTCAAACTATTGGTTATCCCGCTATTAATGCTTTGTTCGAGGTGCAACTCGGACCACCTGAGTTGCTCGGACCGCCTAAGCTTCTCGGTGCTCAAGAGTTCCTCGGAGAGTTCTCGTTCCTCGGAGCGTATGAGTTCCTCGGGGAAACAGTGTTCCTCGTTGTAGTATGGTTCCTCGGAGCGCGTGAGTTCCTCATAAGAGTTTGTTGTTGCCACGTAGACTGCCACGTGTCTTCACTTTATTGATCCATGTCAGCAGACTAAATTTGGTATCAACAGAACCCCCAATGTTTCATAGTTTGAATTTTGAGGAGTATGGAACATTCTTTCTCGGAATATGATAGCTTTAAATAGTCCTCCTGATTTTTAGGAGTGTTTCCCTTGTATTTATTTCTCTTTCCAAATTCGTAGAATCAGGCTTTTTGAATTTTCACAACCGCCTCGATCTCTGCGTACTTTTTATCCTTTTAGCCGCCGGTAGCGTAATCGTTTCTTCTCGCTTCGATTTTCGCACCCTTTTTGTTTCCCTAGTCGCCGGTAGCGTAATTATTTCTTTTTGTAACCATTACTTTACCATTTCCCAAGGAAAGGTATTTAAACTTCACAGACACTCTCATCGTCTTCTACCTTTTCAAATTTGTATTTTCGAGTTTTCCATCGTCTCTTTCTCTCCTGTGTATTCATCTCTTCCATCGTCCGTTGTCATCAGATCCACTCTTTTTCTGTAAGATTTTCTTCCTTCTTCTTCATTTCTTTTATTCATCATGGTTTACCCTGTTGAAGCTCTTGATAAATTTCGCTTTGATTTTTCCATCCCCTCCTGGGTTGTTTTGGAAGAGCTTTCTGAGCCTTCTGATTATTTTCGTTTGGCTGAGGGACATTGGTTCCCCAGTCTCTTTATTTCTGAGTGTGGATTTTCTTTTCCACCAAATCCCTTGTGTCTGGAATTTTGTCAGTACTTTGACGTTGTTCCTGCAAGAATAGCCCCCAACACATGGAGAATAGTTAATGGGGTGCATAGATTAAATCAAATCCATGGAACTCGCATAGGAATTCCTAAGATTATGTTTTGTTATAGATGGGCAGTTGGTGATAACACCTTTTATTTAAAAACTAGAATGTTAAATAGGGCCTTAGTAGTCAATCTCCCTGATGCCAATAGGGATTATTTTGAGCACGGGGTTGTCATAAAAAATTGGCAACATGCTCCTTTATCAGGAGATGAAGTTTATCAGGGTCCCAGATGCCCTCCCTATGGCAATGGGATAGGTTATTTTTATTTCATTTTATTTATTTTGAAATCATGCTTCTTTTGTGTTTGATAAAATGTGCTACTGATATTTTAATTTTTATTTATTTGCAGTTGATAGCACAAGAAAGTGCCCAAAAGAAGCAGATGTTAATATAAGGCACTTGAAACTTATCTGGAGTCTGCATCAATCTGTTACCGACGAGCATATTAGGTCGGCTTCATATCTGCTGCAATACAAGAGCTACACCACCTCTTTTACTGCTCGTCCAGTAATAAGTGAATCAGAGCCAGTACCAGCTTCCACCAGCTCCTCGCCTGAATCTCACATCCCTTTGAGTGAAAGAATGAAGAAGAGAAGACCTCCCACTCTCTTCGAGAAGCCTGGCTCTGGTTCTGGAGAGGCAAAAAGAAGTAAAATTAATGTCCCAGAAGGGACGAAGAAAGTTGATGCACCTTCCTCTACTGCTGTTGTGAAGGTTGCCGAGAAGCCCGTAGTGGCTCCGAGCAGGTCTGCTGCTCCTGGAGAGGTGATTGTAATATCACCGACCAAGGGTTATTCCTTGGTTGAATCTGTTCCTGTTCCCCCGAGGAGGCTGAAGAAGAGCTCCTCGGTCAATTTGGCTGACACCATCACTCAGCCCCCAGTTACTGGAATCGGTGTTCTAACTTTTGTTCCCTCGAGCTCTGCCATGAGATCGGTAAAGTCCTGGATCATTCCCGAGGTCCAAGGTACTGATGAAAAACTTACTCGGGACATGGTCACTTCGTTAGCTGCTCGCCACCTTGCTTCTGTAAGTCTTCTTACTTTGAACTTTTCATATTTCCCTTGTCATTTCTGTTTTTGACTTGCTTTCTTTTTACTTTCACAGTTGACGAGATGCTTTAATATAATTCTAAAGAAGGATGAAGCAATTAAAGCTTCATGCTCCTCGTCCAGTGTGGAAGGATCTCTGGAAGAAGCTATCAAATCTTTGGACGATTCTCGCCAAAAATATGCCACTGACCAGGCTGTCTGGGAGAAGAAGCTTGCCTCCACCGAGCAGAAAAAAGCTCGAGCTGTTGATGTCTCCAAGGAGTTGGAGAAAAAAGTGAATAGTCTGGAGAAGAAGAATAAAGAGCTTGAAGAGAAGCTCAAAACTGCTGGGGAGCTTGAGGATAAGCTCAGGATTGCTGAAGAGGAGTTGTCTCAACTTCGGGAGGTAAATCGGCAGAAGGAGGAGGCTGAGAAAAAACTGAAAGCTGCTGATGACCTGCTGTCCGAGAAGCTTTCCTCGGAGAAGTTGAAGAGGAAGATAGCTGTGAAGAAGTCCTTCAGTGCTGGCTGGGACAAGGGGTGGAATAAGGGGTTGGCTGCCATGGTGTCACAAGTGGACTATGATAGTCTCAAATACTTTAGGGATGGATGGGTTGCTGCTCTTCAGGAGATGAAAGTGGATGAAAATTCCAAACTCTTTCAGCAACACATCCCTAGTCCCCCTCCAACTCCTGAAGACTTAGAAGAGGACGAAGCTGCCTCCGAGGAGTCTTCTATGGTGATGGGAGATCATCCCTTAGCCATTCAGCCTGCTGCCGAGGAACTTCAGCAAATTGTTACTTCCTCCGAGCAATTTCCAGTGCTCCCCGAGCAACTATCCATTCCTTCCTAGCAACCTACTTCCTCGTCCCAGCCTCCCGAGAAGGTTTTGGGAGATAAGGAAAAGGTGTAGAGTTGTTCGGGTTTATCTTTACATTTTATTTTTCTTTTATCAAATGTAACCCAGAACTTGTAGCTCTGAACTATGATCTAATAAAACTTGGACTTTTTTGCATATTGTTGTCTATTTTCTATTCATACTCTGCTTGTACTTCTTATTGATGATTTCTCTTTCTTTCTCTGCTAGTTTTTGGCCAGAATGGAATTACTATTTGCCCATGATACAAAGCTGCTTTGATAATGTAATGAATACTTTAAGGCTGGTCACACAGACCTGAGTGCAGCACAAGTTGTCGACATCCTCAGCCAAGATGCTTCAGAACAGGCAGTTGAAGCATATCAATATCTGAAGTGTCTACTTGATCGAGCAGTGGCCAATAATGTGGCCTATTATGATATGATCGAGGATCTCCAAGGCACCCTCGAGGACCTTCAGCTACAATACAAATAATCCACTGCCCTGTTGCATGAGGGGTACGAGAAGAAGTACCAGCAACTCAATGCTGACAAGGGGTAAGAGAAGCGTTTTGCTGGCTACGAGGTGAGGGAGAGAACTCTGAGGGGCGAAATCGAGGAATGCAGACAAATAACCGAGTTGCTGGAGGAAGAAAACAACAACCTGCAAAGGGAGCTATCACAGTTGAATTCTGCGGCTTCCACTTCAAAAGCCTTGATCCCAGTGACTGATGAGGGATTTTCGTTCTTAGAAGTCGAGAACGCCAACTTGAGGGATGAGTTGGAAACCTTGAAGAGGTCTGGCCCATCTACATCTTCTCATGGTCGAGCAAGAGCTCCTCAGGGACGAGCAAGAGCAGCTCGAATTCCTATCGAGGAACATAGGACTCAGTCTGCCTTAGAAAACCAGGCCTTCTAATTAATGGCGAAGAACCAGGCTTTGGCTGAAATGTCAAAGAAAATCAGGGATCTGGAAGAGCAGCTCTCCACTTAGAAGTCTACCTTGGAGAATAAAGAGATCTTCATCAAAAATCTCCACGAGCAGCTGGATAGATTAACATATCAATTCCACAAACAGCCCAGGGAGTTCTGGATGGCTGGATACAACGAAGCTCTCTTTCACTTGGACGATCGTATCCAGAATGCCAATAATGAGGGCTACAAGCAAGGCTGGTTGAATGCCTTAGGTGTGCTGCAGCTCGAACAGGGTCATTACCTGTGGGACTACTATGATCCCGGGCTGCTCGACTTACCTGTGCCACCATACAAACTGGACATGAGTTGGATCCCTGCTCGGGCCATTCCTCGGAGCTTGATTTCCAAATATCTCGGTGACTACAATCTCCATTCAATTATTGAAGTATCTCGTCCCGAGCACCTTCTAGATCGACCATCCGTGATGAATGTCAGGATGTTAAAGGATCTCAACTTCATAAATTCTCCTCTGGCTTTAAATGATCCGCCTGCTGGCGAGGAACCTGTCTCAAAAGCAGAGGGGAAAAAACCAGTAGAGTAGGAATTTTGATGTAATTGTTAGTATACATATCAATGTAACTTTTATTTCATTATCAATGTAATTTGTTTTGGATTTAATGAAAGACTTTCATTTCTATTTGCCATTGTCTTATAACGCTTTATATTTGTGCATGCATATCTGATAAAAAGATAACAATATTTTGTAGTTTGTCAATCAACTTTTTGTCGAGTAGTTTGAACTCTTGATAGTCATTTGTCAAAAATAATATTTTATTTCTCGATGAACTTAGTAAAAGTTACGAGTATAAAAATTGTTGCTCGATCACTTAATAATAAAGTTTTATTTCTCGACCAACTTAGTAATAAAGTTACGAGTATAAAAAATGTTTAAAAATATTTCCGACCAACCAAAGTCGTTAAATTCTCCATGTCGACGAACTACAGTTAGTGGGTTTTTATCCCCGACCAGCCATAGTTAATAGATTTTTCTCTTAAATATTTTCGACCAACCAAGGTCGGTAAATTTTCCTTGTCGGCCAACTACAGTTGGTGGGTTTCTATCCCCGACCAGCCATAGTTAGTCTTTTTGAAATAATTTTACCTCCCGACCAACTCAAGTTGGCATAATTTTACCTCCCGACCAACTGAAGTTGGCATTTTCGAGAATATATTTACTTACTAACCGACATAAGTTGGCATTTTTAGGAATACTTTTATTTCACGAGAAACATATAGTTTTATTTCCCTTAGGAATACAAATTTTACTTCCCGGAGGAATACAAGTAGCTTTACTTCCCGGAGGAATACATGTAGCTTTACTTCCCGGAGGAATATTGGTAGCTTTACTTCCCAGAGGAATATTGGTAGCTTTACTTCCCGGAGGAATATTGGTAGCTTTACTTCCCGGAGGAATATAGGTTTCTCGAGCAACCTTAGTTGGCATTTTTGAGAAAAAATTTGAGTAGCCTGAGCTTTGCCGAGTAGTGTGTAGCACTAGTATTCCCCGAAAAACTTTCAATAAAAAGAAAGAATTCGGCACAATATCTTTATTTTATTCATCACTGATAATATTTGCGCAGGTGCTCTGCGTTCCATGCATTCTTAAACTCCTCCCCTTCTAGAGTTGCTATTCGGTAAGTTACTGGTCGAATAACTTCTGTAACTCGGTATGGTTCATGCCAGTTTGCCTCCAACTTATTGTGCTTTTGAATTACTTTCTTCAGCACATAGTCTCCTTCTTTCAGGTCGCACTTCTTCACCCTCTTGTTGTAGAACAAAGCTGTTCGCTGCTGGTAAGCAGCATTTTTAATGGCTGCTTATTCTCTAACTTCCTCGAGCATGTTTAAATCCAATCTTCTCATTAAGTCGCTGACAGGGGAATTGAAATTTAGTACCCTGTGTGTTGGGAGGCCCAACTCAGCAGGTATAACAGCTTCACTTCCAAATGCTAGCATATATGGAGATTTTCCAGTTGCTACTCGAGGAGTTGTTTGGTAAGCACACAGTACTGATTGTAACTCGTGGATCCAATTTGATTTCGCATCGTCCAGTCTTTTCTTCAAACCATTCAGCAGTGTTCTATTTGTCACTTCAGTTTGTCCATTGCTTTGAGGATGGCCTGGTGCTGAGTGGATCTTCAACACATTTGATTGATGACAATAGGTAGCGAACTCCTCGGTATCAAATTGTGTTTCATGGTCTGTGATGAAAGCATGAGGAAGACCATATCGACAAATGATGTTCTTCCAAATAAATTGGTACACCTTCTCGTACGTCATATCAATGAGAGGCTCAACTTCCACCTATTTGGTAAAATAATCCACTGCGACGATGAGGTATTTGAACCTTCCTCTAGTCGTTGGCAGTGGTCCAACCAAATCTATTCCCCACATGGAAAATGGCCAAGGGGAAGTGATGGGTGTCAACAATGCTTGTGGAGTTCTTCGGATGGAGGAAAAGCGCTGGCACTTGTCACATTTCTTGGCATAGGCTACATAATCAGCCCTCATCGCCGGCCAGTAATATCCCTGCGTCACCATCCTTTGCAAAAGTGTCCGACCTGCTACATGGGCTCCACAGGACCCTTCATGGATCTCTTCAATCAATTCTTTCACCTCGGAGGGATGTACACATCTTTGCTAACCTGCCATAATTCCTCGTCTATATAAAATACCGTTAGTTAATACATACCGAGCAGTTTTAAACTTTAATTTCTTGGCTGTGAGCTTCTCAATTGGTAATTCTCCCTCCTCAATATATGCCCTGATAGGATCCATCCAAGATGGTCCTAAGTCAAGGGCGATAAAGTTCATCACCAAATCTTCATCTATACTCCGACCAGCCAAAACTTCAATTGGTATTGTTCTTCGTAGCTCGGTACGAGTAGCTGATGCTAATCGAGCTAAGGCATCTACTCTTGCATTCTCCATTCTTGGTATTCTGACTAGCTGAATAACAGCAAATTCTGATACCAACTCCATCACCTTTGCATGGTATTTGATCATTAATTCTCCTTTGGCTGCATATAGTCCCAACATTTGATTTACAATTAATTGAGAATCACTGAAAACAATAATTTACTGCGCCTCCATAATTTTTGCCAAATTAAGACCTGCAATCATGGCCTCATACTCAGCTTCATTATTGGAAGCTTTGAATTGGAAACGTAGGGCGTACTCCATGCCGACCTCGTCCGGAGTGCTCAAAACTATCCCTGCCCCACTACCTGTTGTGAAAGATGATCCATCTACATATATCATCCATATAAGTAACTCGTCTTCAAACTTCTAATCTGACAGAGTTCCTCGGCGAAATATTTGTTGCTTCCTTTCATCTTCCCCTGATGTTTCTCGCTCTTCGTTGACCATCTTTTCTTGCCCTTTTACCAACTGGAGTTGGTCTGAGCTTGTGTTTGTTGACCCTGTAACATCCACAGGTTGATCAGCGAGTAACTTTTACTCCTCGGGGGTATCAGGATAAGTGAACTCCGCTATGAAATCTGCTACTGCCTGCCCTTTAAGCGACGATTTGGGTTCATAAACTATATCATATTCACTGAGCTCTATTGCCCTGTACATCAATCTCCCTGATTTTTCTGGTTTATGAAGGGCTTGACTCAATGGCATATCAGTATATACGACTATAGTATGAGTCTGGAAGTATGGCCTCATTCTCCTACTCGCCTCAATCATCGCCAGTGCTAACTTTTCCAGCCTTGGATATCTGATCTCTGCCCCTCGAAAGGCCTTACTCGTATAATAAATTGGTTTTTGCACTCCATTCTCCACTCTGATCAATGCCGAGCTAACTGCATTCTCTGATACTGCTAGGTACAAGTATAATTTTTCTCCCATCACCGGCCTGGACAACAGTGGAGGTGCTCCCAAGTATTTCTTCAAGTCTTGAAAAGCATTCTCACATTCATCATTCCACTCAAAAGTCTTTCGGAGTGTATTGAAGAATGGGAGACATCGATCAATTGCTCGTGATATAAATCTGTTGAGTGCTGCTACTCCTCTTGTAAGACTTTGCACCTCTTTCTTCGTCGTTGGAGATCGCAGCCCTAACAGAGCTTTGATCTTTTCAGGATTCGCCTCGATGCCTCGTTGATTGACAATGTACCCGAGGAACATGCCTTCTCGTACTCCAAATATGCACTTCGTCGGGTTCAGCTTCATTTGATATTTATCCAGTTGATCAAAAGTCTGACTTAAGTCAACTAAATGATCAACATCTTTTTTGCTCTTCGTCAGCATATCGTCAACATAGACTTCCATATTGCAACTGATTTGTTCAGCAAAGACCTTGTTCATCAGCATATGATATGTCGCACCTGCATTTTTCAAACCAAAAGGCATAACATTATAATAATAAGTTCCCCTAGGGGTAATGAAAGAAGTACTCTCCCTGTCTTCAAGTTTCATTTTAATCTGATTATAGCCAGAATAAGCATCCATGAAGCTTAGCAGCTCGTGTCCCGAGGTAGCATCGACTAGTTGATCAATTCAAGGCAGTGGAAAGTGATCATTTGGGAATGCTTTGTTGAGGTCGGTGAAGTCTACACACATCCTCCATTTGTTGTTTTTCTTTTTCACCGTCACTACATTTGCTAACCAGTCTGGATATTTAACATATTCAATGAAGCAAGCTTTCTGGAGCTTCTCGACTTCCTCCTATATAGCTTGATTCTTCTCGGGACTGAATACTCTTCTTCTCTGCTTCATAGGCTTGATCTCCTTATTCACATTGAGCTCGTGACATAAGAAATTTGGATCTATCCCTGGCATATCTTCATGACTCCAAGCAAAAGTTTGCTTTCTGCTTCTAAGGAAAGTTATCAATTCCTGTTTTAGTGAGGCATCCAACGATGAACCTACTTGAGTAGTTCGCTCAGGGTGCTCGTCGTCGAGGATGATGTTTTCAGTAGATTCCACCACTTGACCCTTCACGAGTTGTGACTCATCTCTAGGATCCAATGTTTCAATGTCGGCACCTTCATCCACTTGATAGGTAGTAGTCTTTTTCCTTGATTCCTTCATTTCTTCTTGCTCGGTGGATGAATAATAGCATTCTCGAGCTACTTTCTGATCACCTTTAACAACTTCTACTCCAAAATTTATTGGAAATTTTTGGCATTGATGCACCGTAGATGGTACAGCTTCGAATTTCTTCAATCCTACTCTTCCCATAATGATATTGTATGATGACTGAACATTCTTATCCATCATGAAGAAACGTATTCTTTCTGTTCGACAAGCAGGCCACGTACCAATGAATATATCCAACTTGATCATCCCAAGTGGAAATACTTTCTCGCCAGCAAAACCGATGAGGGGTCTATGATAAGGCTCCAATTGAGATAGCTTTAGATTTAAACTATCGAAACACGAGTAGAACATGATGTCTACCGAGCTACCATTATCTACCAGTACTCTTGAAATCATTACTTCCTTCATTCTCATCTTGATCACCAGTGGGTCATCATGAGGATATAGAACACCTGCAACTTGCAAGGTCATTCTTTGAGAAACCAATGACCAATTTCTCTTTATTCACCTTTCTCGGGAGATCCTCTTCAGCTAGATTTATTTGCTGAATATACGAGTAAGCTTGAGCCTCACCGAGGTAAGTTTTTCTCTCTGCAGTAAGATCTCCTCCTCCTGTATCTCCACCTGTTATAACATTACAGTCAAATGACCCAAAGCGTATTAAAAATACCTCTCGTTCTGGCTGCCTTGGTCTCTTGGGAAGATCGGGGTCATCTTCTGGATCAACTTCATGGTTTCTTTTCTTGTTCTCCTCTACTCGATGAGGAGATCTAGACCTCTCTCTAGTTCGGTTGTTGTTTCTTCTTTCGCTTCCACGATCAACATACTTTGGCAGTTTTCCTCGTCTGATGAGTGTTTCAATCTCATTCTGAAGAGCTATGCAATTCTTGGTCATATGGCCATGATCTTTATGAAACTCACAATACTTCGCCTTATTCCTCTTGTCAGGGTCTGCCTTCATTTTCTCTGGCCAGTTTAGTTCCTCGTTGTTCTTGATTTACTCTAGAATATGGTTGGTATCCTTCTTCAAAGGAGTATAATTATCATCTTTCTTCATCACATCCCATACCGACCTATTTTTTGGATGCTTGTCATTACCATTGTTCTTATGCTCTTTCTTCTTAGCTTTATCACCTTCCACCTTGGTTTCTTTGGCATCCATGTTCTTCTTCGCAGCCATAGCCTCCTCGGCATTCATAATCTTGGACGCTTTTCCCATCAGGTCCGACATGGTTCTAGGTGGATCTTTGGCCAAAGTGTAGTACAACTTGTTGGGCAGTAGTCCACTCATCAAAGCAGTAATCGCTGTCTTCTCCTCATAATCAATAACTTCAAGTTTCTCGTTATTAAAACGAGTTATATAATCTCTGGTACTCTCACCAGTTTTTTGTCTAACACTTAACAAATGTGCTACTCGTTTAACTGGCTTTGCCCCAAAACAGAAATTCCCAATAAATAACTCGGCCAGTTGAAGAAAAGTTGAAATCTTACCCCGAGGAAGATTATTATACCATATTTGAGCAGATCCAGTAAGAGTTTCTGAGAACGCCCTGCATCTCATCTCATCTGGAACAGCATAGATGTCGGCTGCAGCCTGGTATTGTTCTATATGAAGGACAGGGTCAGTCTTTCCATCATATTTGGGGGCCACAACAGGTGCTTTGAACTTTGATGGTGTTGGAAAATTTACAATGGACTGGACAAAAGGTGTTCCTCGAACAAAGGTTCGTTATAGGGGGTTCTTAGCTTTAACCATTTCTCCCAATCTATCCTCCAGCCTTTGAATAGAGCCTTTCCATGCATCATTTCTTTCCTCGGGCCTATTGGTTCGAGCAGCTGATCGCGTTGAGGTGGCTTCTTGGGATCTCTCTTGACGAGCAGCTGGTCGCGACTGGGCAGATCCTTCCCTTAAATCTGATAGTCGTCGAAAACACCTCGATGGGGCTCTAGGAGGACTTTTGCTCCTCCTAGGACCTAATCGATCGAAAGGAGATACTCTGCTTAATCTTTCTAGCGCACTGGCCCTTTCTGGGGAGAGAGTGATACGTTGCTCAGTATCTGTGACTCGCACTGACGAAGTTCGTTCAGGTTGATAAGAAAAATCTTCAGATTCCTCATTGCGATATGAATTGGTACGCCTAGTACGTGAGGATGGTGCACGGGTGTTTCTTTGAATACTACGCAGTCCTGAATGGGTTGGTGCACCGCCATGAAGGGTTTGGATGAGTTGTCGCATTATTTCTTGCATGACGGTCTAGCCCTGAGCCAGATTTATCATTATTCCAGCCAGATCTGGAATATTTGGTGGAGCAGATGGATTTGGAGGGGTTCCAGCATTTCGATTGCTGGATTCCGGAATGTCAGCCATTCGTAATGGATTGTTTTTGGTGAAAAACGATATTACCAGTCGTTCCCACAGACGGCGCCAATCTGTTGATGTAAAAAATTAGATCACTCTAATTATTAAATCACAGATAAATAAATGAGCCAAAGAATTTTAAAGTGGTTCAGCCTTATAATAATGGCCTACGTCCACTGTTATGTTATTACTGTTTGTATGGGAATTCTCGATTACATGTTATCTCAAGAAATTCCGGTCCCTCTACAATGAGGATTATACAATGTATTTATAGCCCTGGGGCTGTAATGTGAAAGGGTAATACATTAAATGATGTACATATGAAAGGGTGATACATTCAATGCTCCTTAAGCATATGCGTCTGAATGATAAGCATTTAATGAACAGTCAAACTGTTGGTTATCCCGCTATTAATGCTTTGTTCGAGGTGAAGCTCGGACCGCCTAAGCTTCTCGGTGCTCAAGAGTTCCTCGGAGAGTTCTCGTTCCTCAGAGCGTATGAGTTCCTCGGGGAAACAGTGTTCCTCGTTGTAGTATGGTTCCTCGGAGCACATGAGTTCCTCGGAAGAGTTTGTTGTTGCCACGTAGACTGCCACGTGTCTTCACTTTATTGATCCATGTCAGCAGACTAAATTTGGTATCAACAATTATCATCCCATATTGGTGCAATAATCTTTTCAACTTACCCATGTTCAATGGATATTGCCTCCGAAAAAGCTCAGTATAACCCAAAAAATGTTTCGGCATTCCATTTATCTATAAGGGGAATTGTTGGAAAATTTGTTATTTTTAGATCCCCAAACCAATTTGGGACTTTTTATGCAAATATTTTCATAAAATTCAACTCTGGATACTCCCTTGCCAATTTACAGAGGTAACCATCTAGCGACTGCACAAGAGATGGAGTAAATATGTTTTCACCAATACCACTATATATGTGCCATACTGGACCCTGTAATACCTTATCGACTACTATGCAGTAGAAAAGGTAGACCACCTTTGCATTGGTGGTTATGGTAGTCTGGAACATCTCATTGGAATTGAGTTTAATGCATGTAGTTCTTAAATCAAGTTCCTCCTCCAGCTTCTTCTGGTCACATAAAACAGTCTTTTTCAGACACCTAAATTGTGTTACCATGTCATCACAGCGACTATCATCACCCCTCCTCTTCCTCGTCCGAAAGATCCTCCACACTGAGCCGATCAACCTCCTGCTCCTTCAAGTTTGATGATGCCTCAATAGGAGGTTCAAGCTCATTGGATTCCTTTCGATTTATCATAGTTTAAAGAGTGGAGTTTCTCGATCTGCAATGCTTTCCCCAACTAGGAACCATATAGGGAAGATTAGGGTTCAATTGGGGATCCATGGAAATCGCCCCAGGCTACTAATTATGCTCCAAAGAATAATGGAAAAAATGGCAAAACTGAAAAGAATTGAATTATAACCTTTTATCATGTACACTGAAATTGTAAGGAATCGAATTTATGAAAAAATTATCATGTACACTGAAACTATATTACACATTGTTCTAACATAAACAAAAAAATATCACGGTGATTTTGACCAGGAGTCCAATATTCGACTAAACGGTTTTTGGGTGAGACAATGATACATTATTACGAGGATTTCAGATAGGGACATGAAGATATGGGAATACCTAATACTATATTAACAAATTTATGCCTTCTTCCTTGATAAACATACCTTAAACCAACCATCTAATATCTTGGATACTTTTTTCATAAAGCGATCCTAAAAAAACAAACTATTGGAATTACCTTGGATCCAAAGGGCATCCTAAAATCATTCATTGGCCAATAACCCATGTTACTTGCAAGCCTGTCAAGATCGTATTTATTCTTATTAGTACTCAATATCAATCTTTCAAAAGTATTTATGCATCCATATGTCTGAGTGAGTTTGGTCATGCATGTTTATTTATACAATTATAAATAAAACCTTTACCATTCTAGTCGCGCGCATCTCCATCATGAAAGATTCTTGTGAATTTCGTACTGGTGGGTCATTTACCTACAATATGCATAATATGGCCAGGTAGATATGATGTTTAATCATTATATTCACCATAAAAATAACATTTATTTTCAATCTTTGAAGAGAGCCTTAAGGGATGTCTTTCAGAAATTTATCTTAAGATCTACAAACACAACGTGAGGGAGAGTGAATTTCTAGACATTAAAAGTGATTAAGTTCGGATGATAATTTTCCAACTTTAGGATCCACATATCAGTTTAGACCAGAAGTTTAAAAATAAAGGAAAATAATCAAACGTTCAAGTAAATAGTCACATGTGTGGTGTATATTGACAACAATGTGCAAGTATTCAAGATTTGTCACTTCTCAAAGACCCACTTCACATTTTGATAATTCGTTGACTTCCGAAATTATAAATTTGCTAACAACATATGCTTAAAATATTAGGGGAAAAATTAAAAACTTCAAGCAGTTAGTAGCATATATTTCACGGTCAATTTTTGACTTTAATCTGAAAAATTCAAGACATAATTTCTATAAGATCCAATTTCAATAATAGAGTACTGGATTTTTCAATTCAAAACTCCATTAGCATCATTTTTGAGTTGCTATATTGATAAATTTACCACGTAAAGAAATGGATTTGGTACATGTGTCGAACATTCCTTGGGTGGCAACATAGATTAGATCACATATTAACTACTGAAATTTAATTAATGTCATTTTGTAAGTTTTATTAACAAGCATTCAACTTCAAGAATGTTGATATAATCACGTACCAGTGACATAATTTATGAATTATCTAAATAATCCCTAAAATATCATTGAGAATTTTTTTTATATAGGATTTAGAACTGAATAATGGTGAAACAATCCATTAACGAAAACCAAAAACTCCAGGTGACAAAACAGATTACTTATAGAAACAAAAAAGAAACACCAAAACAAGTTACAACCAACACATAGTTTCACAAATGAAACATTTTATCATACAAAAACCAAGCAATTAAACTGAAAAAACATTTCAAGAACCATTATTTCAATCCAAATTAAACATAAAACCCAAATTAAACATACAATAGTTGATTGGTTTCAACAGTGAAGAGAAACTTAAATAAACACTTACATCAGTTAAAGAGGAGAAACCTGAGAGAGAGAGAGAGGAACAGAGTAAACTTAGGTCGAGAGAGAGAGAGGAGCGGGAGTTGAAGAGGAGAGAGAAGAGGAAAATTAAAGCAAGATCAAAATTTTTTGTCACAAATTAACTAGTAGGCCAAAATTTATGACTCTTAAGAGCTGTTACAAATTTGTGACAATTACAAATTAAATTTTAGGTCAAACTAGGTGTAAACCCGCGCGATGCCCGAGTAGGTTATTGTTATAGTAATTTTGCAACAATTAGTCGCACAATAGATAAAACTTCTTATATTGTCCTTTCGTCAAACATGTAGCGAAGTATACTTTCTTTGGGGCATTTCAACAAATATTTGATGTCCACTATTTTATTTGCATTATGTGGATTTAGCTAAAATCTTAAGTGCATTTGTGAAACTGAGAATCAAATCACACAACACATAAAACATGACATAATAAGATGCACGCGCTTATTGACTTTTAAAGACACTTTTATACTTTTTTTACTAATGGGTTGAAGTTTCGCGACATAATTGTATTATAATAGGCAATGCTGAATTAAAATTGACACCAAAGACAAAAAACAAATATTATTAAGGAACTAAATTAAAAAAAAATAAGAATGGGAACAAAAAAATAAACCAATTGGTAAATAAACACCTATCTTGACTGGCAAAATTATTCAAAAGCAAATAACACATAAATCACCAAACCAAACAAAACAATCATCAAAATTAACTAATTCAACAATTAATTCCAATCAATTATCATTACAAATATATATACAATCTCATCTCCAATGAAACCCTATTAAAATCAGGGAATAATTATTCTCACACCCTCTATGTCTCCCAACACATCAATTGGATAGTAAATAATAATTGTGCCCTTAAATTTATAAAATTTAAATGTCCAATTTTTTCACCTCTAACTAAAACAAATACATTTGATAAAAAACAAAAATTTATATTTTCAATAAAAAAGTGATTTTTATATATAAAAAAAACTTTTATAAAATGTAAAATCTTATATACTTTTTATTTATTAAACAATTGTTTCTTTTATTTATTTAAAAAACTAATTATAAAATGTAAAATTTATTTTCTTAAGAAACAGTTTTATTCTTTTTTTACAAATTTTATTTTTGGTTAAAAAATGTTTTTTGACACTATATGTATAGGTGGTCGGACACCACTGATGCGGACCATATTTTTTTAAAATAGTAAAAAAATTATTTTTAAAATCGTAAAAGAAACATTTTTTAACTAAAAAAAAAAACAACAAAATAATTTTTTAATTAAAAAATAGATAAGATTTTACGTCCTATAAATAGTTTTTATAATAAAAAACAGTTTTTTTTATTGAAAATATAAATTTTTGTTTTTTATCAAATTTATTTGTTTTAGTTGGAGGTTAAAAAATTGAACATTTAGACTTTATAAATTTAAGGACAAAATTGTTATTTACTATTTAAATGGTGTGAGGAAAAACATAAAAGGTGTAGGGTATTCCATAAAATAAAGTATATAAAGCTCTTAAGATGTACCTTAACTTGACAACTACCCATCCCTACCACACTCTCTGCAGCAAAATTAAGAAATATCAAAAGTCCAACACTAATTCAACCCAATCTTGTAACCCACCATAACCCCCAATCCGACCATAGCAGCTCCCGCCCACGACCAAATTCAACCCAAACCCCGAACCTTCAAATTCCATAACCCACCGAACCCCATTCCCCGTGATCCGACCATAACATCTCCAACCCGGACTTGCTAGAACTCAACCACCCCTGGCAGCTCTGAATGCACACCCGACATCAAATTCTGACCCTCCAATCACTGACCCGTTTCTATAAACCACCTGCTTCCAGCAAAACCAAAACCTATTTTACCCGGTCGATTTAACCCAACAACACCGGTGACCCCATTAAACCTTCACACACCTAAGCTAATCTCACATGCAAAAACTCAAACTAACATCCATACCCACCTCAGTTGAAAACATCACCGGCCATATACATTATCTCTAGAGACTTCGACCCTAACCCACAACTCTATCCGACAGTCCCATCTCCCATGGCTCCGATGACTTTAAATCCACCCAACACTTGCTCCGGCCGGAAAACTCCTACCAAGCCGGCGACATCCCACAATTTCGATCACCACCTGCCCAAAATAAAAAAAAAAACCACCTTCACACACCTAAGCTAATCTCACATGTCGTGGTAGAAGGTGAATGTTATGAGCCGTGGGAGATCTTTCTGTGAGTGACCTTGGAAACGATATTTCTTCTCTATATTTTGTATTTATATTAAAAAAATAGGTCTTGACATGACTCTGTTTCATAATAAGAAAGATCTCCCATGGCCCTACAAGTTGATAATGGTGGATCCATAAACAACTCATGAGTGATGTTTACATCTTCAAAAACTGACATACTAATATGAGAGCCAACGTCCATTGATGAATTTTAGGAGCTTGACAATCCAAAAGCCTAAATAGATCCTATTAAAACAAAGGCTAAAAAAGTCTAATATTCATAAAGATTACCACGACGATCACCTTTTTGAAGATGTTTCAGATGATGAAAACATGAACCATGGGCTCTAAATCAGAGGATCGAATGAGAATCAAGAAACGACGTTGTGATCGGCATGGGTGACGATTACTCCAAAGGCAAATAGGTCCGGTGTTCCCAATTCGTCTCTGTCTTATAAATAATCTCTAGAAATTGCTATTGAGATGTATTTAAAGTGAAAAGATGGATGGACGAATGAAATTGAGAAGTGGGAAAGTCTAATTGGAAGAAGATCATTCAATTTTTTTTAGGTTTGACTATTGATACTTAAATGCTTGTTTAGCATTTAGAAAAGTTTTGTTGACACGTGGATAGTATTGGGTTTGAGAGTCTTAAATGCTTTGCCTACGTGGAGGTTGGTTGGAGAGGAGTCTTAATGCCTTGTTTTGCATTTTATAGTAGTAAGAGATTTGTGATTGTTATGAGCAGATATAAATCTATTATTGGTAATAGCAGCACAAATTAAGTCTTATGCTAAATTTTCGACTCCTCATAGCAGTTAAAATTTTGTGAGTGCTCATAAGAGTTATAATTTAAGGCTACTCATAAATTTGTGACTTTTTGTAGCATTTATAAATTTCTGATCGCTTATAGGAGTCACACATTAATTATACGGCAAAATTTGTGACTCTCATTAGCCGTGACAAACTAATTGACTCAAGTTTTTACTACCCATTCATTTTATCACCGCTAATGGGAGTTACAAATAATTTTATGACTCCTCCCGAGAGTGATAAGTTTGTCACCCCCATTAGCAGTCAAAAAAAGGTAGTCACAAAATGAACATTTTGGTGTAGTGGTGTGGGGGATTGTAACCCTCCCTATCTTTCTCATTTCATAAGTAAAGTTTTAGTTAAATCGTCATTCATCTTTAGGCTAATTAGAAGTAGTTTCATTTCATTCATTCATAAATTCATTAATTAATCATTTTCAAAATTGCATCTAGTTGTAGTCATTTCACAATTTAAATCACCTTTTCGTTCTTTTTAGAAGTCAAAGTTAGGTTACCTTCGTCTTTCCAACATCGTTACAACTCCGTTCGTCTTATTTTCTTGAGGATTGATACCCGACTTATCGAATTATTACTTGAGCGGCAGACTTGCACTTGAGCCTAAATAACATGCACACCAGACACATTTGTGGTCGCATCAAGTCGAGGTCCGCAACAGCGTTTTGTCCCTCAGGATGGACATGAAGGATTTTTTTGGAGATGTTTCTTATGTGGAGAATTAGGCCATAGGAAGAGGTAATGTCCTAAAAGAGGTAGAGGGCAAATGTTTTGTGAGGTTTTGGATGTGCAACCCCTACAACAGTTCATAGGCCAGATTGGGCAAGAGAACTTTGAACAGGGACCCATTGGTGAAGCGAGGCTGTTAGAATATTGAGGTAATATGTAAATTATTTTCCTTTATGCTTAGGTCATGATTTAAGTGGCATTGGGAGCGTCGCACGTAAGATTTTAGTGAGTGGTTAGCCGTTATAACCATAGTGTATATAGAACTACCTTGAAGGGGGAAGTGAACAAGTGTGGCACTTGGATGATATCTTTTGGGAGAATAGACTGTTTTGCGATGTGCCAGAAGAGAGTTACGATTTTGTTTAAAAAATAGGAACTGCTAAAGTTTATTGAGTAGTAACGGTAAGGTAATCGTTTTATCGTTAGCCTAAATGCCTATGTTTGTAATGTTCCAGTTGTGGAAGGGTCTATTTTATGGCGATGTTTTGATGTGATGTAAAGGATTTTATTACTGAGGAGATTCAGGGTTTAGCAGGTTCATTGTTGAGCAAAGAATTTTAGCTCATGGTTGTGTGCACGTTGAGAACTAAGTGTTGGTAAGAGTATTGTACTTGTTGACGCCTTGTGTCTTGGGCATAAGGTATTTGATTTGTGTGTCGAAAGAAATAAAACTATTTTTGATATTTCATTGTTTTGTAAGCCTTCGGGCAATATCTTTATGATTCAAAAATCTTTTATAAAACTTTAGTCCTTGTTTAACTGATCTCAGTCCCCGACAGAGCTGCATAGTAGTGTATTAGGAGGGTTCTTTATTTGGATTTAGGTTGCGAGACCTCCCCCGCATGAAGGTAGCGAATGTCAGGAATTGAGAAGAGTTAAATCCTAGGACATCTCAAATTATTTCTAATACTTAGTACGTTATAACTGATTAATTTGTTGAGAGTTATATTACGATTTGAGGCTAAGTGGAGCCGGGTGATTTGTATGCAGTTGACCTCGGGTACAGGGTGTATGGGCGCACTGGTTAACTAATTTGATTTTAAAATAAAAATAGTCTGCCATTAGAAGTGGTAGAGATAGGTATAGTGATCTTAAGGGTAGGTGTTGTAATACCCCGTATTTTTGAAGATTTAAATAATTATGTGATTTATTATTATTGCGGGATTAATAAAATTAAAATGTGAGAATTAATTATTAATCCGGATTAAATTTGAAAATTTACTAGCGTGACGAGAATTTAGTAATTATTAATATTATTGTGAGAATAAGTAATATGGAAAGACGATTTTATATAGCTTGTCGTGAGAGAGAAATACGACAGTTTGGTATATTAAGTCGGGGACGCGCGTGTGAGTCGTGTCAGGACTAATTAAGTGGAATAAAAAGGTAATTTTTTTTAAGTAACTTGTATGATCATTTCGAGTGCGCTCTTGAGTCCAGAGGGGTCGAGATAGTCAGAAAACTCTACCCGAGTATTTTATTTGGACTCCGAAATATTTTTAGGCCAAGCCGCCACCGGCAGGGGTAGTTTTGTAATTTGGATTTTTAGAGAAATTATATGGATGAAAATTGGAGAAATATTATATCAGCTAATTGGGGACAATTAGGGTTAGGATATACCAAAATCAAGAGAGAGCTACAGTGGATGAGGGAGATCACATTCCAAAGGAGGAGAGTCAATTTACACCACCTTGCACAACCACCACCACCAACGTGTAGATCGGAACACGAGGAGCGCATCCATACCCAAAACACCAATGGATCAGACCTTCAAAATCGAGGTAAGTGTTTATTGCTTGCTTTCTTTAGCGATAATTGTGTTCATGTTAGTCTAGGTTAATAAACCATTGTTGTGATAGTTAATTTGGGTGAAATTGGAGAACTATATCATAACCTAGGGCTGATTTGATAAGAATTTGAATCCCATATGAAGATAAGATGATGCCTATGAAATTATGTTAATTTCTATAAATAAATATGGGTTTAATTTAGAAGTTATGCATATCAATTTAAGAACTAGGGTTTTTGATAATAAATTGGGGATTTCGAATTATATGGATGATTTAATGATTCTAGGTTGTCAGAATTCATTTACAAATGTTAGGATTCGATTTAGGACTAATTGATTGGAGTTTGGGATGATATTTTAGAGGTTTTAGGGTTGAAAAATGGTGAAAAAAGAGGCTGTCTAAGGTTGAAGATGAAACAACCCAGGTCGCGAGATGTTGCGCTAAGTCGATCGAAGGGCATCATTCGAGCGAGATTGGTATCTCGCGAGAAGTAGTTCGAGCGACGTAGGGATGTCGCATGAAGTCACGCGAAGACTGGTTCGAGCGACATGTGTAAGTCGTTCAAACGACTGATTATTCTGGTTCGAGCGAGATTTCAAATATTCAGAGAATTTCCTATTTTGCCCCTATTTGTGTAAACAGTCAATTTGAGTGAGAAAAATTAGTGTTCGATGAACCCAAAATAGTGCAAAATTATTGGGAATTGTTTAGGCGTAATGATTCAAATATTTGGAATGGTGAATTTACCTTGAAGATCGCGAGAGAGAGATAATCGTAATTGTAATGCGTCGAGAGTATTAAGTGATAAATACTTACGATATTAGTTCTAACGATATGGAACTTATAAGAATGAAAATTAGTGGCTACTTTTGGGACTTCTTATGATTATGTATTAAGGATTTTCGGGTGACATATTATCCTTATATATATTACGAAAGAGGGAATATCATGATTTAAAAATACGTTGATAGTATTTAGTGATGGTAATACTACGTATGGAATATGACATTTGTTTGTGTGTATACCGTTTGATTTGATGGGTTGTGTGTATACCTATATTTGATATTATGTGTATAACATACCTGGCTGCTTGCTATCGCTGGGGGTTGTGTAGAAACAGTCTTATCCTGAGTGACCTTCAGGGGGATATTTGACTTGTATCTCATAACATAGGACTATGAACACTTATTTGTGAGTTGATAAGTCGCTGACTATGGGAGCGTAGGTATGTGTGTGACCCATAGGTAGGTGAACTATGTTTGCCGCCAATATGTGTGGTTTGCTTATATGGTTCATGGGAGATTTTCGAACTGATAGTCCTTATTTAAGTACGAGATGTACCGAGACATGATAACAGAGTATGCAATACACTACATGTGTATCCTTGGGGTGTTGTGTTAGTATATATATATATAATAGTGGTGGATATATATGTGTACTCGTGTTATACTTACAATGAGATAATTGTAGGCTATTAATATCGTGTTAAGACATATATATAATAGTGATGGATATATGTATGTATGCCTGTGGTATATTTACAATGGAATAATTACAGACTATTAAGGCAATGAAACCTTTTATAACGTAAATAGTGAATACTTGACTTGAGTGTGATAACACTTATTTAAATGATAAATGTTGAGATCAAATACGAAATATCACTACGAGGGGTAAATAGAAGGATAAGCCTTTTCCTAGTGGAAGTGTGTCAGATGGCTAGGATGGATTAGATGTGCGTTAGGCATGCACATTAGTTGAGAGGTGAGAATATCATATGAGAGTTCGAACTAATATGCATATAATACTTGCTTTAATGCAGTTTTAAATACTTGCTAATAAATATTTTTAAAACATCGGGCTCTGACCCGTCTCTTGCATCTCTTCTCTCTTTTGCTATATATATATGTATTAGTACAAGTGCCTGATGATATGCAAATATTGCGTATTTCATCCTCCGAACCTACGCATTTTATTTCCCTCGGGTATCTTATTTCCTATATTTATGCTCATTAACCAGACAAACTCGGATTTCTACGTTAACATGTTTTGCAAGGGTTAATTGAGTTTTTATAGGTATTTGGATGCTAAGTGTGAAGTTCGGACGTGTGCAGCTCGATTTCCATACACGATCGCACGTTCAAGGGCATTTTAGTCTTTTCACAGCTTGGACACTGATTAAGGGTGAAAAGTAGCGTCGCGTCGGAACGCTAATCATTTTTTTCTGTTCACCACCTTAATACAAAAACCTAAATTACGACTGCACTTGCGATACAAGTATAGCGGTAAGTCGGGTATCGAAAATCCACAGAGACGAGTTGCTAGAATTTATAGGATTTAATACTCCTAAAATAAAAGTGTAAAAGGTGATAGTTTGGAAATAAAGAAAAGGGAAAAATTAAGAAGTTAAGTCTAAACTAGAATTAATAAAACGAGAGTCGGGATCATGTCCTCACCATGGGCTAAATAACTAATAATTAGAATTTCAGTTCGAAAACATTTAATCGAGCATTTTCAATTAAGTATAAACATCACACAATAAGGAATTTAACCCAAAGTTGTGAGATTAAACATTTAATCAAAAATGGTCATACGCGGATTAAATTCGTATTATCGCTATAAACACTAACGTTGCGTGACAAAGAAAGTTAAACGCATAATAATCCGACTTTAATACCCGAGGTTTCAATTAAATGCAATTTTCTCCAAAACCTAACTTTCGGAGCTCGACGCCCATTAATGGCAACAACGCAATCCCAACCCGTAAAACTACTCACTACACATGATTAAACTAAGTAAAATAACTAATTAACAAAAGCAAACAAGAATTAACAAACTATAACTAACTATCTAAGCAATAAAAGTAACTACAAATCAAGAAATCAAGTAAATAAGCATTAAACAAAGGAAAGTGACAATGAATAGTAATATACTTACCTAAATGGGAAGAACCTAAAGAGAAAGGAGGAGAGGGGAGCTCCAACAAAAATCCCCAAGGTTCTCTAACCTAAAATGAAATATCTCCCCAAAGAAAAGCCTACAACATTCTATTTATACCCCAAAACAAACCCCCAATAAAACCAAGCCAAAAAACCCAAAATAAGTCAATTTTCGTCCATATCTGATGGGACCGATCGACCTCTATTTTGGGACTGGTCGACCGCACTTTTGGAATTTGCCTTGGGCTGGAGACAACCCACTTTTCCTCTCCGAACCAATTTTGACGCGTTGCACGGAAATGACTATAACTCCCTCATACGGAATCGAAATGAGGCGTGGTCAGAACCGAAGCGAAGCTAATTCAATTATCTACATGATTATGTTTTGAAACCCTCCAAACTATGTAGTATGAATTTACCAAAATGCCCTTGAAGTAGCATTTGACGACGAAACTTCTCCGAAATGAAACCGAACCTCACTTTTAGCGTTCCAATACCTAAAAAAGCACAAATAACCCCTGCAAAGCATGTATATATCCAAATCCAAGGTTGTCTAGTTAATGAGCATAATTATAGGCATTTAGAACCGTAAAAGTGCTAGAATGCATAAAAATAAAGGGAAGAAATATGCAATATTCGATACGAATTAGGAACCTAACCCAACACCTCACGAAAGTTGTAGCCCTCCTCGCAAGATTTGCGTGGCCATAAATGGTGCACAATTCCAATTCAGAACGAAGAAGTTACGGGAGTTTTAGCGGAAGGAAAAACATTGAAACCAAAAGAGGAGGAGAAGAGTAAGAAAAGGGAATGCAGTAGGCTGCTTGGCTGATACCTTCTTGATCGATCGATCGATCAAAAGGATCAATCGATCGATCCTTCTCGACATGGGATATTTTGTTCATGATCGATCGATCTCCTATTTTCAGGAGATATTTTGCCTTTTTTTTCTTTTTTCTTTTCTTTTCTATTTCTTTTCCCACTTACTATAAATACCCATTTTTGTTGTAATATCAGACATGAACGTTTTAGAATTGATTTTTGGATAGTTTAGCTTAGGGTTTGAGGGTTTTGGAGAGTTCTTCTTCAATTATTCTTGGATAGGCACCCCATTTGGGTTGAATGTTGCACTATTCATCAACCTCTCCATTAATATAGTGTGTATTTACTTATTTCTTGCTTTGATGATTAGGTTTACATGCTTTGTTAATTAGTTTATATGCTTTGATTTACTCGCTTTATAGTGTAGATTTATCGCGTTTCTTTACCTCTTTTCATTTACCACATTTTTAACATGTTTTCTAACTAATTTATATTAGGTTGTGTTTGAATTGAACTCACTCGAGTTGACACGTTGCTTGGCTTTGGTGATGGTATTTACGGGTCTATTTCGGTTGCATTATCCTAGTTATTGTGCCTAGGAGATTTGACAGGGCATATCATGTATGTCCCATGCTTACGACCTTTCATGCGCAATTTCTAGGGTATTTGTTGACCCCAAAATCTTATTAGGCTTTTATGCGAGTTTAGGGGCATGACAACCCTTGATTCAATTAACGGTCAAAACGAGACACATTCTAAAGAACTCATCGACCCATGTATCCATTTTATACAAATTAACTCGGGTGAGGGATATTCGACGCAACCTATACTTTTACCACATTATTAATCTAGTTTCAATACCTTCGCCTAGAATAAACATTTCCTTTTTATGCATTTTTTTACTTTTTAGTTTGTAATCATCTTTTACACTTTTATTTAGGAATATTAAATCATTTAAATTCTAGCAACTCGTCTCAGTGGATCTTTCGATACCCGACTTAGCGCTGTGCTTGCCTCGCAAGTGTAGTAGTAACTTAGGTTTTTGCATTGAGTACACGAAACGAAAACAACGACCGTGCACGTTACACGTGCGTGCTTTTTGCACTCGATCAAAATGGCGCCATTGCCGGGGATGAGTTTATTTTAGACTTTATTTGATTTAGTATTTCATAGTATTTTCTTTCTATTTGTATTATTTTCTAATCTTTTTGCAGGACTTCCACATTTGAGCACTTAGAAATGCTCGAATTTTTCCCGCGCGCACTTACTTTGTGGAATCTGCCACTTCGAGCCTTTTTTGGGGTAAGCATGTCTTATTCCAATTATGTTGGTAATCATTGTTATAATTGTCAAAATTCTTGCAAACCTATGACTTTCGGTGAATACTTAGAATCCCAAAGTATAACAAATTCAAATATAACTTTGGGCAAGTGTAACGAAAGTCAAAATTTAGGTTATTGGAATTTTGATGATGATGATAATGATTTTGGGCCTTTACCTCCTTATAATAGGAATTTTGAAACGAATTCGAATAGTTTTCAAAATTCCTATAATAATGAGGTTTCGTTTAAGTCCGATGATAATTTTCAAAGTTTCCATTTTCATGCATCCGCACCTCGACCTATGACATTCGGTGAGGGTTTGCATATGTATGATACTGAGAAACTTAAAAATTGTTATCGAGAAGAAAATTGTTCGTGGGAACATGACTTGGATTTATTATTTGAGTCCGACGATGATTTTTCTTCCGAGACTTTCGAAGTCGAAGAATGTTTTGAACCAAATGATGTACTTTTACCTACTTTGGAACAAACCATTCTAGACTTTTCCCATTGCATAATTGATATTGAAAGTGAGGATGAAAATGATGTAATATCTATTTGCAATGAAATGATTTCTTCTTTGGCTCCCAAAGAAGAACATTTCATTGAAAAGATATTATTTCATTCGAAACTCAATCTTCATGCGATGATGATTCATCTTAGGAGTTTGAATTTTTTTCATCCCCATTTTCACTCTCTATTATCACACCGTCACAAGTACCCGATGATTCGGTTTCAAACTTTAATGTTTTAAACCTTTTCGCCGATGAGGAGTACTTGCTCGAGTCGCCTTCCACAATCGCATCTTTACCTTTGTGTGCGCCACCTCCCATTCCAATTTCAAAATCATTGGGAGGATTTTCAATTTTTCTCGGTCCCCACATGTTTTTGTCCCCCGTTCAATCCAAACCCCCCATCGTCCCTCCAAAACTTTTAATTGGCGATGGTTTATTTCTTACGCCTTACACATGCCTTCCATTGTTCAAACGAAACTCATATTTTTCAGAGGGCATGCTTGTATGTGAGGGTACACCGGTTATCCTCCAAAGTCAAATCATTTTCATGGTGGACCCTCAGCTATTTAGACTTCTAGTGTATAGTTAGTGTGAGGCTTAAATAGTAGGTTGTATATAGTTAGCTTTTTATTCTTTCTTTCTTTTTATTTTAGTCTAGTGTAATTAGTTAACTTTTTGTTATTTGTTTTTGCTATGCTCGGTACTAACTTGTTTTGTAGATTCTTTGGACTTGTTCTTATGGGGATCGCTCCAATTTTGGGTAATATCACTATTTTCCTCTCTTTGACTTGGTTCTTAATGTACATTGAGGACAATGTCAAGTTTTAATTTAGGAGGTGTGGGATATTCTATCCATTTCTTTATTTTAGTCCATGTTTTTGCTCACATGATAGTTACTTAATGTGCTTTTCTTAGAAAAATTGAAAATTTTCAAAAATATTTTCTTCTTTTTTTTCTCCTTTTTTGGGCATTTTTGCCTTTGTTTTCGATGATAAATTTCAATAATTGCCCGATCCAATAGACAACCCAACGATGCATGTTCTCGATTTTAGAAGTTATTAGACTTTAGTCCTCGATTATTGATATTATGAATAACTTCACGAATTAAACTTTAATCCCATGAGCACATGTACTTTCTTGCTTTATTGATTTGGTTTAAGATTTTTATAACTGGGTAATCTTTTGTTGCATTGTATATACTTACACCGAGTAAGCTTTGTACCTTTCATCATTTGTGAGTGTATACGCTATTCTTTTCTCATTAAAAATGTTGAATTCGTTGGTAATCTCACTATTCTTTCATTTGATCGTTCATTAATTGAGTTCATACTTGAAATGTGTTACTTGATCATGTTTTTCATATATTATTTTGACTCGAGAATTGCGTAAACTTTTGGAAATGATCATAGGCATTCTTTAATATATCCACCATATTAGCCTTGACCTCACCCTTATATGTTTACCCTCGTTAGCCCCTTTGAGCCTAAATATAGCCTTTCATTTCATAACCCCAATCCGATAACCAACTCCAAATTGGAGTTATAAATCATATATACACCTTCCACACCTTTGTTTGGAATGTTACTTGGGGCTGAATGTTGTTGTTGTGATGTCGGTTGTAATTTAGGCATATGAGAGTTTGATAAGTAAAGAAAAGAAAAAGTGAAAAAAATGAAGAAAAAGAGAAAGCAAAAAGCAAAAGAAAACAAAAAGAAAACATGAGAAAAAGAAATAAAGAAAAGAAAGAGAAAGTTGTAAATGTTGTGTATAGTGTTCAATAAGCTTTGATTACTCTCCCCGATGATATATCTAATGCCATTTTAGAACCTGTTTTCCAATTTTATTATTGCTCGCATTTTCTCATTATCCCGAGTTTTCATCCCGAACACTTTGAATTCGTACATGCATTCCTTCATTTCGTACCCTATCCTAGCCTACATTACAACCCTATTAAAGTCCTATGTGATCTTAGGTTGATGTAATTTAAAAGTCATAATAGTTTTGATAATCTGTGAAAATGCATTTTGCCTCCTTTAATGTACTGTATCTTTCATTGAGATTACAAGTTTTTCATTTTATATACAGCGTTCTTCATTTGTGACATGTGTGCGACCTAGTTTCCATTTACATTTACTCTTTATGCCCGCATGTTTTGTGTGTTACCTCCCTGTTTCGAGTGAATTTTCTTGATGAACGTAATGCCCATGAGGATTGAATGTATGCTTGCTTTATTTAGTATCCGGTTTATATAAGTTTTTTGTCAAATCACACTTTGCATGTGCTCGCTCCCCCTCCCACATTTTAAGGTTTCAATTCTATGAGGTGCATTCTATAATGTTAATGATTTCGAACTTTTGTTTGAATTCATTCAATGTGCTAATAGTTCGTATGAAATCTTTTTCGCTATTTTTGGGTTTGTCGAATGTTGCGTTGGGCATATTTTGAGGAAACCATGTGATGTTTGTGGGTACCATCCCTGAAAACCCTCACGAGATGACACTCTTCCACTAAGGCAACCTAGGGATTTAACGGCTTATTGCATATGCTAAATGCAATCGAATCGCCCGCGAAAGTGGCCTTTCACTTTTATACCATACTTTTGTACAATCTCCTACTTTTGGTTTGCTTGTAGTTCTTGTTGCATCCTATTTCATTGCTAGGGACTAGCAATGTGTAAGTTAGGGGGTGTCATGATACGCAAATATTGCGTATTTGATCCTCCGAACCTATGCATTTTAGCCCCCTCGAGTATGTTATTCCCTATATTTATGCTCGTTAACCAGACAACCTCGAATTTCTACGTTAACATGTTTTGCAGGGGTTAAATGAGTTTTTATAGGTATTTGGATGCTAAGTGTGAAGTTCAGACGCGTTCCGCTCGATTTTCGTACACGATCGCAGGTTCAAGGGAATTTTATTCTTTTTATAGATTGGGCATTTGGCCTAACACCTATACGGAAGTTGTATACCTCCTCGCAAGCTTCGCGTGTCCATGAACGGTGCACGATTCTGATTCAGAACGAAGAAGTTACGGGAGTTTCAGTGGAAGGAAAAAATGAAACTAAAAGAGGAGGAGAAGAGAAAGAAAAGGGAATGAAGTAGGATGCTTGGCTAATACCTATCGATTAAGCAGGATCGATAGGTCGATCCTTCTCGACATGGGATATTTTGTTCATGATCGATCGATCGATCCCAGGGCTTTGATCGATCGATCCCCTGTTTCTAGGAGATATTTTGCCTTTTTTTCCTTTTCTCTTTTCTTTTCTATTTCTTTTCCCACTTACTATAAATACCCATTTTTTTTTAATATCAGATATGAACATTTTAGAATAGATTTTAGGATAGTTTAGCTTAGGGTTTAAGGCTTTTGGAGAGTTCTTCTTCAATTGTTCTTGGATTGACGCCTCATTTGGGTTGAATGTTGCACTATTCATCATCCTCTCCATTAATATAGTGTGTATTTACTTATTTCTTGCTTTGATGATTAGGTTTACATGCTTTGTTAATTAGTGTACATGCTTTGATTTACTCGCTTTCTAGTGTAGATTTATCGCGTTTCTTTACCGCTTTCCATTTACCGCATTTTTAACATGCTTTCTAGCTAATTTAAATTAGGTTGTGTTTGAATTGAACTCACTCGAGTTGACGCGTTGCTTGGCTTTGTTGATGGTGTTTACGGGTCAATTTCGGGTGCGTTGTCCTAGTTATTATACCTAGGAGATTTGACGGGGCATATCATGTATGTCCCATGCTTACGACCTTTCGTGCGCAATTTTTGGGGTAATTATTGATGCCAAAATCTTATTAGGCTTTTATGCGGGTTTAGGGGCGTGACAACCCTTGATTCAATTAACTGTCAAAACGAGACGCATTCTAAATAACTCGTCGACCCATGTATCCATTTTATACAAATTGACTCGGGTGAGGGATATTCGACGCACCCTATAGTTTTACCGCTTTGTTAATCTAGTTTCAATACCCTCGCCTAGAATAAACATTTCCTTTTTGTGCAACTTTTTACTTTTTAGTTTGTAATCATCTTTTACACTTTTATTTAGGAATATTAAATCATTTAAATTCTAGCAACTCATCTCAGTGGATCTTTCGATACCCGACTTACCGCTGTGCTTGCCTCACAAGTTTAGTAGTAACTTAGGTTTTTGCATTGAGTAAGCGAAACGAAAACAATGACTGTGTACCTTACACATGCGCGCTTTTCGCGCTCGATTAGTGTCCAGCCACATGGACACCGGTTCTAGATACTTGGATGGTTTGCCGAGCTGCAGCTGTTGTGGAAGTTGCGGGTCATTGAGATTAAACGCTTCTCTCATTTCATTCAGTTCTTAGTTCAGATATTTAAGTTCGGGCATGTGTCGTCCATTGTCATTAGCGGGGTTGTACTCAGTTTCCTTTGTAGTTATTTTCAGTTGGATTGAGTATTTTTTTTGGTTTGGTTGTAACTTTGAACTGGAAGGTTTTATCCAGTCTTAATTATTCAGTATTTGTTTCAGTCAACATTCATCTCTTGTGTAAGGTTTGTAATCATATGTTCAGGAAATTAATGAATTAATTGGTTTCAAGTTTAATTGGAAAATGTTTTGACACTAGCTTAATTAAATGTTAGGTAATTAATTGGATTTAAGTTTTCGACAGTGATGCTAAGAATGAACCAACCGAACATTCTGTTATAAATTTTATAAAGGACCGATCACTCAGTATTTAGTTGGGCGGGGTGTCACAGGTGGTATCAGAGCATCAGGTTCTAGAGTCCTTTAGGATCTGTACGGCTTACTACGTTTCAGCTTAGCGTTCTTTGATGTAGATCCTTATTCTAAGATTGTTGTATTCCATTGCGTATGCGATTTACTCTCTCCTACGATTTATTTTAGTGAATCTAATTCATATGCGGGAGTGATTGGACTTCACACTCACAGTATGGGACGACCAACGAAGGCCGTTAGCGGGACTGTCGGAGGAGGAAAACATTTGAAAGTTGTGATGCATTAGGGGAACGGTGATCACGATAAAAGTCACCAACAATAATATCTAAGTGTGATGGGCTAATGGATGGAGCTAATCCAAAGGCAGTAATGTGAAGTAGAGTGCAGTAACACTCAGTATTTTAAATTCAGAAGAAATTTTTCTAGGTCAGAGAAACGACAAAGAGTAACAATAGAAAATCAAATCGAGATATTGGGTGCAGGTTGACCATTTAATATTCCACCAGTTGGTCGGGTAAGGATCGACCGTAAAGGATGAGTTAACTTGGTAAGCGAACTTCGTAAGCAAAGTAGGAGTCATGGAAGATAAAAAGGTTCATAAGTTGAAATGGACTCGTGGGTGGAATGCCCTAGCATGAATGGGAGTTGCAACTAAGGTGACTAGTGTCAATGCCGTCAAAGTATATGCTTATTAGAATATGTCAACGCCCTAGAAGAAAGGGAGCCAGTAGAGTTATGATACCTAGTCGAAGGGAAAGGTTGAATTCAATAGTGTTATTAGAATATCACCAGAATGTATACCCAGTGGGGGAAACCAATTTAAATAATATGATTAAATCTTAACTAAATGGTGATGGATTCAGTCAATACCAGCGGGTCGACCATGTGTTCCATATGCCCTATAGAGGGCAAGGAGTAATGAAAATTACAACTGGGAGTTAAGACTGCCAGGTCCGAGAGACGGATATCCTAACAAGTCCAGG
The DNA here is from genome assembly GCA_949130495.1 of Sambucus nigra. Classification (NCBI taxonomy): domain Eukaryota; kingdom Viridiplantae; phylum Streptophyta; class Magnoliopsida; order Dipsacales; family Adoxaceae; genus Sambucus; species Sambucus nigra. The sequence continues at coordinate 480,522,273 of OX422219.1, forward strand.
AGGACCAGTGCATGGTAAATTACCCTGTATGTAGAGATAAGGGTTACCAGTATTGAATGAGATCACTTGAGAAGTGAAATTGATAGTATCGGGAGTAATAAATTATGCGTGTAAGGCATACCAGTTGGAAAAGTAAAATGTCCAATGTAGGAATCAGGTCAAGAGAATTGGGCCCAAGAACTAATAACCCGAGCATAGTGGGTCTAGTCAGGATCAACGTAATCCTTACTAACTGTAGCATACCGTATTTCAGGGTCGATCGTGCCCAGGAAATCAAGGGAAGGCCAGTAAGGCCATAATTGAGGCTTAGAGATATGGGGCCAATGTATCGATGTTGGGCGGGTGAGCCGTAAAATAAAATAATTTACCCACCAAAAAGGAAGGGAAAATCTAATGAATGGAATCCAAAAGGTATAATGATTATAGATAATTTTGGGTCGCAAAACGTGCGTACGGGGACCCTAAGATTAGGATAGACTGATGGAGCTTTGTTTCATCCTTGTGAATAAATGATGAGTTCAAGTGACAGGGGTGTGTCACAACATATGTGAATAGTTAACACTAAGAATTTGGGCGTGCATTCGGTTTAGTGGGTACGCTGGCAACAACAACCTTATTATGTAAATGACTACCATTTGGTAGAGAGATTTTCGTGCCACCTGCAGGGAGGAGCAAGTGTGGACACTAAGAGAAATTTGTATGTGGTATTATGTAATGATTCGTGCTCCTTTGAGAGTTATGATAATAGAGCATATTATGATTATATTGTATGGTTACTGGTTACCGAGGGTTTGAACGGTAGTAAATTGTGTGATAAGACTATCGTACTAAAAATTTTAAATTTTAAATATATTTAGCGAGGCATCACCTGAAAGACGGATGAGCCTGCATATGTGTTGTCTGTATTGTAGACTTTAGCGAGTATGTTGTCTTACTATGTTGATCCTGGTGAGCAGGGATGTTCTACTGATGTGATTAATGGTATATTGACTTATTATAGAGAGGAGAAATATAGCTCCTTAATTATATAGCGCTAATAACTTGTGATCGGGAGAGCGCTACAATGTATGCCATCTTTAGTTACATAAAAGTAGATGAGTAGACTTTTATGTTCGTAGATGGGAATTCAGGGATATATGTTATGGAGTAAGGACTTAACAGATATCGATGACCAGTAGTGTTAGGTAGTAGTGTATCGGTGGGGGGGGGGTTCCTTATTTGAATTTCTCTTTATGAGACATCCCACGCATGAAACTTAGCCAACGTTGGAAGTTGGGAGAAGTTTGACTTTAGTACATGGATTTAATATCGCAGTGATTGCAATATTCCTAGTTATAGCTGTGAATTAATGGTTATATTACAAGCTAAAGCCGATAGAATGGTATAAGATTTATATGTGATAATGTTAACAGTCGTTGACATCATGAGGAGATCGGTGGGGCAACCTAAGATATGATTAGGTGGAAAAGGTAGGGTGACTGAGTAGGACCTTACCATATAGTCATGCCAAGTATGTGGGGCATAATTTGTTATTGATATAAAACGTCTAGTATGGTGGTGCTGCAATGCATAAAACATAGGGTGTATGGGCGCCGTAGATAGTTGAATTATAGTATTTTTCATAATTGAGAATTGTGGCACAATGCGTATTACGAGAGGTAACTGAATGTAGAAGAGTGTGACTTCAGAACTTAACTGTTTGATGGGTTAGGGCATTTAGGACCATTAATTCCCAGATTTTCCATGAGGATAGTATAGGAAGAATCCGATAAAGTTTAACTCGGGGAAGTTGAAACTTACTTGATAGGACATGGAGAGAGAATGATTCACGAGAATCTGAAGCTTAGAGAGAGGGGGAAGGTCTTGCGACATGCAGTGATGACACTGTCGCCTGAGCCATAGATATGGATGTGGTTATAAGAAAGGTAAAATACATAATGATATAAAGCCATAGTAGTGATGGCATAAGCAAAGCAAGACATTACTGAGCTCCAATTGGAAGTGGACCATCAGGAAATAATAGATTTCTTTCAGCATTAGGAATTCCTTGGTAGTAATGGGAGAGTTAATCCTTGAACCCTTACAGAGTTAATTACTTCATAATGGGATCACGACCCTATGTGGGTGAAAGTGGGTCATGTAATTAAAGTAGCTCATGTTATGCCAAGTTAGGACAAATCATAATGTGTAACAGTAAACCTCAACCATTATTCCAGGGATAGTAAGGTCATATGGGGTACAATAAGAGTTTTTGTCCGATAGAGTTAAGAGAGTTATGACTCGATTATTGGGAAGAGTTTTCGGGAGGCCATGAATATCGAGATGCGAACGTATCCGGCTGTGGTGACAATTATTATGCAACACAAACAGATAAGAGAAAGACAATCACCAAGTAGGAAGAAAGAATGTAAAATGACAATCACACAACAAAGGATGTACTTGGTTCAGCAAAGATGTGCCTACGTCCACGGTGGTGCAGTTGGTTTTATTTCTATATACTCCGGGGAGTGATTACAGAGAATACAACTTATCCTTTTGCCCCGGACCTAGGGTTCAATATATACATGTATGTTTAGGTGAGTGGGGGTGATGGGTTCCCCCACGTCTTCCATCTCTCCTATAACTTCCCTTCAGGGGAACGTGGGAAGAGACCGGATTAGAATAAGAGGTGGGGGACTGGACTTTGGGTCGCTAGAATTGGGATACTCGTCCAGGCCCATGGTCTTAATTCTGGGTACCCACAATTGCCCCTAAGTTTGTTGGGTCATATTCACGGGCTCAATAAATTTAAATGATTAGCCATAATGGCTTTTTGCAATTCTTCAAAAGTTGTGAAGTTGATTTTGGCGCCACCCGCTTCGTTTATTGTGCACTATGATTAGCAAAATTTAAAGGTTTGTTGGAATAGCCACTTTTCTACCGTCGCTTCAGTCTTTCCAGCATTCTTCTATTTTCTGTGAGCTCTAGCGCTTTGTACCTTCTTCTCTCAATCTCCATCCTCATCGCGTCCTAGTTGTTTGGGCTTGTGCTTCTTCATCGCTTGAATCGATCTTGTATTTTATAAGTTTCCTGTGCCTTTTCTTTGTACTTTATCCTTGAGTTTGTAGCTTTTCTAGGGTTTTCCAATGGCGAAGATTGGAAATAGGTCAATCTATGAATTTAGGAAGTTTTACAACATCCCTGAGTGGGTAGATGTTGAGTGCTGTGCCTCCCCTCCTAGAAACGTTAGAGATATAGATGATGCCCACTGGATCCACGTCTTGTTGCTTTCCCAGGGGGGACTCACTTTTCCTCCCAATGATTTATTTTTGCATTTTTTTTGGCTATTTTAATATTGTTCCTGGACAATGCTCGCCCAATGTGTGGAAAATAGTAAATGGCATACATAGGATAAATCAGTTGTATGGCACTAGGTTAGGGCTCGCCGAGGTCTATTTTTTCTACTCCTTTTCTCGAACTAGCTCTGGTGTCCTTTACCTCAAAGCTAGGAGCCCTGACAGGGTATTGGTAGTAAATCTACCTGATTCCCATAAGGACTACTGGCAAGAAGGTTTCCTTGTTAGGAATTGGCAGTTTCCTCCCCAGTTTGAGGGGTCGAGGTCTGAGAGGTTCTCTGTTCCCTTTTATAAGGAGGAATACATAGGTAGACATTGTACTGTTGCTTCGACTTTTGTTGATTTGTGATTTTTCTAACTTCTCTTTGCTTTTTCTTCCACAACGAGGTCAAAGAACTTGGAGCCTGCTCTCGGCGAGGTTCGTATCTCGAAATTGGTTAAGGCTTGGAATATCAGGGAGCCTTTGGGTGACAGCGAGCATCCTAGGTCTGCTGCCTTTCTGCTCGAGTACAAGAACGTTGGCTCCAGCTTCATAGCAAAGCCTGTGGATAGTATCCCAGAGTTTGATTTATTCGAAGAGACTACTGCGGGTCCTATCCAGTTGGACGAGGAAGAGAGCAGTTCTGGACATTGCAGGAGCTGTAAGTGATTTACGGGGAGAGAGCTCTAGCAGTAGCAGTTCCTCTGATCGTAGGGAGGTTTCTGAAGCTCGAGGATCGTCAAGTACTTCTAGTAGTTCGAGCGAGGAGATGGTTCCTCAAAGGAAGAACTTGATCAGGGATAATAATGATGAGGACCACGTGCTTCTCGCACAAAGGTCGAAGAAGCAAAAATCTAATTCTGGGGCTGTGGCTACTGGTTCTCGGTCCTCTTCTCAGGAGCAGGAGAGGAAAAGGACGAAAGAGGAGCAGGTGAGAGAGAGAGAAAGGAAAAAGGAAGAAGAGAGGAAGAAGATGGAAGAGAAGAGGAGGGTCGAGGAGAGGAAGAAAAAGGAGAGTGAGAAGGAGGAGTAGAGAAGGAGGGCAGAAGCGAGGACGAAGGCCGGACATGCCTTAGTCCAGGTGTCCGCGCTGCCCGAGGGGGCCTCTGTGGTAATTTCTCCCCAGTTGGCCCCAGCTCTGCTTGAGAGAGCTGTCCTCCCGGCTGATCGCCAAAGGGCGGTAGGGTCGGAGCAGTTGTCCCTTCAGACTAGTCAAAGGCTTGCTCTGGTAAGGTTTTTCCCTTTTCTCCCACGTTGTTCTAAATTCCCTCATTTTCCTCTTTTAATGTCTTCTTTTTTCTACAGTTTGTTACTGACTTCGCCGTGCTGTATCGTTCACACGATGAGATGGTGAAGAGAAACAACGAGCTGGAACAGGAGAACTCCGCCCTGAAGCTGAAGGGTAAAGAGCTCGAGGCTAATTTTAAAGCTGTGGACTCTGCTCGGATTTCATCTGACTTGGCTCTTGCTACTGACAATAAGGAGAAGGACACGACACTCAAGGATCTGAAGGAGCTGAGGCAGGCCTACGACCTGATTTGCTCGAGCAAACTTGCTGTTATGGAGGAGAATAGGGTGCTCTCCGAAGAGCTGAAGAAGAAGGAGTCTGAGGCTATTACTGCCAAGGAGGACTCATACAATTCCGGTTGGGCTGCATCATATGAGGATGCTGAAGTTCAAGTAGGCTATATTAGTCGTTTGAACTTTAAGAAAGGCTGGAACAAGGCCCTTTTGGCTGCTGGCGTCGACATAAATTCTCCCTTGTTTAACGAGCATGACCCAGGTCCTAAGCCAACCGTGGATGAAGTTCTTTCCCCAGCTATTGAAGGCACTGATCCTGTTCCTCAAGCGACCCCTGCTGACATTTCTCTGGTTGTGGGGACAGAGATTACCCCTGCTGAGGGCGGTGCTCCTGCTGATGTTGACAAGGGTAAGGGGCCATCGACCTCTGGGCCACCTGAGGTTGTCAACTAGTTATCTACTAGGATTGCTCTGTACTTTTGGTTTTTTCTGTCTATAAATTTTTTCTTTACTGTTCGATGTAACTCCAATCCTTTATTAATGAAAAGGCTTCATTTTCTGCTCGTACTGATTTGTCTCTTTCTCTCGCTTGTAGTTAGTTGATGTGGATGATTACATTCCTGCTACTTCCCAATTGGGCAGGACCCTTGGTCCCAATGCGAGTCCCGAAGTTCGCCAGGCCTTCGTTAAGCTTTGCAAATCCCTTAAATCTAGAAATCAGAAGTATAAAGAGCAATCTGAATTTGTGGCCAGGCTGAAGGACAGGCTCCAGGAGACGGAGGACATTGGTGCTTCAGTACAAGAGGAGGTCAATGCTCTGAGGACAAAGCTATTAGAGGCCTCCGAGATCAACCAAGTTGGGGAGGTTCTTCAGCAGGAGAATGAGGACCTGAGGAGAGAAGTCTTACGACTTAGGGAGCATGCGCCGAGCACTGTTCCAACAGTATTACAAGGCTCCTTATCATCGCGAACTAGAGCTAGTCATAATGTTACTCCTCCTGTGTCGCGAGGTTCCACTCGCCCACCCGTTTCGCGAGCTGGTAGGAGCACCAGGAGAAGGAACAGGGAAACGGAAGAACTTCGAGATAGGGAAATGGAAGAACTCCACGGTGATGTTCAGTGAGCATATGTATTTACTGCTGGGCTTCAAAGGGACGTTACTCGGCTGCGACACTTATTCAAAAAAGGTCCTCGACAAGTGTGGGCTGATGGCTACGACCAGGGTTGGCCAGATGCTCCAACGAGGTTGTTGGAGTTTGAAGAGCTTTCCTTTGTTAGGGGGTGACTGAGTGCTTTGAAGGAGCTGCAGGTCCCGAGGAATTCTATGCTCTGGTATCACCATGAGATTTCTCCCTCTATCCTGATGCCTAACCCCTTCCGGAGGGATGATCGATGGATTCCCATTGATGCCATCCCTCGGCAGTTATTGGAGTCAGATGTGAATGAGGTTGAGGAAGAATTATCTCCTGCTCCTGATGACGGACGAAGATCTCGAGTGGATGATTATCTCGCTCAAAGGCCTCACCCCCATTAAAATTTTGCCAGTTGTTATTTTTTGTATTTCTGATAATGTAAATGCTTTTGGCGAGCTCGTCGAATAAACATGTATCACCATTGTTGTAAATATGATGAATAAATGAAAAGTTTGTGTTTTGGGAAATCTTGCCGACTAAACGTGTGCATCATATTCTTAATATTCTTACTACTTTATAATCTTTTAAGTTTGTTTTGTCATGCAATTGTCCTCCCAGTCCAGTATAATATCGAGATACCATTGTGCATCACTTTACCTTTTAGGTTGTGTCGTCACACTCCATTAGGCCTAAGTGGGGAAATTGGAGAGGACACACCTGAGGTTGGATGTTCCATCCGATCAGGATTTTATTCAATCAAAGGAGTTTTGATGACCACTACAAAACTTGGTCGTATTGCCTAAGGATCCCTTGTAGGGCTTCATATATTGCCAGTGGCAATGCTAAGAGGTTCTTCGTGTTTCATGACGATGACCCGAGGAGGGGTATTCCTATGCTATAATATAGTGATCACTGTGCCTGTTACTTGGAAAAGATGTGCGATAAATGCAGCTGTTACTAATCAGAGTGTAACCAATTAAATAATTTTCATTAATAATAAGGGAAATGCACTTGTATAATAAAAGAATACAATAGAAAGATCTAAAAGTAGAATCTCTTGAGATTAGCTGCGTTCCATGCTCGTGGTATTTCTCTACCTTCCATCATTTCCAAGTGATAGGCGCCCTGCAGGTCGTCTCTGGTTACTTTAAAGGGTCCTTCCCAGTTGGAACCTAGCTTGCCGTATGATGCTTTTACTGCGCTGCCCAGGACTTTCCTTAAAACATAGTCCCCAATTCGGAATGCCCTCGGGTTAACCCTTTTGTTGTAATGCCTCGCGAGCTGTTGCTGGTAGCTCGCTAGTTTCACTAGGGCTAGCTCCCGGCGCTCGTCGGCTAGGTCGAGCTCAGCGAGTAATGCTACATCATTATGGCCTTGGTCGACAAGGCTGGACCTCATTATCGGCAAACCTGCTTCGAGTGGGATGACTGCCTCCATGCCATATGTCAGCAAAAATGGGGTTTCTCCTATTGCTCGCCGATGAGTGGTCCGATATGCCCATAGGATGTGAGGTAGTTCATTTACCCATGCGCCTTTGGCTTGCTCCAATCGCTTCTTCAATCCATCGATAATGGTTTTATTGGAAGCCTTAGCTTGGCCATTGCTCTGAGGGTAGGCCACCGAACTGAAGTGGTGTCTGATACCGTGTTTATCACAGAAGTTCTGAAAGGAGCCACTTTCGAACTCTGTTCCATTGTCGGTGATGATAGTTCTGGGGATTCCAAAACGAGTGATTATATTCCTCCATATGAACCTTATCATATCAGCGTCTCGGATGTTCGCCAGGGGTTCTGCCTCGATCCATTTGGTGAAGTAGTCAGTCGCGACTAATAGATATTTGCGATTACCGACAACGTTAGGTAGTGGTCCCACAATGTTCATTCCCCATTGGGCGAATGGACAGGGGATGGACAAGGACTTTAGATCGTTGGCGGGTTGGTGGACCATAGGAGCGTGGAGTTGGCATTTCAGGCACTTGCGGACATACACTGCAGAGTCTTTTTGCATATATGGCCACTAATAGCCTTCCTTCATTGCTCGAAAGGCTAGAGACCTTCCTCCGGTGTGGCTTCCACAGATTCCTTCATGAAGCTCGCGTAGCACTTACTTGACATCCCCTGGGTGGACGCATCGGAGGTAGGGACCGGAGAAGGATTTCTTATACAAGTTGCCTTCTGGGGATAAGTGAAAGCGAGCAGCTTTGACCCTTATCTGGTGGGCGGTCTTCTTGTCATCCGGGAGCGTGCCATCCTTTAAATATTCTCTTAAGAGGTCCATTCAGCTGGGGGCTGACCCCACCTGGAGTACCTGTTTCATACTTGGTGGAATGCTGTCGATGCTCGGGCAAGTGAGGAAATCGATGGGGATGACTCTTTTTAGGTCGGAGTTAACTGCCGAACTCAGGGTTGCTAAGGCATCAGCATGACTGTTTTGCCCCCTGGAAAACTGCTGGACGTTGATCTCTTCAAAGCTTGACATCAATTTTTTCACTAAGGCGAGGTAGGCTGCCATTCTTTCATTCTTTGCATTGTAATCTCCACTTATCTGATTGGAGACCAGTTGGGAATCGCCGAACACCTGTAAATATTTTACTCCCAAAGTATGCGCCTTTTGGAGGACGGCTATTAGGGCTTCGTATTCTGCTTCGTTGTTGGAGGCTGTAAATCCAAGCCTGATTCTTTGTTAAAGGATTATGTTTTCTGGAGTAATGAGGACAATGCCGACCCCTGCCCCCTTGGAGTTGGAGGCTCCATCAACAAACAGTTTCCAGGTTTCCTCTTTTGCTGGGTTCTCCTTTTGGCTTGTTATTTGAGGTTGGTCGGAGGGTTCTTTGCCCGTGAATTCGGCTATGAAATCAACAAAAATCTGACCCTTGATAGCTGTCCTTGGTTGAAATTGGATGTCAAATCGATCGAGCTCGACTGACCACTTAGACAGTTTGCCGGACAAATCTGCTTTCCTTAGGACTGCCTTAAGGGGATGCGATGTAAGGACGATGATAGTATGAGCTTCGAAATAATTCTTTAGCTTCCTTGAGGCTATTACTAGCGCAAAGGCGAGCTTTTCCAATAGTAGGTACCTTTGCTCGGCGTCCAGTAAGGTCTTGCTTGCGTAATAAATGGGGTGCTGGATTCTTGCAACCTCGCATATTAGCGCAGAGCTGACAATGTGATTGGACACGGAGAGGTTCAGGTACAAAGAATCTTTCTGTTGTGGTATGACGAGCAGTGGTGGAGAGCTTAAGTAAGACTTAAGCTCGACCAATGCTCGCGAGCAATCTGGGCTCCACTCTATCGTTTTGCTCCCCTTTAGAAGCTGGAAAAAAGGCTTACACTGCTCGGAGGATTTTGAGATGAAGCGATTTAAGGCAGCGAGCATACCAGTGAGCTTCTGTACGTCCCGGATTATGCGAGGGGGTTGTACCCTGTTGATTGCATCGATCTGGTCTGGGTTAGCCTCTATGCCTCTCTTACTGACCAAGTACCCAAGAAATTTTTCTGACTGGACACCGAAGGAACACTTGCTCGCGTTAAGCTTTATTCGGTACTTCCTGAGGATTTCGAAGGTGTTTGACAGGTCGGAGAGGTGATTTTCCCTCTTCTTACTCTTAACGAGCATGTCGTCGATGTAGACCTCCATGGTGTCTCCCATTTGACCTTTGAACATTTTGGTGACTAGCCGTTGATAGGTTGCCCCTACATTCTTGATCCCGAAGGGCATGACCTTGTAGCAGTATAACCCAACTGTTGTGATGAACGCCATTTTGTCCTGGTCGGGGGCATATAGGGGGATCTGGTGATACCCTGAGTATGCGTCCAGGAAACTCATTTGCTCGTGAGATGCGGTGGCGTCTACTAGTTGGTCTATCTTCGGGAGGGGGGAAATATCTTTAGGGCATGATTTGTTGAGGTCAGTGAAGTCGATGCAAACTCTCCACTTCCCTTTGCTCTTCGAAACTACTACTGGGTTGGATAGCCAATTGGGGAATTGTACCTCCCGTATGGATCCTGCATCCAGTAGTTTTTCCACTTCTTTTTCAACCGCTTTAGCCTTCTCGGGTGCAGTTCACTGTGCCTTCTGCGTGATTGGCTTGAATGTGGGGTCGACGTGCAACTGATGACAGACCATACTGGGATCGATTCCAGGCAGCTCGTATGGTTCCCATGCGAAAACATCTACATTGCACCTCAGCAAGGTTGTCAGCTCCTTCTGTTCTTGGTCGGTGAGAGATGCTCCAATCAAGAAGACTCTATTACAATCGCCTTCCCTAGATGTCACTTCTACCAGATCTTCAACGACCCGTTAGGAGGGGAGGAGTCTGGTCTCCTCTACACCAGGTCTTCCGTACTTTAATTGCTATTTAGAAGCCGTTAGATTCTCTTCAACCTTATCACTGGGCTGCTCGACCCTCTTTTCTGGCTTTGGTCGGATGGCTGCTATGAAGCACCTTCTCGCCATTGCCTGATCACCGTGGATCTCCATTACTCCTCGCTCGGTTACATATTTGAGTTTATGATGGTAGGTCGAGGAGACTGCCTTCATCGCATGGAGCCATCCCCTGTCGAGGATGGCTTGGTATGGCGAGTCGATGTCAACTACCAAAAACTCAATCATATTGGAGACGTTTCCATCCCGCACCGGTAGTACAATCTTCCCCATGGGCATGGTTATTTTTCCAGCGAAACCAACTAAAGGGACAGTAACTTCCTTTAGGTCGGCTACGCTCAACTTCAATTTTCTAAATAGGTCGAGGTACATCACCTCGGACGAGCTTCTTTGGTCGACGAGCAGCTTATCGACGTCAAAGTTAGCTATCATGAGTGTAATGATCTGAGCATCATGGTGTGGGGTTCTTACCCCTACCAGATCTTCATCTGTGAAAACAATATGCTTATCGTAGTTAACGTCATCTGCTCGTCGGCTCTTTCCTGACTGCGACTTTGCTGGATTGATCTGAAAAGCCTGCATTACCGCTGTAAGTTTTTTCATCTCCATTCGAGCTAAATTTCCTTGTATCTGTCTGGCATCAGATGCCCCGTGAATTATCACGAACTCATGTCCAGCGTCATCTTCCAGCACGTTGTCAGGTCTCGCCTCTCTATTAGCAGCCACTTTCTCTGCCCTTTTCTCCACAAAATCGTTCAAATGTCCAGACTGGGCCAGCTCTTCGAGGTGAGACTTAAGAGCTTTGCAGTGCTCAGTCTTATGTCCTCCCTCTTTTTGAAAAGCGCATCTTAGCGCATTGTTCCTCTTCGAGGGATCTCCTCCCATCTTCCTGGGCCACTTGATGAATGGCTCATCTTTGATTTTCGCGAGAATTTTGTAAATTGGTTCTTTGAAGACGGTGTTGACCGCCTGGAATTCTTTCGACGCATCATTATTCCCTCCGTTCTTGGAGCTATTTTTGCCCCCGTTCTTTCCTCCTTTCTTCTAGTTCTCAGCTTTGTCACCTCCCTTGGTAGTGAGTTTAACTCGACCGTTTTCTCCTGTACTGAGGCGGGTAATATCCTCCACTTTAGCGTATTTTTCGATGTGAGGCATTAGGTCGTCAATAGTCATAGCCTCCTTCTTTATCAGGGACTGGTAAAGAAGGGAAGATCTGGGTAGCCCAATCTTGAAAGATGCCACTACCACTTGCTCCGAGCAATCTTCGACCTCGTTGAATAACTCCCAGTACCTCTTCACGTAGTCTCGGAGTGTCTCTTGAGGCATTTTCTTCATTGTCAGTAAAGCATCCATCCTTTTAGGATGGGAGCCGCTAGTGATGAACCGGGCCGTAAAGAGCTCAGCCAGGGATTTGAAACTTTCGATGGACCGGTGAGGGAGTCTTTCGAACCATTTTTGGGCCACATCATGCAGGCTCAAGGGGAAAATACGGCAGATCAGTGCATCCCGGTGATTCCAGAGGGTCATGGCCTGCCGATATTGCCTGACGTGATCGATGGGATCAGTCTTACCGTCATAAATCTTGAACCTTGGAATGGAAAATTTATTGGGAGCTTCTTCTTCTTCGATTTCTCTCGTGAAGGGTGACTTCATCTGGATTTTGAGAGCTCGCCTAGCGAGTTCTCTGGTCGATCTTGTACCGTGGTGGGCAGGATGTTGGTCCATTTCCCTGCGGACCAGATTTCGTATGTTCTCGTCGCTGCGAGCAGGGCTCTGGTAACGATGAGCTCTTCGCAGCTGCTCGCGGAGGTCATTGTCTGATTCGTTTCCCTCGACCTTTTGAGATCCTCGCCTAGGCCTCTTTCCTCGGCTGCGAGACTTGCTTGCCTGAGGACTATAAGTGCGGTACGGACGTCTCCTATTATCAGGACGAAGCTCCCTCTCCAATCTTTCCAGTCTTCTTTTCAGGCGAGCATTCTCAGCCTCATACCTGTGAGAAGACTCTCTTTACTCGTGGAGCCTTGCTTCGTATGCATCAATCAGTCTGGATATCTGTGTGGAACTTGTTGGTCCTTGGCTTTCCTCTGAGGCTGGCCTTTCTAAGAGAGCCCTTTGATCTGAACGTCGAACTTCAGACCTAATCCTATGAGGAGCAGGTGGTTCTTGAATATCCCCTGCCTGGGGGGCTTTGCTGCTGTGACCAGACATCTTAAATTCCTTCCTTGGTGTGGGCTCTTCTCAGGGAAGATGAACGCTTCCCACAGACGGTGCCAATTGTGGTGACAATTATTATGAAACACAAATAGATAAGAGAAAGGCAATCACCAAGTAGGAAGAAAGAATGTAAAATGACAATCACACAACAAAGGATGTACGTGGTTCAACAAAGATGTGCCTACGTCCACGGTGGTGCAGTTGGTTTTATTTCTATATACTTCGGGGAGTGATTACAGAGAATACAACTTATCCTTTTTCCCCGGACCTAGGGTTCAATATATACATGTATGTTTAGGTGAGTGGGGGTGATGGGTTCCCCCACGTCTTCCATCTCTCCTATAACTTCCCTTCAGGGGAATGTGGGAAGAGACCGGATTAAAATAAGAGGTGGGGGGCCTGGACTTTGGGCTGCTAGAATTGGGCTACTCGTCCAGCCCCATGGTCTTAATTCTTGGTACCCACACCGGCCTAACACACTCGCAGGCGAACGGGCAGACTGAGAGTTCTAGTTACACATGGCGAGGTATGTTGTATTTCCAATTATGGGAAGGTTTAGTGTAATATCTTCCACTGGTGGAGTTAGTGTAAGACTACTCCCTTCAGCTTATTATCGATAGGATTCCATTTGAGGTGATATATATTAATCCTTGTCATCCTTGTGCTTATTGGATAGAGGGGAGGACAATAATCTACTAGGTCCAGAGGAAATTTAGGGCCCGTTAACCAGGATGGAAATGATTGGGAGTTGCATTATTGAATGTTGGAATGAGAGAATTGATACCGAGTGATGTGGGATCTTTTCCAATTATTGTTAAATTTGAGCCGGTAGCATACATGCTTGGATTCCATAGTCCCTTGCGGAGGCAGTATGGCAAAAATGTGTTAACATTTATAGTTTATATTGTGTGTAAAGTATATACCGTACAAGCAAGAATAAACTACCGATGAAACATAGTAGTAAGACAAATTTGTATATATCTAAATACTGATAATCTACTAGTGCGAGTAGTAGGAGGCTAGTTAGTAATTATAAAAAAAAATTTAAGTGGTGAAACTTAAATGGTAAGGCTTGGAGAGTAAATTATAACCTCAGTGAGGTATTCATTATTAAGGGTATTCAGTAATGTACTGTATGGGCGTAGATGACATGAGATGTGAGGTTAATACCCAGAGTTGTCCTTACCAGAATTGCCTTATTCTCTGAATTTCGGGATGCAATTCCATTATCAGGGGGAAGTATGTAATACCCCGTATTTTCGAAGATTTAAATAATTATGTGATTTATTATTATTGTGGGATTAATTAAATTAAAATGTGAGATTTAATTATTAATTCAGGTTAAATTTGAATATTTACTAGCGTGATGAGAAGTTAGTAATTATTAATATTACTGTGAGAATAAGTAATATGGAATGACGATTTTATATAACTTGTCGTGAGAGAGAAATACGACAGTTTGGTATATTAAGTCGGGGACGCGCGTGTGAGTCGTGTCAGGATTAATTAAGTGGAATAAAAATGTAAATTATTTTTAAGTAACTCGCATGATCATTTCGAGTGTGCCGTTGAGTCCGGAGGGGTCGAGATAGTCATAAAACTCTACTCAGGTATTTTATTTGGACTCCGAAATATTTTTAGGCCAAGCCGGCACCCGGTAGGTGTAGTTTTGTAATTTGGATTTTTAGAGAAATTGTATGGACGAAAATTGGAGAAATATTATATCAGCTAATTGGGGACAATTAGGGTTAGGATATACCAAAATCAAGAGAGAGCCACAGTGGGTGAGGGAGAGCACATTCCAAAGGAGGAGAGTCAATTTACACCACCTTGCACAACCACCACCACCATCGTGTAGATCGAAATGTGAGGAGCACATCCATACCAACAACACCAACGGATCAAACCTTCAAAATCTAAACAAGTGTTTATTGCTTGCTTTCTTTAGCGATAATTGTGTTCATGTTAGTCTAGGTTAATAAACCATTGTTGTGATAGTTAATTTGGGTGAAATTGGAGAACTATATCATAACCTAGGGCTGATTTGATAAGAATTTGAATCCCATATGTAGATAAGATGATGCCTACGAAATTATGTTAATTTCTATAAACAAATCTGGTTTAATTTAGAAGTTATGCATATCAATTTAAGAACTAGGGTTCTTGATAATAAATTGGGGATTTCAAATTATATGGATGATTTAATGATTCTAGGTTGTTAGAATTCATTTATAAATGTTAGGATTCAATTTGGGACTAATTGATTGGAGTTTGGGATGATGTTTTAGAGGTTTTAGGGTTGAAAAATGGTGAAAAACGAAGCTGTCTAAGGTTGAAGACGAAATAGACTAGGTCGCGAGATGTTGAGCTAAGTCGCACGAAGGGCATCATTCGAGAGAGATTGATATCTCGCGAGAAGTAGTTCGAGCGACGTAGGGATGTCGTGTGAAGACTGGTTTGAGCGACATGTGTAAGTCGTTCAAACGACTTGTTATTCTGGTTCGAGCGAGATTTCAAATTTTCAGAGAATTTTCTATTTTTCCCCTATTTGTGTAAATACTCAATTTGAGTGAGAAAAATTAGTGTTCGATGAACCCAAAATAGTCCAGAATTATTGGGAGTTGTTTAGGCATAATGATTCAAATATTTGGAACGGTGAATTTACCTTGAAGATCGCGCGAGAGAGATAATCTTAATTGTAAATGCGTCGAGAGTATTAAGTGATAAATACTTACGATATTAGTTCTAACGATATGGAACTTATAAGAATAAAAATTATTGGTTACTTTTGGTACTTATTATGATTATGTATTAAGGATTTTCGGGTGACATATTATCCTTATATATATTATGAAAGAGGGAAGATCGTGATTTAAAAATACGTTGATAGTATTTAGTGATGGTAATACTACGTATGGAATATGACATTTGTTTGTGTGTATACCGTTTGATTTGATGGGTTGTGTGTATACCTATATTTGATATTATGTGTATAACATACCTGGCTGCTTGCTATCGCCGGGGGTTGTGTAGAAACAGTCTTATCCTGAGTGACCTTCGGGGGGATATTTGACTTGTATCTCAGAATATAGGACTGTGAAGACTTATTTGTGAGTTGATAAGTCGCTGACTATGGGAGCGTAGGTATGTGCGTGACCCATAGGTAGGTGAACTATGTTTTCCGCCAATATGTGTGGTTTGCTTATATGGTTCATGGGAGATTTTCGAACTGATAGTCCTTATTTAAGTACGAGATGTACCGGGACATGATAACAAAGTATGCAATACACTACAGGTGTATCCTTGGGGTGCTGTGTTAGTATATATATATATAATAGTGGTGGATATATATGTGTACTCGTGTTATACTTACCATGAGATAATTGTAGGCTATTCATATCATGTTAATACATATATATAATAGTGAGGGATATATATATATGTATGCTTGTGGTATATCTACAATGGAATAATTGCAGACTATTAAGGCAGTGAAACCTTTTATAACGTAAATAGTGAATACTTGACTTGAGTGTGATAACACTTATTTAAATGATAAATGTTGAGATCAAATACGGAATATTACTACGAGGGGTAAATAGAAGGATAAGCCTTTTCCTAGTTAGAAGTGTTTCAGATGGCTAGGATGGATTAGATGTGCGTTAAGCGTGCACACTAGTTGAGAGGTGAGAATCTCATGTGAGAGTTCGAACTAACATGCATATAATACTTGCTTTAATGCAGTTTCAAATACCTGCTTATAAATATTTTTAAAACATCGGGCTCTGACCCGTCTTTTGCATCTCTTCTCTCTTTTGATATATATATATATATTAGTACAGGTGCCCAGCTACAGGGACACCTGTTCTAGATACTTGGATGGTTTGTCAAGCTGCAGCTATCGTGGAAGTTGCTAGTCATTGAGATTAGAAGCTTTTCTCATTTCATTCAGTTCCTAGTTCAGATATTTTAGTTTGGGCATGTGTCGCCCATTCTCATTAGCGGGGTTGTACTCAGTTTTCCTTGTAGTTCTTTTCAGTTGGATTGAGTATTTTTTTTGGTTTGGTTTGTGACTTTGAACTAGAAGGTTTTATCCAGTCTTCATTATTTTGTATTTGTTTCAGCAATAATTCATCTCTTGTGTATTGTTTGTAATCATATGTTCATAAATTAAATGAATTAATTGGTTTCAAGTTTAATTGGAAAATGTTTTAACACTAGCTTTATTAAATGTTAGGTAATTAATTGGATTTAAGTTTTCGATTGTGATGCTAAGAATGAACCAACTGAACATTCTGTTATAAATTTTATAAAGGACTGATCACCCAATATTTAATTGGGCGGGGTGTCACAGGCGTCTTAGGAGCTAGTTGAGGTTTGGAGTACTAGGCTTAATCAAATTTCGAGAATGAAATTCTGTGTCAGGGGGGAAGTATGTAACACCCCATAATTTTGAGGACTTAGAATATAATTATTTTGGGAGAAATACAATTTATTTGAATTGGAGAATTTTAAATTTGGAAATTGAGGTCAAAATTAGAGGATGTTATAAAGTATTTCTAATGATGATTCTGAGTGCACGGTTGATCCGGGATGGGTCGAGATAGTCAAAATGACTGTTCTTGGGTTTTATTTGGGTTCCGGAATATTTTAAGTTAGTTTGACTCGAATTTGAGTAAACGAGTCATTTAAAGTGTGTGTTATCATTTAAAGTTGGGTATTTTGGAGATAAGGCTTATTAAGCCTGCGTGAGATAACAATCTCATTCTTGAGATTGAGAAAGCCTTAGAGAGAGAGAGAAGAGGAAAGGAAGAAGAGAAATAGGAGAGAAGCTTGGAGTTTCCGACCAAACTGTGATTTCGAGGAAGATTCAACCTCTACAACTCTGCGAAAAGTGATTAAACTTGCTAAATAATCTATGTGTGTAATTTATTTCATGATTTGTGAACAAAAATATGGATTTGGGGTTAATTATTCAAAACTTAGATTTTTGGATTAAATCTTGCATTTGATGTTTATATATGGGTTTGATGTTGTATAACTTGATGGGATGAGATGTAGGATGAGTTTTGATGTTAAAAACATGTTTGGGTTGAAGAATGGTGGATTGGAGATACGATTTTTAGGTATATATTTTGTGGGTTTTATGCAGAATAAGGAATTTTTTTGGAGTTCTGTAGACCCGAATCGATTCGCCCCCCTTAAGCGAATCGATTCGATTCAAGGTAAAGTGTTAGGTCTGGGTGACCAAATTGATTTGGATCCAAAATGAATCATTTCGACGTAAGACAGACTTACAGGTACGTTTGACTGAATCGATTCGAATAACTTGCGAATCGATTTTCTTTTAGGACCGAATCGATTCGGACTGGGCCGAAACGATTCAGAAACAGGGCTGTTTTGCGAAGTTTTTCTAGAGTGAGTTTCACTCCGTTCCTATTTGGTTTGTCGATTAGGAACATTCTTATATGATGCGAGAAACACGTTTTGGATATTTATTGGTAGTTTCTTCTATGATGTGATATTAGGGACGTATCGAGTTATTTGGGATGGTATAAATTGGAGTTATCGTATCGACTTAGTGGGGAGTCCGATTAGCAACAGGAATTCTACTTAGAGATAATTAGGGGCCAACAAGAGAGAGGTTATGTACCCTTAGTGGCACTAAACTTAAGGATAAAATCATGTGTGTGACTAATGATAAATATTCAAATGCGCGATGTGATCATAAAATGAATTGGGAATGAGTTTGTGGATTGTCAGCTAGTGTAGTTGTGTTTATACCTATAGCTGAGATGATTGTTACATGCATTCAGGTATGAGATTGTTTGTATATATGATGTGTATATGTATATCTTGTGTGAATGATATATACTTATTGTGTGAGCATACCCCTCTAGTGCTATCATGGGAAGCTACACGATGTGGGTGAGGCCCTTGTCTTGAGAAGCAGGTTGCGTATAGTCCCCAGGTCATAGTTGTCCATTATTTATATTGTGTGATTTCTATTATGGGTGAGAAGTCTTGGGTATGATTCGTTCTCACTTTCAGGTTCAAAGCTATGACCGCTTGCCATACGGTTTTGATTTGGTTTATACCAAGTCAGTGTGATCTAGTCCGACCGCTGGTAACCTGGGATAAAGCGAGTGAATCCTGGAAGATGAAAGTATTTTAGAAACCGTTAGTATACATATGTTATGCGCGTTATGTATGCGTACTTGTTATGAATGGATATTCGTATATGGCTTATATGTGTGATATCTTATTTATGTACTTAGAGATAATTTTACATAATAAGTAGCTGATGTCGTATTTGTTGGGTACCGAGGGAATAATGGATCTTGACGATCAACATTGTGAAGGAGTAGTGTATCATGGGGGTTCCTTGTTTGGATTTCACTTTGCGAGACGTCCCACGCACGAAACGTAGCGCAATGTTGGGAGTGGGGATAAGTTTAGTTCTTAGTAATCGAATTTATGTGTTATAGCGAATCAATGATTTATAAGAATAAAAAGCTGATGTGTGACTATTCTTATGCTAATAACTTGTTTAAGTTAATGATTATAAACTGATGAATTCTATTATGTTATGAGTGTTAACTCATAAGTTTGAGCTTAGGCTTAGAAAAGGATAGAATAGGAAGATAATGGTTATGTTTTTGATAGTGGGTTACGCGGGTGTAGATTAGGCATAGATTAATATTTAATTGTCCCTAGAATGTTTCGGGTAACTTAATTGAGGTTCATGTGCATACACTTAGGTGCGCGCTTTAGTCGAGGGGTAAGTTTGAGTTCCAAGAGAGTGAGACTCCACCTTAATTATGAAATTATGCATTTATAATTATTATGCATTTTAATGCACTTGCTAAAATGTTTTCAAACCTCGGGCTTTGACCCATTTATACTTATCTCTTGCTATACATATATTGTAATATATTATAGGTGTCCCATCACAAGAACGCCAGTGATGCTTTTCTATCCAGTGTCCTTGGAGCTGTAGCAGATGCGAACTGTTATGGGATTTTGTTATAGCCGCTTCCTATCTTTTGTAAATCTAGTTAAGGATTCATTTTGTGTATCGGGTTCATACCCAAGGGTTATATATGTATCACTTTTATATTTCTCTCATCAGGATATTATTTTGTTTGTGACCCGACAGCATATTCAGGTATTTTATTTTGTTGTACTTATTAGGTTTTAATTTGAGTACTTCCTTTTTATTGTGATACGTGTGTATATATTATCAGATTCAGTAGTTACTATATTATTGGTATGATGTTCATTGTATGTTTTTAAATTTTTTGGCATCCGTTTATTATAGTATTGGGTAGTTAGCTATGTTTAATTAGTATAGACAGTAGATGCTAAGAATGATTCACTTGAGGTTCCTGATTTATTTTAGTATAGGGCTGGCCACCCGTTAGTATTTTAAGCGGGGTGTCACAGATACGGGGGGACCGTTTGATATACGTCGAGGCTACTTGGCCAATGGAAGGTGGGAGCCTATTTATTAGGTTAATTGCACCCCGTAGAACTGAAAAACCATCACAAAATGACTCCCTAGTACGAGACACATATAGGGTCAATACTCAATGCTTGTGTAATGTAGTGTGAAAATGTAAGCATATTAGTTATTATCTTTATGAAAAGTATTATGTATATTAAGAGAGATAAGTACAACTATTATAATCATCAAGTAAAAATGAAATATATACAAGTGGCATGGGGTAAAAGATCTACTTATAAAAATAAAGTAAAGCATGTGATTATACAAGTGAAGTGGAGTATAGATATATGTACAAGTGACATGAAGCATGTGATAGAAAAAATGGGATATACATGTGATTAAAAAATATCCATATAATAAAGGAGCATGGTTTTTGAAAATTTTGCCAAAATATCTTCACTTTTTTTATGCATGACATTTTTCTCTTTCATGCCCATACATGAAATGTCATGCTAAAAGTTATTTATTTTTCTTTTTTTTTGTGTTATATATATACTATTATAAATACTATTATACTATTATAAATACATGTATTTTTTTAAATACGTGTAAATTTATATTTTTTTATTAAATATTTTTCCCATTTTTTAAACTATTTTTTATTAATTTTTTAAATATTTTTTTCTTTTTTTAATTTATATATTTTATTTATTTTTTATTTTTTTATTTTTTCTCAATTTTTTTTAACCATTTTTATTTTTAATTTTTTTTTTAACTATTTTTATTTTTAATTTTTTTTCTCATTTTTTTTTATCACGGGGGCAAATTTATCGCCGTGCCCTCGGGCACGGGCATCCACTAGTGTATATATATAAGACAAGGATAAATATATATGGATGACATAATATTAGCATGACATATAAAACATGTAAAAAAAATGAGAGAAGTAAACGTAAAAGTGAGAAAATTATATACATATGTACAAAATTGTGTAGGAGAAATAAAAAAACATGTAAATAGAATATAGTCCTCGAAATATCAACAACAAAGTTGCACGGAGGCCATCCCCGAACCCGAAATGAGGCACAGTGCTCCCGCGCACTCGAAAGAATGGGGTAAAATGATATAAATGGCCATCGTCGACGATGTGAATTGTGTGAATATGTAGAGATCAAATTCCCCAACCTATTTAACTTAAAACGGGTAAAAGAAGTAGCCACCTATGAAGAGATTGCATAAAAAGACAACTAGTGTATACAAAACCAAATGAGATATGGGCTTAGAGACTATGTTACAGAGTGGGATGGTGTTAGGAACCGACTCCCCCCTTTTCGGTCATTCATGGGCTATAAAATGTTTCCATTCTCCTATATGCATGAACATGTGTATATGTGTAATATATGTCATCCGTGAGAAGTGTGCAAAGTGGAAATATGCATGAATATGCAAGTTTGTGTATATGTGTGAGGAACACAATAATAATAACCACATCATGGAAAGGATGGGAGTGAATAAGGAAATAAACTAACTAAATATGAATAAAGTGGGTAAAAGAAATGTGTATAAATGGTTAAAATATGATCGATGCCATGAAAGCGCAATTTCACTATGAAAGTACACATAATATAGTGTCGCTAAAGAGGTAATAAGTGTAAGAAAAATAACTACATGGGTATAACATGCTAACTACATGAACAAAATGCTAACATACGAAAATAAACTAAATGAAATAGATAATAAAGGTATTAAATACCAAAGTGACTTCGGGATACCTATGTGTTATAAAATGGTATCGAAGTCCAAGTATTTCGTAATAAGATTAAGGTTAAGGTCTAACTCATAATCTGTATCAGAGTATCTATTTTGATTTATGAAAATGTGAGTGAAATATGGTGAAAATGTGAAAAAAATACGTGAGACCTCTAAATTGGGAATTATCGGGTGAACCCCCCTTTTGGGTTTTTTTATTTATAAAAATATTATGTGATAAAAAGTGTATGGTTAGTGTGGGAAATGTATTAAATTAAACTAGAAATATAATAAGAACACTAAAATATGCAAAATGACATTTATTGGACTAATAAGATGGAAAGGTGTTTGGACCTTCAAGCACTTTTGGATTTTTTTAAGTTCTTTGTGGGTTGACTTTTGAAATATGAATGATGGTGATGGAGTAGTTGTTGAAGGTGGGTCAAGGTGATGTAAGGAATGTTGGCGAGAATTTAATGAAAGGAATGTATGCTAAATTCATAATGACTGCCATACTGAAATTGAGATCCCATACGAATGAGATCAGTTAAAAAGTGTTTGTCAATGGCCTAAGTGCAAGCCACAAAACAAGTAGTAAATCCCAATAAATATGGGGTCTTCCACAGAGACTGGTAAAACTATTGATCAATTACACTTATAGAGGCATTTTATCCAACATGTAGCGTGACTATGAAATTGAATGTGAATTTGGTTGAATTAAATGAAGGTAACTAGAAAGTAAACAAAAAACAACAAGTAATTGAGAATTCAAAAGAGAGTGGAGGTTAGGGATCACGAGTTCAATATGAATCTTAACACAAATGATTGATTGCGTATAGAGATGTATTAAATTGGTGAATACTTATATAAAATCAAATATCAAATGTGAAGGTATTAACCAACAACGCCTAATTAAGATCTATTATGAACAATTAAAACTAATTGAATTATAATTGTGAAGATCCACCAACTATCCATATTACTTGATAATATGGATGAAGAGAAATCCCTGCAATACTAACTTTACTTCACCAATCAATACATTCTACAATCAATCTATGACAATTTAAACCCGATTCATATTGAATTCACAACCCTAACCATATAGATCTAGCAATTCATAGTTGAGAAATCAAAAGGAATAGAAATAGAGATGAAGTAAAGAAAGCAAGCCATAAATCTTGGATGAAAATAGGGCTTTAATCTCCAACTAGCTTCAAATTTGGTACAAATATTTTGTTTCTCCCTTTATAACTCTCTAAGTGTAAAGTATCCCCTATCCCTAAGCTAAGAAGGATGTAAAAATTCCTCCCAAAGGACTAAATTGCTATCTCCAAAATAAAATCCCGTAATGGCATTGTTGTAATTTTTTGGAAAAGAATACATCATGCTATATCAAAATACATCCTGACAGAGAAA
Source organism: Sambucus nigra (assembly GCA_949130495.1). Classification (NCBI taxonomy): domain Eukaryota; kingdom Viridiplantae; phylum Streptophyta; class Magnoliopsida; order Dipsacales; family Adoxaceae; genus Sambucus; species Sambucus nigra. The sequence continues at coordinate 480,545,457 of OX422219.1, forward strand.
ACTACATTCTACTCTGGAGCAAAATACATCCCGACAGGGGCAAAATAGATCATGTTATATGGTGTCCAAAATGCCTAAAAATATCCGAAACTCATATAATCTTTCTTTGAAGAGTTGGACATCCTATTTTAAAGTTTGGACATCCTATTATAAAGTTGGGACATGCCTTTTTGCGGGAAAGGTGCTTCGCATCACATGTAGAATGCTTCCATAACCCTATAAAAGCATACATTTAAAGTCAAATAACATATAACATTCAAATAAAATATATGCACATAAAAATAGATCAAAGGGTAAGAATTAAGGCCCCGAGGAAAATATGTTGCCCCCCCCCCCCCAACACACACACACACACACACACACACACACATATATATATATATATATATATATATATATATATATATATATATATATATATATATATATATATATATATATATATATATATGTGTGTGTGTGTGTGTGTGTGTGTGTGTGTGTGTAATATTGAGCTCTAATCACACCCCCAACTAGCTCATGCTAGATCCTAGCATATGAAATGATCACAAAACAAGGAGAGGGAGGACTTAATTCCTAACTACAAGAAAAATAAAAATAAAACATAAAAAATAAAAGTGCCACTTTAGCGGGCCTCTAGATTGCATTTAGCATATACAAAAAGCCTTTTAAACCCGCACAAGTGAAGTCTCGTGAGGGTTTGTAGTGAATATACCCAAAAAATTTGAAACTCCTCAATATTTTACCCTGAATTCTCATTATATGAGAGTTCAACAAAATTTCAAAAATAAATAAATTAATTAGCTAAAAACAACTTTACAATAACATCAAAGTTCACAAATTGTATTAATCATGAAGTCATTTTATATAGTTGAAATTCGAGGATGTAAATGAACTATGGCCAATGAGTCAATACAAGGTCCTAAAGATAAATAACCTAGAATTCTATCAAAGTTACGCTTTGACTTAATCCTCATCGGGAGTACACTTGCAAATGAAATGCTCGTATATGGTGTAACTCTCGTTATATGTGAGATAAAATAGAGTATCTGTAGTAAAAAATGATATCTCACATATAAACAAGAAAAAACTCTTTATATTTGAGAGTTAATAATCTCATGAAAGGATTCCGTTCACTGGCTAAGTTCAAATGCATCAAATCATCCTCTTAATTGTTTCTACCTTCAAATCATATTCTACGTATGATAACATAGAACTTTTATTTGGGTTGGAATGGAGATAGGTTAAAGGCTAAGAACTGAAGGGTAAAGGGGGTTCAATGATGTTTGGTAAATGTGTTGGGAACTACAATGAAGATTGCGTAAAAAGCATAGGGCATCCAAGACTTAAATTCAAACTTGAAAATTTTCTTTTCAATCACTTTCTTAGTTTTTTTAATTTTTTTTTTCATTTTTAGAAATTCCCCTTTACAAATATACACAGTTATCATACAAAATATCCTCACACAATCCCGAACATAAGGGTATGAAAACTATACATAGGTTATTCTCCTAATATGGAGAGGGTAGGGATGTTAGGGTGTAAGAAAGAAAGGCTAATTTAAGGCTCAAACGGGTTAGCGATGGCTAGAGGTATAAATAGGGGTATGTTAATGCTAAAGGTTAAGTGAATAATGGCCTATGATCATCTCCTAGATTTCTTATGACTCTTTGGTATTAAAAACGTTGAGGTTTTTACTTGAGTTAACACTTCGGTGACAAACTTATCTGGCTATTGGACAAAATAATGAAAATGAGATTATACAATGAGGTACGCTTTTCAAAGGATGAGAATAGTAGATATAATTAAACCCTCACAATGTGAATGACACTAAACTCGCTAGGGTTTAAGTCTCCACTTTTTATTTTCAAGATTTCCAAGTTAGTTTAGCTAAGTTACCTCGATTCAACCATTAGTCCATGTAATGAGATCATAATTCCCCAAGGTTTCAAAAATATAAAAGACTCATGATTAAGATACTAGGTGGACTAGGATACTATGCAAAATATCAGACCAGCAAGATCAAATTTCTATGGACATGTATCACGAGCATGCAACGGGAAATCGAAGTAAACAACATATTATTGGAGTAAAGTTACTAACAAAAGAAAAGAAAAGAAATAAGAGAAAAAAATAAATAAAAACTAGAAACAAATATTTTTGGACTTTTAAGATTTTCGATTGTTTTTGGATTTTTCAATTTTTTCATTTTATCTTTCAAAATGCAAGCAAAGAAATGGCATCCCCCCCCCCCCCCAACCCAACAAAACTAATCCAAACATTGCCCTCAATATCACAAAAAAGATTTAGGGCTTATCATATAAGCATAAATTAGAGAGAAGAGCGGGAAGGGATATCACCTCGTTTTAGGAAAAAGAAGAAAGGAAACGAGGCATAAGCAAGACCTGCATAGAGAAAGAATGAAAACAAAACAAAAATAAAACAATATGTACAAGTAAATAAATAACACATCCTACCATCAACATGAATCGGGGAGAGAATGAGCTATGTGGGGGAGGTGGTATGGATATCCTGTGAAGCGGTAAAAAACCCAGTGGTGTCAGAGTGAGATTCATAAATAGGGGTAGGTGGGTCATGGGCAATGGAGGCATGGTTCATAAACGTTTTGAGAGTCCGGTGAAAGTCATCGAGGGCCTCGGTGATGGTGTGTCGCAATTCAACAACCTCGACCTTGATGGATTTTTGGCCCAGTTGAAGTTGCATAATAGATTCAACAAAACATTCCTCAGAAATCCCCATACGAGGGTGGGGGCTATCGGATGCTCCAGAAAAGGTGGAGAGGCATCTATGCGAGCATGCTTGGAAACCTGAGTAGCGAACATCTTACGGTGACATTGACTATCACATTGTATTATAGCACCCGGATCCAATGATCCCAAAGAATAGATATCGATGTCCCCCAAGTGGCGGGGACACTCAGCTTTGATGCAAATGCGAGTGATATGCCAATAATAAGGAACGCCGTCAACTTTCTTGATAGAATTACTATCATAAACCATCGTAACGAGGAATAAGTTTGGAAAATCAATGCTCATATCCGTACCCAATGTGTATAAGTATAAGGCGCTCTCAAGATGTACATGTGCTTTTTGTGTGGTGTGAAAAATGACATTAAATTGAATAGCGTGAAGAGTGCGATAGTATTAGGTCAACACAACACCTTACCATTCCATTACTTATTAGCATTGAGAATTGCGGTAGAAATGGTGGATGAGGAAGGCCGCTCGAATGAATTAACCCATGAAATCCGAGCATCTGGATCAAGTGGGACACCCATGAATTTGGAAAGAAACGGGGCATCAATGGGAATAAATTTTCTTCAAACAAAAGCAACATATTTGGAATCATGTTCACGCCGAAAGCTAGCATAGAATTCACACACAAGTTGTGAACAAACTTGCATTAAGAATGGGTATAAATGAATGGTGTGAACAACATGCATTAAAAATTAGGCGAGGAAATTTTTCAAACATTTTCGTGCGAACAATTTACTTGAAGTTGTCCAATTGCTTTATATTTTCAAAAAACAACACAAATCAACAAATCAAGTGTCAACAATCTAAATGTCTCCAATTATCCCAAACATCACCAAACAATTTATGTCCAAACACCAAAAATTGCAACAACTAGGCGCACAGGGGTGAGATGAATTTGGAACTTCTTGCGTCATGGTATTGGGATAGGAGCAAGGCGATGGGTTATGGGTTCGGGAGGTGCGATGCAGGCAGGGGTGGAAGGACCTTAGAATTTCATAGAGGGAAACATGTCTAGTTCATACGTTTGTAAATCACCTACGAGCTCTTCTAATTTCATAGAGGCTAAAGTTGGTAAAGAATTTAAAACGGTCACTTTTGGAATAAATCTATCGGGTAGAGACCTTAGAATTTTCTTTACTACTCGGTTGTCAGGTATTTTCTCTCCCAAGTTAAAAGATGAATTAACAATATCAGAAAGTCTAGCATAAAATTCATCAAAAGTTTCTTTTTCATTCATTTTGATAGTTTCAAATTGAGTGGTGAGGTTTTGAAGTTTCGAAGCTTTAACGACACTAGTACCTTCATGAGTGAGTTGCAAAATATCCCATGCTTCTTTAGCGGTCTCACACGTCATGATGCGTCGGAATTCATCCGGTGTGACAGCGCTAAACAAGGCATTTAAACCTCGGGAATTAAAGTTATAAAGTTTAAATTCACCCTCATTCCATCTATCGGCGGGTGTGGGGACACGCTCATTATCTACTAAATGAGTAGGTGGGGACCACCCGTGAACAACAGACATCCAAACTCTCTCATCGATAGATTTAAGTGCCGATTTCATACGCGCTTTCCAGTACGCGTAATTAGAACCATCGAAAATTGGAAATTTTGAAAATGGGGAAAATTCCATTTTAGCCAAAAAATATTTAGAAGATCTTTAACGAAATAATTTATCGCTTTGGCTCTGATACCAATTTGAAAGTGAGGAAGCCCCCAATTTTTAAATTCAAATATAATTAAATGGTTCAAATTTTAATTTTTTAAAAGTTATTTAAAATTTTCTTTTCTTAAAGAGAACAAACCAACTTATGAAAAAATTAAAACTAAACGAAAAGTGAAATTAAACTACACACACAATTTTCATTTCGACTTAAACACACATTAATCCAATTCAAGTTAAACTTGCATGCTATCAAGATAAAGTAATTTTACACTTGAATTAAATTGAACATACCCAAACATTAAATTTGCACCAAATTAAATAGATTTTGATTTTGAACTAATTTTATCTTTTAGTCCTAAGCATGCATCTAGGTGATACAGCAAGATAAAATAAATATCAATCGCACTACGCCAGATGTACGAGGAAAACCCAAATGGGAAAAACCTCGAACGACCCTAGCCACGAATACACTAAGTATGGTAGTTTTTACAAAGACTCGACACAAGAGGACTTACACAAACTGACTTGAGTCCGTCCAAGCCTTGACGCGCTCCTTCGGTCTTAAACCTCCGCCTAGTGTATAACCGTGGACTCCTCCACAGTCTCGAACTCCATCGATGGGGCTATGGTCACCGTCAACCCACACGCGAAGCCTTTCTTCGAGTGAGAACACCGCAATAAACTTTTCTCCTTTTTTGGGGTAGAGAAGAACCCAAACTCTCTTCTTGTTGGTGTAGAGAAAACCAGGTGCCAAAAGTCTCCAAGCAATGATATATCAATAGGTACTTGGAATAAACTAAATAAATGGGTGTGTATGTAATTTTTGATGAGTTTAATCCATAAAAATCAAACACAAAACATGGAACTTTTTCTTAAAAGTTTTGCTCTCAAAAGACTCTTAGAATGTGAAAAAGTTGTCTTCAAAAAGTTAGTTCCCGCACTTAAGAAGTATGTCAAAAAGGAAGTGGGGTAAAGTAGTGGAAAAGTGGAAAAAACTGGCTTAAAACTGTTCCCGCTGTTTTTTCGTTAGAAATCTCGTTCGAACGAGACTTCTAACGAAGAGACAGAAAGAAAAAAAAATCTCGTTTGAAAACTCGTTCGAACGAGGTCATTCGAACGACCTATCTAACGAGATCTCAGGCCATGGTTCTAGATAATTTCGATACGAACGCGTGGCCGCCAGTTTCGTGTCATTCTGATTTTTTTGGATTTGATATGATTTTTTTACTGAAAGGTGTCCGAGAACAAAATATTTAGAATTATGAATTCAAAATTTTTTACAAAAAGGTTCTAACACCCAAAATAAATTTCTAACATACACCCAATAAATAATGTTCCAAGCTCCTATATATATATATTAAAAATGCATTCATACCTTAGGAGCAATGGAACCATGTTGATGACATAGAAACGAGGCGCAAACACACACGACATTAGATGAAGCTTTAATTTCTTGGCCGCTACGTCTTCAACAAACACGTCATAGGCTTGAATGGACTATCCTATGAATCAAATGTTTTTGTCCGGAATTGAGCCAAAAACTACAAAGGAATCAATTGGAAATTTGTGTCCTTAAAAATCTCCCCCTTTGGCTATTCCGGGACAAAAACTAAACAAAAATCCTAAAGGTCCGTCAAGCTCACTAGACTCAAAAACAATGTCCCACCCGAAATAAAAATACAATGCTTGACGCAAACAACCCAAGGATCAATATCTTTGCCGATGTTGAATGTTGCCATTTAAAAGTATTCCTGCACACTTAAGCAAACTATCAAACGCATAGGGAATATCAAAATATTAAATGCAATTAAATAATTAATCCCCCTAAATTAATTCTCCACTTTATCAAACAAATGACCTACTTAGAAAGACGTCTCCCCCTAAGATAAATCTCCCCCAAACTAAGATACGATAATAATAGGATTAGATACCGTTTCTCCCCCTATCATTCTCCCCCTTTTTGTTCAGGAATAGACAAAGGCTAAAGAATCAAAGCAGTAACTTATATCACCCAAATAAAGCATATAAACCCTCTAAACTAAGCAAGGGATAAAAGAATGGGATAACAAGCTAAAACATGTAATTGTGCATATAGTGATGAGAACGTTAAAGGATATGGGCAACAAAAGTTCAACTAATCCAAACAATAGCATCGGATACCAACTAGGATGCAATAAAATGATACCAATATGATATATAAATTATTAAGCACGTGATATCATCAAAGAATGCAATAAGATGGATACCAAGTATGAATTAAAGCATATATGGATTAGAAATCAAAGCAAAGACTAAACAAAAATATCAAATATATGTATACATAGTATATATCAAAGAGACTCAAGTACATATATATAGATATAAACACACAAATGACACACACACTAAATATAATAGGAGTCTTTCACACTCGTATGGCAAAAATGTGTCATATGGAAATGAAAGTGTTGGGGTGTGAACTAGTAACGATTAAATTTAGACCCAATCACTTAAAACATGTTCACGGAGTTCTCAATTCATTGCAAACTTCATCACATTTGAATATAACCTCATGTGACAATATAAATTGAACTCAATGAACAAACATACACAATGCATACAAGCCTAACATATTGATGATTCTACAAACCAATAGAGTCATGACATGAAATACACAACTAGGATAAACGGACATTGTGCAAACCGTTGATATACCATCTAATCTCCCTCAATATGCATTTATATTAAATTTGAATGAATATATCAATCAAACATAGGCCTTGACAAATTATTTTTCTTGTTAATGCCGTATTTTCTGTTTTTAGGCCTTTGGACCACGTATTTCTTTTAGGTCCATTCAAAACGGTGGCTTACAATCGCAAAGGATAACTTAGTCCTTTCGGAGCCCTTCCCCGTGCACATTTTTATTTATCATGTTTTCATTTTTCACACAAATCTCACATGCAACGGATTTTGACATGCACTAGTCCTCCTAAGTCACAAATATGTAGATGACAAGATTGGTAGGAAAACACCTCACATAGCTCAAATATACATATGAAGTTAAAATTTCAAAAGAGCTCGTGCATGTGTGAATAGAGGCATATAAAAATAGAATCCATTTGACCAACACAAAATTCAACTTCTCCATAAAAAATATGGTAAAGAACATTTTAAGGATTGACAATCTAAACCAAAAGTTCTAGCCACGTGGGAGCGTTAAAGGAGGGATTCAAACACAAGTGTATGCCACATAAAGTGTGTCAAACTAAACGACACACAAAATATTTTTTTTTTTTTGAGTTTTCGAAAATTTTAACCAAAATAAATAATATATACTCAAAAGTCAAAGAAAAATCATTTGAATTTTTTTATTAAGTTTAAATTACCAAGAAATAAAATCCAAATGATAAACACAAATCTTTTTGTATTTTTCAATTAATGCAAATAAAATGAAGGAAATATAATACAAAAGATAAATAAAAATCATAATTCTAGCATGTGATAAGCATGGAGCATAGACTAGAAAATGATTAAACAAGCATACATTTAGCATGTGAATATAGCATTAAGTACAAAACCTAAAGTATGCTAACACTAACACATTCATATTTTAGATTTAGCAAGGGAGGAAGCATGTGAAAGTAAATGAGAATCAAAAACCCCATTTTGCAAGGCAACCGAGTCGGATTTCCTAACCCAAATTAATGAAGAATGACTATCTTGGGGTGTAGGAATTTTAACTACCTTGGTTGCTTTACGTTGGGATTTTCTAGGGATACGTTTAAGATCAAAACAAAATTTTCTAAGATGACCTTTTCGACCACAATGTGTACAAGTAAAAACATGTCGAAAAGATTTACCTAAGGAGTGATCTCTAAAGACTTTCCTAGTAGATTCTCCTAAAACATTGGCTTTGGCGTTATGAGTAAATTCATTACAAGTAATGAAGCCTAAACCACAAGTGTCATTTTTAATTTGGACCGTTCCTAATATTTTATCTAATTTTTCCGAACGACACTCCAAATCAAATTTGACATTACTAGAGTCTTTTAATTTATTTTGCAATTCTAAAATGTTAGACTCTAATAAAACATTTCGCTCTTCAAAAGTAAGAAGATCCTTTTTCAAGGATTCCATTAAACCCCTAAGGCTATCTCTCTCGCCTTCTATATGTTCAAGCTTCTCTAGAAGAGCTTTCTCTCGTCTCCTAAGGTCTTCAACCAACATGCTATTATCAACGACCTTGACACGTTCTTTTAAACTAGCTTCTAACTTCAAATTAGCTCTTTTCAATTTAATAGATTCTTTATAAAGTTCTTGAAAAGCATTTTGAAGCTCACTCACATTAACCTCTTCTTCATTTTCACTCTCTCTTTCTTCTCCACTCTCACTATCATAAAAAATAAGGGAATCAAAAACTTTGACCTCAGAAGTGTCATGTGTTAAAGTTTCATCAATCGACGAGTTCTCACTATCACTCACATGACTAGCCATAAAAGCCACAAAGTTGGGCTTAGTGGGGGAATCGTTTCCCTCCTCCTTATCACTATCACTAAGGGTCGCATTATAAGAAATGGGCCGCTTACCCTCTTTCCTTAGTTTAGTGGGGCACTCAAAAGCCCTATGGCCATAACCCTCACAACCAAAACACCTATTTGACTCGTCCCTATTTAAATTTTCTTTAGAAATTTTAGGGATCTTTTCGGCATTGTCATGCTTAGAAGTTTCAAATTTCTTAAAATTATTTTTAAATTTATCTTTGTTAAATTTAAGAAATTTTCGAAATTTCCTAGCAAACAAGGCCATATCTTCCGAGTCACTATCACTCTCGCTCTCTACTACTTGTTTGACCTCTTTTCGGGCTTTTAAAGCAACGCCCTTTTCAATTTTCTTTTCAGTTTTAGAGGGAAACATGTCTAGTTCATACGTTTGTAAATCACCTACGAGCTCTTCTAATTTCATAGAGGCTAAAGTTGGTAAAGAATTTAAAACGGTCACTTTTGGAATAAATCTATCGGGTAGGGACCTTAGAATTTTCTTTACTACTCGGTTGTCAGGTATTTTCTCTTCCAAGTTAAAAGATGTATTAACAATATCAGAAAGTCTAGCATAAAATTCATCAAAAGTTTCTTTTTCATTCATTTTGATAGTTTCAAATTGAGTGGTGAGGTTTTGAAGTTTCGAAGCTTTAACGACACTAGTACCTTCATGAGTGAGTTGCAAAATATCCCATGCTTCTTTAGCGGTCTCACACGTCATAATGCGTCGGAATTCATCCGGTGTGACAGCGCTAAACAAGGCATTTAAACCTCGGGAATTAAAGTTATAAAGTTTAAATTCACCCTCATTCCATCTATCGGCGGGTGTGGGGACACGCTCATTATCTACTAAATGAGTAGGTGGGGACCACCCGTGAACAATAGACATCCAAACTCTCTCATCGATAGATTTAAGTGCCGATTTCATACGCGCTTTCCAGTACGCGTAATTAGAACCATCGAAAATAGGAAATTTTGAAAATGGGGAAAATTCCATTTTAGCCAAAAAATATTTAGAAGATCTTTAACGAAATAATTTATCGCTTTGGCTCTGATACCAATTTGAAAGTGCGGAAGCCCCCAATTTTTAAATTCAAATATAATGAAATGGTTCAAATTTTAATTTTTTAAAAGTTATTTAAAATTTTCTTTTCTTAAAGAGAACAAACCAACTTATGAAAAAATTAAAACTAAACGAAAAGTGAAATTAAACTACACACACAATTTTCATTTCGACTTAAACACACATTAATCCAATTCAAGTTAAACTTGCATGCTATCAAGATAAAGTAATTTTACACTTGAATTAAATTGAACACACCCAAACATTAAATTTGCACCAAATTAAATAGATTTTGATTTTGAACTAATTTTATCTTTTAGTCCTAAGCATGCATCTAGGTGATATAGCAAGATAAAATAAATATCAATCGCACTACGCCGGATGTACGAGGAAAACCCAAATGGGAAAAATCTCGGACGACCCTAGCCACGAATACACTAAGTATGGTAGTTTTTACAAAGACTCGACACAAGAGGACTTACACAAACTGACTTGAGTCCGTCCAAGCCTTGACGCGCTCCTTCGGTCTTAAACCTCCGCCTAGTGTATAACCGTGGACTCCTCCACAGTCTCGAACTCCATCGATGGGGCTATGGTCACCGTCAACCCACACGCGAAGCCTTTCTTCGAGTGAGAACACCGCAATAAACTTTTCTCCTTTTTTGGGGTAGAGAAGAACCCAAACTCTCTTCTTGTTGGTGTAGAGAAAACCGGGTGCCAAAAGTCTCCAAGCAATGATATATCAATAGGTACTTGGAATAAACTAAATAAATGGGTGTGTATGTAATTTTTGATGAGTTTAATCCATAAAAATCAAACACAAAACATGGAACTTTTTCTTAAAAGTTTTGCTCTCAAAAGACTCTTAGAATGTGAAAAAATTGTCTTCAAAAAGTTAGTTCCCGCACTTAAGAAGTATGTCAAAAAGGAAGTGGGGTAAAGTAGTGGAAAAGTGGAAAAAACTGGCTTAAAACTGTTCCCGCTGTTTTTTCGTTAGAAATCTCGTTCGAACGAGACTTCTAACAAAAGAGACAGAAAGAAAAAAAAAATCTCTTTTGAAAACTCGTTCGAACGAGAAGTCGTTCGAACGAGGTCATTTGAACGACCTATCTAACGAGATCTCAGGCCATGGTTCTAGATAGTTTTGATACGAACGCGTGGCCGCCAGTTTCGTGTCATTCTGATTTTTTTTGGATTTGATATGATTTTTTTACTGAAAGGTGTCCGAGAACAAAATATTTAGAATTATGAATTCAAAAAAGTTTACAAAAAGGTTCTAACACCCAAAATAAATTTCTAACATACACCCAATAAATAATGTTCCAAGCTCCTATATATATATATATATATTAAAAATGCATTCATACCTTAGGAGCAATGGAACCATGTTGATGACATAGAAACGAGGCACAAACACACACGACATTAGATGAAGCTTTAATATCTTGGCCGCTACGTCTTCAACAAACACGTCATAGGCTTGAATGGACTATCCTATGAATCAAATGTTTTTGTCCGGAATTGAGCCAAAAACTACAAAGGACTCAATTGGAAATTTGTGTCCTTACATCATTTATTAAATGTGGGTCCGTGCCAGCGGCACTAATCAATCGCGAATCTAAGAGATCAAATTCGCAGGTTATTTTTTTTTTTGAAATTGAATTTATCAAAAAAAAAAATACTCGTATTGTGTCTTAACTAGCACAATTTAATTGACATTAGATAGGACATAGAACTGATTTAATTTAGTCAAGTTCGTGTTTCTTTTTTTTTTTTTTAATTTATAAGAACACAGTTTTTTTTATATAAAAACACAGTTTTTTTTATATAAAAACACAATTTTTTTATTTATAAAAATACTGTTTTTTTGTTTTTTTTTAATTTATAAAAACACGGTTAATTAAACAAATGAGGTGCCAGCTGGGTTTCGGTTTTGATTGGGGAAACTTGGTTCGGTAAGAGTAGAACCTCTTGGGTGGTAATGGGTTGGGGAGTGCGTGAGGTTTGTGGGATTTGGATTTGGAGTGGGGCTGGTAGGGGGTAACAGGTGGGTGCATGTTTTTTTTCCTGATTTGAATATTGGAACTTGGGTGTGGGATATGGGCAAGTAGCAGATGCTGAGTGCTTTTTTTTTTGGGTTTAACTAAGCAAAATACATTTTGTTGCTGTTGTTTGAGCACCATAAGACCAAACTTGGAAATAGAATTGTCACAAATATCGATAATCCGTTAACACGACACGATCCGACACGGAATTATAAGTTAATGGGTTGTTTAGATCATTAATGGATTGACACGGTAGACCCGTTAACACTACTGGTTTGGGTTTGTAAATTTATTTGTACCCGTTTTTACTCATTTCTACCCGTTAATATCCGTTAATACTAATGGATATTACAGGGTCACCCAACCCGTACCCAATAAGAATTACCATTAAAACCCATTATTTCTAAATCCTTTAAGACTAACGCGTACTATAGGGTCACCCAACTTATATCCAAACAGAATAACCATTAAAACTCATTATTTTTAAACTAATGAAGACTAACGGGTGCTGTAGGATTGCCTAATCCGTTACCCGTTTAGACCCAAACTGATTTGTTAATATTAGCAGATGCTAACGGTTCGGGTCGTGTACCCGTTAATATTAACAGATCCTGTTTGGGTATTGTCATTAGACCCGTTAGTCTTAACGGGTCGTGTATGGGTTAAGAATATTTTGACCCGTTAACCAGACCCGACATGACTCGTTGACAGGTCTACTTGGAAACATTAAAATTTGGACCTAAAATTGTGCCCACTAATTCATAAGTGCGCAAATGTTTTCAAAATTATTATTTGACTCAAGAAAATTGATTCACACTTCCAAAATGGTCATTTTTTCAAAAAAAAATTTAGGAGCCATTTTTTTTAAGTGTTGAAAAAAATGAAATGACTTGAAATACCTAAATGTCCCCAAACACCAAATTTTTGGGCATGTTGTCCCTTTCATTCAGACTTGTATTTCAAATTTTTCTTGGTTAGTTGGTTTTGATGTATTGGATTTTGACCCAATGGTTTATTCAGGAACTTTATTTCTTTATCTGAGTTTCAAACTTTATTTAGTGTTTCATTTATATTGGTTACTGTGAATGTAATTATTGTGGTTGGTTAATCTTGTTGTACGTTAATGAAAGATAAAATTTGACACTGCTTGATAAAGTAATTAGGTGGTTAGTAATTAATCATGTTTCGATAGTGATGCTATGAATAAGCTATATGAGACAAACGTTTTATTTTGGTAGAGGGCTGGACACCCATTATTTTAATAGGCGGGGAGTCACACTAGAATAGGGGTCATAAGCATCATGTTTCTCCGAATGAGGCGTCCAAGCATTTGACACCTCTTGCATGCCTTGCAATAGGTATGGGTGTATTTGAAAAGGGTTAGCCAATAAAGATCGCATTATAGAATTTTTACGACGGTCTTTTGTGAAGAAAAATGGCCTCCATAATATCAATCATGGAAAAATTAAAGGACACTATTAATCTCATCGTTTGACACACGCTTCCCAATGACTTGATCGGTGCAGTATTTGAACAAATATGGGTCATCAAAGAAAAATGACCTTACCTCACTCAAAAAATTCTTTTTATCTTGTGACGACCAATGAGATGGTACCACTCTCGTGACAAGATAATTTTCAAGGTTCGCATACTATGGAAGTGTAGATATGGAAAATAATTGCGCATCAGAAAAAGTATCAAAAATGGGTGGGGGCTCCTTAGACTCATGCTCAAATGTCAAACAGGACAAATGGTCGACAACAACATTCTCCACTCCTTTTTTTTAATCTTTGATGGTAAGATTAAATTCTTGGAGAAGAAGGATCCATCTTATCAATCATGTCTTAGTGTCCTTCTTTCGGAGAAGATACTTGAGAGCCGAATGATCGGTGATATACTTGAGAGCCTAATGATCGGTGAGACACTTGAGAGCCTAATGATCGGTGAGACACTTGAGAGCCTAATGATCGGTGAAAAAAATGATTGGGATCCAACCAAAAGGCTCTAAATTTTCCCAAAGAAAATAATATGGCTAGTAATTATTTTTCCTTGGTGGAATAGTTCATTTGTCGCTATCCAAAGTACAGCTAGCATAGTATATGACATGAGGCTTCTTATTTTTCCATTGCCCCAACACCGCCCCTATTGCAAAGTCACTTACATCACACTTGAGCTCAAACGATAAGCTCCAATCTGAAGTTGCATTATGGGTGAAGAAGTGAGCAAACCATTAAGCTTCTCAAATGATTCTTCACATGCATAGGACCACTAAAAAAGAGTGTCACAAAAGTCCTTAATGAACCTCTTATAGAAACTGGTGTGAACTAAAAATGAATGCACATCTTTGAGTGACCTAGGGGGAGGAAAATTAGAAATGAGCCTTACTCTGGCTTTGTCAACTTGGATTCCTTTGGATGAGACAATGTGACCAAGGAAAATCCATCTTGTTACCCTAAAGTGACATTTTTCCCAATTGAGCACCAAAATTTTCTCCTTACATCTCTCCAAAACGCTTTCCAAATTTTGTAAAACTCATCAAATGAGTTATCGAAAACACTAACTTCATCCATAAATACCTCTAGAAATAATTCCATCATATCACTAAAAATACTTAACATACATCGTTGACAAGTTGTCAGTGCATTGCAAAGACCAAATGGCATTCTTCGGTAGACAAAGGTACCGAAGAAATATGTGAAAGCAGTTATTTCTTGGTCTTTCGGTGCGATCTCAATTTGATTGTAATTAGACTAACCGTCAAGAAAGAAACAATGCTTTTGATCAACAACTCTCTCCAACACATCATCTAGAAATGGTAAGGGAAAATGATCATTACGAGTGACCGCATTTAATTTTTAATAATCTATGCATACATGCTAAACCGTGGGGACTCGAGTAGGAATAGATTCTCCCATATCATTTACAACAACCGTGATTCCAAACTTTTTAGGGACAAGTTGTATGGGCATATTTGATATATGATACCTACACCCAATAGATTTATCACATCGGCCTTAACTACCTCTTTCATGTGTGTGTTCAAACACCTTTGCATGTGGCGGGTAAGTTTAGCATTTTCTTCCAAAAAAAATCGATGGGTGCAATTTAAGGGACTAATACCCTTCAAATCCGCAATTGTCCATCCCAAAGTACCCTTTTGCTTTTTCAACATTTCTAAAAGTTTCAACTCTTGATCCTTGTCAAGTGAATATGAAATAACAACCGAAAAGTGCTTTCCTCTCCTAAATACGCATATTTGAGCTGAATATGAAATGGGTTTAACTCAAGTTTTTGGAATCTTAAGTTAAAGGGCATATGAATGGAGTCACGTAGGGTAAATCCTCAAAGCGTGAAAACCAGATAGATTCTTCACAAATTTCCTCAAATTCAATTAAAGAACACATTTCATGCATTTTAGGATCAACAAAAGAAAACTCATGCACATCATCCAAAGATTGAGCATCAAGAGAGTTAACCATGCATGTTTTCAAATGGTCACTAAGGCAATTAAGATCAAAGTGTTCTTGCACCAAAATGTCAATGAGATCAAACTCTCTAACATCCTCCTCTTCATTGGGTTGAGGTTGAGCTAAAAAGTTTCCTTTATCTAGAGCACTCATGGATGTGGTCAATTGAGATAGAGTGGCTCTAGTTTGACTCAATAATTGTTCATTTTTAGCCCAATTCTCTTGATTTTTAGTGTTGATGGAATGTTGACCCAGCATAAACTCTTTCAATGTGTCCTTAAGGCTCTTCTTATGTGGTGGCACATGGGAAGTAGTCGATGAAGAACCTTAATTTTGGTGATATTGTGGTGGAGTTGGTTGGGAAAATGGTTTTTGTTGTTAGGATGGATATGGTAGTTGGAATGATGGGGGTTGTGTGTGCCCATGATTATTCTTATACCCAAAGTTTGGGTGGTTCCTCCACTAAGAATTATAGCTCTCATTATACGGTGAGGAAAATGACTTCTTGAAGTTATTCATTGCATTTACTTGCTCATGCAAAACCTCTTTAAATGCCATAATGGTGGGACACTTTTGTGTCAGATGCGCAAGTGTGTCACAAATAGCACACACATCCTTCGAGTCATATAGTGGAGTGAACTCATCAAATTTTTTAAACTCCATTTCTTTTACCTTCTTAGTGAATTGTTCAATTTTTGAAGTAAGTTCATCCTCTTCTCTAAGATGGTATAGACCACTCCATTAGGTGTTGGTGTTGGGCTTAAATGGTGATGCTTTTATCTTTGGGATTTGTGATCTCCCACGATTGTGATTTTTCCGTTAACCAATCAAAGCCTCTCTTGGCTTACTCGGGGGCCTTATTCATGACCTCCCTATTACACATTGTTTCAACTAATTGTTTAGTTTGGGGAGACAAGCCCTTAATAAAGAAATTCACTATTCTATATTGCTCATACCCATGTTGCGAGCAAGCATTGCAAAGCTCCTTAAATTGTTCCCAACACATCTTGAAATTTTCATTCTCTTTTCGGACAAAATTTATTATTTGTCACTCAAGTGCATTGGTTCTATGTGTAGGAAAGAATGTTTTTTCAAAAATTAAGCTTTTATTTAATTCTAAGTGCCTATAGAACGTGGGCGTAAGGAGTTGAGCCAAGTTTTGGCTCTATCCTTTAGTGAAAATGGGAACAATTTCAACCTTACCGCTTCTTTGGTGCACATTCAGTCGAAAAATATTGCATACATATCTTCAAACTCCTTAAGGTGAAGGTATGGTTGTTCACTCTCAACCCCATGGAAAGTGGGCAAGATTTGAATAATACCGTGCTTAAAACTGACATGTCCCGCATTTTTGGGTATGATTATGCATGAAGGCCCAATGCTATGCTCAGTTTAGAGATAATTACCAAGTGTCCTTGATGGAGGATCATGGGGTGGCTCATCATTTCCGTGTTCACTTAGGTTATCGGCGAGGGTACTTGTGGTATATGAATAGGTGCGAGTGAAGGAAGTGAATTCGGAACCAATGATGAACTAGACTCGAAATCGGGACTAGGATATCTCACTAAGAGGTGTACATCATCTCTATCGTCCAAAGGGTTCATATATAAGAAATATCCATGAGCCATATTGACAAGCACCTACAACCAAAACAAGGGAAATAAATTAGTTAATTGTTTTATATTATATACATAATTTTTTTTAAGTTTTTGAATTTTTTTCTACTCTTTTAGAAAACGAGACTCTAGAATTGTAAATTGATCAAATATGTAAATTACTAATCCTCGGCAATGGCGTCAAAAACTTGCTTACGGTTAAAAAGTGTTTGTCAATGGCCCAAGTGCAATCCAAAAAACAAGTAGTAAATCCCGATAAGTACGGGGACGAATTCCACAGAGATTGGTAAAACTATTGATAAATTACACTTATAGAGGCATTTTATCAAACATATAGTGTGAGTATGAAATTGAATGTGAATTTGGTTGAATTAAATGAAGGTAAATAGAAAGTAAACACAAAATAACAAGTAATTGAGAATTCAAAAGAGAGTGGAGGTTAGGGATCATGAATTCAATATGAATCTTAAGACAAATGATTGATTGACTCTAGAGATGTATTAAATTAGTGAATCTTTAAGTGTAATCAAATATCAAATGTGAAAGTATTAACCAACAACACCTAGTTAAGATCTATTATGAATAATTAAAACCAATTGAATTAGAATTGCAGAGATCCACCAACTATCCGTGTTGTTTGACAATCTGGATGAAGAGAAATCCCTATAATACTAACTCAACTTCACCAATCCATACATTCTACGTTCCAACTATGAAAAATTAAAAATGATTCATATTGAATTCATTACCCTAACCATATATATATAGCAATTCATAGTTGAGAAATCAAAATAAATAGATATAGAGATAAAGTAGAGAAAGCAAACCATAGGTCTTGGATGAAAATAGGGCTTCAATGTTTTATTAGCTTCAAATTTGGTATAATTTTTTTGTTTCTTCCTCTTTCTCTCTCTAGAACTTTCCAAGTACAAAGTATCCCCTATATTTAAGCTAAGAATGATGTAAAAATTCCACCCAAAGGCTTAAAAAATGCTATCTCGAAACTAAAATCTCATAATGGCTTTGCTATAATTTTCTGAAAAGGGAAAAGACATCCTGCTATAGTAAAATACTTTCTGATAGGGCAAAATACATCCTACTCTGGAGCAAAATACATGTAGGGAAAAAATACATCCTGCTACGTGTTGTCCAAAATGCCTAAAAATCTTATGAAAATCCTCTAATCCTTCTTTAAAGAGTTGGACATCCTCTTTTAAAGCCATGACATGCCTTTTTTCAAGAAAGTTGGTTTGCTCCACATGTATAATGGTTCCATAACCCTAAAAAAGCGTACAGTTAAAGTCAAATAACATATAACATTCAAATAAAATATATGCAGATAAAAATAGTTCAAAGGGGAGGAATTAAGGTCTCGGAGGAGATGTATTGCCCATATATATATATATATATTAAGCTATAATTAGTTTGCCTATATAGGAAAACCCTAATTGAAGAAAAAAATAAGTATTCCCGAGGGACATGTCCACTGTTATGGTCCTAGCTATGTTTGTTGAAAGGTTGTTTAAACTTGTTGTCCAAGTAAATCTTAGGTTGCTAGAAGGTAGGGGCGTACTATCAATAGATAGGCATAAATGGTATTTTATTCATAAAATACGAATCGTAAGTCCAATTTGCGCACGATCGGAGCCGCTGGAAAGAGGATTCAAAGATATTTAATTTTGTGATGGGAGACTCCTAGGTTCAAAGGTTGATCAAAATTAAATGAGTCCCATAGAGAGCATAATTGTTCTTCGATTAAGGTTTGAAGGAGGATAAGGGATCCATAATTGAAACAAATTTGGTTGGACCCTGTTGGTGAGTGTAGGATTATTAGAATGGGGTGTCTGAACATGCTCCTCCCATCCCCACCAATTATGACCAAACCTAAACTAATCCACCACATGTGTAGTGTTGATACAAAAATTAGTCAGATGACGTGGACCAATTATATAACAACACGTGTAGTCCTACGTGGTAAAAATATATATTCACCGAACAACTCAACTGGACGAGCAACATAGCGCATCGATCTACTCAGCATTCTGAGCTACTTAGCGTCCTATGTTACTCAACGTGCAGAGCATCTAGCCAGGAAGATCAAACGATAACTATAGATGCAATGAACATCGGATTCAATGAACATTCTTATTATGTACAGATGTATATGTCTATTAAATAACGGCGTATTATCTTTTCATATGGACAGCCCAAGGGCTATAAATGCATTGTAATCCCCTCCATAACGGGGCTATTGAGAGTTGATCATTTACGATCATCATCAAGATTAAGGCAAAACACCCAGCAATACAAAACAGTGGTTGTAGGCCATTTTCCTAAGGCTGAACCACTTTAAAAATCCTTTGTTTCATTTCGTACTTCATATTTATCTGTGATTAATTAATTAGATCAAGTCTAGTTTTTTACATCAACATGTAGTTTGGTTCAAAATAAACAAAACTCACATTTTTGCCCAAAATGCATGACCAATGAAATGCTTAGCTGTAGCGAAGATGTTTCTCACAAGTCACGGATGGGATCATATTTCAAGGGCTTTTTAAAGGGAACCCCGTGACTAACGAAAGCCCAGTTCACTACAGCAAATGAACTTCAGATTAAGTGCATAAATGGATTTTGGAGTGGGTGTATTTTAGGTGTCTTTTAACAAATGTGTTCCACATATAAAAGGATCATTTTGAGGGTTAAAAACCTAAGGTCTTCGATGCTCTATTAAGATCTAGAGAGAGAGTTTTCTTCCAAATATAAGGTTATGGGGTCATAAGTGGGGGATTTTCCCTATCACCCATTGATATTGCTTAAAGGTTAAATAAGGGTATGAGTGTGAGTGTCTCATGTATGGTTGTTGTGATCAAGATTCATTGTGTGGGAAATTTTTCATCAGGTTACATGGGAGAAGGATACACCAGATTATATACATGGAAAATAATTGAGGGAAAGAGATTAAGAGGGTTTTTAACTTAGAATTTGGATTCACTTATGGGAAGAGTTGGTTTACAATGGCTATTTGAGATTTGGGTAGGAGAGTAGAGGGTATGTGATTTATCCTTGTATATTTTTTTTTTATTGTAATTGGAATCTCTGGAATCGAGCCTTTTTATGGATATAACCAATTTGTTGAATCTCATATATCTTGTTGTTACCTCTATTGTTTGCATCTTTATGTGCTTGTCATTATTATCATTTTATCTTGATTATATCCGAAGTTGTGGTTTATTGGAGTATGTAACAACCTATATTTTCCACGTAAAGGTTGGCCAAACACGATACGTCGAAAATGGGGCTTGTCTATCAATTTATATCATTCTTAGCATGAAACTATAATAAAACATTTGTATTTTGAAACCACATGCATAATAAAACTGAGTTAAATTAATAGCCAAGAAATAATATATCCTACATCAACATCCAAATAAAATAAAATCCCAACACAAACCTGAATGTCTCAACTGATTGAATACAAATAGACCATGGGCTTATACACATACAATATCCAAATTAAAATACTAGAATGGAAATAGCAACCTATATAGAATTAAATGAACAAAAGTAGTCGTTGTGCAAATATAACTGCAAGTCTGATCTCATGTTAGTCCTGTTGTCCCTATCTATATAATCCCTCTTAGGGGGGGGGATATTTATAATTTAGTTCAACACCCTAGAGTTGCAGGAATTAACTAACATCAATTAAAATGAAATAATACAATTAATTTAAATTATGTAATCCCCATCGGCACTCACACGCATTAAGTACCTCATCTATCGCCTAAATGCAATAGTAAACGCATATCAACCCAAGTCCCCCCCTGTGAAAGACTGATAACCATAACAGTAATTAACACTTAATGCAATCTAATACAACTCACGTACCACAATTAATTATTTATGCCTGTATTCTCATTTCCCAGAATACCCTAGATATACTAACCATAAGCGCAACATAACTATGTATCATGCATTCACATAGAATTAGGTTCATAATTGCTTGTCTTCATTATTAAACTATTTAATTAACCTCGATTACACACACACACACACACACACACACATGCATGCCCCGTTCCAAAAAGCACGACGAACACTTCGAAAAAACTGCGTCGACTAAGACTTATAATCATAGAATTTATTATAAAACACAAAAATGTGTACACAATTTAGAAATTTTGGATAAAATTTCCTCTATTTATAGGACTATCCACTTGTTTAAGAAACCTAAACTACTGAGATATACAAATAGTCCATCCTGGACATTATATAAACCAAATCATCAATTTATGATTTTAATAGACTTCATATATGAATACACAAAAAATCATCATTGACAACTTTACCAACAAAATGATGATAAAAATAATGCTTAAACACAATGATAAATGGTCGATCGATCAAACAACTCGTGACATGTTTGTAATGGGGTGGGATGGGGATAGAAGTTGAATGGGTTCCTTAACTCATGTTTACAATTGGCAAGTTCTCCTCATATTTATCATAATCTGAAAATTAAACAAAAACAAAAAAATAGACATGTTAGTTCAAATCCATAATAAATATACAAAAAATAACTTAATGTCTAAACAAATAGTACCAAACATAATACACAATGTGCATGATGGTTCTAGGTGAGGAATATTTAAAGATTTCAATAGAAGATCTTTCAACTTGAGTAAGAGATTTGCACCTTCGACAATGTAATTCAAATCCTCATTGCAACCCTACATTTACTTGTATCTTGTAACTTTGGAATCAATACCATTAATCTAAACTGAAGACGGATTCAATATGAAACATAATAAAAGGCTCACTCAATGTGAAGACACATTTAACAGTGGTGGGGGTAGTGAGTGTGTGTGTGTGTGTGTGTGTATGTGTGGGTCACTGTTTTTGTAATATATATCACCTATTATTGAAAATAAATGATTGAACTTCCCTAACAAAGATTTCCAAACAACCATCCCTAAGCCAGTTAAAATGATGGTTGAACAATGACCAACTCTAAAGGCATCATGTACATTCTCATCTCTCTTTGGGAACCCTAAAAGTCAACTTGATTGTCTAATTGTGTTAATTTTTGACCTCCTATCTTGCATCCCGTTCAATCAAACAAATAGAAAAAATGTATTTCATAATAAGACGTGGTATCATCGTCCAAACAACAAGTTTGTGGCAAAGATAACGTAATGTAGTACAACATAGTATGAGAATTTAAGTAAAAAAGACTACTAAACTTTCATTAGTATATTTTCCCCCTTTGTATTTACTAACATATAAATGACTAAAATTATTTCAACTGGCTCTACTTCTATACACAAATTTAAAATACAAATTAAAGCGTGTGTGTGTGATACAAATATATGAAAGGTAACGAACAACTACAATGTATTCACCTTTGTAAATTTATTTTTATTTCTCACCGCACCTCTGTTTCAAGATAAGTCGTGGCTTTAAAGGTTGTAATTCATTATAGATAACCAAATGTTATTGGAAAATAAATAATAAAAATACACCAAATAAATAGTGAAAAAACTGTACCAGAAGAGAGATGATTGAGACAATCAAAGAATAAAGAAGCAGGAATATCATAAAGCGGGTGACTTATGGTGTGGGTGAGATAACATTAGTTGGTCGGTTTTGAATGGTTGGATGAAAACAAAGGGTTCGTACTTAAACAAAGGAAAAAATAACAGAGAATATTTTAACCCCATTTTAAACTATAAGTTTTAATCCTAAAGAGATAGAAATAGAGAGAGAGAGAGAGAGAGAGAGAGAGAGAGAGAGAGAGAGAGAGTTCCTTAATTGAACCATAATTTGAATCGCGGTGTGGTGTATCAAAAAGTGAGATCTCCAAAACAACCAATAGAAATAATTGAATATAATACAAAGTACTAGTGGAAATAGGTTGAGGTTTCTATTTTAAACTCAATTTAGTATAGTCGTGAAAATGGGTTTACCCAACGCTAATTGTTTTTAGTGTATTAATCTCAAGCTTCTCTTTAAGTCGTTAACACCATTGTTTCTCTATTGACTACAAAATGCAAATCACAAAACCAAGTGATTCATATTCTTGTTTTTTAATATTTAAACAAAAAATTGAAAAATAAAGTAGCTCATATCTTAATAAAATTTAAGAAACACATAAATAAACCATACACCTCAACACGATTACTACTGAATGAAGCAAAACAGAGGTCAGGTCAGAGATTTTAGCTGAAATAAGATCTACTTCTTCTTGGAGGCTATTGTAATGTGGGAAAAGTTATGGTTTGAGTTTATTTTTCTGAGAGAGCTAGTCATGTTTCAGTATGGCTAAGTTAGAAATGAAGTAAGTCTTATGAACTTAATGTTTTATCCACGATTACTGGGCAAGGGGGAAATTGTAAAATCTCTAAAATACATAGCTTATTAAAAACACTAAAATAACTATGAATAATAGTAATCCTAATTTCCATAAATTGTTCTATAATATGGACAAGTAAAATTAGGGCCACTACATTATGTATGAATGATGCTGGAGCCAGTAAAAGTCACATAGATATTAGCCTTATTCCTAAATAATTTATTACATCTAATAAAACCAACAATATTGCAGAAACTTTTGATGGTACTCTGATTGTATATGATAAATGTTTACTTATAGCCAAATTAAGCTACCATTGAAAAGCTATCCAACATTATAGAATGGACTCAAACTAAAATATTAAAAACATTCAAAAGATGAAGTATTGAGGGTCAAAACATTAAATAATCTTATCAATAATATATAATTTACTTTGTCCAAAGCATTGTATATATCAGCATCATCATACAAAAAACCATAGAACTATTAGACACCGAACTAAAAATAACTTTCTAAACCCCAAGTTAGAATCCAATGCAAGACTTGCTTTCCATTAAAGAGTTATACTCTGTTTAACATCTAGGGAAAATACATAACTACAAAATTTCAAGAATGACTAATCATGTCATATATTTTAAAAGTGCCACTGCTATCGAACTTCATGGAGTCTGAATACGTTGAAGATCTAATATAAAACTTGAGTTCTCATGTAAACAAAGTTGCATTATGATAATTAACTGAAATCACATATATTAAAATCTTAATATAAAAGTAACGAAACAGGTAATACCAATGCAAAAATGTTAATGTACATATTATGCAAAAAGTCGTTACAACGTCTATAGTGGTTAATGACATTATATTATTATTATCACCACCGACAACCCAAAAAAAAACAAAATATCGGATGAAAACGGTGCGACAAACCCCACGTGAAACCTTCATTAGAAACCATATTTGAAACCCCCTAAATCTAGGAAGTTGTAAATATAAAGCCTATCGTCAAACACTGTATAAGATGAATGAGACTTACTCTCCACATAAAAAAGATATAAGAGTAAATGAGATCCTTCAAATTATAGTGTTTAATGCCTAAAAGTTTGAACCCCTCAAAGCTGAAATCATAAACCCCCAAAGTCAAATCTGATGTATGGAGAACGACAAACAAATCAGTCAAAATGCAAAGCCAAAAGAGTAGACTATAATTTACTAAAATAAATGATGACTTATTTAAAATGCATAATATGTAAACTACGACTGCAATGAAAACACTAGTATATATCACTCAAAATGCGAGCTAAATAATTGGACAAAAGTGCAAAGACTAACCTTGTAAATAACAGTTTTAAACCCTTCACCCAAATGTTAATAGCTTACAAATAAATCAAGTTCCAGCACTGCATCTACAAAGAATATAAACATTTAGTTATAATGTGTTTTATTGTTATAAAAATATAGTGTAGAATTAATAGGCACGGTGAAAAATTAACCACCTCCAAATTTCTAAAGTAAAAAATACATTTTTTTTGCTAAAATCATCAATGTAAGACACTATTTTAATGGGAAAGTGTGTGCGTGGGGGGGGGGGGGGGGGTGACTATCACCTTTTCTTTTTATCCATAATGTGTTGTGGAATAAAAATACATATTTGGATTAAATGGATTTAATATAGCCTCAAATTTATCGTAGAAGATCTTAGTTGGAAGCCGGGAGGCACCTGAAAGTATTATGTTGGTTATATTTCAATTATTCAAGACCTGAAAAATAATCAAAACCATTTAGAAGTTGAATAGAGAGATAGATAAATACATGGGTAAAAGAAGTGACGTGTGGAATCTTGCGAGTTAAGTAGTCGAAGAGGCTTGAGGAGCATAAATGAACAAAAGCCTCTCTTTAATGGAAACTAATTTCTAAGATTCAGATATGTTAATTAACCAAGTGGCATAAAAAATTTATGTGGTGTTAGTAGATTTACCATATCCCCATAAGGAATTCATCCAAACTAGCTTAAAAACAAATAAAGTAGCAATCCAACAACAACATGCAATATCAACAATAAAAAGTAATACACATAAACTTTACCATTATAGAAGCGGGATAGAGAGAGAGCACCTAAAATTGACATGACCCTACTCAATAGCGGATCCTTTCATGTTTAAAATCAACAAAAAAAATTAAAATATAACAAAAGATTGCTGATCAAAGAGAAATATATAAGAGCATTTACCTTAATTTCTCCTAAAACATTTTCCCCCAATTTCAAACCGTCGAAACCTAAAATAAGTGAGTAAAGAGAAATCAAAACATACATTAGGACTTCAATATTAAATTAAACACAAACTCAATAAAAAAATAAAAATGTAAGATGTACGAGTACCTTGAATTCGTACTAGTTTTTGAGAATATATCCCCGATTGTACAAATAAACAAATAATTTACAAATAGTCAAATAATTTAACAAAACAAATCCCTGATAGAACAAACAAACAAATAATTTAATAGCCCAAAAATAAATCTCCGAGTACATTGAATTCGTAATGTCCAAACAGAGAGAAAAATTGAGAAATCGAGCATAAATTTTTTAGAGTAGGCTAGAATCGGGAAATCCTAAATAATACCTTAAAATGACCGAAATTAAGTAAATCAAACCTAAATGGGTTTCTCTCTTGGAGTCGGATAGAATCGAAGAACAGTCACATGATTTGCTCTCTCTATTTTTCAAGTTCAATGAATTCTTAAGCATAGGTGGTGTATGGTGGGTGGTGGATGGATGGTGGTGCCGGGTTAAATGGTATAGGTGGTGTATGATGGTGGTATAGGTGGTGTATGATGGTGGTCTATGGTGGTAGCTTAAAATTTGAGTTCGATGGTGGATGGATGTTGTAGGTGGTGGATGGTGGTGTCGGGTTCGACAGGTTGGAACGCAGTAGAAGGCGGTGAGAAAGAGAGAGTGAGACGTACGTGAAAATAGGGGTTGCCAATAATCCCGAGGCCTTCAAGCCAGCCTGAAAAAGAAAATAGGGCATGGGTAAGGTAAATAGGCCCGCGAACCAGCCTTGCTAAAATTTTGTAGGCTTGATTTTTTTTGGGCAGGCTTGCGCATGTATTATTACTCCCGCTTGAGCTCGGTCCAACCCGAGGACCAAGAACTAGATATAATAGAAGTTACAAAAAAGAATATGCTAAACAATAAAATAGGTCATAAATTTTCTAAACAATAAAATTAAAAAAAATGTGTCTAGGCCTGGGCAAGAAGCTTCCGAACTTGGGCATGCTTAGGATTATTCAATGAGGCCCGAGTTGGGACTGGGCGGGCTTGGGATGGCTCAAATATTTATAGGCCCGACTTGAGCCCGACTGGGCAATCCTAGGCCCGGCCCATGGCCACCCCTACGTGAAAATATGCGGATTGGTTGGAAGCTTGAAAGTGAGATAAAATGGTGTTTAGATGGGGAGATAAGTTGTGTTTACCAAAATACCCTTAAGTTTGAATTAAAGTGAGTGTGGAAATTAATTAGTGAGAAGAAAAAGTGGGGGAACTCAAATTTTTATAGGGTGAAATAGGGAACACAAGAATTATTTTAATTTATGACATATGTTTCTTGTGAGGCCATATGAATAGTTTAAAATTTTATCCCTTATTATATTGATGCGTCCTTTCGTATATATGACATATAAAGTCATCTACCTCCAGTGTTACGGTTCGTACTCTATCGGTAAGTCCAGAGGACTCCCTCATCCAAATGGACATCACAAAACACATACAAGTGGGGAGCTCCCTACACAGTACACCATTCCATGGTCCATACTCCCGACAGTGACAATGGATCCCAACATCAACACCTACCTCCTCATAAGTGGCACTGCTATGTAGTACTTATAATAATGACCTACACAACACCTAGACCACTTGGGCCGATACGTGCTTGTGACAACCCGCCTACTAAAATAATAGGTGGCCAGCCCAATACTCCAATAATCACAGGAATTATAGATGGTCCATTCTTAGCATCACTGTCGATTAACATAATAGTATGAGACAACCACCAATCATTTTAGAAAAACGGATTGTCATATACAAAAATTTTAAAAGTAAAAGAGAAACACTTAGACAATCCCATTTGTAAAAACGGTGGGTATCAAAAATCGATGAATAAAGTATGATAATACAATAAATAATCACCGAATAAGCTGTCGGTGCACAGACCAATACAAATGATATGTTAAGTATTTCAATCAATATTTACAATATAATAAGTGAGTGCAATACCTTGGGCAAACACGCCCGAATAAAAGTACTAAACCCAACTAGAGTACAATAGAGGGGAGCGTCTACTACAAGTATCCTACAACATCCGCAATATGCCGTAGCTCCATGACAACTGGAAATGGAAATGTAAACACAGGTGTCCATGCGGAAGAGCACCTGTAACGGCAAAGAAATGTAGAACAAGGAAATATAGAAACCGGTCAGGGCCGGGTTTGATATGATTACCATGACTAAAATGCATGGCAAGTAAGTGCGTAAATCTCTCGCAGATAACAATAATATTCCTCACCTCTCAATCTAGCAGCAACCTAGCGCAATATAAATAATGCTCAGGTTACAGAAAGAACAGAAGGCTAACTTCTCCCCAGTCTCAACACTATGCCCTATTCGTGCGTGGGGTGTCTCGCAAAGCGAAATCCAAACAAGGAACCCCCCCGATACACTACTACTTAGGCAAGGTTGATCGTCGAGATACATTAGACCCTGTCCTAATTAATTTAAGTACTAAAGATTAACTTCTCCCCAGTCTCAACACTATGCCCTATTCGTGCGTGGGGTGTCTCGCAAAGCGAAATCCAAACAAGGAACCCCCCCGATACACTACTACTTAGGCAAGGTTGATCGTCGAGATCCATCAGACCCTAAGCACGAAAAATAATAAATAAATACATGTGTGTGCATAAGTGTGGGAGGTCACATCTACAGCTACACAAAGAAAATATAAAAGTAAAACCCCTCCATCATCTATTGGCACAATTCCTGATTCTATCCTTAGGAATATACATATAAATGGTACAACACTTTATCAAGTGTTTACCAAATTAATTTCATCATACACTAATTCATTTCATGAATTTGTTTCTTATCAGGAAATATAATCATACTGTTATGCACTAGAGGCATTTATCTCAATTGTTCACTTTGTAAAAATATCTTCCTTATCAGGAATATAATCATCATCATAGGCTCTTTATGGCCTTACATCGTGCTCTATATGGCACTTTCATCATGCTCTATATGGCATTTTACTGTGCTCTTTATGGAACCCATCAAACATCAAGTCCAACTTGATTTAGAATAGTTATATTCATATATATATAACGATTCTAAGACCGCCCGTCCGGGTTTCCCCACTGTGCGCGCCCCTAAATGGCTATCATCTTCCAGGGCCTCCAAGACAACCTGGGATCCTATCGAAACGTCGGGAAGCGACCATGTGCCTGCGGGATAGTCAAGACCACATCCAGAATCTCCTAACCAGCGCAGAAAATATATAAACAAACGCTCACATGGCCTAGGGACTATATCCACCCTGCATCATTAGCCAGGGGGCTTCACCACAACGCGCGCAACTTCCCTTATGATAGCGATTTAGAGAGGTGTGTATCCATAAATTAACATTTATGAAAAACATTACTTTTTCCATTTTTGAAAAATCATATTTTACATTTCCAAAGATCATCCATTTAGTCATTAGGCACCAAGCTTTAGAAGGTGCATTATATTCTTATTAAGTCATATTTTATTTATGACCTGGGACCCAAAGTGCCACTAACCTCAAAATAGCCTCAAATAGTTTATATAATTTATAAACCCCCAAAGTGAGCCTCCATAATGGAGTGTCTCTCAAAAGCTCAACCTTAATATTTTAACTTCCAATTTCATCTCTAGGTAAATTTCCTAAATCATTCGGATATCAACTTACGCAACTTATCCCTCGGGTAAGCCTAAGTATCCCATTAAATCCTAGGGCATTAGTCTATCGAAAACCACCCTCTAGGACTCTTAATTACTTCCCAAAGGAAGGTTCCTAAACCTTGGACCTAAAAGAAAGAGGGCTAAAAATCAAAATAAGAAAATCTCACAAAAATAGGGGAACCGAATCGATTCGCCCCTTGGGCCGAATCGATTCGCCCTTGCGAATCGATTCGCTAGACAGCCGAATCGATTCGGTGAGCAAAAACTAACCTTATGCAATTGCCGAATCGATTCGCTTTAAATCCGAATCGATTCGGTCTGCAAGACCTGTAACCCTCTCCTTATCCGAATCGATTCGCCCTTGGGGCCGAATCGATTCGGTCCTGGGATTTTGCCCAGTTTGGGCTACGGGGTGTAAGAACCCTAAAATCCCAAAACCCCAAAACCTTGATTTCTCCCAACATCAACAACAACAATTTGACCTAAATCAATCCTACACCATTTATAACTAACGTATACTCCTTAAATCCAATTAAAACTAAGATTTAAAGGTTTAAACATCAAAATCAACAAATACCCATTTATGGGTTAAATCTCCAAAACCTAACTATACATGCAATTTATCACATTAAATCACATCTAGCAAGTAAGAAACTTGCCTCGAGGTTCGTAGTCTATGATCCTCTTCCGGTAGCAACGGAAATCCGGTCCAAATCTTCATTTCTCTCTCTTTCTCTCCATTTCTCCCAACTCTCTCTTCTCTCTCTCTCTCTCCTTTGGCTTCTAACACAAATGAAGAAAGAAAAAGGGGTGGGGGACTTATACGGGTCTCAAAACTTGAATCCCCCCTTTTAATTGTTAATACACCACTAAAATGACTCGTAACCACTTAATCGAGTCATAACCCCTTAAAAATGCCCGAAACCCAAAAATACAACGTGGCACTTATTTCGACTATCTCGACTATTCTAAAAACAACCGCACCCCCTATTTTGGCATTCGGGAAAGTGTGAACTATTTTTATGTTCCAAATCCATTTTAATTCATTAATTATACCCAAATTTAAATATAGGTCATAACCGTCGTTTTACATATAACGACGCAAAGTACACAATATAACACTATTTACCTTCTCATAACGGTAAATAGACAAAGCATAGTAAATATTATCCCTAAGTCTCACGGGAAATAATATTTACTCCAACATTCCTATTTTATAAAATTAGCCCGTCAGGCAAAAATAGTATAAAATAGTCGCTCAAATCTTTGGGTTGTTACAGTGCTATGGTCCCGAGACGTACGCAACCCCAACCGATAGGTCGCCTAAGAACATGGGTATGTTTACACAATTACACAAATACATATTTATAACACATAATATGTAGTGGTAATTAATATTATAATTACCCCCCCCCCCCCCCCCAAAGTCTCATTTATTTCCCGTTTTCTCTTTAAAATTAACCATCTACTTAATTTTCCAAATTACTAAAATAGTGACACAAATCTATTTTTAATAAAATATCTGCTTAACTTGGATAACCTCTCAGATACTCGTCCGAGTTCATAAAAATCACCTAGATGTTTCCCCAGTCCTAACTTCACCCAAACCTAAAAAGGCCGTTCGAGAGAAATCATAACCCATTTTCACCAACTAGGAATTCATATTAATCAAGAGAGTACATCAACAAGGTGTTATAAGCAATATAAGCATAATCGTTCCTAAAATAAAGTCCATCCCGAAATTTCTAACAAAAGATTTTGGTCTCGAACAGCCTTCCGTATAAAATTCATAACTAATTATAAAAAAATCAGAAAAGTACGAAACTGGCGGCCACCCATTTATAACGAAAAGATATAGCTTCATGACCTAAACCTAAGGGTTGTTTGAATGAATACCAAATTTCTTCAAATGAGAAAGCCACCCCGTTCGAACAAGATTCGAACAACTTTCTAACGAGATTGATGGAAACAATGAAGAAATCTAGATTTTTGCCTACTTTTAAATACGAGATTCATAGTTTGAAACCCAACTTGCATCCCAATGCTTTACCCATATTTATTTACATTAATGTAGGTTCTTCATGATTAACTAACATTATTTAGAAGATCATTTACACAAATCAACATAAGATTATGACTCAAAATCCCATAAAATTAACCAAACATTATAGTTCATCTAACCCTATCTTGATTCCATGTCCCTACTCAATTATTCTCAGATTTAGGGCTCTACACATGAATGATAATCATGAAATGAAAATACCATAACATGGTTTCTAAGATTCAATTAAAGATTAACATAATTCCAATTTTAGGATTTATCACCAATTAGTTTAATCATTAAACACCAAAATTCAAATTTATTCTTCAATATGCATAAGAATTATTCCAATCATATAAACATCAATTTATCAACTTTAACCCATAAATTCATATGAGAAAATACAAAAATGAATTAGAAAACATATTGAAAATTAATTTAGGAAGATAATTCGTGCTTTAGTTTGATGATTTAGGGTCTCTTTCTCTTGGATCTTGGTCTTCCTCACTTCCCTTGATCTTCCTCTCTTCTCTAACCGCAATAACATCTCCAATTGGGTATGGGGATGCTAGGGTTGAGTTGTGGTGGTTGTAAAATATTTTCTTAATAGTTAATTAACTCACAATAAGCACTAATATCGAGTTAAGCCTTGAACCATATATTTGGGCCCCCAAATGAATTTGAACCCATAATCGTAATGATCCAACAACTCCCGAAATGGTATACCTATAATCCGGAACCATTTTTTTAGAGATCTAAAACACCTAAACGAGTTTCTAAAACATCCCAGAACGTGCCCGAATTAGTTTTAGTCGACATACACATTATTATTATGCTTAAACATTACATAACTCTAAGTGAATTACCATTCGATTTATTTTCCACGAGTGAACCCATCATACCCAATTGAGTCAAATACTTATGTAATCATGAATAAGTATTAATTCTCAATTTAAATATTACCAATTAAATTTAAATCCCACCAATTTAATTTATTGTCAAATTTATTTAATTAAATTTTGTCACGATATTTTATTCTGAATACACGGGGTATTGCAGAGGATTCTCCAATAAATTGGTCGTTGGGGAATAACAATTATTATCCGAGATCTTAGTGCACACAAGGTGTTTGTCAAAAATCCAAAATCCAAAATGAGATATCTTGGGTGTATTCATTTAACCATGAATGGGGTTATTGCTTCACAAGTCTAGATGGGGGGAATAAATGGTAATGGTCACTTCTCTCTTGGTGTATAAAGTTGAGGTCATTCTTATCAACTTAAGTCATGTAATGGGGTTAATGGAAGAAAGTAAGCCCAAGAAAGATGGGGGTGTGATTTCTTGTATGAAATAAAATTGAATAGGGTGTGATTGCTAGCCTAGAATGTAATTTGTAATGGTATGATAGCTATCTTCACGGTCTAGTGATACGATTTGATCTTCACTTGGAAGAAGAGTGATTGTCGGGAATGTTGTCATAGCAAGTCTACATCCATAGACAATATGCATTGCTATTTGAAAAGAGAAACAGGTCGTATCTTTGTTCAATATTTGAAACAAGTATGGTCGTGGATCGAGAAGTAATCCAAGATATTTAGCATTATATGCTAGACTTTTGGGGATATTATCACAATCTTTAAAGTGAAGAATTACAAGGGCAGCATGATTCAATTGTAGGTGAAGCTTATGCATCACATGATGTTGTATAGAATGAGGTGCACAAGTGAGGAAGGTGCACAAGTGATGGATTGATCTTGATGGTATATTTTTGGAAAAAGGTGCACAAGTGAGGAAGGACTTACAAGTGCTCTCATTTACAACCGATGAATGAGGTGTATGTTCCGACGATGAAAGAAATCTTGATAGTGAAGGGGTGGGGTCAAGGTCTCTCTTGTGAGTCGATGGGTATAGTCGACTGGTTGCATTTACATTTAGGCATTGATTGGTGCGTTCAACTTCAGAATATGTCCAAGAAGAGCAGTTAAAAATTTCAAGGGACAATGGGTATATTTCCAAAATGGGGTGTGTACTCTGAGGACAATTTTCACGAATTAATTGGATCTTTGAAAAGGTAATGTACGATAAACGAATAAGTATAGCTCGTACCATAAAGATCAATGGTGTTTCTTTTGCTTGCATGGAAAACGGGGAGATTCATCTTGGGAGGTAATTCTCATCGGGTGGAGTCTCGATTACGGTTTGCAATATTTCTCACCAAGGTGGATATTTGTGGAGTTTAGCTCAAAATACACAAAACTCATGTTTCTCTTCAAAGCCGTGACCAACGAAGGTTTTAGATGTTGTGAAGCTTTTGCTCATGGGTCGTGGATGGGACCTGAGTTTTGGGTGTTTTAAGGGAAAACTCACGACCAATGAAGGCCATGTTCGCAGCAGCGAATGGGCATCATATTAAGAGAGGAAATGGATTTTGGATTGGGGGTATTTTGGATATTTTTTCATAAATGTGTTCCACATA
This sequence comes from Sambucus nigra, assembly GCA_949130495.1. Lineage (NCBI taxonomy): Eukaryota > Viridiplantae > Streptophyta > Magnoliopsida > Dipsacales > Adoxaceae > Sambucus > Sambucus nigra. Next base: position 480,579,442 of record OX422219.1, read on the forward strand.
TAAAATGATCATTTTGAGGGTTAGAACTAGAGCCGACTCTATAGTTTTCGGGGCCTTAGACGAAAAATCAAACTCGGGACCCTTTTACATTAAAAAAAATCAAATTAAATAAACTGTGTTCTTCTCGCATTTTTTTTGATGCAAAACCAATTTTAATATACCAAATCAATTTTAATATACAAAAATCGAAATTGCCAATTTTACTACTCGATACAACCTAACGTAAACCAAAATCGAACCATGCAGTTTGCGGTAAAATTGGTTTATTCGGTAAATTCTGAAATAACAAAAGAAATTAAAAATTTCATCAAGTGAAAAAATTGAACTATAACCAAAATAATTGAAAGCTAAAATTTATAAATTAACTTTAGGTCTGCTCATTACAGTTTGCCCAAGTACTGTTTCAAACTATTAAAAACTTAAAAAAAGAATTTAAAAAAAATATATCTACATCATTTTTTCTTTAGTCAATTTCTTGACCAAAATAATGATTTTTACCAAATGATAGAAATAACTTAATTTTCCAAAAAAATGAACAAAAAAACCTGGATTAACATTATTTTATCAACCATTTTTTTTTACTAAAATAACATTGCACACCAAATTTTCAACTCAAAGTTTGCCAACTATTTAAAGCTTAGTCAACTTAAGTTTAAAGACGACAAGCAAGGCTATTTATAAGAAGGGGTTGGAAAGAGATTAACACATCCAATCGATGTGGAACTTCACCAAAGCACCAGAGAATCAATTTGTTTTTATCATTTAGTCTATGGCTAAAATGGATTAACGAAAGATTTTTTTTAAATATTAAAAAAATAATTTTGAGGTAAATTTTTTCATGGGTTCTTAACATTTCAAGGTAACCCTCAAAAACATTTTAGCTCAAAATAAATCATTTTTGTTATTTTAAAAAGAGGGGTAAAAAGCTGTCAGTTTATACCCCCTATAAACTACCAGTTTTTTTAATCTAATTCATCCTAAACATTTTTAAAATTTTTTTTTCACCCAATTAATAATAGAAATCAATAAATTTTATGAGCGAGTGTGTTAAAAGTGGGTGAGGGAGTGTGTTAAAAGTGAGTTTAGTATTAGGGTGGATTTTGACTTTTTTGGGGCCATTTTTAAGTGATAAAAATGTTTAGTATTAGAGTCGGTTTATTTTTTGGGCAGCCTTTTCAAGTGGTAAACTCAATTTTTTTTCTTAACTACATTTTTTTAAACCTATTTTTTTATATACTAACTTTTTTTTTAAAAATTTTGGGGTCCCGATTAATCAGGGCCTTGGGCGATGACCTAGTTCGCCTAAGCCTAAGACCGACCCGGGTTAGAACCCTAAAGTTTTGGCTGCTTTCTTGGGAGATAGAGAGAGATTATTCTTTTAAAGGCTAGGGTTTGAGGTGAGAGGTGAGGAATTTTCCCTCTAACCCATTGGTGTTGCTCAAAGGTGGAAGGAGGTGTGAGTTTGAGTGTTTCATATATGCTAGGTGTGCTCAAGATGCATTGCGTGTCTGGTTTGTCACTAGATTACATGGGAGCAAGACATACTTGTGGGATGCACTTGGATAAAACTTGATGGCAAGAGATTGGGAGGGTTCTTGGAATAGAACCTGGAATCACTTGTGGGAAGAGTTGATTTATAATGATTATACGAGATTTGAATAAGATAGTAGTGAGTGATTTATCATTATATATTCTCGGTTGTTATTGTAATATATTCAAATATAGTGGAATTGGTCCTCTCCGTAAATGTAGCCAACTTGGTAAATCACGTATGTCTTGTTGTTGTCTCTCTTGTTTATATATTTATGTGCTTGTCATTATTACCATTTTATCTCGATTATATCTGTAGTTGTAGTTAATAGGGTGTGTCCTAACAAATTAGGTGTTGGGACATAACACCACCACCCTCCTCCACAATCTATCTTCCTTTAATGGATACCTCCATAACAATGTTTCCAAAAGAGCAAAAACGTAGAATTTTATAACGTATGCCTGAATTTTGCAATGTGAACTTATTACTTTTATGTATACCATACATATAATATATACAATAAAATGTGAGGCACCCTAGTGAAGAAAAATCTAATAGATCAAGCATTAAATTGGGAATCTCCCTAAGTTAGCCAATTAGTGTTGTTTATTATATTTTTCTAACTTAACGATTGTTTTTTTTTTTATCTTAATGGTTAACTAGGTCAAAGATTCTCTGAATATATAGGCTGGATTTGGTTTAGGCTAACAATATCCATTTAAAGGGTTTATTAAGGTTAGTAAACAAAAATATATTTGAGATTACGATTTTAAACTTGAGACTTGAAATTCTGATAAGAAAAAAAAGAAACCCAACCTTAATATCACTTTTTTAACGAGATTCGAAAACATTATTCTCTTGATACCCGGAGCCCATATGAACTAACTCTTAAAATTTCAGAAAATAATTTTTTCAATTTCTCTAAAGTTTGAAAGGATTTAGATGTGGGAGGTAATAAGGGGCAAACATTAACAACACATATAATGTAAAAGGCTAAAATAACAACATATCAAGCACCCTTATCTAGAATCATAAATACATATTTCAATCCACAACTAAATAGGAGACATACATTTTTTGCCAAACTAAACACATAGGATCACCTCACCATCCAGAATCCATAACAAGCAGTTTACTTATAGATGCCTGAACAATAAGATTAGTAATACTAATCATCAAACTCCTGATATTTCTCAAGAACTTGGTTGCAAGTAGACAAGGGCTCATTCTTGAGGAATCCCATGGCATTGGCGAAACGCATATCGGACAGTATACCATTGTAGCGCGTAAGGATCACACGAGCGCGGTCACGCCCACGGTCTAGTTCACCACACTCAGGATCTGGGCTGCTAATAAGTTGAGCATCACATATTTGGTCCATGTGGTCATCGGTCACCATTATTTTGTATGTTCCGGTGGAGTCAGTGGTGCCCTCGATGCTATATCTCAATTGCATGCCATCCCTGTCTTTGCACTCGATTCGAACCCTCGCACCTGTCATCCACAATTTATTAAACACCTTGTGGTCAGATTACTTAGAAAATTTTCAAAGGGAATTATTTTAATTATTTATATTTTTGATAATCCTCAATCTCCACATGAACAAGTCATTTGGGCTTCCCTTTGCAAGCTAAACATGGGGCCGCTATACGCGAGCCACCCTAACACACGCCCCCGCTTAATATGCGGTATTCGTTGGAGACCGCCCCTCACCGCTTATGAAGATGTGCCATAAAACAAATGATTTCTATGTGGTAGAAATGTTAACTTGTACATTATCCATAGTTTTTTTTTTCAAATGCAAATATCTGTATATTAAATCCTATAATAGGTGGATTATAAGAAGTGTCTGCGCGTATGGATGAAGTAGGACTGTTTATGGGCTTAATTTTGGTTAAGGGGTCGAAATCAAAGCCTTCATCAATGAGTATGGAGTTCACGTTATCTTGGTGTAGAGGCATAAGATTTTGGGTGGTGTTTGACTTTGGTCTCACAAGAGGGGCGATGGTGCCGTTGCCAATGATCCCTTGTACAACATTTTTGAGATGACGACACCGATTAGCGGTCTGATGAAAATTAAAGCGGGCGTCATGCTTGAAGTTTCTAGGAGGAGGATCAGGTAATTGATGAGGGTTTAATGGTTTGACATTAATTAAATTGCGTGAGAGAAGGGATAGAAAACAACTTTGAAAAAACCCTCATCATATTTGAAATTTTTTAATGAGGGAGATGTAATGTGACATTTTATAATTATGGTTTATTTTGTATTGTCATTTCATAATTTACAGAGTAGAAAAGGCTTTGAAGTTTTTTAACAAGGGAGATTTAATGCGGCATAGCATAATTATGGTTCATTTTGTATTTTCATTTTATAATTTACAGAGCTGATAATGGCTTTTGCATTTCCGATAGGGGTTGTCATTGGTCGATTTGGTCCGTATGACATATACCAATATCTTACCAACTTTTTCGGTACGTTCGGTTTCAGTACGTTTGGTTTTTCAAAAACCATTATTGATACCAAATCATTCGGTATTTCATTTTTTTCGATATTTTTTCTTTTGGTAATTTTGGGTTTTGGGGGTATTTTTAATTTCAGTTTTCGTTAATTTTTTGCTCATTTTTTATTGATTACTTTTCAGCTATTTTCAGTTTCCAAATGCAATATAAATAATTTTCAGTTTCCAAATGCAATATAAATAATAAACTAAGGCATACAATAAATATATGTTAAACGTCGTACACGTGAAATATCCAAAAACTTAGGTGTAGAATTGGATTACTCACATAATTGAAAAGAATACCTCATAGACAAAACGAATGAATAAATATGTGTTCTTAACTTAAAAAACTTTTATACTTTTTAAATATAAAAACACCACCCACTTTGATATTAACCTTTTGTGATAGATGAGTTCAAGTAATTATATAATATAAAAATTTATATTTTGGGCGTATTAAATCTGTATATTGGACAGTATATTCGGTATTTAATTTTGATATGGTAGTTTCGGTAAATCGATTTTTAAATGTGTAAATCAAAATTAACCACCAAATTTTTGATAATTTTGGTTTGCGCGGTAATGAAAAATAATAAACAAAAATTATAATTTTTTTACCAAAACAATATTGCACTGCAAAAAATCGAACCTTTATCAACCCTAACTACCGATGAAGCAATTAAACTACACCTAGTGACACTCAGGGCCGGTCCTAAGATTGGGAGTGCCTTGTGCGAAAATTAATATATGATCCTTTAAAAAATATTGTACAAAGATATGAAATACCTAAAATGGGCCCCTAAAAAATTGAACTTATTTTTTAGGGCCCATTTTAGTTGGGTGAGATTTTTTTGTAGTTGAATCATTCTTTGTACAAATTATTTTTGGGTAGTTAAAAAACGGGCCCCTAAAAATTTAAACAAATTTTAAAAATTGATATTTTTATATACATAAATTTTTTTTGAACCCCTAATATATATATATATATATATATATATATATAGGTGCATACTCTAAAATGGGCTTTGTGCCATTGCCGACTTGACACATGGCCAGGGCCAGCCATGGTGACACTAAATCAATTTTTACGTACCATTGAGTGGCTTGAGCCCAATTATATTGGATTTGTTGGTATTACCACACAACTAAGTCGATCCATTACATTAATACTTTCTTTAAAATGTGATTGTTCAGGTAGAGATTCAATACTAATGAATCAGAAATTTAAATGTTGCTACATAATTTTTTTTAAAAGAAGAGTTCAAAGGACCCTCTGCATTGTCATAATTTTTTTTTTTTGAAAAAACTCATTTGAACAACTTTTAACATCTTACAAGATCATGACCCACTTTATAAAACAATTCTAATAAACAATTTTTAGTGTTGTGCTGCTTGATTTGAAATAGAGTGTTTGAAAACATTAGGTATAAATATCAAAAGTGCTCCTTCTTTTAATTGTTTTCCATGAAAAATATTTTCTACCCACCACAAAAAAATTAATGACTTTTTTTTTTTACATTTGACCCCTAAAATAATTTCATATATAGACATAACTCCCTCACAAAAAAATAGACTTAACCTCCGTATATGAATCATCATGCTTGTACCTTATGCATTGACTCATTTGTACATTCTGCATACTGGGGTAAATCTAATTAATGAATAATTAATGGGGATCCCTAAATACAACATCAGATCAAGGTGGAGTTACACCAGAAACTCTTAAAGCAATACCAAACTATTATCATATTTTTCCACACATTTTCCAATATCTATAAAAATGAAATTTGAATCATTTCCTAACTTAGTAATCCAACACGATTAATTGAACCAAGTTAGCATCACATCCACAAAAAAGTGTCAATTGTTCACATCATGAGCTACACACTTATAATCCAAAATATGTCCAAATCATGTGTCATTATAAAATTACTCTCGGTATAAGCATATACAAAACGTTATATATACCTACAAGTGTCAAAAAAATACCAAAAGTGTTATTTGTGTTGTACCATGATGCGATCTGCAAGTGTATCACCCGTTGTTAGTATCGGGTTAGTGTCGTACAAATTTTATATGGTTTGTAGTATGGTGTGAGTCTTATCACGATAAAAGCTATATAAAGCTTGTCCGGTAGTAACATGATAGCATCGATGGGTGCGGAAACATAATTCTTACTCTAAACAATATCTATGTGACACACTGAGAAATAAACAAAATTACCAGGAAGATAGTTGGTTGCAGAGGTCTCAAAGCCAGCTCGGCAAGTGTCACAGTAAACTCGGCCTTGGACAATGAATGGTTTACTAATCAACCGCCCAGTAACGAGCCCCGGGAGAACACACAGAGCAAACAACAAGATCAGCCTACCCATTCTTTAGTTTTGTTATTTTGGATCTCCTCTTTGTTTTTCTTCAATGCGTTTGTTATAAGATAGTAAAGAGATATAATGATGATGCAAGGCAAACATGCTGGTATATCCTCACCTCGTCATAATGTAAAGAAGCAAAAGCAAATGCGTGTTTCGCGGCACTCTTTTTCGTTAATTTCTTTCTTGTGGTTGAGAAATGGGACCGCATGTTCTTTCCCTTTACGTGTAAATATGTTCACCACCTTAATTTACGGTGTCTTTTGCAATTTGCATTATCGTTGGTTGTATTATAAATAGTTTTTGGGCACAAATTAACAACTAATGTGGAAGGTTTTTTATTTTTCACCAGAGAGTTAGACTAAACACGAGTTCTAGTGAAAAACCACAGGCCCCTCTTGTCTTTTATTTTTTGCTTTGTTTATTGGGACTTTTATATATACGTCCTATTCGAAAAGATTCTCTTTAAATAAATTATATTGATTTGTCAATCATTAAATATATCCTATTTTTATGTTGGGTAGCGCTATCAACACTCCAATGAGATCCTCTAGCACTCCATTTTGAAATATAAATTTGATAAATGAGCATAAAGTCCCTTAACATCATATCTCTTCCGCTTGAGATTTTGGGTGAATACTTTTCTTTTTATGTGAACTAATCACTTAAATTAAAGTCATAAAATGTTGATAGAAATTATTATTTTTATTTTAATAATTAAATACAATTGAAGCAAATAATTTTTTTTAACTTTGAATAAAAATTATTAACAACTTAATCATTAATTGATTTATAATTTAGTACATACTTATTTTTTACCAAATAAAAATACGATCCAATTAAAATGCGACACGATACAATATTATACGAAATCTTATTTTTGTTATATAATAAGAACACAACTCAAATAAAAGTGGCACGACAGGAAATCTTATTTTTTTTTATTTAACATGAACACGACCTAATTAAAAAGCCAACACGACAAGACATGAAAGCTTATTTGTTTACCTAGACAGAGGCAAATTAAAACCGACATGCACGGAATCTTATTTTTTTTATCTAACATGCCAAAAAAAATTATCTTATTTTTTTATCTTATTTTTTATCTAACAAATTTTTTTTATCTTATTTTTTTATTTTAATAATTAAATACAATTGAAGCAAATAATTTTTTTTTAACTTTGAATAAAAATTACTAACAACTTAATCATTAATTGATTTATACGTTAGTACATAATTATTTTTTTACCAATTATAAACACGATCCAATTAAAATGCGACACGATACAATATTATACGAAATCTTATTTTTGTTATCTAATAAGATCACAACTCAAATAAAAGTGGCACGACATGAAATCTTATTTTTTTTTTATCTAACATGAACACGACCTACTTAAAATGCAACACGACAAGACATGAAATCTCATTTGTTTACCTAAACAGGCAAATTAAACCCGACATGCACGAAATCTTATTTTTTTATCTTATTTTTTTTAATTGTAAAACAAAAAAAAAATGCCAAAATTTTATTTTTTAACTAACATGAACATGACCCAAAAGTGACACTGCACAACACGAAATCTTACCTTCGTATATAAAATGAACACGGTTTAATTACAATGCAGCACGACACGACGCGACAAGACATGAAGCCTTTTTTTTTTATCTAACACGAATACGATCTAATTGATTTGCACTTTAATACTCACTTGTTTATCACTTTTATATTTGACCGAATACGAACACAATTTTAGTCATATTGTGTCGCTTTTATACGAGCTGTATTTGTGTTGGGTAAAAATAAAATTTCGTGTTGTGTTGTGTCGTGTTGCATTTTAATTAGATCATGTTCATGTTAGATAACACAATAAGATTCCGTGCGTGTCGGGTTTAATTTGCCTCTGTTTAGGTAAACAAATGAGATTTCATGTCTTGTCGTGTTGCATTTTAATTAGGCCGTGTTCATGTTAGATAAAAAAAAATAAGATTTCCTGTCATGCCACTTTTATTTGAGTTGTGTTCTTATTAGATAATAAAAATAAGATTTCGTATAATATTGTATCGAGTCACATTTTAATTGGATCGTGTTTATATTTGATAAAAAATAAGTATGTACTAAAGTATAAATCAAAAAATAATTTCTATCAATATTTTATGACTTTAATTTAAGTGGTTAGTTCACATAAAAGGAAAATTATTCACCCAAAATCTCAAGCGAAAGAGATATGATGTTAAGGGACTCTATGGTCATTTATCAAATTTATGTTTCAAAATGGAGTGCTAGAGGATCTCATTGGAGCGTTGATAGCGCTACCCTTTTATGTTTTGGAAGTCTTATTTGGCATATTTACTCAATTTAAATCAATCATCCGTAACTATTGGGAGAAGTTATTCTCGTGGTTGGACTTCGTTTTTCCTATTTCTAATCTTGATATGATCATAACTTTTGTTTTATAAATTTATTTTTCGCAAAATAATTATATTTAAAATCTACTCGTCAAGATCTACCAAACAAGATTCATGAGCACTATAAAATTTTGAAACAAAAAGATACACAATATATATTTATTGTGTTCATCAGAAAGCGTAATAATTTTATATCTAAGACATTCACAGATAGTAAATATTTACTGTTTGCATAAAAAACGAAAAAATCACATCATTTTTTTTTTTTATTTTCTATTGAATATGAATCTTATTTTATAAAGTTCAATTAATAGATTTCAAAAATATCAATTTCATAAATTTTGGATTTGTATATCAAAAGTTATAAAAATAACTACCACTTTAAATTTGGAGGGAATATATTATTAAGAAAAAAATGCGTAAATTCAAAAGTAGAATTTAATTAAGGATTGACTAATCATTAGAATCTTAATAAGAAAATACTCTTCAAATATGACTCACATATAATAATCTATTGTTTCGTACTTCATTTGTACACTTTGGAAACAAACTTTAGAGGATGGTATTTCTTATAAACATATATGTTTTAGGCATTTAAAACTTCTAATTGTATAAAATACTTTATGTTTAGCATGTTTCAACACTTTGATATTGTATAGGTGAATATGTTGTCAAAATAACAACTATTTTTGCCTAATAAATGTATATTATAAAAATATTATAATTTGCACACTTTTTTTTTCCGAGACTCATGATAAGGATCTAACAATTTACTTGAATTAATCAAGATAAATTTTAAAAATAAATTATAATAAGCCCTCCATGACATTTAGGGCTTCAAGGAGTTACCCGAAAACTATTTTTCCACAATATTTACCCCTTGTTCTGAGTAGATATATGTTTGTACTCTCAACATGGAACAAGGAAGAGGAGATTATGGGAATCACATTGCATCCGGTGACTTAACAATTTTTTTTACACATTCTAACCCCATCCCATTGTTAGCCTAACTAGGCTGGGTTTTTATTGAGACACGATAATGGGTTTGGTTTTGTACATTGCCATAATGAATCAATATTGACTATTACTTGATATTTCTATGGAGTTACCAAATTCGCTCCCTTAGCTCATAAGAGCATTCACAATGATGGATGCTCTCATCAGTTAGGTGTGCAAATTCAAAAGATAAACTTACCTTTCGAGGGTAACAGTCTCTACAGCGGTGGTAGGTTAATGATGACAAAATTGATAACTGTGATAGTTCCTATGGACTATATTAGTTCGTAGAAATTTCTTATGAACTAATATAGTTCGAAAGAACCTATATATACACTAACAATTAATTATTTGTAGTTGTTACGAATTTCATTTGTCCATATTAATTTCTACGAATACATGAAGTTCGTAGGAACTCTTTCGAACAAAAGAAGTTTATAGGAATATTTTACTGAATTTGTACCTGTTTAGCAAATCTACAAATGTTGAGCCTTTCCTACTGCAAATTTTGTACGTTTTCTCCCACCATTGTGACCTGACTGATTTGCAAACTTACCAATTTCTTTGTTCATTTCCTCCACCATTACGGATGCTCAACGAGTAAATACTTCTTCCACATTAAGGTTCACCTTGATTGTATACGTTATATGTTAATGCATATAGAAACATAAAATATACACATTATAAAATAAAATAAAGATATATTCAAAAAATATTTATAATTTACATCATAATAACATATACATTATGACACGGGAAATTTATTTTAAATTTTTTAATCACGCTAACTCCAAAAAAATATCCAGAAGGGAATTAATCCAAAGTTTTCTCATTTAATGGAATGACCTAGTGCAATGGCCTGGGGGTTACATGGAGATAATTTTTCTTAGCAAAATAAGTTGAGAGGAGCAACGCATAAGGGTTGTAAATAGATGGAGTTTAATGCTAGTTACCAAGAAATCAAATCTTGTTGGCGCGCAAGAATACTCGACTCTAATTGAATTTTCCAGCTATGATCTTTCTGTAAAAAAAATAATCACTGTTTAAATTCACTCATTCCTTTTTCATTGACCTTTATCGTATTTCAGGTAGCGTAGGGAGTAAAATTAATCAATGGCTCATGAATGATGATGTAGACCCTACTTCAATTTAAAAGACAAAGAGGGTGAACCAGTCAGTATAAAATCATCCAGTAATGTTATGCTTTTTATTATAAAATTCTGTCTGTTTGTGTAACATTTTAAGAAGAGAAAAACTATAGAATAGTTCTATAGAACCCGAATTTTTGAGCGAATTTTAGTCGACAAACAGACGTGTCGGCGTGCTATTGATTGTTTTTGAGGTTCCGTTGGCGCGGATCCCACAAATCAACTAATAGCAAGCCGACACGTCAGTTTGTTGGCAAAAATTCGGTCAAAAATTCGGGCAAAATAGACTTTTTGAAAACTATATGTCCTGTCGGTTTGTACCGCTCAGCGATCGCAATGCCACTTTTTTTATTCTTTTTTTTTTCAAGTTCTTTACTGTTTTGCTTTTAACTTTTAATATAAAAACAGTTTTTTATATTAAAAAAAAATAATTTTTTATTAAAAAAAATCAATTTTTTATTTTAATGAAACCGTTTTTTCAATTAATATAAAAAACAATTTTTGAATTAAAATCAGACATTTTTTTGTTAAAATTAAAAAATATTTTATCATAATATATCGATTAATTAGTGTCACTGGTAAAAATATCGCGATTGATTAGCGTCGCTGGTGCCGACGCACATTACCGGCCCCACATCATTTGTTTAATGTGGGTCCGCACCAGTGGCACTAACTAATCGCGATATTTTTTTAATTAAATATAGCGATTAATTAGTGTCATTGGCACGGACCCACAATTCCGGACCCACATCATTTGTTGAATGTGAGTCCGCCCCAGCGGCACTAATTAATCGTGATATTTTTTCCATAAAATATCGCGATTAATTAGTGCCGCTGACGCGGATTCACATTCTCGGATCCACATCATTTGTTGAATGTGGGTCCGCGCCAGCTGCACTAATTAATCACGATATTTCATGAAAAAAAATATATGGATTAATTAGTGTCGCTGACGCGAACTCACATTCCCGGACCCACATCATTTATTGAATATGGGTTCGCGCCAGCGACATTAATCAATCGATAATCTAAGACAACAAATTAAATATTTTTTTATTAAAATTAAAAAATATATTTTTAAAATGTTATTTTTAATTAAAAAAAACTGTTTTATAGCTTTTTTATTAGTAAATATAGTTTCTTTTTATTTATAAAAAAAATATGTATTTTTTTTAATTTTTATAAAAAAAAAGCGGTTTAATTTTAATAAGAAAAAAAGCTTTTTTATATTAATAAAAAATTATTTTTTTTATATATCAATCATTAAAAACAAAATAATAATAATAAAAAAAAGCCAAATGCAGTCTCTAGGCGGTACCTCTAGAACGACTCTTTTGAGAATTACAAAAAATTAGAATAATTACTCAATGTTGGACAATTCATGTGATGAAGATGGGTCTTGGACTTGGCCACTTAAATTTATTTGTACTCCTACCTTTGAATTGTCACATTGACCACAATCGAAAGTCCGATTGTTACTGTACCTATAACGCTGGGACCGGAGTTTTTTTTAATGGACATTTATTATATATTTATAAAAATAATGTATTATTAAAAATATTTATAAAATATTGCAAACTCATTAATCTTTATACTCTTATAAAATGCTTTACAGTAGTTAAGTTTTTTTCTCATTTAGAGTGCCACCTGGCACCTCTCTTTCGTCTCAATTCTCTCCTATGCTTGTTCATTTATTAGACTCAACACCTTTCTCTGTCTTTCGGATAATGAAACAACCCTATTAGAAAAACAAAATGGAACTTTACAGTTTTACTTCTTCAGCAAATCTTATTGCCGAAATCTTATTCGACGCATCTTGCGCTCGACTTTAAGGTATACAGTACTCTTTCTCACACACACATACACATACATACTTGATTATCTTTTATTCTCTTTTCAAGTTTATCCAGTCTCTGATTTGATACATTCCCAAAAGCCCCAAATAAATTGATTCAAAGCTTCCTCTTCAATTTTATTGTCTCTCTGACAGTCTATTGGAAGCCATTTTGATGATTCAAATGTAATTTTTGTATATATATATGCGTGTGCATGGACATTAGTTGAGTTGTTCATTGTTTAAAGTATTTCAATCACACACCTAATTTTATGCAAGTGTTACCTCGAATTTCAGCACCTTAGATGTTCAAATTTGTGTTTGTTGCGACTCTTTTCCTGATTTTTGCTATATTTTCAAAATTTACTTGCTTTTTATTTGTTCCCGCCTTCACATATATTCATTGTTTGATGAAATGCCACAATGAAACAAATAAACCGCATCTTATTACATTAAAAAACTCTAGCTAAAAAAATGTGTCCATCTTACCCTTACTATTTTCAAATCCTTTTTTCTCATTTGAATTTTAGGAACTATGTTTTATGACAAATGATTGGTAGTTTAATTTTCTTTGGCATACTTCTATTGCTTGGTTAACAGGTTTCTTTTTAATTTGTTGCCAGATTGACCTGTTACCAATTACAAGTATCATTATGTTTATTTACTTCATAAAGATAAAATGGGACATGGAACAAACATACTGTATTTTAATAGTCAAGTTAATGTGGTAAACCTTTTGCCACTTAAGTTTCCATATTGAACTTTGTTCTTGTCATTTTGATTCCATTTTGTTATTATCATCAGAGATTGTTACTGTAATTCTTGCAAATATATGCTTTACTATATTCTTTGTAGGTTAAATTTGGTTAGGTAACTCCAAATTTAACATTGTTAATTAATGTGTATTCACAATGCATATGTATGTTTTTTTAATTTTCATTGAATTAATAGGATATTTTGTGTTGTACATATCAAATTCATGGTTACTAATTATATCATGCTCAAGTAAGGTTATTAGTTGATGTAGTGATGTAGTTAACAAGAACTTAATTTTGTTAATTTTTGGAGTAGACCAAATAATAATGGTGAATATTCCAAATAACTTTCACAAAGTTAAGCGTCACACATTGCTAATGAAATTTGCAGATTAATCGTACCTTATGCCAATAACACCAACGTGCATTCAAATGAAGGAAGTATCTAACCACAAATCCATCTCAAAGTGGTCAAAATCGGAAGGACTAACATATGCAAAATAATTTTCAAATGAACAAATCATTTTGGCTATTAAAGAGTTTGTAATTTTATTACCTTGGAATAGCCATTGCATATTTTAAGACGTGGTGCTGAGCTCCCATCAAAGAGTGTGTTTTCTAGCTTGAGATCTCTATGGTAAATTTGTTATAGTCCCCTTTTTCAACGCGGAATGTGTTTTTAAGGATGACAAAATAATTTTCTTTTTATGAAAAATCTTTTCCTAATTTTTAATTCGTACCAAGTCATGAACCAATTATAACTTGACCAAATTTTATCTTGATTAATCCAAAATATTAATCTAGTGATTAAAGCAAGTAAAATAAAGTAAATAATACTAACAATGCCGAATGTACGAGGCACTAAGGGAAAAAATCTCGGACGGCCCAAGCCCAACAATTACTATAATGTGGAATTACAAGGAGCAGACACAAGTGTTATTCAACAACTCGTTCCCCAAGAGACTTGACGCTCTTCTGATCTTCAACCATTCCTCCACAGTGCCCACGTAAAAAGTCCTTCTTTCACGATGCTCGTCCACAACACACGCATCCACGTATGTCTCGGTGTCTACATATATGGCTTGTAACGTCTACATTACGGTGTCTTTTGCAATTTGCATTATCGTTGGTTGTATTATAAATAGTTTTTGGGCACAAATTAACAACTAATGTGGAAGGTTTATTTTTTCACCAGAGAGTTAGACTAAACACGAGTTCTAGTGAAAAACCACAGACCCCTCTTGTCTTTTATTTTTTGCTTTGTTTATAGGGACTTTTATATATGGGTCCTATTCGAAAAGATCCTCTTTAAAAAATTATATTAAATTGTCAATCATTAAATATATTCTATTTTTATTTTTTGAAAGTCTTATTTGACAAATTTACTCAATTTAAATCAATTATCCGTAACTATTGGGAGAAGTTATTCTAGTGGTTGGACTTTGTTTTTCCTATTTCTAATCTTGATACGATCATAACTTTTGTTTTACAAATTTACTTTTCGCAAAATAATTATATTTAAAATCTACTCGTCAAGACCTATCAAATAAGATTCATGAGCACTATAAAATTTTGAAGCAAAAAGATACGCAATATATATTTATTGTGTTCATCAGAAAGTATAATAATTTTATATCTAAGACATTCACAGACAATAAATATTTACTGTTTGCATAAAAAATGAAAAAAACACATCATTTTTTTTTACTATTTTCTATGGAATATGAATCGTATTTTATAAGGTTCAATTAATAGATTTAAAAAATATCAATTTCATAAATTTTGAATTTGTATATCAAAATTATAAAAATAACTACCGCTTTAAATTTGGAGGGAATATATTATTAAGAAAAAAATGCGTAAAATTCAAAAATAGAATTTAATTAAGGATTGACTAATCATTAGAATCTTAATAAGAAAATACTCTTCAAATATGACTCACATATAATAATCTATTGTTTTGTGCTTCATTTGTACACTGTGGAAACAAACTTTAGAGGATGGTATTTCTTATAAACATCTACGTTTTAGGCATTTAAGACTTCTAATTGTATAAAATACTTTATGTTTAGCATGTTTCAACACTTTGACATTGTATAGGTGAATATGTTGTCAAAATAACAACTATTTTTGCCTAAGAAATGTATATTATGAAAATATTATAATTTATACACTTTTTTTTCCGAAACTCTTGATAAGGATCTAACAATTTACTTGAATTAATCAAGATAAATTTTAAAAATAAATTATAATAAGCCCTCCATGACATTTAGGGCTTCACAGTAGATATATGTTTGTACACATGTCTCAACATGGCACAAGGAAGAGGAGATTATGGGAATCACATTGCATCCGGTAACTTAACAATTTTTTTTACACATTCTAACCCCATCCCATTGTTAGCCTAACTAGGCTGGGTTTTTATTGAGACACGATAATGGGTTTGGTTTTGTACATTGCCAAAATGAATCAATATTGACTATTACTTGATATTTTTATGGAGCTACCAAATTCGCTCCCTTAGCTCATAAGAGTATTCACAATGATGGATGCTCTCATCAGTTAGATATGCAAATTCAAAAGATAAACTTACGTTTCGAGGGTAACAGTCTCTACAGTGGTGGTAGGTTAATGATGTCAAAATTGATAACTGTGGTTGTTCCTATGGATTATATTAGTTCGTAGGAATTTCTTATGAACTAATATAGTTCGAAAGAACCTATATATAGACTAACAATTAATTATTTGTAGTTGTTACGAACTTCATTTGTCCATATTAATTCCTACAAATACATGAAGTTCGTAAGAACTCTTTCGAACAAAAGAAGTTTATAGGAATATTTTACTGAATTTGTACCTGTTTAGCGAATCTACAAATGTTGAGCCTTTCCTACTGCAAATTTTGTACGTTTTCTCCCAATATTGTGACCTGACTGATTTGCAAACTTACCAATTTCTTTGTCCATTTCCTCCACCATTACAGATGCTCAACGAGTAAATACTTCTTCCACATTAAGGTTCACCTTGATTGTATACGTTATATGTTAATGCATATAGAAACATAAAATATACACATTATAAAACAAAATAAAGATATATTTAAAAAATATTTATAATTTACATCATAATAACATATACATTATGACCCAGGAAATTTATTTAAAATTTTTTAATCACACTAACTCCAAAAAAATATCCAGAAGGGAATTAATCCAAAGTTTTCTCATTTAATGGAATGACTTAGTGCAATGGCTTAGGGGTTACATGGAGATAATTTTTCTTAGCAAAATAAGTTGAGAGGAGCAACGCATAAGAGTTGTAAATAGATGGAGTTTAATGCTAGTTACCAAGAAATCAAATCTTGTTGGCGCGCAAGAATACTCGACTCTAATTGAATTTTCCAGCTATGATCTTTCTGTAAAAAAAATAATCACTGTTTAAATTCCCTCATTCCTTTTTCATTGACCTTTATCGTATTTCAGGTAGCGTAGGGAGTAAAATTAATCAATGGCTCATGAATGATGATGTAGACCCTACTTCAATTTAAAACACAAAGAGGGTGAACCTGTCAGTACAAAATCATCCAGTAATGTTATACTTTTTATTATAAAATTCTGTCTGTTTGTGTAACATTTTGAGAAGAGAAAAGCTAAATGTCCCTTCGGTTTGTACCGCTCAGCGACCGTAATGCCTCTTTTTTCTTTTTTTTTTTTCAAGTTTTTTACTGTTTTGCTTTTAACTTTTAATATAAAAACAGTTTTTTATATTAAAAAAAATAAATAATTATTATATTAATTTTTTTTTTATTTAAAAAAAACTGTTTTGTCAATTAATATAAGTTTTTTTAAAAAATTAAAATCAAACATTTTTTTTATTAAAATTAAAATTAAAAAATATTTTTTTCATAATATCACGATTAATTAGTGCCGCTGGTAAAAATATCGCGATTGATTAGTGTCGCTGGTGCCGACGCACATTCCCGGCCCCACATCATTTGTTTAGTGTGGGTCCGCACCAGCGGCACTAATTAATCGCGATATTTTTTCAATAAAATATCGCGATTAATTAGTGTCATTGGCGCGGAGCCACATTCCCGGACCCACATCATTTGTTGAATGTGAGTCCGCGCCAGCGGCACTAATTAATCGCGATATTTTTTTCCATAAAATATTGCTATTAATTAGTGCCGCTGGCGCGAACCCACGTTCTCGAATCCACATCATTTGTTGAATGTGGGTCCGCGTCAGCTGCACTAATAATTTATGATATTTTATGAAAAAAATATCTGGAGTAATTAGTGTCGCTGACGCGAACTCACGTTCCCGGCCCCACATCATTTATTGAATATGGGTCCGCGCCAGCGACATTAATCAATCGATAATCTAAGACATCAAATTAAACATTTTTTTATTAAAATTAAAAAATATATTTTTTAAAATGTTATTTTTAATTAAAAAACTATTTTATAGCTTTTTTATTAGTAAATATAGTTTCTTTTTATTTATAAAAAAATATGTATTTTTTTAATTTTTATAAAAAAAAAACGGTTTAATTTTAATAAGAAAAAAAGCTTTTTTTATATTAATATATATATTTTTTATATATCAATCATTAAAAACAAAATTAAAAAAAAAGCCAAATACAGTCTCTAGGTGGTACCCAGGCGGTACCTCTAGAACGACTCTTTTGAGAATTACAAAAAATTAGAATAATTACTCAATGTTGGACAATTCACGTGATGAAGATGGGTCTTGGACTTGGCCACTTAAATTTATTTGTACTCCTACCCTTGAATTGTCACATCGACTAGAATCGAAAGTTTGATTGTTACTGTACCTATAACGCTGGGATCGGAGTTTTTTTTTTTAATGGACATTTATTATATATTTATAAAAATAATGTATTATTAAAAATATTTATAAAATATTTCAAACTCATTAATCTTTATACTCTTATAAAATGCTTTACGGTAGTTAAGTTTTCTTCTCATTTAGAGTGCCACGTCGCACCTATCTTTCGGCTCAATTCTCTCCTACGCTTGTTCATTTATTAGACTCAACACCTTTCTCTCTCTTTCGGATAATGAAACAACCCTATTAGAAAAATAAAATGGAACTTTATAGTTTTACTTCTTCAGCAAATCTTATTGCCGAAATCTTATTCGACGCATCTTGCGCTCGACTTTAAGGTATACAGTACTCTTTCTCACACACACATACACATACATACTTGATTATCTTTTACTCTCTTTTCAAGTTTATCCAGTCTCTAATTTGATACATTACCAAAAGCCCCAAATAAATTGATTCAAAGCTTCCTCTTCAATTTTATTGTCTCCCTGACAATCTATTGGAGGCCATTTTGATGATTCAAATGTATTTTTTTGTGTATGTATGTATGTATATATATATATATATATATATATATATATATATATATGTATGTATCTATGCGTGTGCATGAACATTAGTTGAGTTGTTCATTGTTTAAAATATTTCAATCACACACCTAATTTTATGCAAGTGTTACCTCGAATTTCAGCACCTTAGATGTTCAAATTTGTGTTTGTTGTGACTCTTTTCCTGATTTTTGCTATATTTTCAAAATTTGCTTGCTTTTTATTTGTTCCCGCCTTCACATATATTCATTGTTTGATGAAATGCCACAATGAAACAAATAAATCGGATCTTACTACATTAAAAAACTCTAGCTAAAAAAATGTGTCCATCTTACCCTTACTATTTTCAAATCCTTTTTTCTCATTTAATTTTAGCAACTATGTTTTATGACAAAGGATTGGTAGTTTACTTTTCTTTGGCATACTTCTATTGCTTGGTTAACAGGTTTCTTTTTAATTTGTTGCCAGATTGACCTGTTACCTATTACAAGTATCATTATGTTTATTTACTTCATAAAGATAAAATGGGACATGGAACAAACATACTATATTTCAACAATCAAGTTAAAGTGGTAAACCTATTGTCACTTAAGTTTCCATATTGAACTTTGTTCTTGTCATTTTGGTTCCATTTTGTTATTATCATTAGAGATTGTTACTGTAATTCTTGCAAATATATGCTTTACTATATTCTTTGTATGTTAAATTTGGTTAGGTAGCTCCAAATTTAACATTGTTAATTAATGTGTATTCATAATGCATATGTATGTTTTTTTAATTTTCATTGAATTAATAGGATATTTTGTGTTGTACAAATGAAATTCATGGTTACTTATTATATCATGCTCAAGTAAAGTTATTAGTTGATGTAGTGATGTAGTGATGTAGTTAACAAGAACTTAATTTTGTTAATTTTTGGAGTAGACCAAATAATAATGGAGAATATTACAATAACTTTCACAAAGTTAAGCTTCACACATTGCTAATGAAATTTGCAGATTAATCGTACCCTATGCCAATAACACCAACGCGCATTCAAATGAAGGAAGTATCTAACCACAAATCCATCTCAAAGTGGTCAAAATCGGAAGGACTAACATATGCAAAATAATTTTCAAATGAACAAATCATTGTGGCTATTAAAGAGTTTGTAAGTTTATTACCTTGGAATAGCCGTCGCATATTTTAAGACGTGGTGCTGAGCTCCCATCTAAGAGTGTGTTTTCCATCTTGAGATCTCTATGGTAAATTTGTTATAGTCCCCTTTTTCAACGCGGAATGTGTTTTTAAGGATGACAAAACAATTTTCTTTTTATGAAAAACCTTTTCCCAATTTTTAATTCGTACCCAGTCATGAACCAATTTTAACTTGACCAAATTTTATCTTGATTAATCCAAAATATTAATCTAATGATTAAAGCAAGTAAAATAAAGTAAAGAATACTCACAATGCCGAATGTACGAGGCACTAAGGGAAAAAACCTCGGACGGCTCAAGCCCAATAATTACTATAATGTGAAATTACAAGGAACAGACACAAGTCTTACTCAACAACTCGTTCCTTAAGAGACTTGACGCTCTTCTGATCTTCAACCACTCCTCCACAGTGCCCACGTAGAAAGTCCTTCTTTCATGATGCTCGTCCACAACACACGCATCCACGTATGTCTCGGTGTCTACATATATGGCTTGTAACGTCTACGATGTTGAATACGAACTCCTTCACTTCTTCACCACGAAACTCAATGTTCAAGTGTAGAACAAACTCTGAGTGATCTCGGAATGCAATTTGATTTGAAGACGAAATATGTACCCTAAAATCGGCTTGACAAATTTTTGAAGCTTTGCCGCAACGTCTTCAATAAATTTCAATACATCATAGTCTGTGTGGGATTGTGACAATAAAAATACGACCTATGACTCAAACGTGTTTTGTTCCGGGAATAAATAAACATACAACGGACTCTATTAGAAATTTTGTCCTTACAAATTTCCCCCGTTGGCTATTTCGAAACAAAACGAACAGTGAAATGCCTAAGCCGGGCCGTCAAGCCGTATGACACCTAAATCTCATCCCATAAACTAAAAATAAAAAAATACAGGACAAGACTAGTTAATGATGGTCCGAAAAGAATGAACTGTCTGGATGTGATGTAGACTTGAAATCGAGTATCTTTAATCATACTTACACATATGAAACAAACAAATACCCAATGAAGTATGAAGGAACAAATGATATAAACCAATATGTAAAAGTAACTCCAAATCATTTGTTATGTGAGAAAATAATGATATAAATTTATAAACAACATCTAAATCCGGATACCAATTTGTATCGATGAAAAAACAATATGATACCAATTTGTGTAAACTAATCAATATAAACAATATGATCATAAATATGACACCAATAAGCAATGGAATAACAAATGTATATGCTCATTAAACAAACTCTCCCCCTACATCACATACATCTCTCCCCCTTTTTGTCTCGAATAGAAAATTCGGTGAAAAAATAAATAATATATAGTATGGGATAATTAAAAAATGTATCTAGATAAACATGAAACAACCAGCTAATAATGATCAAAAGATGTCAAATTCGTACCTAGCAAACAGTATTCACACAATAGGAATCATCAATCAACGTAGGTGTGACACAATGAACATAATGCAGTGAAAAATATAATCAGTGAGAACTGCATACAACCAATTGTCCAGAAGCAACCCAACAGTACCAAATATATGTCAACCAAGAATAGGTTACTAAAACAGCAGAAATTAGAGAATATTTTTTCCCAGGATGTCGCTCGAACGAGACAGCCTTGTCATTTGAACGACAGAGGCTTCTCGTGAGATGACTTCCCGTAGGATCTATTTCTAGCTCGAATGAGAAAATCAAACTCTCACATCCACTTCTAAAAATTAAACAGTTTCTCCTACCGAAAAAATTTCTTATAAAAACTTACTGGAAGTGGCAGAAAACTGCAAAATAGTAGGGAAAACAACAAAAACAATATGAGTTACATGATAACAAAATACTGATGTGCTCAAACATGAACATGGAATGTATGTGCGTGAACTATAACAAATGAATCACAATTCCAACACATCGAAACGATCAATAAGCTCTAATTGATAGCTATAAATAATCAAACTTTAGTTTAGCCATATGTGACAATTAAAGTGTGAGCTAAATGAACTAAATAATCAAACATTCACACAAATCCAAAATATTAAGGATTCTATAAACAATAGCATCATGACACGATTTTTCAACGTTAGGATTCAAGGTGCAAACCCATTTAAATTATCCATCCAAACTCCTTCAAATATATCATATTTTTTCTTTTGGAATGAACATAAACTAATTGGCCCATATTTTGGCATATGATTATTTTTATTGCCTATATTTTTTTGGGGCTCTTTTAAACGGTGGCTTTCATGACGAGTCAATTTTGCACTCTCGCAGTCCTTTTCTCTGAACACTCATTAAATTTTCAATTTCAATCCTCACGTTAAACGGTTCTTACATGTACACCTCCTCCTGTGACAACCCGCCTAATAAAATACCGAGCGATCACTCCTATATCAAATTAAAACAAGAGTCTCATATGGAACATTCTTAGCATCACTGTCGAAAATCCATTTAATTACTAATAACCTATTAGGCTGGCATTAAATTTTTTTACTTAACTACTCTTTTTAAACAATTACAAATAAAACATCCACACAGTTTGCATAAATGAAACTGAAATGAAATAAAATAACCGAACACTTGGTCAAAATATACAACCACATCGAATGCCGTACTAAAAGAATAAATAAATGAAATTGGGTTATTAACCCGAATGTTTATACAGTACCTCCTATCTAGAGTATAAAAATAGAAGCGTCTATCGAGAACCTGTATGCATCCACAGCCGCTGCAGCTGACGTATGACTCGAAAGAAGTGCCATCTAGGCGTCCCTATGTCCGGACACCTATATAATATATATTTATATAGAAAGAGAGGAAAAGTAGATAAACGGGTCAGAGCCCGAGTTTTGAAAATATTTAGCTAGGGCATAAATGCCTTATTTTTAGAAAAAGGTTTTATCTCATATTTAAATTTGGTATCGCACTCCCATGAGATGCCTCTCACATCTCTTCTAACAGTGCACTCCTAGCGCATTTCTCTATACATCCTAGTCAATCTACCCTGCTAAACTAGTCTATCCCCCAAATACTATCAACCCTAGATAGTCCAAGTACTAAGGGCTAAACTTCTCCCCAGTCTCAACACTGTGCCATGTTCGTGCGTGGGATGTCTCGCAAAGCGAAATCCAAACAAGGAACCCCCCGATACACTACTACGCGGTAAGGTCGATCATCGAGATCCATTAGACTCTCAGTACGTAACGTATATACTTATACATACACCATATAAGAAAGATTAAATATTAGAGCACTAAGGATTAAACTTCTTTCCAGTCTCAACACAATGACATGTTCGTACGTGGGGTGTCTCGCAAAGCAAAATCCAAACAAGGAACCCCCCCGATACACTACGACGCGACAAGGTCGATCGTCGGGATCTATTAGACCCTCGGCACTCAGTATATACATGTATACTCGTATTACAATATACTTCCGGATCTATCTCCCGGAATGAGAATTCATTTACAACAGGTACCAATTTTATTTCAAAACTTTCTATTTCCCTTCTTATATCCAGGAAATGTATTTAAAAGCCAATTCATTATCATGACTTGCCTTAAGATATCATATAACTCTTTAAAAGTCAGTTTTATTATAATAAAAATGCTTTTCCATTTTATAACATCCCATTTCCCTTCTTCCATCCAGGAAACGTATTTAAAAGCCAATTTTAAATGCTTTTCATATCATATGCTTCCATTTCCCTTCTTCCATCCGGGAAGTGTTTCCGAAGCCAATCATTTATCACATTTCCCTTCTTCCGTCCAGGAAATGTAATTAAGGCCAATTTATTATCATAAATTGCTTTAACATATCATATAATGCGTTCTAAGACCGCCCGTTTGGGTTTCCCCACTGTGCGCGCCCCTAAATGGCTATTATCTTTCAGGGCCTATCATCAAGACAACCTAGGATCCTACAAAGCAAGACGTCGGGAAGCGGCCATATGCCTGCGGGAGAGTCATAACCACACCAAGAATTACCTCACCAGCGCAGAAAACATACAATAATCGCTCATATGGCCTATAGGACTATATCCACCCTGCATTCATTAGACATGGGGCTTCACGATACGCACGCAACTTCCCTTATGATAGAGATTTAGAGAGGTGTGTATCCATAAATTATCATTTATGAAAATAATTTCTTTTTCCATTTGAAAACATTCATTTTTATATTTTCAAAAGTCATTTACATCATATCATATATATACTTTATTCACATAGTATATACATATACCATATATTCCTCCTCGAATATATATAAATGGCTATATTTACCAATTACATCTAGCGATGACCAATAATCCCAAAGATTCTCTCAAAGAATCATAATCATGCATTCATATATTCATGATACTAAACCCAAAGTATTTTATTACTTTAATAAACAATACATACCTTATTCCCTTCCAAGGATTTATTGGATATCTCCAATTATACCATTTTACATTAAATGAATATTTATCTATATTCCCAATTTATCCTAACTATCTCGAAGGATATACTCAATCCACCATCGATTATAATTATGCTTCCTATACGCATAATTATATAGGCCTAATTTCCCACTAAAATATCCTAGGGATTATCCTTTCTCCAATAAACTTAAATTTTGTGGGTTATGGGTTTTATTTCCATGAACCCAAGGACTACATCTCGTCCATATGCTCACCTAGGGGTCAGCACCCTAACTTAGGAACCCTAAACCTTCAAATTCTACACTAATTCTATTTTCCTCGAAAATATAGTTTAAGGGTTATACATTTAAAACCCTCACTTTGCGCTCCTAGATCTCCTTAATTAGAGGACCAAATTATCCTAAAAGGTCCCTCATATTAACCCATAATTAGCCTCAAAGCAAAGTGAATTGGAATCTATCCCATCTAAGTCACCCTAGAAAAATTACCAATCTTTCAGCAGGGGTCGATCGATCGACCCTTGGCCGTCGATCTATCGATGGTTCGATCGATCGTTCTCCCATGATCGATCAATCGATCCCCCATGATCGATTAATCGATCATGGCGGGCAGCTTCTTCTTCGAGAAGCTGTTTCGGCCATTAAAGCTTCTCCCAAGCTTTTATCTCCATCTCTAACGGCCTACAACTTCAACCAACAACAATTACACATATAATATGGGTTCTAAACATCCTAGAACCCGAAATCACCAATTGATTTCGATTAATTTCTAAGTTTCTCCGATTACAAAATTATTGGGGTTTATTCATTTTAACTCCCGAAAACCCTTTTTATCCACGAAAACCCAACCCAAAATCTTTAGGGTTTATTGTTACCAAACTACGATATGAGATTTATGCTCAAAATAAATAAAGCAAGTAAACACTTGCCTCGTGGATATAATCCGACGATCCCGAGTCGAGTCCGACGGAATTTGGCCCGAGATCCCCTTTTTCTCCTCCTTTTCTTCCTTCCTCTCTCTCTTCTCTCTTTTCCTTCTCTTTTCTCTCTATCACCCTCTTTATATAGAAAGAAAAAGGGTTTTAACCTTTAAAACCCAAAAACGACTCGTTTACTCAATTACGAGCCCGTTTAACTTTAAAATTCCCCGAAACTCAATTTCGACAATCGGACACTCTTTTTCGACTATCTCGGACATTTCGAGACTCACAGCGCAGTCGAAATTTCCATCCGAGGTACTTGACCGCAAATCACTATTCTAACCCATATAATTTAATGCGGGTTTTCTAATCAAAATCTTACCTTTTTGTCGCTTTACTCCATGGCGACATATAATTATAATACTTCGACCTATTTAAACCCATAAATAGTTACAACATCCATCGAAAATCATTAAATCCTCAAAAATCACTATTTCGAGAAATTCTCCAAATTGTCAATTTATACTTAATTGTGAAATTTAATTGTCTCCAAAAGGACGGGTTGTTACATACTCCCCCCCTTACAATGTAATTTCGTCCTCGAAATTCGGATATAACCTACATCACCAAACTAGGATTACAAATCTCACTACGTCTTAGTACCTCCAAAAATAAAAAAGGTTCTAACACGATGGTCCCTTACCAAAGTCCTCCTACCTCAAGGTGTACTCCAAAGTACTAGCCTCACTATAAGCTCATCTAAATTCTACCTACTAACGCACAACATCTACGCGTTACTCCTATGGCTTCACCTGTTGCCAATAAGAGAAATGAGTCTATAACTACCACTCCGCTCATCCACAACCGGACAAC
The DNA here is from genome assembly GCA_949130495.1 of Sambucus nigra. Classification (NCBI taxonomy): domain Eukaryota; kingdom Viridiplantae; phylum Streptophyta; class Magnoliopsida; order Dipsacales; family Adoxaceae; genus Sambucus; species Sambucus nigra. Next base: position 480,605,795 of record OX422219.1, read on the forward strand.
TAATTTCCTTTAAAAAGGAAAACCCATTCGTAGCTTCCTTATGGCATAAACTTCAACTTTATATACTACGCCCCTCTTATATCAGGCGGTATATAAACCAACTTACTAAGGTGCCTATACACCTTCTTAACCCGTGCACATCTGCACATCCATTGCGAACGTCTGACACGTAACACTCTCTCCAAATAAGGGTTTCCTTTCCTCGGTGTAATACTCACATATGGGTCCTCCCAACCCACGAAATCTACTAAACTTACATCCTAAAAATGATATGGTCTATGCGTTACCTTACCTACACGAAATAAGTATAATCCTAAATATGTCCCTAGTGCCCAAGGCCTCTCTCAACTTTCGACATTTGCTTGGTTTCATGCGTGGGACGTCTCGCAAAATCGAAATCCAAACAAGGAACCCTCTCATTACACTACTCCCTCGCATTGTCGATCATCGAGATATAGCGACCTAAGGCACACCAGCGGGACGTCCTGAATCCTACCACGCTAACCTACGAACGCATTCCTACTATTCTATCCTCCCGCCTAACCGAAAAGGAAATCTAACTAATCGAAGTGCCAACTCTTTGTAAAAGCACTACGAACATCATACCCAAATCATATTTCCTCCGAATTTGCCTTTTCATTAAGGCCTAACCATAATCCTCAAATCAATTTCTCTAAGTCCTACTTCACCCACCCACTTGTGGTGAGAGGACCACTTTAGTGCTTTTCCATAGCACAATATTTCTGTAAGCATACCATTATCATATGGCTCATAGTCTATAGTGTTTCATCCACACTATAAGACTTATCAACAAAACCAACATCCTCACATCCTATAACATCTCTCCACTCCCGACGTCGTTAAGGTTCATGCGCGGAGCATCTCGCAAAAGCGAAATCCAAACAAAGAACCCCTCCAATTACACTACTACTTAACTTTGTCGATCGTGGAGGTACGTTAACTTCAAACACGCAATCGGGATACCCTATCCCCTCTTTCAACAAAATGTGGTATGAACTCCCGACTCTATCTAAGAGCCACACCACTAAGCGCATCGCACTAACTCTAAGTCCTTGCGCAATCAATAATGAGCTTAAACTCACAACTCAACAATAATCCATGCACACCTTAAATCACATCTATAAGGTCGCCATATACTCAATTCATGATGATGAAACCTCTGCTCATCGAAGTTCCATCTATACACACAATAAAGGCGAACTCAACCTGTATCCAGGCGAGATATCGCAACAACAACCCATTCCACCCTGGAACTGCGGACACGATAGTCTTGCCATCTTTAGCCTGCTATCTCTCCGAATAACCAATAACATTATATACTCACCATATTACCATACTCGTATAAACATATAAGACGAGTATCATAAACCAGATATATATATATATATATATATTTAAAATATCAACACCTGCCTCTATGGCGAATGAAGAAAAAAAATAAAACTCCGCTACCGTGAAAAACACATAGGCATACATGATATAATTATATCGATACCGCCAAAAAACGCAAATTACACACACGAGTCTAGGGCTAACAAACACCGTGACTTTATCTAGTCACACCAAATATACCTCCTTCATTGAGTTAAAACTCATAACAATATCTTTGTTTTAACAAATTCCCCGGGTGGATGTCCACCAATGGGGTCCTCGAATATACGCATTCTCCATAAGTGTTAGCAACACTTCCCTAGCGATCCTATCCTTCCTGGAAATGACTCATTACTCATTGTACCTACCCACCTCGGTACAAGGTTCACTCCTCCATAATACTCTTTATTCACTGTCGGCCTTTGGCCGATCCTTATGTGAATACTTCCAAAATGGCATTCTTCTCATTCCCTGCTAATTCATGGGGACTCACGGTTAAAACTATCCGTAAGATCCCTTTCAAATCCTTATCGTCACTGGGAAATTCAACTTTAGTACCAATCTCTACTACGGCGGTACTATGGTACTTGTAGACACCCCCATTATGTTACCACCTCACTCTCCTTAGGTCCGTAGTACCTCCACTCATCATCGCAAACCCAGGTCACGTCCCGAGTACTGACCTGGAAGCCATTGGGCACTCCCTGGCTCAGTTTGACCCAAAAGTCAAACTCCTCGTCTTGACTGAGACACAATGAATCTTCGAAGGGCACTGAATACCCTTTCCAACGGTCTACCCCGTGCACGATTCCGACTTACCATGAGGACGAACGCGCCGTTTGCATCCGAAACCTGACCCAGAGGCCACCGGGTGCTCCCGGGCTCTATTTGACCTATGTCAACCCTTCAACTTGACTGAGGATGAAAGAATATTTGAAGGTAACTGAATACCCTTTTCAACGGTCCATCCCGTGCACAATTCCGACTTTCCATGCAGACGAACGATCCGTTTGACTCGGGGAAGCCACCAAACCCTTCCCGGGCCAGGTTGACCAACGTCAACTCTCTAAACCGGGTCAAACTCTTTGGAATGTAAAAATAAATCTCCTAACCTTTCCAACGGTATGCCCCGTGCGTGATTCGGACTTACCATGCGGACGAACGATCCGTTTGTGTCCGCACGATTCCTCGTCCAATGGACCGACAAACGCTTCCGAGCCACATTTGACCCAAAGTCAACTCCCGAACTTGGGAGAGGTCCAAAGGACTTTCAAAGGTCTCTGAAATACCTTCCCAATATTATGACCCGTGCACGATTCTGACCAATGGTTTGCCTTCGGCGACCAATTTTCTGAAAAAGCCTGAGGCGCACTGCCAAATGGCAGGTCCTAGACCCTGCCTATCGGCACCTGCCGATAGGTAGTGCCATGGAAATGCTGATCGGTAGACCCCTGGGCTTATAAGAGGAGGACTTGGCCTCATTTTCAAGGAGAGCCCAGATCTGATAGAAATCTCTCTGAACGAATCCCAGAAACCTCTCTCGAAGGCAGCGTGATTTCAACTTCCAAATCCCTTTTTCACTTCTACTTTTCATCATCCCTTTCATCAAACTTAATGAATTAACCACTCTCCATCATCATCCAAGCTCAAGGGCTGCTCTCCAACGTTCAAGATCAAGCTCAAGATCTTCAAGAAGGTCCAACTTTCTCAAACTCTCTCTTAAATTCTCTTGAATTCCCAATAACTTGTTTTCTTACTTAGCACTTTTATAATCTCATCTCACATACCATAAATATTCTTTTTATTTAGTATTATTTCACATCCCATATTTTCATATAAATAAAAACCCAAAAAACAAGAAAAAGAGGGTTTGCTCATAAATTCCAAATAAGGGATTCTCACACTTTCCCTACACTTTTCTCACAACTAAAACGCTTTTCCTACACACACATACACATACACACTTACAAATAAGAGATCCCACATTTGGATTTATGGGATAAACCCCACCCCTTTTCTTTGTATGTGAACTACGTGGACTTTGATGCCTTTATAGGCTACGTAGGCGTCTCGGGGTAAAACCTGAGACTCGAGTCCTCTCTATCACCTTTTCTCTCATTTTCTATTTTCTCTAAATCCATTTTTCTTATATTACTAGTCTTAGTGATGCATTACTCCATGCACGTTATCGTTCCCTTATAACGATTAACGTAGGGGTAGCCGCGTAAATCCTATTTCTCTAATATTACTTTTATATCTTCCTACGGATAACTCGCTTTATCTTTTCCATGATACAAGTCGAGGATTCCTACCTCCATTTTATATATATACACATGCACACATCTCATGGGGGGAAACATAAAGGAAAATAGTAAATATCCATGAGAGACCGAAAGGGCGGAATGGGTGCCTAACACCTTCCCATTTCGTAACTAAGCCTCTGAACCCTTTTCGAATCATTTTGGTTTCGCATGCACCAGTATGTCTTTGGAAGCCGTACTTCGGGGTGGCTTCCTCTTTTTCTTTTGTCTGTTTTGAGTAAAATAGACTGGCGACTCTGAATCTCTCTACATTTTTCACACCTCACAAAATCGACGCCGGTCGAAGCTCTCTCCCGAGAGGGGACGCACGGGACCCGAAGGATCCTTCCTCCCTCCGCGGTGGGGATCGGGGATGGCCACAGTGGCGACTCCGCTGGGGAATTTATTTATTTTGAAGGCTTGACTATATTTACATGAATGTTATATTTGTTTATGTTTCCCCGCATATCTGCATGTTCCCCTTTTTCATATGTATCCCATGCTTATGCTTATGTTCACACACTTGTAGAAAATTCTCCATGTACACTTCACACCACGTGCACCTAGGATCACATGTATATCCCCATGTTGCATGCATCACCCATCCATACTTGGTGTATCTTTTGGGTACTCGTACTTTTATCCCTGTTTGGTATAATCAAGAAAGGCATTCTCATCATAAGATACTAATAAGAGAATCATGCATGATTCACACGACATCACCAAAGAGCATTGATATTGACCAAATTTTACCCAGTAACTGGAGGGTCACTTCATGATGGGCGCTGGTCCAAGGATACATAGGAGAAACATCATTTTGGTAAAAAATCATATGGAGAACTAGATTAAAAAACTGAACATCATAGTATCAATAAACAAATATGAATACTGTAGGATGTTTGATACTATCAATGGAAAATATGTTTATTTAGTTTATGTTTTGAAATCATAAAGATCAATGAAACAAGAAAGATTAGAAACTATGTGAATAGCCAACCATTGACCAACATTGTTTATGAAGGCTTCCAAATATCACCAGTCAACCCAGGGGAAATACAATGCCTTTAGAGTAGACTTATTCACATAGTTGGCATGTGATCCATTTCATTTGGCTTTAATGGTATCTAGATTGATTGTCAATCGTTATGGGATCACTTTATGGATTTGATTTTATTACTGCGGGATACGTATTGTTATGTACAACTGGGGTACACACGAGTGATATCACCTGGGAAATTGTCTTTGGATCATATCTTAAAGGTTTTACAAAATTCAGGTCTCATAATTAACATTTCATATATAGATCCAACAATTCAGATGTTTTTCTTTGAATGGCTAAATCAATTACATTAATATTTGTTGTGCCCTTAAATTTCCAATTTTTGACTTGGATATGTTTAACGTGATCATCATAATATTTGAATATGGAGGTTCTTTAGTATGTATTTCAATAGCCAGGTGGATGCGTTCTCCATTTGGATCTAATATTATGTTTGGTTCATCACCAGGTGAGTCCTATTTCGGAGGTATCATTTTGTTTTCATGCTATATATGAAATGTTCATCCTCTAGGTTGAAGTTGTTGTAAATTTTTAATCCCGTGATATATATGAAATGTTTTATGTTATGATATTGAACATATAATGTTTGATCAAATGCTTTTGTACTTTATTTATTTCTCCTCTGTTGTATATTTATTTGTAAATGAACCTTAAGAAACGTATATGTGAGTTCAAAAGAAGAGTTGAATCCATTATGCACTCAAATGCACACTTAAGTACATTAAACACATGTTTAACCATTATAAATTTATGCCAATTATGTTTCATTCTATAATATCTCTTTCGATTACCTTATATGGTAAACAATACGGCTTTCACCCTTATTTACATTGATAGTTTCATTTATGAATACTCATTTAATTAATTAAAGCAAACGTAAGTTGGGAAAAATTTATATTTCACATATTGTTTTATCTGATGTTGTCATAGCACGTTGAATACGACATTTGTCAAAATTACAATAGCCATCACTTAAGTAACTATAATGCCCTTTTATTTAGTATAAAATCACAAATAAGACATGATGTGTTGTTCATATTACTCTAGGTAATTGTTAAAAAGGTAAAACATATATAGGGTCATCATCAACTTCATAAAACAGATATCTAATAAGAAATTTTACCCATATATCAACCCAATCTACTCTACATTCATTCTGAATATGTATCCTAAACTTCTAATTTCAACTAAATTAACTCCCTACAACTAATATATATTATGTATATTTTCATTAACCATTATCATTTTTAAATTTACGTATTCCATTTATTACATAAATTTTCTTAATTACCTTATAATTTTTCTAACATTTCCCCCCAGGGAAATCATATGCATGCCGATGTACGAAAAAAATTGATTGAGAAATTTCATCACTAAATTGAGGAATAAACTATTTATGAGATATCAAAATTTTTAGTTGTAGATAACAAGCCTACTTCTTAATTGTCAGAAATATATACATGATTTACTTCCTACCAACAACTTTAATGAAATGCATACACGAAAACGGGCCAATGATAAATGTTCATAGGTTCGAATGTCTTGATTTTAAGAAAGAAGATAATCATTTAGATAACAACACCCAACTTTCAGGTAATATTTCTTCACCACTAATACCATATTATTAGTATATCAATAAAATTTACTTGAGAAATAGACTAATGTCATTAGTGTAATCAAATTTCATTGGTACACTCACATCAGTAAGTACCATAACCAGATTGTAGGAGAGAAAAACATTTAAGAAGAGGGCCATTGAGATAGCAAACATAAGTTTTTTATTAATAAAATATATTTTGTCCAATTGAATTTATGTACATTTTCAGTTATGAATTAATATATTTTTCATTTCAGCAACAACAAACTATAGATAACACTTTGGGCAACACAAGCTGTTGAAATTGGTGAACGACTCTTTGAAAACAACTGTGTACCTTTGATCACCATCTTCATTTTTCTCATTTATACATTTCTACATTTTTTATAAACATGTACATATTACGTTCTAATTATATGACACTTATTTTCCTATTATTTTTCCAGGAAAAATCAAATAATAATTATATTCTCAAAATGCACCTTTTTATGTTGCTTAAAGCTCGAAATTGGTTTCCACATTGACGTTTGATCAGGGTCTGGTATGCAAAAATGCTCCACTGTTAGACTAAACAATCGTGTCCCTCGAATGATGTTTCATGAAAATTCACTTGATTGGACTAATTGCCTCTCCTACTTTTAATTTACTACAAATAGGACTTTGCCTTTATTTTGGTTGGACTCTCCTAATCAAAATACCTTGCTGAGTTGAAATATTTCTTGAATTTGTAATGGAACTTTTATTTGATTTTATTTTGAGCCTAATTTAATTTATATTTAAGTTTTTCAATGGTATGTTATATATTTTTATACTTTTCTATTTTTGTAAAGATTAAGGGAGTATTTAAAAAAGAACTAGCCCATGCGTCGCTTGGGTTTATAACTTGTTAAGTTTAATTATGAGATTAATAATGAATATGCTAATTCAATTTTAAATTTTAAATTGAATTTGCGGTTGTTGACAACGTATTCAACATTAATATTGAATACGCGGCTTCCATTCGCGTATTTAACTTAATAAAAGAATAAAAGAGAACTCTTTATCTTCACAGAGCTCATTGTTAGCGTTTGAAATAAAATGATCTAGCTCTCTGTTTCCTAAACCAGCGGTCCAAGCTCCACTTTCAGTAGCTTTTAACAACTTCCGACGTTCAAGATTTAAACCTTCTATCATTCTCTTCTTCTTGCAATACTTAGTTTTTCTTAATTATAATTTTTGTAAATGTTTGTTCACATATTAGTGTTTGTTCATGTTAGATTGATTATTTATGTTTATTGTACTTATCATATTGTGTGGCATTCTTGATGTTTGTTGAAAATCTAGAAATGTGTGATGTATGCTTGAAAAATTTATTGTGGATTTTTTTGTATAATTTTTGGGTTTGATTGTGGGGACCTTTGGGACATTTTTGACAGATTGTGATTAATTATGAAATTTATATATAATTTTGGGTTAGTTTTTTTGAATAATTTATGGGTATTTTTTTGTATAATATTTGGGTTAGTTTTTTGGGGCACTTGAGACTTTAGGGACATTTAGCTCGATAAAAACTTGCAACAAATTCCCTCATAAAAAAAAAAATTTGGGACAGCTTGAAACGAATTTGGGATAACCTCTCTCAAATTACGGACAATCTTTGACGAATTAATATGAATAAATTTTATGAAAATAATTAAGTTAATTGTATGAAATCAATTCTTTTTAAAAAACTTTAAAGGTAATTAATTTACATAGTTATTTTTAACCAGTTAAGTCAGTCTAATTTTTTTTTATTAAAACAGTTAAGTTACTAAATAAGTTGATAAAATAGTAACAATTTTATTTTATAAAGAAAATTTTCAACAAATTTTAATAGTATTAGTAACAGATTTAATAAAAATAATGACAATTCTAATTAGAATAGTAACAATTAATTTACTTATATAAAAATAGTAATAGGTTTAAGAAAAATAATAAAGAGAGACTTTTCAACCAATTAAGTTAGTAAAATAATTGTTTTTATAGTAATATTGATGTTGTGTATAAAATTTTATTTGTAAAAATAACAGTTTAACGGTTTTACAAAATAACAGTTAAATAGTTTTTGTAAAGATAACGAGTTATATAAATAAGGATTTTGACTAAATAAAAAAATGGTTTAACTTTATATTTGCGTTTATATCAGGACTATTTATTTAAAATTTTATATAAGTGATATATATTTGAAAAACTGTTTTCAGTGAAAAGCAATTTTTTTTAAAGAAACAAGACTTTATTACAAATACAAATTCTCATTAGATATCCTCTATACGTGTCGTAGTACCACTCTAGTTTTACGAGAGTATGGGATGTAGATGTAAATGTGCATCACTGTTGTTTTAATCGTCAAATAATCGAATATAATATATTCATATGTTGCACCAAAGTTAAAATCGTATAATACCTTAATAAAGGTAATAAAACCGTTTTTTATTTTATATATATATATATATATATATATATATATATATATATATATATATATATATATATATATATATATATATATATATATATATATGTTATGTTTTGTTTAATATACTCAATTTATATTTATGTTTTGTTTAAGAAGACAAACACAAAAGCAATGTTTAGTTGCTTATGTCGCATAGTTCTTTAATAATAAATCTGCTATTTAAGTCAATATTATTCAAATAAAACTAGGACATTCCTAAAACCACTAGTTTAGTATTTATTTGGACACAATAACATGAACAATCCGTCCTATCAAATGGGTAATTTCACGAACGAAGGCACACCCTGTTATTTGACAAGTAATATGTCGTAAGCATGGTTCATATCTTCCTTAACCTATTTTCTTCCATGATTAATATAGCAGATAAAAACCAGATGTGCAATGTTTATGTGTTACTCGGGATGAAAAATCATTAACAACAAAATTTTGAGAATAAGCTACGTGGGTCAGAAATCTAAGCCTATCAGCCTGACCTCAACATCCACATATGGTGAGCTGCTAAGGAAGGCACAACATGCCATGGAAGTACACTGTGCACCGAGTGGCATTAAGATCACTTATAGGTGGATGGAGATACCGACTCCTTCCAGAATGAAGTACACGTAATTGTTCGTAGACGAAGATGATAATGTTCAAACTATGGTGGATTACGTTTTAAGTGGAAAGACAATAAACATTGTCTAATTGTATTTAGAAGTGAACTAAACAATTTTGATGCATAATTAATACCTATACTGGACATCCAAAGAATGCAATACCACCACCGACATAACCACTTTTCTCATAAAAATCTCAATGCACACGTGACTATGTCTCAGTATTCCATGCGATAGTGAGAGAAATACTACAACAGAGTACCACTTCCATGTTGTTGATGTGTCGACAACTAAATTAGCCAATCTGCCCTGTGTTACACAATTTTATTTATCCCTTGATGCTGAATTAATGTCAGATAAGAACACATTATCCCTCGCATATTGAATGCTACGGTGAATGGAGCAGTCGAAAATGTAGATTTGGAGGAAGAGGAATCGAACCAGGAAAGGGGCGAAGTTGTATATGAAAGTAGAGGATTAATGTACACAATATGGAAGAAGGTCCCTTTGAATCCCAATAACCATCTAATCAGTAATTTTAGATGACACAATACATGTCTTGCCGGGAGGATACAATCCCCATGCAACTTAACTAAGAACTTCCCCTAGAACACATTGAAATGTACTATGTTAGCTATGGGTGTCAATGAAGTATGACACCAAGAAGGACCTCCAAGATGATGTCATATATTATAATGTTAATAACCATGTTGAGTTCGGAGTTATGGAGTCTGACACCAGGACATCGGTTGTAAAGTTCAAATCAAGGGTGGCGACAGGGCGTAAGTGGCGCTTTGGGGCAAGAAAGCTGCATCGGAACCAACATTTTGAAATTAGTATGTATGATAGCCCTCACACATGCACATTTCCTATTATTAGGAAATACCACAAATAATTGATGTCAACTTCCTTCGCTAGGATGATCTAGTGCCTGGTTAAGGTAGATGCAGGTATTAAGATATGCGTTTCAATTTCGCAAATCAAGTATCGGGCCATTACACCATAGCTTATGCGAAGAGAAACTAAATTATTGCGCAATTTGGTGATTCAGGTTCATATAATAATGTCTTACCCCGGATTTTATCGGCAATTGAACAATACAATCTGGGGAAAGTTGTGGATCTACAGGCTCACCAATAACCTGATGGCAAAGAGATGTTTGGCGGACTATTATTTACTTTCCATGCCTCAATAAAAAAACTTAAATATTGTCAGTATATTGTAAGCATCGATGGAAACCACCTCTATAGTATGTATAAGGGTAAGATGGTGATTGTGATGAGATTGGACAATAACGGGTAGGTATTTCCACTTGCATTTGTCATAGTTTACAAAGAGAATTTTAATAATTGGAGTTGATTTATACATCTTGTTAATGAAAATATTATATAGAGATGCCAGAATATTTATTTGATATCCGATCATCACACTAGAATTAATGTTGCGATGTGGGAGTAACAGGGGGCGTATGGAAGGTGGACCAAAAGGAATAGGAGGTATCGATACTGTTTACGACATGTGCGCAATAATTTCTTTAAAAAATATATGTGATGTTGGGCTTAAGTATTTGGTATGGCTTGCGGGCAGAGCACAACAAGTCAGAAAATTTAATCGGTTAATGGCTGAAACCAAGGAAATAAATAAAGAAACACACACCTATTCTTGCGGAATTCCCACATAGAATTGGAAGCCTTCACATGATGGTGGGTACCGTTATGACCAAAAGACCACAAACATTTCTAATGCTTTTAACTCAGTTATTAAGGGGCTAGGAGTATCCTAATCACTACCGCAGTTGAATTTATATTTTATAGAGTTGTAAGTTATTTCTATATACGTAGGACATAGGGATTAGAGTACGTGAAGCAAATAACATGCTTATGCTAATTAAATTTCTTGATTCTAATCGTCAAATTATGAAGACTAGACAACGCATTGCGTGGTAGTTTGTCAATGAAGAGAGGCGAGTTTAGGATAGAAACACCTAGGTTAAATGCGTATACTATGCACATATCAAGAGGGGCATGTGGTTGTAGGAAGTGTGAGATATCCACATTCCTTGTTCACGTGCCATTGCAATGTTTTCCAGACAGAATATCATTCACATGACGTTTATTAATGAATACTTCACCACATATTCATATTTGAGGATGTATGCACCCAAATTATATCCCCGTGACCACATCAATTACTGGTGACCAGTGTGTCGTCCGGAGTTGATACCTAACTTGGAACAAAGACATGATGTAGGGAGGCCCATTTTAACTCGATGTAAGAATGAGATGGATATCGTGAAAAGGCAACATAATCAATGTAGCCATTGTCGTCGGTCGGGTCACAGGTGCAAGAGATGTCTTGAAATTACAAGACGTGGTCTCTCGGTGGATCTTGATCTCTATCTGTATTTCACCATTGACTCAGAGTAATTAAAATTTCATTTCACCGTAGTTTTTAAAATACTTTGATATGTAGCTTTTTGTTCGTCTTTACATTTCACCGTGAACCATATTTTATATTTACTTTCGATATGTTAACAAAAATTCTAATATTATAGTTAGGATGGATATTCCAGACACACGAGCATGGATGCAGCTTGGTTCTATAGACAATTATATGTCTTCACCAAAAAGCGGGATCATAGGCCAGAGGCCATTTGCTCAGGTCAGGAGAGGGGGGTCCTAACATGTCGACGCATCGATTCTGGTCATAGATGATACTAAAGTTGATCCTAAGTCTTCCCAAAGAAATCAAAGATTATATTCTTGACCGAAAAGTAGCATTATGGTCAAAATGTATAATCCAACAATGCAAGAGAAGGTTGAGAAAATATCAATCACATAATCGTTGTTTGTACGAGTGGCCAAACCTTTCATTCTCGTGGAACATGTCGATTTGCTTTCACGAGCTAATGCCATGGTCATCTATTTTTTTTATTTACTTGTGGTATTTGTTCAACACTTATGACATGCTAGTCATCCCCACCCCCAAAAAATATAATTTCGAATGGACTTTGTTTTTTTAATACACTAATTTAAACAAGTTTTGGCATTAGGTTTTTGGTGAGCATTGGTTAGTGGTGTCATCTGACACAAGATTAATACACCCGGTACCTCACCCGATAACTGAAATGACCATGTTAATCTTAAAATTTAACCACGTTCCCCTAATTGACCACACACCTAATGTACGTTGGGTAACTAATAATGACGGGTCAATTCATTTTCAGGCACATTATTCTTTTCTTTACTATTGTATTTGTCACTCAAAAATTTGGCAAGCGTACCCACTTAATACTAGGGAAACATTCAGAGAAGAAGATATGGCATCCACACCAGATTCTTACGATACTTATTTATCGCCACGTGGATTTTTACGCCAAAGTGATAAAAGAAGACTAGTTACTCTCAACATATCCAATAGATGCTATTGATTAGGAGTTGGGGTATTATCATAATGAATCACCCACCCAATTTTTTCACATGATGTATCATTTTTATTGAAATCTATTACAACCACACATCCTCTCACAGACAAAACAGTACCAAAGTAAACCAACATTATAAATAAGTCCAAAAACTGCATTGCAAGTCCAACTTAAAGCCCTTTATTATGGATTTCCATCCATGGCTTGTGAATGCAAACTTCCAACTGGTAAATCACATTACTTCCTCCGTTATACCATACAGTCCATAGATATTTGTTTCGGTGAGAACTTTTATGATAGTCGAATAGCATTGGCATACTCCCACAAATGTAACTCAAGGACGTACGACAAATGATAGTCGTGAATGTTGGTTCACACACAAATTACACTTTGACTTATACAAAACAACTTTAACTATTGGATGGCGTGGCTAAGACAATGATCCTTTCAAGTTGATAATTGAAGATGAAGATGCGTGGGAACAAATTTAAGTCCAAAACCCAAGGTGTTGAGGAATACGTAACGAACATTGTTATCTATACCATGAGTTTCGAGGGCATGTTTATGATTTTGAGTGAGACATGAACGAATACGACCGCTCCCCCTTAACTAGGAGGTTTTGAAAATTTTTATCCTCTGTAAACGAGTTTTAATCTTACTTCTTAATGTGTTTGGTTATGACACCACATAACATCTAGTCTAGATTGATCAAATCTAAAATAAATAAAATACGACTCTAAATATTTGGGTATCATTCTAAGCATGACTGAAATTAAAACTGAATGTATCATGTAAATAACTGAACATAAGCATGATGAACCACACTAACTATGATACCAAATCAACTATGAGTAATAGAATCATCATGAGTTACCCTGATTAGCTACTGGGACCTCAATTTATTCTGATAAAGCTCTTGATGCCGAGGAGACTTCTGCCCAATCTGACATGGACCAGATATGCTACAATTGCATTAGTGGTACTAACAAGGCCACTCATACTCCACTGATTAATTAATTCTTCCATACACTCCCCCTGCCAGAAGGTTACCCGATTAAAGTAACTTACGGGGGGAAAAAAGGCTCCCCCTTGGAGTTGTTTACCTACATCTCGTGTGCCCTCTCACGTTTTCTCCTTTCTGGAAAACCAAATGAATAACCATAAAGGGACTTTATCAATATTTCTATTAGTCATGGTTGTAGAGTCAAGCTTCCTTTTACATATCTGACATTGGGTTCTCTATATACCTGGCTTGACATGACACATCTGGGCATGGAATAATTATGCGAGAAATCAGACACAGGTCCATCTTGACCATCATGTCAAGTATATATAATAGAGATAAATAAAATAAAGAGATAAAAACACATAATATATAGTGGTTCGGCTATAAATGGGTCTACATCCAGTTTTAGTGTCTCACTCTCATTATAACAATAAAATATTACATGACTGAGTTGCAATTACAGGCGTACAAGAGAGAAGAGATTGTAATCCCCTGATTTTAATTTTTAATTAAAATATTATTTATAATTTCCTTTTATAAAACACGAGATGCGGAAGCGTAAAACGTGATGGTTCAACTAAAACATACAAATACCAGATTTTAATTTTCTTAAAATTAAACACAAGTGAAATTAACTTGAACACGAATATTAAAATCACTTAAACCAATTAATTCATTAATCCAAGCCCTACAATTTGCCTAAGTCATAATTATCAATATTTCGAAGTAAGGCCAAACCAATTTTAGTAAATGACTTGAATTAACTAAATTTACCCAATATTTAATTTAGCACCAAATTAAATTAAGTGTGATAATTTAAACCAAATTTTATCTTGAATTATCCTAAGCATGCGTTCTAAATTATTTATGCAAGATAAAATAAATCAATCACACTACGCCGCGATGTACGAGGAAAAACCCAAGACGGGAAACAACCTCGGACGACCCTAGCCACAAATTCACTAGATACGGAATTACAAGTACAAGACAAAAGACTTACAACACATGACTCAATCCCTCTCATGTCTCGACGCTTCTTCTTGTAGACACCTCTTCCTAGCGAATAACCTTGGAATACCACCGCGGTCTCGGAATCCACCGATAGGACTTTATATGGTCACCGTCACCCGAACATGAAGCCTTTCTCCAAGCGGGTAAAACAAAGTAAACAACTTCTCTTCAATTCGGTGTAGAGAAAACCGGTGCCAAACTCCAAGCAAGATATATGTATATGAGAACTTGGAATAAACTCATTTGGGTGTAAACACTAGAGTGATGGATATTTTTCTCTAAAAATCTCACTTAAAACTAGAACATTTTCCTTAAAACAATTTGCTCTCAAACTCTCTCTAAGAGATGAAAATAGAATGGAAAAGTTACTTTGGAAAATGTTGTTCCCGCTAATGATAAAGTCTGAAAAAGTTGGTTAGAAACTAAGTGGGAAAGTGGGTGAAAAACTGCCAAAAACTGTTCCCTCCTGGCATCTCGTTCGAACGACATTTCGTTCGAATGAAATCTCGTTCGAACGAGACTTCTAACGACGTTCCAGATTGAACTCGTTACAATCTCGTTGGATATCTCGTTCGAACATAAGGTTCGTTCGAACGACATATCGAACGACATTTCAAAGGCCTATACTAGAACCTTGTTGGCAAACTCGTTCGAACGTCATCTGGTTCGAACGAAAATATCGTTCGAACGACATATCGAACGAACTCCCAGAAAGTTTGGAAAATTCGATTTTTAGCCCAGAAAACTTTATAAACTTATTTTAAAGTTCTAATTAATTCTTTCTGAAAATAAAACAAAGTTTTTTATAAAACCTAACACCCAATAAACAAGTTCCAAGCTCCTATATATATAATATTGCATTCATACCTTGGGAGCATGGAACCATAGTTGATGACGTAGAAACGAGGCACGCAAATCGGCATATTGATGAAGCTTTATACTCGTTTCTGCTACGTCTTCAACAAACACGTCATAGGCTTGAGAATATTACAATTAAATCCTATCCTATGAATAAATGTTTTTGTCCGGAATTGAGCCAAAACTATATATGGACTCAATTGGAAATTTGTGTCCTTACAAATCTCCCCCTTTGGCTATTCCGGGACAAAAACCAAACAAAAATCCTAAAGGGCCGTCAAGCTCACTAGACTCAATGCTCCCAAGGTATGAATGCAATATTATATATATAGGAGCTTGGAACTTGTTTATTGGGTGTTAGGTTTTATAAAAAACCGTGTTTTATTTTCAGAAAGAATTAATTAGAACTTTAAAATAAGTTTATAAAGTTTTCTGGGCTAAAAATCGAATTTTCCAAACTTTCTGGGAGTTCGTTCGATATGTCGTTCGAACGATATTTTTGTTCGAACCAGATGTCGTTCGAACGATTTTGCCAACGAGGTTCCAGTATAGGCCTTTGAAATGTCGTTCGATATGTCGTTTGAACGAACCTTATGTTCGAACGAGATATCCAACGAGATTCTAACGAGTTCAATCTGGAACGTCGTTAGAAGTCTCGTTCGAACGAGATTTCGTTCGAACGAAATGTCGTTCGAACGACATATCGAACGAACTCCCAAAAAGTTTGGAAAATTCGATTTTTAGGCCAGAAAACTTTATAAACTTATTTTAAAGTTCTAATTAATTCTTTCTGAAAATAAAACACAGTTTTTTTTATAAAACCTAACACCCAATAAACAAGTTCCAAGCTCCTATATATATAATATTGCATTCATACCTTGGGAGCATGGAACCATAGTTGATGACGTAGAAACGAGGCACGCAAACCGGCATATTGATGAAGATTTATACTCTTTGCCGCTACGTCTTCAACAAACACTTCATAGGCTTGAGAATATTACAATTAAATACTATCCTATGAATAAATGTTTTTGTCCGAAATTGAGCCAAAACTATATATGGACTCAATTGGAAATTTGTGTAATTACAAATCTCCCCCTTTGGCTATTCCGGGATAAAAACCAAACAAAAATCCTAAAGGGCCATCAAGCTCACTAGACTCAAAAACATAACCCACCCAAACTTGAATCAACCCAAGGATCAAACGCTTTGCCATTGAAAGATGCCGCTTTAGTAGAATTCCTGCACACTTAAGCAAACTATCAAACGCATAGGGAATACCAAAATATTAAATGCAATTAATTAATTACTCCCCCTAAATTAATTCTCCCCTTTATCAAACAAATGACATACTTAGAAAGACGTCTCCCCCTAAGATAAATCTCCCCCAAACTAAGATACGATAATAATAGGATTAGATACCATTTCTCCCCCTATCATTCTCCCCCTTTTTGTTCAGGAATAGACAAAGGCTAAAGAATCAAAACAACAACTTATCTCCCCCAAATAAAGAATATAAACCCTCTAGACTAAGTAAGGGATAAAAGAATGGGATGACAAGCGAAAAACGTGTAATGGTGCATATAGTGATGAGAACGTTAAAGCATATGGGCAACAAAAGTTCAACTAATCCAAACAATAACATCGGATACCAACTAGGATGCAATAAAATGATACCAATATGATATATAAATTATTAAGGGTGTGATATCAACAAAGAATGCAATAAGATGGATACAAAGTATGAATTAAAGCATATATGGATTAGAAATCAAAGCAAAGACTAAACAAAAATATCAAATATAGGTATACATAATATATATCAAAGAGACTCAAATACACATATATAAATATAAACACACAAATGACACACACAGCATATAATAGGAGTCTTTCACACTCGTATGGAAAAAATGTGTCATATGGAAACGAAAGTATTGGGGTGTGAACTAGTAACAATTAAATTTAGACCCAATCACTTAAAGCATGTTCACGGAGTTCTCAATTGATTGCAAACTTCATCACATTTGAATATAACCTCATGTGACAATATAAATTGAACTCAATGAACAAACATACACAATGCATACAAGCCTAGCATATTGATGATTCTACAAACCAATAGAGTCATGACATGAAATACGCAACTAGGATAAACGGACATTGTGCAAACCATTGATATACCATCCAATCTCCCTCAATAAGCATTTATTTTGATTTTGAATGACTATATCAATCAAACATAGGCCTTGGCAATTATTTTTCTTTTTAATGCCATATTTTCTGTCTTTAGGCCTTTGGACCACGTACTTCTTTTAGGTCCATTTCAAATGGTGGCTTACAATCGCAAAGGATCACTTAGTCCTTTCGGAGCCCTTCCCCGTGCACATTTAAATTTATCATGTTTTTCATTTTTCACACAAATCTCACATGCAACGGATTTTGACATGCACTAGTCCTCCTAAGTCACAAATATGTAGATGACAAGATTGAAAGGAGAACACCTCACATAGCTCAAATATACATATGAAGTTAAAATTTCAAAAGAGCTCGTGCATGTGTGAATAGAGGCATATAAAAATAGAATCCATTTAATCAATACAAAATCCAACTACTCCATAAAATATGGTAAAGAACATAATAAGGATTGGTAATTTAAACCAAAAGTTCTAGCCACGTGGGAGCGTAAAAGATGAATTCAAACACAAGTATATGCCACATAGAGTGTGTCAAACTAAAATACACACAAAAAATCTTTTTAAGTTTTTGACATTGTTAACCAAAAATAAAAAATATATATGCTCAAAAGACAAACACAAATCATTTGAATCTTTCATTAAGCTTATATAATCGAGAGATAAAATCCAAATGATAAACAAAAAGCTTTTTGTATTTTTCATTTAATGCAAACAAAATGAAGGAAAGATTATACAAAAGATAAACAAAAATCATAATTCTAGCATGTAATAAGCATGGTGCATAGACTAGAAAATGATTAAACAAGCATACATTTAGCATGTGAACATAGCATGAAGTACAAAAAGCTAAAGTATGCAAAACACTAACACATTCATCCTTTAGATTTAGCAAGGGAGGAAGCATGTGAAAGTAAATGAGAATCAAAAAACCTATTTTTCAAGGCAACCAAGTCGGATTTCCTAACCCAAATTAATGAAGATTGATTATCTTGGGGTGTTGGAACTTTAACTACCGTGGTTACATTACTATGTAATTTTCTAGGAATTTGTTTAAGATCAAAACAAAATTTCCTAAGATGACCTTTTTGACCACAATGAGTGCAAGTAAAAGCATGTCGAGAAGATTTACCTAAGGAGTGATCTCTAAAATCTTTCCTAGACGATTCTCCTAAAACATTGGTTTTGGCATTATGAGTAAGTTCATTACAAGCATTGAAGCCTAAACCACACGTGTCATTTTTAATTTGGATCGTTCCTAAGATTTTATCTAGTTTTTTCGAACGACACTCCAAATCAAATTTGACATTACTAGAGTCTTTTAATTTATTTTGCAATTCTAAAATGTTAGACTCTAATAAAACATTTCGCTCTTCAAAAGCAAGAAGCTCCTTTTTCAAGGATTACATTAAACCCCTAAGGCGATCTCTTTCTCCTTCTACATATTCCAGCTTCTCTTGAAGAGTCCTCTCACGAGCCCTAAGGTCTTCTATTAAGGCATTTTCATCAACGACCTTGACACTCTCTCTTAAACTAGCTTCTAACTTCAAATTAGCTCTTTTCAATTTAATTGATTCTTTATAAAGTTCTTGAAAAGCATTTTGAAGTTCACTCACATTAACCTCTTCTTCATTTTCACTCTCTCTTTCTTCGCCACTCTCACTATCATCAGAAACAAGAGAATCATAAACAATGACCTTGGAAGTGTCATGTGTTAACGTTTCATCAATCGATGAGTTCTCACTATCACTCACATGACTAGCCATAAACGCCACAAAATTTTTCTTAGTGGTGGAATCGGGTCTCTCTTCCTTATCACTATCACTAAGGGTCACATTATATGAAATGGGTCGTTTACCCTCTTTCCTTAGTTTAGTGGGGCACTCATAAGCCCTATGGCTATAACCTTCACAACCAAAACACTTATTTGACTCGTCCCTATCTAAATTTTCATTACTAGGTTTAGGGATCTTCTCGGCTTTAGGGATCTTCTCGTTTTTATCATGTTTAGAAGTATCAAATTTCTTAAAATCATTTTTAAGTTTATCTTTGTTAATTTTAAGAAATTTTCTAAATTTACGAGCAAACAAAGCCATGTCTTCCGAGTCACTATCACTCTCACTCTCTACTACTTGTTTGACCTCTTTTCAGGCTTTTAAAGCAACGCCCTTTTCGATTTTCTTTTCAGTTTTAGAGGGAAACATGTCTAGTTCATAGGTTTGTAAATCACCTACTAGCTCTTCTAATTTCGTAGAGGCTAAAGTTGGTAAAGAATTTAAAACGGTCACTTTTGGAATAAATCTATCGGGTAGGGACCTTAAGATTTTCTTTACAACACGGTTGTCGGGTATTTTCTCTCCCAAGTTAAAAGATGAATTAACAATATCAGAAAGTCTAGCATAAAATTCATCAAAAGTTTCTTTTTCATTCATTTTGATAGTTTCAAATTGAGTGGTGAGGTTTTGGAGTTTTGAAGATTTAACGACACTAGTGCCTTCATGAGTTAATTGTAAAATATCCCAAGCTTCTTTAGCGGTTTCACAGGTCATAATACGTCGGAATTAAACCGGTGTGACAGCGCTAAACAAGGCATTCAAACCACGGGAATTGAAATTTGCAAGTTTAAACTCATTTTCAGTCCATCTATCGACGGGTTTGATAACACGTTCATTTTCAACTAAATAAGTTTGTGGGGACCACCCGTTAACAACAGACATCCAAACTCTCTCGTCGATAGATTTTAGTGCCGATTTCATTCGCGCTTTCCAATACGTGTAGTTAGAACCATCGAAAATAGGAAATTTTGAAAATGGGGAAAATTCCATTTTAGCCAAAAATTATTTAAGGATCTTTATCGAAATAATTTATCGCTTTGGCTCTGATACCAATTTTTAATCCACTGATTTTAATTTTCAATTAAAATATTATTTATAATTTCCTTTTATAAAACACGAGATGCGGAAGCGTAAAACGTGATGGTTCAACTAAAACATACAAATACCAGATTTTAATTTTCTTAAAATTAAACACAAGTGAAATTAACTTGAACACGAATATTAAAATCACTTAAACCAATTAATTCATTAATCCAAGCCCTAGAATTTGCCTAAGTCATAATTATCAATATTTCGAAGTAAGGCCAAACCAATTTTAGTAAATGACTTGAATTAACTAAACTTACCCAATATTTAATTTAGCACCAAATTAAATTAAGTGTGATAATTTAAACCAAATTTTATCTTGAATTATCCTAAGCATGCGTTCTAAATTATTTATGCAAGATAAAATAAATCAATCACACTACGCCACGATGTACGAGGAAAAACCCAAGACGGGAAACAACCTCGGACGGCCCTAGCCACAAATTCACTAGATACAGAATTACAAGTACAAGACAAAAGACTTACAACACATGACTCAATCCCTCTCATGTCTCGACGCTTCTTCTTGTAGACACCTCTTCCTAGTGAATAACCTTGGAATACCACCGCGGTCTCGGAATCCACCGATAGGACTTTATATCGTCACCGTCACCCGAACATGAAGCCTTTCTCCAAGCGGGTAAAACAAAGTAAACAACTTATCTTCAATTCGGTGTAGAGAAAACCGGTGCCAAACTCCAAGCAATATATATGTATATGAGAACTTGGAATAAACTCATTTGGGTGTAAACACTAGAGTGATGGATATTTTTCTCTAAAAATCTCACTTAAAACTAGAACATTTTCGTTAAAACAATTTGCTCTCAAACTCTCTCTAAGAGATGAAAATAGAATGGAAAAGTTACTTTGGAAAATGTTGTTCCCGCTAATGATAAAGTCTGAAAAAGTTGGTTAAAAACTAAGTGGGAAAGTGGGTGAAAAACTGCCAAAAACTGTTCCCGCCTGGCATCTCGTTCGAACGACATTTTGTTCGAACGAAATCTCATTCGAACGAGACTTCTAACGACGTTCCAGATTGAACTCGTTAGAATCTCGTTGGATATCTCGTTCGAACATAAGGTTCGTTCGAATGACATATCGAACGACATTTCAAAGGCCTATACTAGAACCTCGTTGGCAAACTCGTTCGAACGATATCTGGTTCGAACGAAAATATCGTTCGAACGACATATTGAACGAACTCCCAGAAAGTTTGGAAAATTCGATTTTTAGCCCAGAAAACTTAATAAACTTATTTTAAAGTTCTGATTAATTCTTTCTGAAAATAAAACACAGTTTTTTATAAAACCTAACACCCAATAAACAAGTTCCAAGCTCCTATATATATAATATTGCATTCATACCTTGGGAGCATGGAACCATAGTTGATGACATAGAAACGAGGCACGCAAATCGGCATATTGATGAAGCTTTATACTCGTTTCCGCTACGTCTTCAACAAACACGTCATAGGCTTGAGAATATTACAATTAAATACTATCCTATGAATAAATGTTTTTGTCCGGAATTGAGCCAAAACTATATATGGACTCAATTGGAAATTTGTGTCCTTACAAATCTCCCCCTTTGGCTATTCCGGGACAAAAACCAAACAAAAATCCTAAAGGGCCGTGAAGCTCACTAGACTCAATGCTCCCAAGGTATGAATGCAATATTATATATATATAGGAGCTTTCTAACTTGTTTATTGGGTGTTAGGTTTTATAAAAAACCGTGTTTTATTTTCAGAAAGAATTAATTAGAACTTTAAAATAAGTTTATAAAGTTTTCTGGGCTAAAAATCGAATTTTCCAAACTTTCTGGGAGTTCGTTCGATATGTCGTTCGAACGATATTTTCGTTCGAACCAGATGTCGTTCGAACGAGTTTGCCAACGAGGTTCCAGTATAGGCCTTTGAAATGTCGTTCGATATGTTGTTCGAACGAACCTTATGTTCGAACGAGATATCCAACGAGATTCTAACGAGTTCAATCTGGAACGTCGTTAGAAGTCTCGTTCGAACGAGATTTCGTTCGAACGAAATGTCGTTCGAACGACATATCGAACGAACTCCCAGAATGTTTGGAAAATTCGATTTTTAAGCCAGAAAACTTTATAAACTTATTTTAAAGTTCTAATTAATTCTTTCTGAAAATAAAACACAGTTTTTTATAAAACCTAACACCCAATAAACAAGTTCCAAGCTCCTATATATATAATATTGCATTCATACCTTGGGAGCATGGAACCATAGTTGATGACGTAGAAACGAGGCACGCAAACCAGCATATTGATGAAGATTTATACTCTTTGCCGCTACGTCTTCAACAAACACTTCATAGGCTTGAGAATATTACAATTAAATACTATCCTATGAATAAATGTTTTTGTCCGGAATTGAGCCAAAACTATATATGGACTCAATTGGAAATTTGTGTCCTTACAGAGATGAGAATACATGAGTGTAATGATTCTTGATAGTCTGGATGAGCTTAAGGATAACTCGACTGTGGCTGTGGCCAGGAGGAGATAAGTTTTCGTTTGATCGATTTCTGCTCTCTCACGAAGTCTTCTCATGAGATGTTGTGTCATTTAAACGATAGGCAGGCTTCCTCCGACAGCAGTCGCTCCCGCCTAATAGACGTAGGAGGTTGCGCAAGTGGCATCACCGCCTCCTCCTCAAAAATTTGATGAACCACCCTCTCCCCGAGATACCAGGAATGGCCGAGATACCAGCAAACGCCTCATCCGCGCATTCACCCCAGTCTCCCCCGCATCCTGAATGGCTGTCCCCCAGGGATAAAAGGTCACCTAAAAATCTCCAAGAGAGCATAAATCAATACAAGATCAGAAGGAGCAAAAACCAAGATTTAAATGGAAAGAGCTTACACTACCATTGGTCAGGTCATTCAAGACCCGACGCACCGCCTCCAGGGAGCGAGATCCCTTCGACTACCGATTTGCCTTACGCCATCGATACAATCGACAAAATACCCCAACAGTGTCGTCCTTCAAAGCAATCAGCGGGTGTTGCACCCAATCAGCTCGTAGAACCATGTCTGAATTCACAAACAAAAAGAGACGCATGAAAGGAAAATGCGAATGCATGAAAGGAAAATGCGAATGCATGAAAAGAAATGCACAAACTGAAGAATAGCTCAAGAAGGTACGTGGCCCTAGTAAAAGTCTACCGACAGCACCAACTGAATGCATCCAGAGAAGAGTAAAGGGTCGCCAAAGTCAGACTCCCCCAATCATAGAAGGGGATGTTCGAAATCATCCTCAGGTATGGCAAGAACCACAAATGAATGACGTCGCCGCTCGACGCCACCATAAAACCTCCCAATACCAGCAAAATGAATAATCGAGCCATCTGCCTCACTTGTAGCCCGTCCTCCACATCAATCACCATGCTCAGCAGAACATCCTTCAGCAGGGACAACCGGATAGAATCCCCAGAAACTATCCTCCCTACATCACCAAGTGCTGCACGCACTGCCTCCAGTCTCACCATTAAAAAGCGATCCACCTCTATCTTCTCTCCATCACAATCCATCCCCAATAGCTGCTGCATGTCTATGGGAGTCACAGTCATCTCCCTGAAGTCGAAATAGAAGGTGTGGGTAGTATCCCACCACATCTGTCCCAAAGAGCATAAAACCATTGTCAAACGAGGTGTCTCATCCAGCACTGATGCCGACCGCCCAAAACCCACTGATGATACCATCCAACACACCACAGGTGGGAGATGCTCCCAGACATCCCTGATCCCCATTGTCCCACGTTCACGCATGTTCTTCAAAGAAATATCAGATTGGGAAAAAGGAAAAGTCTCATCAAAAGTCAAGAAAGAAAGAACAATCACCAAAAAGAGAAGAATACCAAAGGTCAGGTTACTTACATAACTGCCAGGACTCACTCTCGCAGAGCGATGACACGATGGCTCCCGCAGCAAGGTCAACTCATCCACAACATGCTCAAACGCATCAAAGGAGTTCTCACTCCCCAAAGCAAGAGGCGTCCTAGCCCTCCACTCCACATTCTCCCAGTCATCAACAGTCAACCACTCCCGGGGGACTGCAGTGCTCACAAAAGAGGCCATTTCTTGAAGATCGAAATGCTAGAACTATTTGCAGAAGAATCGCAGAGAGAGAGAAAGCAAAGAAGCTGTGAAAAAAATGAAGGGATTTGCCCCCTTTATATAGGATGCCAAGCGCCATACCGATCGGCACTGACCCCTTGCCTTCCCGAGGTAGCCCAAAAGTCCGTGCCACTGCCGAATGGCACCCTTCATACTATGCCGATCGGCACCCCCCTTAAATTTCGTACAGAAATTCCCAGAAAATACCAAAAAGCCTAAAAAAATCCTCAAAAAATTCCTACAAATCCCAGGAAGGATTTAAAGAATTTTCATGAAGAAAACTCCGCGTTCCCTAGAGCGGAACCCCTCTTTCCCAGCAAAATCCTCAAAAACCAAGTGAAAACTCCTCTCGACAAAGCTCCGGAGGATCTCTAAGGATCACCTGATCACTTCCCCAGCGGAATTCTCTTACAACACCCAAAATAGGTTGTTCCCCCCGCAAGGTCTCCTAATGAAACAAAAGCTTCCCCAGCTATCAGCTCCTCAGCTCAAATCAAAATCACAAAAGCACTTTCCCCAGTAAAATCAAAATTCAATCTTTAGGTTAGAATTGACCTCGGTCTTGGATCGTCACCTGAGTTGGGTCAGAATTAACCCCGGTCCTCAATCGTCACCACTCTTTAGGTCAGAATTGATCTCGGTCTTGGATCGTCACCTGAGTTGGGTCAAAATTGACCCTGGTCCTCGGCCGTCACCACTCTTTAGGTTAGAATTGACCTCGGTCTTGGATCGTCACTTGAGTTGGGTCAGAATTGACCTCGGTCCTCAGTCGTCACCACTTTTAGGTCAAAATTGACCTCGGTCTTGGATCGTCACCTGAGTTGGGTCAAAATTTACCCCGGTCCTCGATCATCACCACTCTTTAGGTCAGAATTGACCTCGGTCTTGGATCGTCACCTAAGTTGGGTCAGAATTGACCCCGGTCCTTGGTCGTCACCAATCTTTAGGTCAGAATTGACCTCGGTTTTGAATCGTCACCTTAGTTGGGTCAGAATTGACCTCGGTCCTCGGTTGTCACCACTCTTAGGTCAGAATTGACCTCCATCTTGGATCGTCACCTGAGTTGGGCCAGAATTGACCCCGGTCCTCGATCGTCACCACTCTTTAGGTGAGAATTGACCTCGATCTTGGATCGTCACCTAAGTTGGGTCAGAATTGACCCCGATCCTCGGTCGTCACCACTCTTAGGTCAGAATTGACCTCGGTCTTGGATCGTCACTTGAGTTGGGTCAGAATTGACCCCGATCCTCGGTCGTCACCACTCTTTAGGTCAGAATTGACCTCGATCATGGATCGTCACTTGAGTTGGGTCAGAATTGGCCCCGATCCTCGATCGTCACCACTCTTAGGTCAGAATTGACCTCGGTCTTGAATCGTCACCTGAGTTGGGTCAGAATTGACCCCAATCCTCGGTCATCACCACTTTCTAGGTCAGAATTGCCCTCGGTCTTGGATCATCACCTGAGTTGGTTCAGAATTGACCCCGGTCCTCGATCGTCACCACTCTTAGGTCAGAATTGACCTCGGTTATTAGATCTTCACCCTAGGCTCGCAGATTCGGCTTTGACCCACAAAATTGGTCACCCCCCAACACCACTTCAGGTCCTCAGAATCGACCTAAACCTTCGATTGTCATTCCATCCCCATCACACTCCTTAGGTCCTCAGAATCGCCCTTGACCCTCTGAATTAGTAATACTCCCTCAAATGCATCATGTGGTGTCTATTCGACGGTCATTATTTGTTCCAAACTCACCCGTCGAGGGGCTCTATAGACACCCCATTTTGTTACCCCCTAACTCTCCTTAGGTCCCTAGTACCTCCCTCCATCACTACAAACCCAGGTCATGTCCCGAGTACTGACCTAGAGGCCATCGGGCACTCCCTAGCTTAGTTTGACCAAAAAGTCAAACTCTTCATCTCGACCGAGACTGAATGAATCTTCGGAGGGCACTAAATACCCTTTCCAACGGTCCATCCCGCATGCGATTCCTACCATACGGACGAACGATCCATTTGCCTCCGAAACTTGACCCAGAGGCCATCGGGCCCTCCCGAGTTCTGTTTGACCTAAGTCAAATCTTCAGCTCAACCGAGGCTGAATGAATCTACGAAGGGAACTGAATACCCTTTCCAACGGTCTGCCCCATGCGCTATTCGGACTTACCATGCAGACGAACGATCCGTTTGCGTCCGAGCGATTCCCCGTCCAATGTACCAATAAATGATTCCGAGCCATATTTGACCCAAAGTCATCTCCAGAACCCGAGAGCGGTCCAAAGGACTTTCGAAGGTCTCTGAATTACCTTTCCAACGGTCTACCCCGAGTGTGATTCTGACCAACGGTTTGCCCTCGGTAGCCGATTTCACGAAAAGACCTGAAACACACTACCAAATGGCAGGTTCCAGACCCTACCTATCGGCAGGTGCCGATAGGCAAAAACAGTTTTATGCCGATCGAAAGTTACCTGGGCCTATAAAAGGAGACCTTCACCCCGTTTGCAAGGAGATCCCAAATCTGATAAAATTCACTCTCAACGAATCCCAGAAACCTCTCTCGAAGGCAGCGTGATTTCAACCCCCAAATCCCTTTTTTACTTCCACTTTTCATCATCCTTTTCATCAAACTTGGTGAATTAGTCACTCTCCATCATCATCCAAGTGCAAGGGCTGTTCTTCAATATTTAAGATCAAGCTCAAGATCTTCAAGAAGATCCAACTTTCTCTACTTTCTCTTAAATTCTCTTGAACTCTTAATAACTTGTTTTATTATTTAACACTTTTATTATCTCATCTCACACATCCTAATATAATTTTTTATTTAGTATTATTGCACATCTCTTATTTTAATATAAATAAAACCCAAAAAATAAGAAAAAGAGGGTTTGCTCATAAATTCCAAATATGGATTCTCATACTTTTTCTCACACTTTTCTGACAACTAAAATACTTTTTCTACACACACACACACACACACACACTTACAAATAAGAGATCCCCCGTTTGGATTTATGGTATAAACCCCACCCCTCATTTTGTATGCGAACTACGTGGACTTTGATGCCTTTATAGGCTACGTAGGCGTCTCGGGGTAAAACTCGAGACTCGAGTCCTCTCTATCACCTTTTCTTTTACATCCTATTTTCTACAAATCTAATCTTCCTATATTCTATATACTTGCCCTTAGTAACGTATTGCTCCATATGCGTTATCGTTCCATTATAACGATCAACGTAGGGGTAATCGCGTAAATCTTATTTTTCTAATATCATTCTTATATCTTCCTACGGATGACTCGCTTTATCTTTTCCACGATACAAGTAGAGGATTCCTACCTCCATTATATATATACACATGCACACATATCACGTGGGGGGGGGGGGGATATAAAGGAAAATAGCAAATATCCATGAGAGACCGAAAGGGCGGAATGGGTGCCTAACACCTTCCCATTTCGTAACTAAGCCTCCGAACCCTTCTCGAATCATTTTGGTTTCGCATGCACCAGTATGTCTTTGGATGACATCCTTCGGGATGGCTTCCCCTTTTTTCTTTTGTTTGTTTTGAGTAAAATAGACTGACGACTCTAAATCTCTCTATATTTTTACACCTCATCTCAAAAGGACGCCGACCAAAGCGCTCCCGAGAGGGATGCGCGGGACCCTAAGGATCCTCTCCCTTCGCGCGCCCGCCCCAGCGGGGAGAGGATCGGGGATGGCCACAATGATGATGCGAGAAATCGGACACATGTCCTTCTTGACCATCATATCAAGTATATATAATAGAGATAAAGCAAATAAAGAGATAAAAACACAGAATATAAAGTGGTTCGGCTATAAATGAGCCTACATTTACTTTTGGTGCCCTGCTCTCATTATACATGATTGTAGTGAATTTTGATAGTTTAGATGAGTCTGAGGATAATCCGACTGTGGGAGAAGCCCTAGGTGTGATGTAACTAGAGAGAGATAGAAAGAGGAGAGTTTAGCAGGGCTTCGCCAAGGTGTTTCTCACTCATCCCCTTTCATTGGGAGGTGTACACCTCTATTTATATGTGTATAAATGGTGTCACATGCACATGGAAAGTGTATGGATAAATAATCAGGTAAGAGAATATGTCATGGCCTGTCTGTACCCAGGCATCAGCAGGGCTTATAAGATGGTCGCAGTCTATTTGGACCCAGGCAACAACTAATGTTGAACAATGTCTGTTTGAACCCAAGCGACCTTTATGAGGCCTAAAAGGGTTACATGGTCGCGTCCTGTCTGAGCCTAGATTGCGACCTTGTCATTACATATCCGTAATAGGTGAGACTATATTGGGCATATCATGGAGAGTTCACTAGGCAGATATAATATTGTCAACTTTGCCAGCATTATTTTATTAATTGGTTTTGTTTCTAGATATTTATCTTGTCGAGGTTTCTCTACTCATCAATGCCTTTAAGCCCCATCGATTGCTTCGCTGGAATTATAAGTAAATTCGAAAGGACATCCTCCCTAACATTTAATGGTACTCCTCTTTCATTTTTACTCCTTACAACGAGGAGTCATATGCTCATTCACGGTCTTTCTTCTTCTAGACCCCTCGCATTATTGGGGTAACTACAGAGGAGACGGTTTCAGAAAATCCCTCCTTTTCCATTATCCTTGTCTTAACCACTGGATTTTTTCCTTCCTTCACATAATGGGGGACTTCCATTAAACACTATAACCCCAATAGGTGAACTTTCCAGTTTGGGTATGACTAGGGTGACCCTTCTCCAGTCTTTCAGAGTTTTCACGACAAAGAGACCTTTTAAGAAATCTTCTAAGACTATACAACAATTCCCGCCTCAGTACTTTGTGAGGAGCTAAGTGGTAAGCTTACAATCCTTAGTTTCCATAGGAAAGGTGATGTAACTATTGATTGGTTGATGAAATTTCACTCAATGCAACTTGCTTAGATTAATGAGTGGATTAAAACTCCTTTAGTTTACCCACCAGTCCAAAAATTTTCTGCGAACGAACTTGGTTGAAGAATAACTCTATGCTAGGGGTTGGGTTTCTTCCAAGCACCACCCAAAAATATCCTCCCACTGAACTAACTCATGTTGTCCCTATGAGTGATGTTCCTCAAAAGGGCAAGAAGAAAGCTCATATTTCCCCCAAAAGACCTTCCACCACCACTCACCTCCCATATCCACAAGTTCTTTCGAACTAGTTCTAAAAAAATCTAAGTCCAACAAAAATAGCAAACCGATGAAGTCCAAATCAACTTTAGTTTCCCCTGAGATTGCTGGCATACCTCCTGTAGTTGCTCATCCTATTAATGAGGAGTTATCCAAAGTGTCGCATAGAAGCTTATAGTGTTTTGCAAGCATTTAGGGAGGCTAATCACCAACTCCTTGAGTCATCTCCCTTTCCCCTAATTGCTTCCTCGCAAGCCCCCGTGCAGATAAGTTCATGAGCTAGGACCTCAAAGAAATCTTCTGCTCATGTCCCTTCTGATGGTGCCCCTTCGTAAAGGAAAAGATGATTGGGCACAAAGTCTTTGACGAAAAATGCTTACAAAGTGCGTTTTACCACCCTCCCTTCAACCCTAAGTTGATCTCCTCCCCCTTCTGTCTCTTTTGAGCCAATTGTTCTTAATGATAGTACTGTAAATGAACAGTCAATTCATTAACCATAGTTATCCCAATGCCACCTTAATCTTCATCTCGAGAGGTAACTGGCCTTAGTAATGTAAATCTATTTTTAATATAATAATTTCAAATTTCTTGCTTTGACACTTAACCAAAAAAAATTGTTTTCTCTTTAGGAACGTCAATCCCCTGAGTACTCTCCTCCCTCAAGTTCAATTATTGAAGAACCTATACATGAAATAAATTTTGCTCCCCATTCTTCAATGATTGGACTTACATATTCCCGTCGTTTTTCCTCTGGGCATATGAGCGAGACTTCTCTCAGTCTTTCTTTAGGAGAGGATGGCATTTATCCCTTCGTGAGTATTGATGGGGCCAATTTATTGCTAGAGGAGACTAACCCAAATAGTCTTGACTCTTCAGCATTGAGCATCCTTCCTCTGGCTATTGTGCTAGCTTCTAGTCTACCATAGGTAACTATTTTCTCCTCAAATTTCTACAAGTTAATTTTCCTTAGATTTTACTTGAATAAAAGCTAACTGTTAGGAATATTTATTTTTTAGGTGAATGTTGCATCCATTGTTAGGGCTCTCGCTGAGTTTTTGCCCTTATTTCCTTTGATGAGGCCTATTATCGACTGGATTCCACAGGCAGCTTTTGAAGAGGTAAACAATAGAGGTCATATTGACTTTTCATTTGCCTATCCTTTATTTTCTACTTTTTGTTAAGACTTAGACAAAATTTTCCTTTCTTTCTTGATGCATCTCTCACAAGGTGGTACTTCTATCTTAAACACCGATGTACCTCTGGCCTCAATGGGAATTGGTCCCTCCGCCACCAATACTGAGGTACCTCTAGCCTCAAATGGGGAATGTTCCCTTTGCCACCTATCTCAATGTACCTATAGCTTGAATGGGAGATGGCCCCTTAGATGTGCCTGATCATGCTTTAAAGTCTGTGCCTGAGCTGGCTCTTACTCTTGTGCTTATAGGTCGTGAACCTACCTTGCCATCATGAGAGGCAGCACCCCAAGAGGTAGTCCGTTCTAGGCCTACTATAGAAACTGGAGAAGGTAGAATTCACCTATATCTTTATGTGAATGTTCAAGCTCATAAGGTATGTTCTACCATCTCCTAAGTCATTTTCTCTTGTTGAAATATACCTATATGCAAAAAAGTACAAAACACAACTCACACCTTATTGTTAACTTAGCAATTAAACTTGATAAGATTTTTATTAACTCATAATCTGACAATCGTATGGTGACTTAGCAATGTAACACAATTGATAAGATTTTAACTCAACCCCTACTTGGTGGCTTAGCAAATGAAAATACTTTCTAACATTTTTGTTAACTCAAAATCTCACAAATGCTTGGTGACTTAGCAACGAAATACGCTTGCTAAGGTTTAAACTCAACATTTCAATTATTCATTGTTATATTTATTTTATAGGCCTCAAGGAAGCCTACTCCCACACAAAAGAAAACTCAACATGATCCCTTGTCCATCGTCGTGGCAACTCCATAGGCCCTTGATCCAACCGAGTCTTCTAGTGACAGTGATCGTGGATCAATAACCAATGATCTTACGGATAGTTAATCTAATGGTGAGGTCCCTCTGCCAAGTGTGGCCCCTCACTAATTTTGCCTTCAAGTTATCCAACAATCTCCATTAATCTAGTGTGTTCACCGATCTATGATAGAGCAATTGATTTCCTACCACCCAGAGACCTTTGAATTGAATGCCTTAGGACCAATCGAATTATAATGGGTTATAAGCTTTAAGGGGTGGAAACTATTATGGCCATACCTCCTTTGGCTTTTTCCTCTCATCTCGGGGTATAAGCGCTCGCCTGTGAGCAATCAAAGAGGGATAAAAGGCCATGGCATTTTTCTAGGAACGCTTCAGCCGTCATCCATGAGGGGTAACTTAAAGAGACGGAGTCGTCCTCCAATTTTGCACAAAATAGGAAAACGAATATGTCTCCGTCACGAGAGAAGGACATCAAAGACAAACTGATGCTTATAAAATCAATAATTCAGAGGTTTGGGGGCTAAGTTACGGAATGGGAAGGTGTAAGCACCCATTTAGCCTTTTCGGTCTCTCATTGGCTTGTGTTATTACTTTCCTTAATTTCTCCATGAAGTGCGTGTGTGTGTGAAGATCAGAATTGCTCGACTGATATCATGGAAAAGATAGAGTGAGGTCATCCAAAGGAATGTTTCCAAAATAACCAGGAAATATGATGTGTGCCTTTATCGAGATATTGATCGTTGTAATGGAACGATAATATTTGTTAAATAAAACACAAATATGAATCACGGGTATGACATATATGAGTAATATATAGATAACATGAAAAATGTGAAAATAGAAAAAATGGAAAATTGGAAAATTGAACTCGAATATCGGGTTTTATCCCGAAACGCCAACGTAGCCTATAAAGGCATCAAAATCCATGTATTTTGCATGTGACACAAGGGTGGGGTTTATCCCATAGATTCAAATCGGAGTTTATTAAATGCGAGTGTGTGTAGAAAAGATATTTCAGTTTTGAGAAAATGTGGTGGATATTCCCGTGGAATTTATAGGTGTAACCCTCTTTTTTATTGTTTTGTCTTTTTTATACAAAATAAAGCGTGTTCAATATAACTAATAAAGGATGAGATGTTAATGTGTATGATTTAAAGTAAAATCTAAATTGAGAATTTATATATGCAATGCAAAAATAAAGAGATTTAGAGAGAGAAAAAGGGTATTTGGACCTTATTTGAAGAACTGAGGCTTGATCTTGATCCTTAATGAGATCCCTTGAAAATTGAGATGGATGTTGGATGAAAGAGAAGGAGATTTTACTTAATTGGGTGTGAATATGATGGGAATGAAAGGTGAAAAGGAATTTCACCCAAGGAGACTTCGCTGATTGCAAGAGAATGTTGCTGATATCACTGATATTGATGGATTTGAGGTGTGCCTTGAGAGTGAGTGCGTTCCCTCCTTTTATAGGTTAACGGGACTGCAGATCGACATACCCTTAGCCCTACCAATCAACAGGTGATTTGAGACACACTACTGACAGGTAGGAAAATGGACTTGCCAATCAGTAATCTTATGTAGAGTTTTCCAGAAAAAATGGTTATAGAACACATTCCATTAATCCAAATTGTGCACGGGGCATACCGTTAGAAAGGTAATTCATATACCTTTAAGAGTCCTTTGGGCCACTACCGGGTCCGAGAGTTGAATTTGGGTGAAACGGGGCTCAGAACCGCTTGTTGGTCCTTTGGATGGGAAATTACTGGACGATAATGGATCGTTTGTCCAAACTGTAAATTAGAATCGCGGACGGGGTGGACCTTGGAAAGGTTATGTGAGGTACTTCGACTTCCAAAATGCTTCGCTCGATTTGGAGAGTTGACTTGGTCAAACGGGCCCCGGAAGCATCCAGTGACCCTTCGGAATAAAATGGGTCGTTCTTCCGTATCGTAAGGCTGATTCACACATGGGGTGGACCGTTGGAAAGGGTATTCACTTACCTTAGAATATTTATTCACTCTCATTCGAGATGAAGAGTTGGACTTGGTCAAATAAAGCTCGGGAGTACTCTATGGCCTTTGGATCAATTTTCGAGAGAAAACATATCGTTTGTCCAAATGGTTATGCCATTTTACGCACGAGGTGGATTATTGGAAAGGGGTTTCAGCTCCCTTTAAGAATTCGTTGAGCTTTTGCCCTGGCGATGGAGTTAGTTGGGGTCAACTTGGGGCCTGAGAGTGTCCAGTGGCCTCTAAATTGGTTTTTGGTAATAAAATGGTCCTTTCGTTCGAACTGTTATGCGAATTTATACACGGGTTAGACCATTGGAAAGGGGATTGAGATCCCTTTGAAGATTCTTTGAGCTTTATCTTTGACGATAGAGTTAAGTGAAGTTAAACGAGGCTCAAGAGTTCCCAATGGCCTCTAGATTAGTACTTGAAGTATGACCTAGGGTTTGTAGTAAAAGGGGGAGGTTCTAGGGACCTAAGGAGATACTTATGGGATCTTAGAATGTTGTTTTTACAGATCCCCTTAACGGGTGAGCTTGGAACGAGTGAAAATCGTCGAATTGACAACACATGATGTTTTAGGAAAGACGTCAATTATGCGGACCTAAAGAGACAAGGATGACCGTTTCAGAGGGTCGAGGCCAATTTTAAGGAACTAAGGTAATACTGGGGAAGGACGATGCTGTGGTCCGAGGTCAATTCTGAGGACCTAAAGATGAGAGATGTAATGAACCCACTTTTATATGTTCATATATAGTTTTAAATGTTTTATTATTTCATATGTGATATGGATAATGTTAATTTATTATTTTTAGTCTAATCCTCCCTTCATAAATTATGAAATATCAAATTAGTTACAAACATAAAAGGTTTAAAGTTTTTGGTAGGAATGTTCATATTCGAGACTAGTTTTGACCATTAAATACAATAATTGACTTGAGGAAAAAACTACGAAGTTTTATATATATGAATTAGGTTTGTAACTCAACAAATGGTGTGTCAAACGGAGGTCCGATCAAGAAGTTATATCTAAATTACTAAATAAGGGCAAATATGTCCATCCTTTCATTCGTATTTTGTCTTATTACCACACCATACGTTATACTTTGATTGGTTGGAAGGGGAGGATGGTTTGTCCGACTTAAACACTTTGAAATAACCTCCTTCTTCATCAAAATGGATTAAATCAAAGTCTTATAGCATATCATAAGCTAAATGATAAGTTTCAGTGTAGAAAATATAATTTTATGAAACTTTAGGGACTATATTTTAAATAAAGAAATTTGCAGGGACTAAAATGAAAATATAAAAAGCACCATTTTGTAAATAAAATATTTTCAAGGACCTCTAAGAAATATTAAAAATATAGTGTGAAATTACCAAAATGCCCTTCATGTGTAAAATAACCTTTATACCCTTAATAACTTTACACCTCGTGCTTGGTTTTGACACCTCCACCGCACACGTGTCGCCTCTAAAGGAGAGGACAAAACACATGTCATGCAATTAGAGAAAGACAATACACGTGTTGTTGTTCGGTGAATTAAAAATGCAAGACAACTCCGTTACGCGACACGCTAACGCCGACTCACCAAAATAAACGCTTAGTCATCGGGACACATGTCAATGCCCTAATAACTTTGGGAAACTATAAATAAGGCCTTTAGGACTAGTTATTACACGAAATTCATTCAAAATATCAGAGGGAAATAATGAGAGAAAGTGCAGGACAACTTAAGAAGAAGTTTCGTCTTAAGATTAACGGGTAATCCAAGACTCAGCATCTGTAACATCGTACTTCTGCTCTAGGTGAGTACTCTATGACATTCCTTGCGTATTTTGATTATATGATATTATCCAAACTATATCTATTTTGTGAAATGTTTTATCCTCAAAATACATCCGATACCAATGATTTCGTCGTTTGTTAAATGTGTATATCTCTCGATATATATATCAGATTTGAATTATGAAATTATTGATTCGGCCTATGGAAACTCTGTTACTATGCTGGCCTTAACTACAGGGTGGAAATATTTTGGTGGTAACTTCCCAATTGGTTTATCGTTGGTGTGCCCTAAATAAGACGTTGTTTCAAATATCATGATTTTCTGTCTGTGTTCTTGTCGGGTGGAAACATTTGGTAACACTATTTGTTTATATTAGAGTGTACATGGCCATCAAAATAAAATTAAATGATTGATATATTGCTCAATTGTTTTATATGTTCTATTCTGAACTGTTTATTCTTAAAATATTTACTATCAATTACGGTATATATATATATATATATATATATATATATATATATATATTACTGCAAATTCCTGTCTCTGTATACATGCCTTCTGTTCTAAATTGAATATGTATCAATTTTCGGAAAACCCTAAAATGTTTGGAGATTGAATCTCACTTGGATTTTAGCTGATGTTGTATAAATAACAATTTTAAAAA
This sequence comes from Sambucus nigra, assembly GCA_949130495.1. Taxonomy (NCBI): domain Eukaryota; kingdom Viridiplantae; phylum Streptophyta; class Magnoliopsida; order Dipsacales; family Adoxaceae; genus Sambucus; species Sambucus nigra. The sequence goes on from OX422219.1 coordinate 480,642,414, forward strand.
ATAAGTAGACCTGTGGAAAGAACATACAAGGACTATGCTAAAGATTTAGCTTTTAGAGCTCTTTTTGTTATTATGTTTGCTTTATCATTTAGAGCATGTATGGCTCTCTTGTAATAAGTTTTTAAATTTTGTCTTATGTTGTAATTCATCGTTACTTTTAATATAAATGAAGTATCCTTTAGAAAGCTCTGATGACGTAATTCATTTACTTTCAGTATTTTACGATTCATAACCATGTGATTGTATTTCCGTTGCACTTATCTAAGGAAACAATTTAAGTAAGGATATATGTTGCCTTGGTGGCATGTCAAGACACTCGTTCCCTACTAATAGTTGAGTCGAGGTCGTGACAGAGGTGGTATAAGAGCATAGGTTATGAACTCATAGACTACTGGAAATAGGTTTTGAACGTTATAGATTTTAAGTTTCCATACATAGGAGATAAGATTAAATATCCGACTTATGTGATAACCATCCATATGTCTTATAATATACATATAATTATTTATTTATAATTGTTCTTATAATTTGAAATCTTGAGATAGTATAATACGCCTTATGTTTGGCCATGACTATAGAAAATGACCAAGATAAGATCAACTGCGAAAACTAGTGGTTAAAAAATGGAATGACTGAAAGGTGCATACACGGCGATTGAGAGTCTAACAAAGATTGTGGAGTATCAGGTGAATAATGGAGTACCAAGGAATCTTGAACTACCTATTTGTATGATTGAACATTTCAAGAAGTTGAATCTTCCTTCTTTTAAAGGTACTCCAAACCCCACTGAAGCAGAAAGTTGGCTGATGTAGATGGAAAAGATGCTCGATGTTCTTAAGTGTACCGATGAACAAAGGGTTTCATTTGCAATGTTTATGCTAGAAGGTGAAGCCGAACATTGGTGGAGAATGACTTAAAGAATACACGAGGAGAGGAATACAAACATAGGTTGGAATGCCTTTTTAGTGATATTTTATGAGAAATATTTCCTTGAAACGGTGAAAGATGAAATGGCAATTGAGTTCATGAGTTTAGTGCAGGGGAATATGACGGTTAGTCAATACGAGGCAAAGTTTACCGAGTTATCCTAATTTTCACCTTATGTTGTGATAACTGATGTTTTAAATGATAAAATGTTTGAACGTGGGTTAAGGTTGAGTATTCGTAGTTGAATTTTCATACTAAAGTTGACATCGTATAGTGATGTTGTGGATAAGGCTACGATAGCCGAAAGGGACGACAATGAGTACAATCGAATTAGAGATAGTAAGAGGAAGTTTGGGGAATAAATAGGGAAGAGACCAAATAATAGAAATAATTTTAGGAGTATATCCAATGTTGGGGGATCTAGTGATAACAAATCGTTTAATAATAAGATATGTCAGCGATGTGGGAAGATGCATGGAGGACAACCTTGTTACAAGGATACGGGAGCTTATTTTAGATGTGGACAGAAAGGACATCAGATAAAAGACTTCCCAACCCTAGCAAGGATTCCGATACAACCTTTATGTGAAAAGAAGGACTAAGGCAGATAGGGTAGAGTTTTTGCACTTTCTGATACCCAAGCTTCTAATGCAGTAGTGTCAGGTACATTTTCTATATGTGCACAACCTTTTCAAGTTTTAATAGATCCTGTTTCTATGCATTTTGTTAATCACTTTCCTAATAGGCCCAAACCCTTGAATCATAGCATTCACGTTTCTACTCCTTCGGGTGAGTTATTGACGGGAACATTAGTATATAAGTCTTGCCCTATAGATGTTAGTAGTCATAAACTATTTGCCGATTTGATAGTTTTAGACATAAGATACTTTGAAGTCATTTTGCGGATGGATTGGTTATCATCGTATCATGCTAAGGTAGATTATTTTGAGAATAGAGTTACTTTCCAAATCCCTAACCAACCAGAATTTAGTTTTGATGGAACTGACATCTTATCCCCCATGCATATTATCTCTGCAATGAAAACTTTTTGTTTCCTTAAGAAGGGGTGTCAAGGATTCCTTGCAAGTATTATTGATTTGAAAACACACGAGACTAGTTTAGAAGATATTCCTATAGCTAAACAGTTTCCAGATGTTTTTCCAGATGATTTACCCAGTCTTCCTCCTAGTAGAGAAATAGAGTTTACGATTGACCTTATTACTGGAACTATGCCAATATCGAAACCACCTTATCGTATGGCATCTTTAGAATTAAGCAAATTAAAAGTTCAATTACAAGATCTGTTAGACAAGGGTTTTATTAGACCAAGTGTATCCCCTTAAGGTTCTCTAGTGTTATTTATTAAGAAGAACGATGGGACAATGAGGTTATGTATAGATTATCATGAACTAAATAAAATGACCATTACGAATAAATACCCCTTACCTAGTATAGATGATTTGTTTGACCAACTTCAAGGTGCGCAAGTATTTTCAAAGATTGACCTTAGGTCAGGCTATCACCAATTGAAGATTAAGGAAGATGATATTTCGAAATCATCTTTTCGTACTAGAAATGGTCACTATGAATTTCTTGTGATGCTATTTTGACTAACTAATGCACCAGACGCTTTTATGGATATGATGAATAGAGTGTTTAGGAAGTATTTGGATCGGTGTGTGGTTGTTTTCATTGATGACATCCTTATTTATGCCAAAAGTATTTAAGAACACGAAACGAATTTAAAGACAGTATTACAAATTCTTAGGAAGGAGAAATTATATGCGAAATTAAAGAAGTGTAAATTTTGGTTGCCTAGCGTCTATTTTCTACGACATGTCATTTCTAAGAAGGGAGTATCGGTTGATCCTCAGAAGATCAAGGCTATCCTAGATTGGCCTAAACCAACTAATGTAACGGAGATTCGCAGTTTTCTTGGATTACCAGGTTATTATCGAAGACTTGTTGAGGTATTTTCTAGTATTTCCAAACCGCTATTTAGGTTAATCCAAAAAAAAGGTGAAATATAAATGGTCTTAGAAAGTTGAGAATAGTTTCTAAGAACTTAAGAATCGATTAATAACTGCCCGAATTTTGACCATTCCTTCCGGGACATGGGGATATGTGAGATATAGTGATGCTTCTAAAAATGGCTTGGGATGTGTGCTAATGAAAAATGGAAAAGTAGTAGCTTATGCCTCGAGACAGTTAAAACCACATGAGCAAAATTATCCATCCCATGACCTAAAATTAGCAGCTGTTATTTTTGCTCTTAAGATTTTGAGACATTATTTGTATGGTTAGAGATGTGAGATTTATACCGATCAGAAGAGTTTGAAATATATCTTTACTCAGAAAGAGTTAAACACAAGACAAAGGAGGTGGTGAGAAATGATGAAGGATTATGATTTAAATATTCATTATCATTGAGGGAAAGATAATATAGTAGCTGATGCTTTATGTATGAAGTCTACACCAAATTTAGCATGTCTTATTACAAGCCACGAAGCTTTGTTGAATGATTTAAGAAGTATGGAAATAGATGTACGTATTTATAGCAAAGGAGGAATAATCCCTAATTTACAAGTACAACCCATGTTGATGGAATGGATCAAAATTGCACAAGTTAATGATCCACAACTGAATAAGATTAGAGAATAAGTTATTGAAGGGAAGAAGATTGAATTTGTGATACGAGATGATATATTGAGGTTTGGAAATAGAGTGTGTATGCCATGTGATGCCCAACTAAAGAGGCAAATTTTGGAGGAAAGTCATTACTCGAGATTCACATTTCATCTCGGATTTACAAAAATGTATAAGGATCTTCAAGAAGTGTTTTAGTGGACTAACATGAAGAGGGAGATAACAAAATTTGTATCTCAGTGCTTGGTTTATCAACAAGTAAAAGATGAACATCAGAAACTATCAGGATTACTACAACCCCTACCTATCCTTGAGTGGAAATGGGAACATATTACTATGGATTATGTGACAGGTTTACCGAGGAGTTAAAATGGTAATGTTTATATTTAGGTTATTATTGATAGGTTAACTAAATCTGCTCATTTTCTTGCCATTAAGATTACTCATTCTTTTGAAAAGTTAGCTAAGTTGTACGTGCGGGAAATTATTAAGCTTCATGGAACCCCGGTTTCAATTGTTTCTGATCGTGACCTTAGATTTGTGTCTCGCTTTTAGAAAAGCCTACAAGTAGCCATGGGAACACAATTGAATTTTAGCACCGCTTTTCATCCTCAAGCATATGGAAAATCCGAGATAACCATTTAAACCTTAGAGGATATTGTTAGGGCATATGTACTTGATCTGAAGGGGAATTGGAATGATCATTTATCGTTAGAAGAATTTGCATATAATAATAGTTATCAAGTAAGTATTCAAATGGCTCCGTATGAGGCAGTTTATGGTAGAAGGTGTCGTTCCCGTTCATGTTGGGTAGAAGTTGGAGAAAGAAAATTATTAGGACAAGAATTAATCAGATCACAACAGAGATGGTGAAATTGATACAAGATTACGTTCGAATCGCTCAAAGCTGTCAAAAGAGTTATGTCAATAATCGCCAACGACAGCTGGAATTCCAAAGAAGAGATTATGTGATCTTGCGAGTATCACCAGTAAAGGGAGTAATCCGATTTGGGAAGAAAGGGAAACTGAGTCCAAGATATATAGGACCTTTTGAAATCCTTGAAAGGATAGGAGTTGTTGCATATAGAATAGCTTTACCCCCTGAACTCTCTAGTGTGCATAATGTGTTTCACGTGTCAATGCTGAAGAAATACGTCCCAGATCCAACACATATCTTAAGTCATGAACTTCTTCAAATTAGAGAAGATTTAACCTACATTGAGCATCCAGTAGAAATTTTGGACCATGAAGATCAAATATTACGAACCAAGGTAATTCCACTAGTCAAATTATTGTTGCTAAATCATTCCGTTGAAGAAGCAACATAGGAGCGGGAAGATGAAATAAAGGAGCGATATCCATACCTGTTTAAAAATTAATGTAAGTCAAGTTTGGGGACCAAATTTTTTATAAGGTGCGTAGGATGTAATGACCCCACTTTTATATGTTCATATATAGTTTTAAATGTTGTATTATTTCATATGTGATATGGATAATGTCAATTTATTATTTTTAGCCTAATCCTCCCTTCATAAATCAAGAAATATCAAATTAGTTACAAACATAAAAGTTTTAAAGTTTTCGGTAGGAATGTTCATATTAGAGACTAGTTTTGACCATTATAATATAACAATTGACTTGAGGAAAAAACTACAGAGTTTTATATATATGAATTAGGTTTGTAACTCAATAAACGGTGTGTTAAACGGAGGTTCGAGCAAGAAGTTATACCGAAATTACAAAATAAGGACAAATATGTCCATCCCTTCAGTCGTATTTTGTCTTATTACCACACCATGTGTTATATTTTGATTTGTTGGAAGGGGAGGCTGGTTTGTCCGAATTAAAGACTTTGAAATAACCTCCTTCTTCATCAAAATGGATTAAATCAAAGTCTTATAGCATATACTAAGCTAAATGATCACTACACCAAAACTGGCGATTGGTCACGGCCAAAATCCCTGACCAAACCTGTGGGTCATGGACTTGGGCCGTGACCATTTCGGGCGTGACCATTTTCGTGGGTCGCGGCCCAAGCCCGTGACCAAAAAATGGTCACGTCCGAGAGGGGTCATGACAGATGGTCACAAACTTGGGCCGTGACGGGTCGCGGCCCTCATTCGTGACCCACAACCGTGACAAATTGGTCGCGGTCAAAGTCCGCGACCCACGTCCGTGACAAAAAAATTAAAAAAAATTGGTCGCGGCCCTCATCCGTGACCCATAACCGTGACAAATTGGTCGCGGCCAAAGTCCGCAACCCACGACCGTGACAAAAAAAAAAAAAAATTGGTCGCGTCCCTCATCCGTGACCCACAACCGTGACAAATTGGCGGCGGTCAAAGTCCGCGACCCACAACCGTGACAAAAAAAATAAAAAAAATAATCGCGGCCCAAGTCTGTGACTCACAACCGTGACGAAAAAAAGGAAAAAAATGGTCACAGACTTTCACCGCGACCATTTTTATGTTCGACGAAAAAAATAAAATTGTATTTTTTTGGTCCAATCCTAAAATTGGTGGTCCTGTGAGTGCGCCGTCGGTTGCTACGTGTAACATTGGACGCATACGAGGTGTTATAAATATTTATTATTGGCAAAACAATAAAAAAAATCACAAATTGCGAATCGAGAACGTTGTCAATAAACAGAGATATATACAAACTTAAAAATATTACACGTCTTAATATTCACAGAACAAAAAAAAAAATTAGGCAGAGTTCATCTATTTTCTTGAAATTCCAAAACCTGTAAATGTAAAACCTGCTTATTATAAAACCCGCACGGCCATAAAATTCAACAATCAAATTATAAAAGCCCGCACGGCCATAAAACAAAACAATAGAAGCCCGCATGACTGTAACACATAAAAAAAACCCTGAATGTCCAAAACATATAAACAATCTTCATGTTGTAAGCCATGCCTCCTTCATTTGTTCCGCGTGAAAAAATCCTACAAATGATAGGATACATAAAAAAAATATCAGTAACCAAGTAGTATTACAAAAAATTTAATCAAGCTGAAAAATAACATATATGAGTTAAAATTATCAACATATCAATACTTTTACGCCTAAGTCTAGAAATATGCAAATCACCGTCGTATTCTCAAACCAGAAGTCTTGTGGCTGCGTGGTCAGTTCCTACGAGTTACATTGGCCCCGTGGGAGTTGTTGGTGCCACCCACGGGGGCGTTCGAGGGCTGTTTTGGGTTTTCACCCTCTAACGCAATGTTTTTAAGCCTAAGTCTAGAAATATGCAAATTATCATCATATTCTCAAACCAGGAGACCCGCGACTGTGGAGTCAGTTCCTATGAGTTACATTGGTCCCGTGGGAGGTGTTGGAGCCACCCACGGTGCCTTTCGAGGGCTGTTTCGAGTTTTCACCCTCTAACGCCATGTTTTGCAAAAGTCTAGAAATATGCAAATTATCGTCGTATTCTCAAACTGTGAGTCCCGCGGCTGCGTGGTCAGTTCTTACGACTTACATTGATCCCGTGGGAGTTGTTCGTGCCACCCACGGGGCCGTTCGGGGGCTATTTTGGGTTTTCACCCTCTAACGCCATGTTTTTATTCCAAAGTCTAAAAATATGCAAATTAGCGTCGTATTCTAAAATTGGGAGTCCTGCGGCTGCGCGGTCAGTTCCTACGAGTCACATTGGTCCCGCGGGAGGTGTTGGTTCCTCCCACGGGACCGTTCGGGGGCTGTTTTGAGTTTCCACCCTCTAACGCCATGTTTTTAAGCCTAAGTCTAGAAATATGCAAATTATCATCGTATTCTCAAACGGGGAGTCCCGTGGCTGCGCGGTCAGTTCCAACGAGTTACATTGGTCCTGTGTGAGGTGTTGGTGCCTCCCACGGGGCGGTTCGGGGGCTGTTTTGGGCTTCCACCCTCTAACGCCATGCTTTTAAGCCTAAACCTAGAAATATACAAATTATCGTCATATTCTCAAACCGGGAGTCCCGTGGCTGCGCGATCCATTCCTACGAGTTATATTGGTTCCGTGGAAGGTGTTCCCCCCACGGGGCCGTTCTGGGAATGTTTTGGGTTTTCACCTTATAACGCCATGTTTTTAACCCTAGGTCTAGAAATATGCAAATTATCATCGTATTCCCAAACCGGGAATCCTGCGACTGCGCGATCAGTTCCTACGAGTAACATTGGTCCCGTAGGAGGTGTTGGGGCCACCCACAGGGCCGTTCGGGGGCTGTTTTGGATTTTCACCTTCTAACGCCATGTTTTTAAGCCTAAGTTTAAAAATATGCAAATTACCGTCGTATTCTCAATCTGGGAGTCCCACGGCTACGCGGTCAGTTCCTACGAGTTGCATTGGTCCCGTGGGAGGTGTTGGTGCCAGCCACGGGGCCGTTCGGGGGCTATTTTGGGTTTTCACACTCTAATACCATGTTTTTAAGCCTAAGTCTAGAAATATGCAAATTACCATCGTATTCTCAAATCGGAAGTCCCATGGCTACGCGGTCAGTTCGTAGGAGTTACATTGGTCTCGTTGGATGTGTTGGTGCCTCCCACGGGACCGTTGGGGGCTGTTTTGGGTTTTCACCTTCTAACGCCTTGTTTTTATGCCTAAGTCTAGAAATATGTAAATTATAGTCGTATTCTCAAACCGAGAGTCCGGAGGCTACACGATCAGTTCCTACGAGTTACGTTGGTTCCGTGGGAGGTGTTGGTACCACCCATGGGGCCGTACGGGGGCTATTTTGGATTTTCACCCTCCGACGCCTTGTTTTTAAGCATAAGTCTAGAAATATGGAAATTATCATCGTATTCTCCAACCGGGAGTCCCCTGACTGCGTCGTCAGTTCCTACGAGTAACATTGGTCCCGTTGGAGGTGTTGGTGCCACCCAAAGGGCCGTTTGGGGGCTGTTTTGGGTTTTCACCTTCTAACGCCATGTTTTTAAGCATAAGTTTAAAAATATGCAAATTATCATCGTATTCTCAAACCGAGAGTCCCGTGGCTGCACGGTCAGTTCCTACGAGTTACATTGGTCCCGTGGGAGGTGTTGGTGCTTCCGACGGGGCCGTTCGGGGGCTATTTTGGGTTTTTACCCTCTAACGCCATGTTTTTAATCCTAAGTCTTGAAATATGAAAATTACCGTCGTATTCTCAAACCGGGAGTGTCATGGATGCACGGTGAGTTTCTATGAGTTACATTTGTCCCGTGGGAGGTGTTGCTACCACCCACGGGGACGTTTGGGGAATGTTTTGGGTTTTCACCCTCTAACGCCATGTTCTTAAGCCTAAGTCAAGAAATACGTAAATTATCATCATATTCTCAAATCGGGAGACCCGCGGCTGTGCGGTCAGTTCCTATGAGTTACATTGGTCCCGTTGGAGGTGTTGCGGCACCCACGTGGCCGTTCGGGGGCTGTTTTGGGTTTTCACTCTCTACGCCATGTTTTTAAGCGTAAGTCTAGAAATATGCAAATTATCGTCGTATTCTCAAGACGGGAGTCAGGTGGCTACCAGGTCAGTTCCTACGAGTTACATTAGTCCCGTGGGAGGGGTTGGTGCCTCCCACGGGGCTATTCGGGGGCTATATTGGGTTTTCACCCTCTAACGCCATGTTCTTAATTCTAAGTCTAGAAATATGCAAATTATCGTCGTATTCTCAAAAAGGGAGTCATGTTGCTGCGCGGTCAGTTCTAATGAGTTACATTGGTCCCGTGGGATGTGTTGGTGCCTCCCACGGGGCCGTTCGAGGGCTATTTTGGGTTTCCACCCTCTAATGCCATGTTTTTAAGCCTAAGTCTAGAAATATGCAAATTATCATCGTGTTCCCAAACCGGGAGTCCCGTGGATGCGCGATCAGTTCCTACGAGTTACATTGGTCCCGTGGGAGGTGTCGGTGCCTCCCACGGGACCGTTCAGGGGCTGTTTTGGGTTTCCACCCTCTAACGCCATGTTTTTAAGCCTAAGTCTAAAAATATACAAATTATCGTCGTATTCTCAAATCGGGAGTCCGACGGCTGCGTGGTCAGTTCCTACGAGTTACATTGGTCCAGTTGGAGGTGTTGGTGCCACCCACAGGGCTGTTCGGAGGCAGGTTTGGGTTTTCACCCTCTAATGGGTTTTTTTGTTATGCCTAGCTCTAGAAATATGAAAATTATTGTCGTATTCTCAAACTGGGAGACCCGCGGTTGCGCGGTCAGTTCCAATGAGTTACATTGGTACCGTGGGAGGTGTTGGTGCCACCCACAGGGCCGTACCGGGGCTGTTTTGGGTTTTTATCCTTTAACGCCATATTTTTAAGCATAAGTCTTGAAATATGCAAATTATCATCTTATTCTCAAACCGGGAGTCCCCCAGCTGCGTGGTCAGTTCCTTCGAGTAACATTGGTCCCGTTGGAGGTGTTGGTGCCATCCACGGGGCCGTTCGGGGGCTGTTTTGGGTTTTCATCCTCTAACGTTATGTTTTTATGCCTAAGTATAGAAATATGCAAATTATCGTCGTATTCTCAAACCGAGAGTCCGACGGCTACACGATCAGTTCCTACGAGTTACGTTGGTTCCGTGGGAGGTGTTGGTGCCACCCATGGGGCCGTACGGGGGCTGTTTTGGATTTTCACCCTCCGACGCCTTATTTTTAAGCATAAGTCTAGAAATATGCAAATTATCATCGTATTCTCCAACCGGGAGTCCCCTGGCAGCGTGGTCAGTTCCTACAATAACATTGGTCCCGTTGGAGGTGTTGGTGACACCCACGGGCCGTTCGAGGGCTATTTTGGGTTTTCACCCTCTAACGTTATGTTTTTAAGCCTAAGTCTAAAATTATGCAAATTATCATTGTATTCTCAAACCGGGAGACCCGCGACTGTGCGATCAGTTCCTACGAGTTACAATGGTCCCGTGGGAGGTGTTGGTGCCACCCACGGGACCGTACGGGGGCTATTTTGAGTTTTCACCATCTAATGACATGTTTTCAACCATAAGGCTAGAAATATGCAAATTACCACCGTATTCTCAAATCGGGAGTCCCGGGGTTGCGCGGTCAGTTTCTACGAGTTATATTGGTCCCGTAGGAGGTGTTGGTGCCACCCACAGGGCCGTTCGGGGACTGTTTTGGGTTTTCACCCTCTAAAGCCATGTTTTTATGCCTAAGTTTAGAAGTATGCAAATTACCATCGTATTCTCAAACCGGGAGTCCCGTGGCTGCGCGATCAGTTCCTACGAGTTACATTGGTCCCATGGGAGGTGTTGGTGCCACCCACGGGGCCGTTCGGGGACTGTTTTGGGTCTTCACCCTCTAACGCCATGTTTCTAAGCCTAAGTTTAGAAGTATGCAAATTGTCATAATATTCTCAAACCGGGAGTCCCGCAGCTGCGCGGTCAGTTCCTACGAGTTACATTAGTCCCTTGGGAGGTATTGTTGCCACCCACGGGGTCGTTCGGAGGCTATTTTGGGTTTTCACCCTCTAATGTCATGTTTTCAAGATTAAGTCTAGAAGTATGAAAATTACCGTTGTATTCTCAAATCGGGAGCATGTGGCTACGCGGTCAGTTCCAATGAGTTACATTGGTCCCGTGGGAGGTGTTGGTACCTCCCACGGGGCCGTTCGAGTGCTGTTTTGGGTTTTCACCTTCTAACGCCATATTTTTATGCTTAAGTCTAGAAATATGAAAATTACGGTCGTATTCTCAAACCGGGAGTCCGGTGGCTGCGAGATCAATTTTTACGAGTTACATTGGTCCCGTGGGAGGTGTTGGTGCCACCCACGGGGCCGTACGGGGGCTGTTTTGGGCTTTTACCCTCTAACGCCATATTTTTAAGCATAAGTCTTGAAATATGCAAATTATCATCGTATTCTCAAACTGGGAGTCCCCCAGCTACGTGGTCAGTAACTTCGAGTTACATTGGTCCCGTTGGAGGTGTTGGTGCGACCCACGGGGCCGTTCGGGGGCTATTTTAGGTTTTCATCCTCTAACGTCATGTTTTTATGCCTAAGTCTAGAAATATGAAAATTACCGTCGTTTTCTTAAACCGAGAGTCCGACGGCTACACGATCAGTTCCTACGAGTTACGTTGGTACCCTGGGAGTTGTTGGTGCCACCCATGGGGCCGTACAGGGGATGTTTTGGATTTTCACCCTCTGACGCCTTGTTTTTAAGCATAAGTCTATAAATATGCAAATTATCATTGTATTCTCCAACCGGGAGTCCCCTGGCTGCGTGGTCAGTTCCTACGAGTAACATTGGTCCCGTTGGAGGTGTTGGTGCCACCCACGGGGCCGTTCGGGGGCCATTTTGGGTTTTCACCCTCTAACGTTATGTTTTTAAGCCTAAGTATAAAATTATGCAAATTATCATCATATTCTCAAACCGGGAGACCCGCGGCTGTGCGTTCCGTTCCTATGAGTTACATTGGTCCCGTGGGAGGTGTTGGTGCCACCCACGGGGCCATACGGGGGATGTTTTGAGTTTTCACCCTCTAACGACATGTTTTTAACCATAAGTCTAGAAATATGCAAATTGCCATCGTATACTCAAACCGGGAGTCCCGTGGCTGCGCGGTTAGTTTCTACAAGTTACATTGGTCCCGTGGGAGGTGTTGGTGCCACGCACGGGGCCATTTGGGGAATGTTTATGGTTTTCACCCTCTAAAGCCATGTTTTTATGCCAAAGTTTAGAAGTATGCAAAGTACCGTTGTATTCTCAGATTGGGAGTCCCACGGCTGCGCGGTCAGTTCCTACGAGTTACATTGGTCCCGTGGGAGGTGTTGGTGCCTCCCACGGGACCGTTTGAGGGCTGTTTTGGGTTTTCACCCTCTAACGCCATGTTTTTAAGGATAAGTATAAAAATATGCAAATTATCGTCATATTCTCAAATCGGGAGTCCCGTGGCTGCGCGGTCAGTTCCAATGAGTTACATTGGTCCCGTGGGAGGTGTTGGTGCCTCCCACGGGGCCGTTCGGGGGCTGTTTTGGGTTTCCACCCTCTAACCCCACGTTTTTAAGCCTAAGTCTAGAAATATGCAAATTATCGTCGTATTCTCAAACCGGGAGTCCCGTGGCTGTATGGTTAGTTCCTACGAGTTAGATTCGTTTCGTGGGAGGTGTTGGTGCCTCCCACGGGGCCGTTCGGGGGCTATTTTGGGTTTTCACCTTCTAATGCCATGTTTTTAAGCCTAAGTCCAGAAATATGCAAATTACTATCGTATTCTGAAACTGGGAGTCCCGTTGTTGCGCGATCAGTTTTTACGAGTTATATTGGTCTCGCGGGAGGTGTTGGTGTCGCCCACGGGGCAGTTCGGCGACTGTTTTGGGTTTTCACCCTCTAACGCCATGTTTTTAATCCTAAGTCTAAAAATATGCAAATTATCATCGTATTCTCAAACTGGGAGTCCCGTGATTGCGCGGTCAGTTTCTACGAGTCACATTGGTCTCGTAGGAGGTGTTGTTGCCACCTACGAGGCCATTCGGGGACTGTTTTGGGTTTTCACCCTCTAACGCCATGTTTTTACGCCTAAGTCTAGAAGTTTGCAAATTATCGTCGAATTCTCAAATCGGGAGTCCTGTGGCTATGCGGTCAGTTCCTACGAGTTACATTGGTCCCGTGGGAGGTGTTGGTGCCTACCACGAGGCCCTTCGGGGGTTGTTTTGGGTTTTCACATTCTAACGCCATGTTTTTATGCCTAAGTCTAGAAATATGCAAATTACCATCGTATTCTCAAATTGGTAATCCCGTGGCTGCGCGAACAGTTTTTACGAGTTACATTGGTCCTGTGGAAGGTGTTGGTGCCACCCACGGGGCCGTTCGGGGAATGTTTTGGGTTTTCACCTTCTAACGCCATGTTTTTAACCCGAGGTCTAGATATATGCAAATTATCATCGTATTCTCAAGCCGGGAGTTTTGCGACTGCGCGATCAGTTCCTACGAGTAACATTGGTCCCGTATGAGGTGTTGGGGCCACCCACAGGGCCGTTCGGGGGCTGTTTTGGGTTTTCACCTTCTAACGCCATGTTTTTAAGCCTAAGTTTAAAAATATGCAAATTACCATCGTATTCTCAAACCGGCAGTCCCGTGGCTGCGCGGTCAGTTCCTACTAGTTACATTGGTCCCATGGGAGGTGTTGGTGCCTCTGACGGGGCCGTTCGGGGCAATTTTAGGTTTTCACCCTCTAACGCCATGTTTTTAATCCTAAATCTAGAAATATGCAAATTAAGCGAGAGTCCCGTGGCTGCGCGGTCAGTTTCTGCGAGTTACATTGGTCCCGTGGGAGGTGTTGGTGCCACCCACGGGGCCGTTTGGGGAATGTTTTGGGTTTTCACCCTCTAACGCCATGTTCTTAACCCTAAGTCTAGAAATATGCAAATTATCATCGTATTCCCAAACCAGGAGTCCTGCAGCTGCGCGATCAGTTCCTACGAGTTACATTGGTCCCGTGGGAGGTGTTGCGCCACCCACTGCGTCGTTCGGGGGCTGTTTTGGGTTTTCACCGTCTAACGCGATATTTTTAAGCTTATGTCTAGAAATATGAAAATAACTAACATATTCTCAAATTGAGAGTACCGTGGGTGCGCGGTCAGTTCCTACGAGTTACAGTGGTCCCGTGGGAGGTGCTGGTGCCTCCGACGGGGCTGTTTCGGGGCTACTTTGGGTTTTCAATCTCTAATGCCATGTTTTTAAGCATAAGTCTAGAAATATACAAGTTATCATCATATTCTCAAATCGGGAGTCCCGCGGCTGCGTGGTTAGTTCCTACGAGTTACATTGGTCCCGTTGGTGGTGTTGGTGCCACCCACGGGGCCGTTCGGGGGTTGTTTTGGGTTTTCACCCTCTAACGTCATGTTTTTAAGTCTATGTCTAGAAATATGCAAATTATCATCGTGTTCTGAAACTGGGAGACCCGCGGTTGTGAGGTCAGTCCCTACTAGTTACATTGGTCTCGTGGGATGTTTTGCGATACCCACGTTGCCGTTCGGGGGTTGTTTTGGGTTTTCAGCATCTAACGTGATTTTTTTAAGCTTAAACCTAGAAATATACAAATTACCACCGTATTCTCAAACTGAGAGTCCCGTGGATGCGCGGTCAGTTCCTACGAGTTACAGTGGTCCTTGGGAGGTGTTGGTTCCTCTGACGGGGCCGTTCTGGGGCTGTTTTGGGTTTTCACCCTCTAACGCCATGTTTTTAAGCATAAGTCTAGAAATATGCAAATCATCATCGTATTCTCAAACCGGGAGTCCCGCGGCTGCGTGGTCAGCCCTACGAGTTACATTGGTCCCGTTGGAGCTGTTGGTGCCTCCCACAGGGCCGTTGGGAGGCTGTTTTGGGTTTTCACCGTCTAACGTCATGTTTTTAAGCCTTAGTCTAAAAATATGGAAATTATCGTCATATTCTAAAATCGGGAGTCCCATTGCTGCGTGGTCCGTTCCTACGAGTTACATTGGTCCCGTGGGAGGTGTTAGTGCCTCCTACGGGGCCGTTCGGGGGCAGTTTCGGGTTTTCATCCTCTAACGCCATATTTTAAGCATAAGTCTAGAAATACACAAATTATCATCGTATTCTCAAATCGGGAGTCCTGCGGATGCGTGGTCAGTTCTTACGAGTACCATTGGTCCCGTGGGAGGAGTTAGTGCCACCCACGGGGACGTTCGGAGGCTGTATTGAGTTGTCATCCTCTAACATCATATTTTTAAGCGTAAATCTAGAAATATGCAAATTATCGTCATATTCTCAAGACGGGAGTCCCGTGGCTGCGCGATCAGTTCCTACGAGTTACATTGGTTCCGTTGGAGGTGTTGGTGCCACCCACGGGGTCGATCGGGGGATGTTTTAAATTTTCATCCTCTAACGTCATGTTTTTAAGCGTAAGTCTTGAAATTTGCAAATCATCAACGTATTCTCAAACCGGGAGTCCCGCGGCTGCGTGGTCAGTTCCTACGAGTTCCGTTGGTCCCGGTGGAGGTGTTGGTGCCACCTACGGGGTCGTTCGGGAGCTGTATTGAGTTTTCATCCCCTAACGTCATATTTTTAGGCAAAAGTCTAGAAATTTACAAATCATCATCATATTCTCAAGCTGGGAGTCTCGTGGATCCGAGGTCAGTTCCTTCGAGTTACATTGGTCCCGTTGGTTGTGTTGGTGCCACCCACAGGGCCGTTCGGGGGCTATTTTTTCACCCTTTAACGTCATATTTTTAAGCCTAAGTCTACAAATGAGAAAATTATCATCATATTCTCAAGCTGAGAATCTCGTGGCTGCGCGATCAGTTCGTTCGAGTTACATTGGTCCCGTGGGAGGTGTTGGTGCCTTCCACGGGGCCGTTCCGAGGCTGTTGTGGGTTTTCACCCTCTAACGCCATGTTTTTAAGCATAAATCTAGATATATGCAAATTATCGTGAAATTATCAAATCGGGAGTCCCGCGACTGTGTGGTTAGTTCCTATGAGTACATTGGTCCCGTGGAAGGTGTTGGTGCCTCCCACGGGGCCATTCGGGGGCTGTTTTGGGTTTTCATCCTCTAACGCCATGTTTTTAATCCTAAGTCTAGAAATATACAAATTATCGTCGTATTCTCAAACCGGAAGTCCGGTGGCTGTGCGGTGAGTTCCTACGAGTTAGTTTGGTTTCGTGGGAGGTGTTGGTGCCTCCCACGGGGCCGTTCCGAGGCTGTTTTGGGTTTTCACCCTCTAACGCCTTCTTTGTAAGCATAACTCTAACAATATACAAATTATCGTCGTATTCTCAAACCGAGAGTTCGACGGCTGTGTGGTTAGTTTTTACGAGTTACATTGGTCCCGTGGGAGGTGTTAGTGCCACCCACGGGGCCGTACGGGGGTTATTTTGGGTTTTTACCCTCTAACGCCATGTTTTTAAGCATAAGTCTAGAAATATACAAATTATCGTCGTATTCTCAATTTGGGAGTCCCCCGGCTGCATGGTCAGTTGCTACGAGTTACATTGGTCCCGTTGGAGGTGTTGGTGCCACCCACGGGACCGTTTGGGGGCTATTTTTGGTTTTCACCCTCTAACGTCATGTTTTTTAGCCTAAGTCTAGAAATATGAAAATTATCGTCGTATTCTTAAATCGGGAGTCCCGCGGCTGCGTGGTCAGTTCCTTAGAGTTCCATTGGTCCCGTGGGAGGTGTTGGTGCCACCCACGGGGTCGTTCGGGGGCTATTTTGAGTTTTCACCCTCTAACGCCATGTTTTTAAGCATAAGTCTAGAAATATGCAAATTGTCATCGTATTCTCAAACTCGGAGTTCCGTGGCTGCGCAGTCTGTTCCTTCGAGTTACATTGGTCCCGTGGGAGGTGGTTCTGTCACCCACGGGGTCGTTTGGGGAATGTTTTGGGTTTTCACCCTCTAACACCATGTTTTTATGCCAAAGTCTATAAATATAAAAGTTACCATCATATTCTCAAATTTGGAGTCCCGCGGCTGTGCGGTCTGTTCCTACGAGTTTCATTGGTCCCGTGGGAGGTGTTGGTGCGTCCCACGAGGCTGTTCGGGGGCTGTTTTGGGTTTTCACCTTCTAATGTCATATTTTTAAGCCTAAGTCTAGAAATATTCAAATTATCGTCGTATTCTCAAATCGGGAGTCCCGTGGTTGCGCGGTCAGTTTCTACGAGTTATATTGGTCTCGCGGGAGGTGTTGGTGCCACCCACAGGGCCGTTCGGGGACTGTTTTGGGTTTTCAACCTCTAACGCCATGTTTTTAATCCTAAGTCTAGAAATTTGCCAATTACCATCATATTCTCAAACCGGGAGTCCCGTGGTTGCGCGATCAGTTTCTACGAGTTACATTGGTCTCGTGGGAGGTGTTGGTGCCACCCACGGGGCCGTTCGGGGACTGTTTTGAGTTTTCACCATCTAATGTCTTGTTTTTAAGCCTAAGTCTAAAAATATGCAAATTATCGTCGTATTCTCAAATCGGTAGACCCGCAGTTGCGCGATCAGTTCCTACGAGTTACATTGGTCCCGTGGGAGGTTTTGCGGCACCCATGGGGCCGTTCGGGGGCTGTTTTGGGTTTTCAGCGTCTAACGCAATGTTTTTAAGCTTAAGTCTAGAAATATACAAATTACATTTGTATTCTCAAATCGAGAGTCCCGTGGCAGCGCGGTCAGTTCCTACGAGTTACATTGATCCCGTGGAACGTGCTAGTGCCACCCCCGAGGCCGTTCGGTGTCGTTTTGGTTTTTCACCCTCTAACCGCATGTTTTTAAGCCTAAGTCTAGAAATAAGCAAATTACTATCGTATTCTCAAATCGGGAGTCCCGTGGCTACGCGGTCAGTTCCTACGAGTTACATTGGTCCCATGGGAGGTTTTGATACCTCCCACGGGGCCGTTCCGGCGCTGTTTTGGGTTTTCACCCTCTAACGCCATGTTTTTAAGCATAAGTCCATAAATATGTAAATTATCGTCGTATTCTCAAACCGGGAGTCCCGCGGTCGCGTGGTCAGTTCCTACGTGTTACATTGGTCCCGTTGGAGGTGCTGGTGCCACTCACGGGTCCGTTCGGGGGCTATTTTGAGTTTTCACCATCTAACGTCTTGTTTTTAAACCTAAGTCTAAAAATATGCAAATTATTGTCGTATTCTCAAATCGATAGACCCTCAGCTGCGCGGTCAGTTCCTACGAGTTACATTGGTCCCGTGGGAGGTTTTGCGGCACCCACGGGGCCGTTCGGGGGCTGTTTTGGGTTTTCAGCGTCTAACGCAATGTTTTTAAGTTTAAGTCTAGAAATATACAAATTACATTTGTATTATCAAACCGAGAGTCCCGTGGATGCGCGGTCAGTTCCTACGAGTTACATTGATCCCGTGGAACGTGTTAGTGCCACCCCCGAGGCCGTTCGGTGTCGTTTTGGTTTTTCACCCTCTAACCGCATGTTTTTAAGCCTAAGTCTAGAAATAAGCAAATTACTGTCGTATTCTCAAATCGGGAGTCCCATGGCTACGCGGTCAGTTCCTACGAGTTACATTGGTCCCATGAGAGGTTTTGATGCCTCCCACGGGGCCGTTCCGACGCTGTTTTGGGTTTTCACCCTCTAACGCCATGTTTTTAAGCATAAGTTCATAAATATGCAAATTATCGTCGTATTCTCAAACCGGGAGTCCCGCGGTCGCGTGGTCAGTTCCTACGTGTTACATTGGTCCCGTTGGAGGTGCCGGTGCCTCCCACGGGACCGTTCAGGGGCTGTTTTGGGTTTCCACCCTCTAACGCCATGTTTTTAAGCCTAAGTCTAAAAATATGCAAATTATCGTCGTATTCTCAAATCGGTTGACCCGCAGCTGAGCGGTCAGTTCCTACGAGTTACATTGGTCTCGTGGGAGATTTTGCGGTACCCACGGGGCCGTTCGGGGGCTGTTTTGGGTTTTCAGCGTCTAACGCAATGTTTTTAAGCTTAAGTCTACAAATATACAAATTACCATCGTATTCTCAAACCGATAGTCCCGAAGCTGCGCGGTCAGTTCCAACTAGTTACATTGGTACCGTGGGAGGTGTTGGTGCCACCCACAGGGCCGTACCGGGGCTGTTTTGGGTTTTTATCCTCTAACGCCATATTTTTAAGCATAAGTCTTAAAATATGCAAATTATCATCTTATTCTCAAACCGGGAGTCCCCCAGCTGCGTGGTCTGTTCCTTCGAGTAACATTGGTCCCGTTGGAGGTGTTGGTGCCACCCACGGGGCCGTTCGGGGGCTGTTTTGGGTTTTCATCCTCTAACGTTATGTTTTTATGCCTAAGTATAGAAATATGCAAATTATCGTCGTATTCTCAAACCGAGAGTCCGACGGCTACACGATCAGTTCCTACGAGTTACGTTGGTTCCGTGGGAGGTGTTGGTGCCACCCATGGGGCCGTACGGGGGCTGTTTTGGATTTTCACCCTCCGCCGCCTTATTTTTAAGCATAAGTCTAGAAATATGCAAATTATCATCGTATTCTCCAACCGGGAGTCCCCTGGCAGCGTGGTCAGTTCCTACAGTAACATTGGTCCCGTTGGAGGTGTTGGTGACACCCACGGGGCCGTTCGAGGGCTATTTTGGGTTTTCACCCTCTAACGTTATGTTTTTAAGCCTAAGTCTAAAATTATGCAAATTATCATCGTATTCTCAAACCGGGAGACCCGCGACTGTGCGATCAGTTCCTACGAGTTACAATGGTCCCGTGGGAGGTGTTAGTGCCACCCACGGGACCGTACGGGGGCTATTTTGAGTTTTCACCCTCTAATGACATGTTTTCAACCATAAGTCTAGAAATATGCAAATTACCACCGTATTCTCAAATCGGGAGTCCCGGGGTTGCGCGGTCAGTTTCTACGAGTTATATTGGTCCCGTAGGAGGTGTTGGTGCCACCCACAGGGCCGTTCGGGGACTGTTTTGGGTTTTCACCCTCTAAAGCCATGTTTTTATGCCTAAGTTTAGAAGTATGCAAATTACCATCGTATTCTCAAACCGGGAGTCCCGTGGCTGCGCGATCAGTTCCTACGAGTTACATTGGTCCCATGGGAGGTGTTGGTGCCACCCACGGGGCCGTTCGGGGACTGTTTTGGGTCTTCACCCTCTAACGCCATGTTTCTAAGCCTAAGTTTAGAAGTATGCAAATTGTCATAATATTCTCAAACCGGGAGTCCCGCAGCTGCGCGGTCAGTTCCTACGAGTTACATTAGTCCCGTGGGAGGTATTGTTGCCACCCACGGGGTCGTTCGGGGGCTATTTTGGGTTTTCACCCTCTAATGTCATGTTTTCAAGCTTAAGTCTAGAAGTATGAAAATTACCGTTGTATTCTCAAATCGGGAGCATGTGGCTACGCGGTCAGTTCCAATGAGTTACATTGGTCCCGTGGGAGGTGTTGGTACCTCCCACGGGGCCGTTCGAGTGCTGTTTTGGGTTTTCACCTTCTAACGCCATATTTTTATGCTTAAGTCTAGAAATATGCAAATTACGGTCGTATTCTCAAACCGGGAGTCCGGTGGCTGCGAGATCAATTTTTACGAGTTACATTGGTCCCGTGGGAGGTGTTGGTGCCACCCACGGGGCCGTACGGGGGCTGTTTTGGGTTTTTACCCTCTAACGCCATATTTTTAAGAATAAGTCTTGAAATATGCAAATTATCATTGTATTCTCAAACTGGGAGTCCCCCAGCTGCGTGGTCAGTAACTTCGAGTTACATTGGTCCCGTTGGAGGTGTTGGTGCCACCCACGGGGCCGTTCGGGGACTGTTTTAGGTTTTCATCCTCTAACGTCATGTTTTTATGCCTAAGTCTAGAAATATGCAAATTACCGTCTTTTTCTCAAACCGAGAGTCCGACGGCTTCACGATCAGTTCCTACGAGTTACGTTGGTACCCTGGGAGTTGTTGGTGCCACCCATGGGGCCGTACAGGGGATGTTTTGGATTTCCACCCTCTGACGCCTTGTTTTTAAGCATAAGTCTATAAATATGCAAATTATCATTGTATTCTCCAACCGGGAGTCCCCTGGCTGCGTGGTCAGTTCCTACGAGTAACATTGGTCCCGTTGGAGGTGTTGGTGCCACCCACGGGGCCATTCGGGGGCCATTTTGGGTTTTCACCCTCTAACGTTATGTTTTTAAGCCTAAGTCTAAAATTATGCAAATTATCATCATATTCTCAAACCGGGAGACCCGCAGCTGTGCGTTCCGTTCCTACGAGTTACATTGGTCCCGTGGGAGGTGTTGGTACCACCCACGGGGCCATACGGGGGATGTTTTGAGTTTTCACGCTCTAACGACATGTTTTTAACCATAAGTCTAGAAATATACAAATTACCATCGCATACTCAAACCGGGAGTCCCGTGGCTGCGCGGTTAGTTTCTACGAGTTACATTGGTCCCGTGGGAGGTGTTGGTGCCACGCACGGGGCCATTTGGGGAATGTTTATGGTTTTCACCCTCTAAAGCCATGTTTTTATGCCAAAGTTTAGAAGTATGAAAAGTACCGTTGTATTCTCAGATTGGGAGTCCCACGGCTGCGCGGTCAGTTCCTACGAGTTACATTGGTCCCGTGGGAGGTGTTGGTGCCTCCCACGGGACCGTTTGAGGGCTGTTTTGGGTTTTCACCCTCTAACGCCATGTTTTTAAGGATAAGTATAAAAATATGCAAATTATCGTCATATTCTCAAATCGGGAGTCCCGTGGCTGCGCGGTCAGTTCCAATGAGTTACATTGGTCCCGTGGGAGGTGTTGGTGCCTCCCACGGGGCCGTTCGGGGGCTGTTTTGGGTTTCCACCCTCTAACCCCACGTTTTTAAGCCTAAGTCTAGAAATATGCAAATTATCGCCGTATTCTCAAACCGGGAGTCCCGTGGCTGTGTGGTTAGTTCCTACGAGTTAGATTCGTTTCGTGGGAGGTGTTGGTGCCTCCCACGGGGCCGTTCGGGGGCTATTTTGGGTTTTCACCTTCTAATGCCATGTTTTTAAGCCTAAGTCCAGAAATATGCAAATTACTATCGTATTCTGAAACTGGGAGTCCCGTGGTTGCGCGATCAGTTTTTACGAGTTATATTGGTCTCGCGGGAGGTGTTGGTGTCGCCCACGGGGCGTTCGGCGACTGTTTTGGGTTTTCACCCTCTAACGCCATGTTTTTAATCCTAAGTCTAAAAATATGCAAATTATCATCGTATTCTCAAACTGGGAGTCCCGTGATTGCGCGGTCTGTTTCTACGAGTCACATTGGTCTCGTAGGAGGTGTTGTTGCCACCTACGAGGCCATTCGGGGATTGTTTTGGGTTTTCACCCTCTAACGCCATGTTTTTACGCCTAAGTCTAGAAGTTTGCAAATTATCGTCGAATTCTCAAATCGGGAGTCCTGTGGCTACGCGGTCAGTTCCTACGAGTTACATTGGTCCCGTGGGAGGTGTTGTTGCCTACCACGAGGCCCTTCGGGGGTTGTTTTGGGTTTTCACATTCTAACGCCAAGTTTTTATGCCTAAGCCTAGAAATATGCAAATTACCATCGTATTCTCAAATTGGTAATCCCGTGGCTGCGCGAACAGTTTTTACGAGTTACATTGGTCCTGTGGAAGGTGTTGGTGCCACCCACGGGGCCGTTCGGGGAATGTTTTGGGTTTTCACCTTCTAACGCCATGTTTTTAACCCGAGGTCTAGATATATGCAAATTATCATTGTATTCTCAAGCCGGGAGTTTTGCGACTGCGCGATCAGTTCTTACGAGTAACATTGGTCCCGTATGAGGTGTTGGGGCCACCCACAGGGCCGTTCGGGGGCTGTTTTGGGTTTTCACCTTCTAACGCCATGTTTTTAAGCCTAAGTTTAAAAATATGCAAATTACCATCGTATTCTCAAACCGGCAGTCCCGTGGTTGCGTGGTCAGTTCCTACTAGTTACATTGGTCCCATGGGAGGTGTTGGTGCCTCCGACGGGGCCGTTCGGGGCAATTTTAGGTTTTCACCCTCTAACGCCATGTTTTTAATCCTAAGTCTAGAAATATGCAAATTAAGCGAGAGTCCCGTGGCTGTGCGGTCAGTTTCTGCGAGTTACATTGGTCCCGTGGGAGGTGTTGGTGCCACCCACGGGGCCGTTTGGGGAATGTTTTGGGTTTTCACCCTCTAACGCCATGTTCTTAACCTTAAGTCTAGAAATATGCAAATTATCATCGTATTCCCAAACCAGGAGTCCTGCAGCTGCGCGATCAGTTCCTACGAGTTACATTGGTCCCGTGGGAGGTGTTGCGCCACCCACTGCGTCGTTCGGGGGCTGTTTTGGGTTTTCACCGTCTAACGCGATATTTTTAAGCTTAAGTCTAGAAATATGAAAATAACTAACATATTCTTAAATCGAGAGTACCGTGGGTGCGCGGTCAGTTCCTACGAGTTACAGTGGTCCCGTGGGAGGTGTTGGTGCCTCCGACGGGGCTGTTTCGGGGCTACTTTGGGTTTTCAACCTCTAATGCCATGTTTTTAAGCATAAGTCTAGTAATATACAAGTTATCATCATATTCTCAAATCGGGAGTCCCGCGGCTGCGTGGTTAGTTCCTACGAGTTACATTGGTCCCGTTGGTGGTGTTGGTGCCACCCACGGGGCCGTTCGGGGGTTGTTTTGGGTTTTCACCCTCTTACGTCATGTTTTTAAGTCTATGTCTAGAAATATGCAAATTATCATCGTGTTCTGAAACTGGGAGACCCGCGGTTGCGAGGTCAGTCCCTACTAGTTACATTGGTCTCGTGGGATGTTTTGCGATACCCACGTTGCCGTTCGGGGGTTGTTTTGGTTTTTCAGCATCTAACGTGATTTTTTTAAGCTTAAACCTAGAAATATACAAATTACCACCGTATTCTCAAACCGAGAGTCCCATGGCTACGCGGTCAGTTCCTACGAGTTACAGTGGTCCTTGGGAGGTGTTGGTTCCTCTGACGGGGCCGTTCTGGGGCTGTTTTGGGTTTTCACCCTCTAACGCCATGTTTTTAAGCATAAGTCTAGAAATATGCAAATCATCGTCGTATTCTCAAACCGGGAGTCCCGCGGCTACGTGGTCAGCCCTACGAGTTACATTGGTCCCGTTGGAGCTGTTGGTGCCTCCCACAGGGCCGTTGGGAGGCTGTTTTGGGTTTTCACCGTCTAACGTCATGTTTTTAAGCCTAAGTCTAAAAATATGGAAATTATCGTCATATTCTAAAATCGGGAGTCCCGTTGCTGCGTGGTCCGTTCCTACGAGTTACATTGGTCCCGTGGGAGGTGTTAGTGCCACCCACGGGGCCGTACGGGGGTTATTTTGGGTTTTTACCCTCTAACGCCATGTTTTTAAGCATAAGTCTAGAAATACACAAATTATTATCGTATTCTCAAATCGGGAGTCCTGCGGCTGCGTGGTCAGTTCTTACGAGTACCATTGGTCCCGTGGGAGGAGTTAGTGCCACCCACGGGGACGTTCAGGGGCTGTATTGAGTTTTCATCCTCTAGCATCATATTTTTAAGCGTAAATCTAGAAATATGCAAATTATCGTCATATTCTCAAGACGGGAGTCCCGTGGCTGCGCGATCAGTTCCTACGAGTTACATTGGTCCAGTTGGAGCTGTTGGTGCCACCCACGGGGTCGATCGGGGGATGTTTTAAATTTTCATCCTCTAACGTCATGTTTTTAAGCGTAAGTCTAGAAATTTGCAAATCATCAATGTATTCTCAAACCGGGAGTCCCGCGGCTGCGTGGTCAGTTCCTACGAGTTCCGTTGGTCCCGGTGGAGGTGTTGGTGCCACCTACGGGGTCGTTCGGGAGCTGTATTGAGTTTTCATCCCCTAACGTCATATTTTTAGGCAAAAGTCTAGAAATTTACAAATCATCATCGTATTCTCAAGCTGGGAGTCTCGTGGATCCGAGGTCAGTTCCTTCGAGTTACATTGGTCCCGTTGGTTGTGTTGGTGCCACCCACACGGCCGTTCGGGGGCTATTTTTTTCACCCTTTAACATCATATTTTCAAGCCTAAGTCTACAAATGAGAAAATTATCATCATATTCTCAAGCCGAGAGTCTCGTGGCTGCGCGATCAGTTCCTTCGAGTTACATTGGTCCCGTGGGAGGTGTTGGTGCCTTCCACGGGGCCGTTTCGAGGCTGTTTTGGGTTTTCACCCTCTAACGCCATATTTTAAGCATAAATCTAGATATATACAAATTATCGTGAAATTCTCAAATCGGGAGTCCCGCGATTGTGTGGTTATTTCCTATGAGTTACATTGGTCCCGTGGAAGGTGTTGGTGCCTCCCACGGGGCCATTCGGGGGCTGTTTTGGGTTTTCATCCTCTAACGCCATGTTTTTAATCCTAAGTCTAGAAAAATACAAATTATCGTCGTATTCTCAAACCGGAAGTCCGGTGGCTGCGCGGTGAGTTCCTACGAGTTAGTTTGGTTTCGTGGGAGGTGTTGGTGCCTCCCACGGGGCCGTTCCGAGGCTGTTTTGGGTTTTCACCCTCTAACGCCTTCTTTGTAAGCATAACTCTAACAATATACAAATTATCGTCGTATTCTCAAACCGAGAGTTCGACGGCTGTGTGGTTAGTTTTTACGAGTTACATTGATCCCGTGGGAGGTGTTAGTGCCACCCACGGGGCCGTACGGGGGTTATTTTGGGTTTTTACCCTCTAACACCATGTTTTTAAGCATAAGTCTAGAAATATACAAATTATCGTCGTATTCTCAATTCGGGAGTCCCCCGGCTGCGTGGTCAGTTGCTACGAGTTACATTGGTCCCGTTGGAGGTGTTGGTGCCACCCACGGGACCGTTTGGGGGCTATTTTGGGTTTTCACCCTCTAACGTCATGTTTTTTAGCCTAAGTCTAGAAATATGAAAATTATCGTCGTATGCTCAAATCGGGAGTCCCGCGGCTGCGTGGTCAGTTCCTTAGAGTTTCATTGGTCCCGTGGGAGGTGTTGGTGCCACCCACGGGGTCGTTCGGGGGCTATTTTGAGTTTTCACCCTCTAACGCCATGTTTTTAAGCATAAGTCTAGAAATATGCAAATTGTCATCGTATTCTCAAACTCGGAGTTCCGTGGCTGCGCAGTCTGTTCCTTTGAGTTACATTGGTCCCGTGGGAGGTGGTTCTGTCACCCACGGGGTCGTTTGGGGAATGTTTTATGTTTTCACCCTCTAACACCATGTTTTTATGCCAAAATCTATAAATATGAAAGTTATGATCATATTCTCAAATTTGGAGTCCCGCAGATGTGCGGTCTGTTCCTACGAGTTTCATTGGTCCCGTGGGAGGTGTTGGTGCGTCCCACGAGGCTGTTCGGGGGGTGTTTTGGGTTTTCACATTCTAATGTCATATTTTTAAGCCTAAGTCTAGAAATATTCAAATTATCGTCGTATTCTCAAATCGGGAGTCCCGTGGTTGCGCGGTCAGTTTCTACGAGTTATATTGGTCTCGCGGGAGGTGTTGTTGCCACCCACAGGGCCGTTCGGGGACTGTTTTGGGTTTTCAACCTCTAACGCCATGTTTTTAATCCTAAGTCTAGAAATTTGCCAATTACCATCATATTCTCAAACCGGGAGTCCCGTGGTTGCGCGATCAGTTTCTACGAGTTACATTGGTCTCGTGGGAGGTGTTGGTGCCACCCACGGGGCCGTTCGGGGACTGTTTTGAGTTTTCACCATCTAATGTCTTGTTTTTAAGCCTAAGTCTAAAAATATGCAAATTATCGTCGTATTCTCAAATCGGTAGACCCTCAGCTGCGCGATCAGTTCCTACGAGTTACATTGGTCCCGTGGGAGGTTTTGCGGCACCCACGGGGCCGTTCGGGGGCTGTTTTGGGTTTTCAGCGTCGAACGCAATGTTTTTAAGCTTAAGTCTAGAAATATACAAATTACATTTGTATTCTCAAACCGAGAGTCCCGTGGCTGCGCGGTCAGTTCCTACGAGTTACATTGATCCCGTGGAACGTGTTAGTGCCACCCCCGAGGCCGTTCGGTGTCGTTTTGGTTTTTCACCCTCTAACCGCATGTTTTTAAGCCTAAGTCTAGAAATAAGCAAATTACTGTCGTATTCTCAAATCGAGAGTCCCGTGGCTACGCGGTCAGTTCCTACGAGTTACATTGGTCCCATGGGAGGTTTTGATGCCTCCCACGGGGCCGTTCCGACGCTGTTTTGGGTTTTCACCCTCTAACGCCATGTTTTTAAGCATAAGTTCATAAATATGCAAATTATCGTCGTATTCTCAAACCGGGAGTCCCGCGGTCGCGTGGTCAGTTCCTACGTGTTACATTGGTCCCGTTGGAGGTGCCGGTGCCACCCACGGGGCCGTTCGGGGGCTATTTTGAGTTTTCACCATCTAACGTCTTGTTTTTAAGCCTAAGTCTAAAAATATGCAAATTATCGTCGTATTCTCAAATCGGTTGACCCGCAGCTGAGCGGTCAGTTCCTACGAGTTACATTGGTCTCGTGGGAGATTTTACGACACCCACGGGGCCGTTCGGGGGCTGTTTTGGGTTTTCAGCGTCTAACGCAATGTTTTTAAGCTTAAGTCTACAAATATACAAATTACCATCGTATTCTCAAACCGATAGTCCCGTAGCTGCGCGGTCAGTTCCAACTAGTTACAGTGGTCCCGTGGGAGGTGTTGATGCCTCCCACGGGGTCGTTACGGGGCAGTTTTGGGTTTTCACCCTCTAACGCTATGTGTTTAAGTACAAGTCTAGAAATATTCAAATTATCGTCGTATTCTCAAACTGGGAGTCCCGCAGTTGCGTGGTCAATTCCTACGAGTTCCATTGGTCCCGTGGGAGGTGTTGGTGCCACCCACGGGGTCGTTCGGGGGATATTTTGGGGTTTCACCATCAAACATCATGTTTTTAAGCCTAAGTCTAGAAATATGAAAATTATCGTCGTATTCTCAAACTGGAGACCCACGAATGTACGGTCAGTTCCTACGAGTTATATTTGTCCCGTGGGAGGTTTTGCGACGCCCACGGGGCCGTTTAGGGGATGTTTTGGGTTTTCAACGTCTAACGCGATGTTTTTAAGCTTAAGTCTAGAACTATACAAATTACCATCGTATTCTCAAATCGAGAGTCTTGTGGGTGCGCGGTCAGTTCCTACGAGTTACAGTGGTCCCGTGGGAGGTGTTGGTGCCTCCGACGGGGCTGTTTTGGGGCCACTTTGGGTTTTCAACCTCTAATGCCATGTTTTTAAGCATAAGTCTAGAAATATACAAATTATCTTTATATTCTCAAATCGGGAGTCCCGCGGCTGCGTGGTTAGTTCCTACGAGTTACACTGGTCCCGTTGGTGGTGTTGGTGCCACCCACGGGGCCGTTCGGGGGTTGTTTTGGGTTTTCACCCTCTAAAGTCATGTTTTTAAGTCTATGTCTAGAAATATGCAAATTATCATCATTTTTTGAAACTGGGAGACCCACGGCTGCGTGGTCAGTTCTTACGAGTACCATTGGTCCCGTGGGATGTTTTGTGATACCCACGTTGCCGTTCGGGGGCAGTTTCGGGTTTTCATCCTCTAACGCCATGTTTTTAAGCATAAGTCTAGAAATACACAAATTATCATCGTATTCTCAAATCGGGAGTCCTGCGGCTGCGTGGTCAGTTCTTACGAGTACCATTGGTCCCGTGGGAGGAGTTAGTGCCACCCACGGGGACGTTCGGGGGCTATATTGAGTTTTCATCCTCTAGCATCATATTTTTAAGCGTAAATCTAGAAATATACAAATTATCGTCATATTCTCAAGAAGGGAGTCCCGTGGCTGCGCGATCAGTTCCTACGAGTTACATTGGTCCCGTTGGAGCTGTTGGTGCCACCCACGGGGTCGATCGGGGGATGTTTTAAATTTTCATCCTCTAACGTCATGTTTTTAAGCGTAAGTCTAGAAATTTGCAAATCATCAACGTATTCTCAAACCGGGAGTCCCGCGGCTGCGTGGTCAGTTCCTACGAGTTCCGTTGGTCCCGGTGGAGGTGTTGGTGCCACCTACGGGGTCGTTCGGGAGCTGTATTGAGTTTTCATCCCCTAACGTCATATTTTTAGGCAAAACTCTAGAAATTTACAAATCATCATCGTATTCTCAAGCTGGGAGTCTCGTGGATCCGATGTCAGTTCCTTCGAGTTACATTGGTCCCGTTGGTTGTGTTGGTGCCACCCACACGGCCGTTCGGGGGCTATTTTTTTCACCCTTTAACGTCATATTTTTAAGCCTAAATCTACAAATGAGAAAATTATCATCATATTCTAAAGCCGAGAGTCTCGTGGCTGCGCGATCAGTTCCTTCGAGTTACATTGGTCCCGTGGGAGGTGTTGGTGCCTTCCACGGGGCCGTTCCGAGGCTGTTTTGGGTTTTCACCCTCTAACGCCATGTTTTAAGCATAAATCTAGATATATGCAAATTATCGTGAAATTCTCAAATCGGGAGTCCCGCGACTGTGTGGTTAGTTCCTATGAGTTACATTGGTCCCGTGGAAGGTGTTGGTGCCTCCCACGGGGCCATTCGGGGGCTGTTTCGGGTTTTCATCCTCTAACGCCATGTTTTTAATCCTAAGTCTAGAAATATACAAATTATCGTCGTATTCTCAAACCGGAAGTCCGGTGGCTGCGCGGTGAGTTCCTACGAGTTAGTTTGGTTTCGTGGGAGGTGTTGGTGCCTCCCACGGGTCCGTTCCGAGGCTGTTTTGGGTTTTCACCCTCTAACGCCTTCTTTGTAAGCATAACTCTAACAATATACAAATTATCGTCGTATTCTCAAACCGAGAGTTCGACGGCTGTGTGGTTAGTTTTTACGAGTTACATTGGTCCCGTGGGAGGTGTTAGTGCCACCCACGGGGCCGTACGGGGGTTATTTTGGGTTTTTACCCTCTAACGCCATGTTTTTAAGCATAAGTCTAGAAATATACAAATTATCGTCGTATTCTCAATTCGGGAGTCCCCCGGCTGCGTGGTCAGTTGCTACGAGTTACATTGGTCCCGTTGGAGGTGTTGGTGCCACCCACGGGACCGTTTGGGGGCTATTTTGGGTTTTCACCCTCTAACGTCATGTTTTTTAGCCTAAGTCTAGAAATATGAAAATTATCGTCGTATTCTCAAATCGGGAGTCCCGCGGCTGCGTGGTCAGTTCCTTAGAGTTCCATTGGTCCCGTGGGAGGTGTTGGTGCCACCCACGGGGTCGTTCGGGGGCTATTTTGAGTTTTCACCCTCTAACGCCATGTTTTTAAGCATAAGTCTAGAAATATGCAAATTGTCATCGTATTCTCAAACTCGGAGTTCCGTGGCTGCGCAGTCTGTTCCTTCGAGTTACATTGGTCCCGTGGGAGGTGGTTCTGTCACCCACGGGGTCGTTTGAGGAATGTTTTGGGTTTTCACCCTCTAACACCATGTTTTTATGCCAAAGTCTATAAATATAAAAGTTACCATCATATTCTCAAATTTGGAGTCCCGCGGCTGTGCGGTCTGTTCCTACGAGTTTCATTGGTCCCGTGGGAGGTGTTGGTGCGTCCCACGAGGCTGTTCGGGGGCTGTTTTGGGTTTTCACCTTCTAATGTCATATTTTTAAGCCTAAGTCTAGAAATATTCAAATTATCGTCGTATTCTCAAATCGGGAGTCCCGTGGTTGCGCGGTCAGTTTCTACGAGTTATATTGGTCTCGCGGGAGGTGTTGGTGCCACCCACAGGGCCGTTCGGGGACTGTTTTGGGTTTTCAACCTCTAACGCCATGTTTTTAATCCTAAGTCTAGAAATTTGCCAATTACCATCATATTCTCAAACCGGGAGTCCCGTGGTTGCGCGATCAGTTTCTACGAGTTACATTGGTCTCGTGGGAGGTGTTGGTGCCACCCACGGGGCCGTTCGGGGACTGTTTTGAGTTTTCACCATCTAATGTCTTGTTTTTAAGCCTAAGTCTAAAAATATGCAAATTATCGTCGTATTCTCAAATCGGTAGACCCGCAGTTGCGCGATCAGTTCCTACGAGTTACATTGGTCCCGTGGGAGGTTTTGCGGCACCCATGGGGCCGTTCGGGGGCTGTTTTGGGTTTTCAGCGTCTAACGCAATGTTTTTAAGCTTAAGTCTAGAAATATACAAATTACATTTGTATTCTCAAATCGAGAGTCCCGTGGCTGCGCGGTCAGTTCCTACGAGTTACATTGATCCCGTGGAACGTGCTAGTGCCACCCCCGAGGCCGTTCGGTGTCGTTTTGGTTTTTCACCCTCTAACCGCATGTTTTTAAGCCTAAGTCTAGAAATAAGCAAATTACTATTGTATTCTCAAATTGGGAGTCCCGTGGCTACGCGGTCAGTTCCTACGAGTTACATTGGTCCCATGGGAGGTTTTGATGCCTCCCACGGGGCCGTTCCGGCACTGTTTTGGGTTTTCACCCTCTAACGCCATGTTTTTAAGCATAAGTCCATAAATATGCAAATTATCGTCGTATTCTCAAACCGGGAGTCCCGCGGTCGCGTGGTCAGTTCCTACGTGTTACATTGGTCCCGTTGGAGGTGCTGGTGCCACTCACGGGTCCGTTCGGGGGCTATTTTGAGTTTTCACCATCTAACGTCTTGTTTTTAAACCTAAGTCTAAAAATATGCAAATTATTGTCGTATTCTCAAATCGGTTGACCCGCCGCTGCGCGGTCAGTTCCTACGAGTTACATTGGTCCCGTGGGAGGTTTTGCGGCACCCACGGGGCCGTTCGGGGGCTGTTTTGGGTTTTCAGCGTCTAACGCAATGTTTTTAAGCTTAAGTCTACAAATATACAAATTACCATCGTATTCTCAAACCGAGAGTCCCGTAGCTGCGCGGTCAGTTCCAACTAGTTACAGTGGTCCCGTGGGAGGTGTTAATGCCTCCCACGGGGTCGTTATGGGGCTGTTTTGGGTTTTCACCCTCTAACGCTATGTGTTTAAGTACAAGTCTAGAAATATTCAAATTATCGTCTTATTCTCAAACTGGGAGTCCCGTAGTTGCGTAGTCAGTTCCTACGAGTTCCATTGGTCCCGTGGGAGGTGTTGGTGCAACCCACGGGGTCGTTCGGGGGGCTATTTTGGGGTTTCACCCTCAAACATCATGTTTTTAAGCCTAAGTCTAGAAATATGGAAATTATCGTCGTATTCTCAAACTGGGAGACCCGCGGATGTACGGTCAGTTCCTACGAGTTATATTTGTCCCGTGGGAGGTTTTGCGACGCCCACGGGGCCGTTCAGGGGATGTTTTGGGTTTTCAACGTCTAACGCGATGTTTTTAAGCTTAAGTCTAGAACTATACAAATTACCATCGTATTCTCAAATCGAGAGTCCCGTGGATGCGCGGTCAGTTGCTACGATTTACAGTGGTGCCGTGGGAGGTGTTGGTGCCTCCGACGGGGCTGTTCCGGGGCTGTTTTGGGTTTTCACCCTCTAACGCTATGTTTTTAATCAAAAGTCTAGAAATATATAAATTATCCTCACATTCTCAAACCGGGAGACCCGCGGCTGCGAGGTCAGTTCCTTCGAGTTCCATTGGTCCCGTGGGAGGTGTTGGTGCCACCCACGGGGCCGTTCGGGGGTTATTTTGAGTTTTCACCCTCTAACGCCATGTTTTTAAGCATAAGTCTAGAAATATGCGAATTTTCATCGTATTCTCAAACCCGGAGTTCCGTGGCTGCGCGGTCTGTTCCTTCGAGTTACATTGGTCCCGTGGGAGGTGTTAGTGCCACCCACGGGGTCGTTTGGGGAATGTTTTAGGTTTTCACCCTCTAACACCATATTTTTATGCCAAAGTCTATAAATATGAAAATTACCGTCATATTCTCAAATTTGGAGTCCCGCGGCTGTGCGATCTGTTCCTACGAGTTTCATTGGTCCCGTGGGAGGTGTTGGTGCATCCCACTAGGCTGTTCGGGGGCTGTTTTGGGTTTTCACCTTCTAATGTCATGTTTTTAAGTCTAAGTCTAGAAATATGCAAATTATCATCGTATTCTCAAATCGGGAGTCCCGTGGTTGCACGGTCAGTTTCTACGAGTTATATTGGTCTCGCGGGAGGTGTTGGTGCCACCCACAAGGCCGTTCGGGGACTGTTTTGGGTTTTCACCCTCTAACGCCATGTTTTTAATCCTAAGTCTAGAAATTTGCAAATTACCATCATATTCTCAAATCGGGAGTCCCGTGGTTGCACGATCAGTTTCTACGAGTTACATTGGTCTCGTGGGAGGTGTTAATGCCACCCACGGGGCCGTTCGGGGACTATTTTGGGTTTTCACCCTCTAACGACATGTTTTTAAGCCTAAGTTTAGAAGTATGCAAATTATCATCGTATTCTCAAACTGGGAGTCCCGCAGCTGCGCGGTCAGTTCCTTCGAGTTACATTAATCCCGTGGGAGGTGTTGGTGCCACCCACATGGCCGTTCGGGGGCTATTTTGGGTTTTCACCCTCTAACGCCATGTTTTTAAGCTTAAGTCTAGAAGTATGCAAATTACCATTGTATTCTCAAATCGGGAGTCCTGTGGCTATGCGGTCAGTTCCAATGAGTTACATTGGTCCCATGGGAGGTGTTGGCGCCTCCCACGGGGTCGTTCGAGTGCTGTTTTGGGTTTTCACTTCTAACGCCATATTTTTATGCTTAAGTCTAGAAATATGCAAATTATGGTCGTATTCTCAAACCAAGAGTTCGGTGGCTGCGAGATCAATTTTTACGAGTTACATTGGTCCCGTGGGAGGTGTTGGTGCCACCCACGGGGCCGTTCGAGGAATGTTTTGGGTTTTCACCCTCAAACGCTATGTTTTTAACCCTAGGTCTAGAAATATGTGAATTATCGTCATATTCTAAAACCAGGAGTCCTGCGGCTGCGCGATCAATTCCTACGAGTTACATTGGTCCTGTAGGAGGTGTTGGTGCCTCCCATGGGGCCGTTCGGGGGCTGTTTTGGGTTTTCACCTTCTAGTGGCATGTTTTTAAGCCTAAGTCTAGAAATATGCAAATTACCTTTATATTCTCAAACCGGGAGTCCCGTGGTTGCACGGTCAGTTTCTATGAGTTGTATTGGTCTCGCGGGAGGTGTTGGTGCCACCCAAGGGGCCGTTCGGGGACTGTTTTGGTTTTTCACCATCTAAGGACATATATTTAATCCTAAGTCTAAAAATATGCAAATTACCATCGTATTCTCAAACCGGGACTCCCGTGGTTGCGCAGTCAGTTTCTACGAGTTACATTGGTCTTGTGGGAGGTGTTGGTGCCACCCACGGGATCGTTCGGGGACTGTTTTGGGTTTTCACCCTCTAACGCCATGTTTTCAAGCCTAAGTCTAGAAGTATGCAAATTATCATCGTTTTCTGACACCCGGAGTCCCGTGGCTGTGCGGTCAGTTCCTACGAGTTACATTGGTCCCGTGGAACGTGTTAGTGCCACCCCCGAGGCCGTTTGGGGGCCGTTTTTGGTTTTCACCCTCTAACGACATATTTTTAAGCCTAAGTCTAGAAATATGCAAATTACCATTGTATTCTCAAATCGGGAGTCCCGTGGCTACCCGGTCAGTTCTACGAGTTACATTGGTCCCACGGGAGGTTTTGATGCCTCCCACGGGGCCGTTCCGCCGCTGTTTTGGGTTTTCACCCTCTAACGCCATGTTTTTAAGCATAAGTCCAGAAATATTTAAATTATCGTCGTATTCTCAAACCGTGTGTCCCGTGGTCGCGTGGTCAATTCGTACGTGTTACATTGGTCCCGTTGGAGGTGTTGGTGCCACCCACGAGGCCGTTAGGGGGCTATTTTTGGTTTTCACCATCTAACGTCATGTTTTTAAGCCTAAGTCTAAAAATATGCAAATTATCATTGTATTCTCAAATCGGGAGACCCGTAGCTGCATTGTCAGTTCCTACGAGTTACATTGGTCCCGTGGGAGGTTTTGCGGCACCCACGGGGCAGTTCGGGGGCTGTTTTGGGTTTTCAGTGTCTAACGCGATAAGATTAAGTCTAGAAATATACAAATTACCATCGTATTATCGTACCGAGAGTCCCGTGGCTGCGCAGTCAGTTCCTACGAGTTATAATGGTCCCGTGGGAGGTGTTGCTGCCTCCCACGGGGCCGTTACGGGGCTGTTTTGGGTTTTCACCCTCTAACGCCATGTTTTTAAGCATAAGTCTAGAAATATGCAAATTATCGTCAAATTCTGAAACCGGGAGTCCCGTGGCTATGCGGTAAGTTCCTACGAGTTACATTGGTCCCGTGAGAAGTTTTGATGCCTCCCACGGGGCCGTTCCGGTGCTATTTTCGGTTTTCACCCTCTAACGCCATGATTTTATGATAAGTCCAGAAATATGCAAATTATCATCGTATTCTCAAACCGAGAGTCCCGTGGTCAGTTCCTACGTGTTACATTGGTCCCATTGGAGGTGTTGGTGCCACCCACGGGGCTGTTCGGGGGGTATTTTGGGTTTTCACCATCTAACATCATGGTTTCAAGCCTAAGTCTA
Organism: Sambucus nigra; assembly: GCA_949130495.1. Classification (NCBI taxonomy): domain Eukaryota; kingdom Viridiplantae; phylum Streptophyta; class Magnoliopsida; order Dipsacales; family Adoxaceae; genus Sambucus; species Sambucus nigra. The sequence continues at coordinate 480,677,863 of OX422219.1, forward strand.
AAAATATGCAAATTATCATCGTATTCTCAAATCGGGAGACCCGCAGCTGCGCGATCAGTTCCTATGGGTTACATTGGTCCCGTGGGAGGTTTTGCGGTGCCCACGAGGCCGTTCGGGGGATGTTTTGTGTTTTCAGCGTCTAACGCGATGTTTTTAAGCTTAAGTCTAGAAATATATTACCATCGTATTCTCAAACCGAGAGTCCCGTGGCTACGCGGTCAGTTCCTACGAGTTACATTGGTCCTGTGGAACATGTTAGTGCCACCCAAGAGGCCGTTCGGGGGCCGTTTTGGGTTTTCAGCCTCTAACGGCATATTTTTAATCCTAAGTCTAGAAATATGCAAATTACCGTCGTATTCTCAAATCGGGAGTCCCATGGCTACGTGGTCAGTTCCTACGAGTTATATTGGTCCCATGGGAGGTTTCGCTGCCTCCCACGGGGCCTTTCCGGCGCTATTTTGGGTTTTCACCCTCTAACGCCATGTTTTTAAGCATACGTCCAGAAATATGCAAATTATCGTCGTATTCTCAAATTGGGAGTCCCTCGGTCGCGTGGTTAGTTCCAACATGTTACATTTGTCCCGATGGAGGTGTTGGTGCCACCCACAGGGCCGTTCGGGGGCTATTTTGGGTTTTCACCATCTAACCTCTTGTTTTTAAGCCTAAGTCTAAAAATATGCAAATTATCATCGTATTCTCAAATCGGGAGACCCGCAGCTGCACGGTCAGTTTCTACGAGTTGCATTGGTCCCGTGGGAGGTTTTGCAGCACCCACAGGGCCGTTCGGGGGCTGTTTTGGGTTTTCAGTGTCTAACGCAACGTTTTTAAGCTTAAGTCTAGAAATATACAAATTACCATTGTATTCTCAAACCGAGAGTCCCGTGGATGCACGGTCAGTTCCTACCAGTTACAGTGGTCCCGTGGGAGGTGTTGCTGCCTCCCACGGGGTCGTTACGGGTCTGTTTTGGGTTTTCACCCTCTAACGCTATGTGTTTAAGCACAAATCTAGAAATTTGCAAATTATCATCGTATTCTCAAACTGGGAGTCCCGCGGTTGCGTGGTCAGTTCCTACGAGTTCCATTGGTCCCATGGGAGGTGTTGGTGCCACCCGCGGGGCCGTTCGGGGGCTATTTTGGGTTTTCACCCTCTAACGTCATGTTTTTAAGCCTAAGTCTAGAAATATGCAAATTATCGTCGTATTCTCAAATCGGGAGACCCGCCGATGCACGGTCAGTTCCTACAAGTTACATTGGTCCCGTGGGAGGTTTTGCGACTCCCACGGTGCCGTTCGGGCGATGTTTTGGGTTTTCAATGTCTAACGCGTTGTTTTTAAGCTAAAGTCTAGAACTATAAAAATTACCATTGTATTCTCAAATCGAGAGTCCCGTGGATGCGCGGTCAGTTCCTACGAGTTACAGTGGTCCCGTGGGAGGTGTTGGTGCCTCCGACGGGGCTATTCTGGGTTTTCACCCTCTAACGCTATGTTTTTAAGCAAAAGTCTAGAAATATGAAAATTATCGTCGTATTCTCAAACCGGGAGTCCCGCGGCTGCGTGGTCAGTTCCTTCGAGTTCTATTGGTCTCGTGGGAGGTGTTGGTGCCACCCACGGGGCCGTTCGGGGGCTATTTTAGGTTTTCATCCTCAAGCGTCATGTTTTGAAGCATAAGTCTAGAAATATGCGAATTATCATCGTATTCTCAAGGCAGGAGTCCCGTGGCTGCGCGATCTGTTCCTTCGAGTTACATTGGTCTGATTGGAGGTGTTGGTGCCACCCACAGGGCGGTTCGGCGGCTATTTTGAGTTTTTACCCTCTAACGTCATGGTTTTAAGCCTAAGTCTAGAATTATGAAAATTATCATCATATTCTCAAGCCGAGAATCTCGTTGCTGCGTGGTCAATTCCTACGAGTTACATTGATCCCATGGGAGGTGTTGGTGCCATCCACGGGGCCGTTCCGGGGCTGTTTTGGGTTTTCACCCTCTAACACAATGTTTTTAAGCATAAGTCTAAAAATATACAAATTATCGTCGTATTCTCAAATCGGGAGTCCGACGGCTGCGCGGTTAGTTCCTACAAGTTACATTGGTCCCGTGGGAGGTGTTGGTGCCGCCCACGGGGCCGTACGGGGGCTATTTTTGATTTTCACCCCCTAACTCCTTATTTTGAACCATAAGTCTAGAAATATGAAAATTATCATCGTATTCTCAAACTGGGAGTCCCCCGACTGCGCGGTTAGTTTCTACGAGTTAGATTCATTTCGTGGGAGGTGTTGGTGACTCCCACGGGGCCGTTCGGGGGCTATTTCGGGTTTTCACCCTCTAACGTCGTGTTTTTAAGCCTAAGTCTAGAAATTTTCAAATTATCACCGTATTCTCAAATCGGGAGACCCACGGCTGTGCGGTCAGTTCCTACGAGTTACATTGGTCCCGTGGGAGGTGTTGGTGTCTCCCACGGGGCCGTGCGTGGGCTGTTTCGAGTTTTAACCCTCTAACGCCATGTTTTTAAGCATAAGTCTAGAAATAAGAAAATTACCATCGTATTCTCAAACCGACAGTCCCGTGGCTGCGCGGTTTGTTTCTACAAATTACATTGGTCGCGTGGGAGGTGTTGGTGCCACCCACAGGACCGTTCGGGGGCAGTTTTGGGTTTACACCCTCTAGCGCCATGTTTTTAAGCCTAAGTCTAGAAATATGGAAATTATCGTCGTATTCTCAAACCGAGAGTCCCGTGTCTGCGCGATCAGTTCCACGAGTTAGATTGGTTCTCTGGGAGGTGTTGGTGCCTCCCACGGGGCCGTTTGGGGGTTATTTTGGATTTTCACCTTCTAATGCCTTGTTTTAAAGCCTAAGTCTAGAAATATGCAAATTACCATCGTGTTCTCAAATCGAGAATCCCGTGGTTGTGCGGTCAGTTTTTACGAGTTATATTGGTCTCGCAGGAGGTGTTGGTGCCACCCACGAGGCTGTTCGGGGACTGTTTTGGGTTTTCACCCTCTAACGCCATGTTTTCAATCCTAAGTCTAGAAATATGCATATTATCATCGCATTCTCAAACTGTGACTCTCGTGGTTGCACGGTCAGTTTTTACGAGTTACATTGGTCTCATGGGAGGTGTTGGTGTCACCCACGGGGCCGTTCGTGGACTGTTTTGGGTTTTCACCCTCTAACGCCATGTTTTTAAGCCTAAGTCTAGAAGTATGCAAATTATCATCGTATTCTCAAATTGGGAGTCCCGCGGCAGCACGGTCAGTTCCTACGAGTTACATTGGTCCCATGGGAGGTGTTGGTGCCACCCACGAGGCCGTTCGGGGGCTGTTTTGGATTTTCACCCCCTAACGGCATGTTTATAAGCCTAAGTCTAGAAATATGCAAATTACCGTCGTATTCTCAAATTGGGAGTCCCGTTGCTACGCGGTCAGTTTCTACGAGTTACATTGGTCCCGTGGGAGATGTTGGTGCCTCCCACGGGGCCGTTCGGGGGCTGTTTCGGATTTTCCCCCACTAACGCCATGGTTTGCCTAAGTTTAGAAATATGCAAATTATCATCGTATTCTCAAACCGGGAGTCCCGCGGCTGCGTGGTCAGTTCCTATGAGTTACATTGGTTCCGTTGGAGGTGCTGGTGCCACCTACGGGGGCGTTCGGGGGCTATTTTGGGTTTTCACCCTCTAACGTCATGTTTTTAAGCCTAAGTCTAGAAATATGCAAATCGTTATCGTCTTCTCAAACCGGGAGACCCGCAGCTGCACGATCAGTTCCTACGAGTTATAATGGTCCCGTGGGAGGTTTTGCCGCACCCACGGGGCCGTTCGGGGGCTACTATGGGTTTTCATCGTCTAACGCTATGTTTTTAAGCCTAAGTCTTGAAATATACAAATTACCATCTTATTCTCAAACCGAGAGTCCCGTGGCTGTGCGGTCAGTTCCTACGAGTTACAGTGGTCTCGTGGGAGGTGTTGGTGCCTCCGACGGGGCCGTTCCAATGCTGTTTTGGGTTTTCACCCTCTAACGCTATGTTTTTATGCGTAAGTCTAGAAATATGCCAATTATCATCGTATTCTCAAACCGGGAGTCCCGCGACTGCGCGGACAGTTCCAACGAGTTCCATTGGTCCCGTGGGAGGTGTTGGTGACACCCACGGGGCCGTTCGGGGGCTGTTTTGTGTTTTCATGCTCTAACGTCATGTTTTTAAGTGTAAGTCTAGAAATATGCAAATTTTCGTCATTTTCTCAAGCCAGTAGTCCTGTGGCTGCGCGGTCAGCTCCTACGAGTTACATTCGTCCCGTTGGAGGTGTTGGTGCCACCCACGGGGCTGTTCGGGGGCTATTTTGAGTTTTCACCCTCTAACGTCATGATTTTAAACTTAAGTCTAGAATTATGAAAATTATCATCACATTCTCAAGCCGAGAGTCTCGTGGCTGCGAGATCAGTTCCTACGAGTTACATTGGTCCTGTGGGAGGTGTTGGGTGCCTCCCACGGGGTCGTTCTGGGGCTGTTTTAGGTTTTTACCCTCTAACACCACGTTTTTAAGCATAAGTCTAAAAATATACAAATTATCATTGTATTATCAAATCGGGAGTTCGACGGCTGTGCGGTCAGTTCCTACGAGTTACATTGGTCCCGTGGAACGTGTTAGTGCCACCCTCGAGGTCGTTCGGGGGCTGTTTTGAGTATTCACCCTCTAATGCCATATTTTTAAGCATAAGTCTAAAAATATGCAAATTACCATCATATTCTTAAACCGGGAGTCCCGTGGCTGCGCGGTCAGCTTCTACAAGTTACATTGGTCCCGTGGGAGGTGTTGGTGCCACCCACGGGGCCGTTTGGGGAATGTTTTGGGTTTTCACCCTCTAACGCCATGTTTTTATGCCAAAGTCTAGAAATTTGAAAATTACCGTCGTATTCTCAAATTGGGAGTCCCGCGGCTGCGCAAGCAGTTCCTATGAGTTACATTGGTCCCGTGGGTGGTGTTGGTGCCTCCCACGGGACCATTCGGGGACTGTTTTGTGTTTTCACCCTCTAACGCCATGTTTTATAAGCCTAAGTCTATAAATATACAAATTATCATCGTATTCTCAAATCGAAAATCCCGTGGCTGTGCGGTCAGTTCCAACGAGTTACATTGGTTCCGTGGGAGGTGTTGGTGCTTCCCACTGGGCCGTTCGGGGGCTGTTTTGGGTCTCCACTCTCTAACGCCATGTTTTTAAGCCTAAGTCAAGAAATATGCAAATTATCATCATATTCTCAAATCGGGAGTCCCGTGGCTGCGTGATCAGTTCCTACGAGTTAGATTGGTTCCGTGGGAGGTGTTGGTGCCTCCCACGGGGCCGTTCGGGGGCTGTTTTAGGTTTTCACCTTCTAATGCCATGTTTTTGAGCCTAAGTTTAGAAATATGCAAATTACCATCGTATTCTCAAACCGGGAGTCCCGTGGTTGCGCGGTCTGTTTCTACGAGTTATATTAGTCTCTCGGAGGTGTTGCAGCCACCCCCGGGGCCGTTTGGGGACTGTTTTGGGTTTTCACCCTGTAACGCCATGTTTTTAATCCTAAGACTAGAAATATGCAAACTACCATCGTATTGTTAAACCGGGACTCCCGTGGTTGCGCGGTCAGTTCCTACGAGTTATATTGGTCCAGTTGGAGGTGTTGGTGCCACCCGCGGGGCCGTTCGGGGATTATTTTGGGTTTTTACCCTCTAACGGTATGTTTTTAAGCCTAAGTCCAGAAATATGCAAATTACCATCGTATTCTAAAATCGGGAGTCCCATGTCTACGCGATCAGTTCCTACGAGTTACATTTGTCCTGTGGAAGGTGTTGGTACCTCCCACGGGGCCGTTCGGGGGCTGTTTTGGGTTTTCACTTTCTAATGTCATGTTTTTAAGTCTAAGTCTAGAAATATGGAAATTATCGTCGTATTCTCAAATCGGGAGACCCGCGACTGCGCGGTCAGTTCCTACGAGTTACATTGGTCCCGTGGGAGGTGTTGGTGTGACCCACGGGGCTGTACGGGGGCTGTTTTGACTTTTAACCCTCTAACGCCATGTTTTTAAGCATAAGTCTAGAAATATGAAAATAACCATAGTATTCTCAAGCCGAGAGTCTCGTGGATGCGCGGTCAGTTCCTACGAGTTATAGTGGTCCCGTGGGAGGTGTTGGTGCCTCTCACGGGGCCGTTCCGGGGCTGTTTTGGGTTTTCACCCTCTAACGCCATGTTTTTAAGCATAAGTTTAAAAATATACAAATTATCACCGTATTCTTAAACCGAGAGTCCCGTAACTGCGCGATAAGTTCCTACGAGTTGCATTGGTTCCTGAGAGGTGTTGGTGCATCTCACAGGGACGTTCGGGGGCTATTTTGGGTTTTCACCCTCCAATGCCATGTTTTTAATCCTAAGTCTAGAAATATGCAAATTACCATCGTATGCTCAAACTGGGAGTCCCGTGCCTGCGTGGTCTGTTCCTACGAGTTACATTGGTCCCGTGGGAGGTGTTGGTGCCTCCCAAGGGGCTGTTCGGGGGCTGTTTTGAGTTTTCATCCTCTAACGCCATGTTTTTAAGCATAAGTCTAAAAATTCACAAATTATCTTCTTATTCTCAAACCGGGAGTCCCGAGGCTACGTGGTCAGTTCCTACGGATTACATTGGTCCGGTGGGAGGTGTTGGTGCCTCCCACGGGGCCGTTCTGGGGCTGTTTTGGGTTTTCACCCTCTAACGCCATGTTTTTAAGCATAAGTTTAAAAATATACAAATTATCGTTGTATTCTTAAATCGGGAGTCCCGTGGCTACGCGATAAGTTCCTACGAGTTACATTGGTCCCTAGGAGGTGTTGGTGCCTCCCACGGGGCCGTTCGGGGGCTATTTTCGGTTTTCACCCTCTAATGCCATGTTTTTAATCCTAAGTCTAGAAATATGCAAATTATCATCGTATGCTCAAACCGGGCGTCCCGTGGCTCCGCGGTCAGGTTCTACGAGTTACATTGGTCCCGTTTGAGGTGTTGGTGCCACCCACGGGGCCGTTCGGGGGTAATTTTTTTCACCCTCTAAAGTCCTATTTTTAAGCCTAGGTCTAAAAATATGAAAGTTATCATAATATTCTCAAGCCGAGAGTCTCATGGCTGCGCGGTCAGTTCCTACGAGTTACATTGGTCCCGTGGGAAGTATTAGTGCCACCCACGGGGCCGTACGAGGGCTGTTTCTCCCTCTAACACCATATTTTTAAGCATAATCTAGATATATAAAAATTATCATCGTATTCTCAAATCGGGAGTCTCCCGGTTGCGTGGTCAGTTCCTACGAGTTATATTGGTCCCGTTGGAGGTGTTGGTGCCACCCACGGGGCCGTTCAGGGGCTGTTTTGGGTTTTCACCCTCTAACGTCATGTTTTTAAGCCTAAGTCTAGAAGTACGCAAATTATAGTTGTATTCTCAAACCGAGAGACCCGCGGCTGTGTGGTCAGTTCCTACGAGTTATATTCGTCCTGTGGTAGGTGTTGGTGCCACCTACGGTGTCGTTCGGGAGCTGTTTTTGGTTTTCACCCTCTAACGCCATGTTTTTAAGCCTAAGTCTAGAAATATGCAAATTACCATCGTATTCTCAAAACAGGAATCTCGTGGCTGCGTGGTCAGTTCCTATGAGTTACATTGGTCCCATGGGAGGTGTTGGTGCCTCCTACGGCGCCGTTCGGGGGCTATTTTTGGTTTTCATACTCTAACGTCATATTTTTAAGCGTAAGTCTATAAATATGCAAATTATCATCGTATTCTCAAGACGGGAGTCCCGTGGTAGCGTGTTCAGTTCCTACGAGTGACATTGGTCCCGTTGGAGGTGTTGTTGCCATCCACGGGGCCGTTCGAGGGTTATTTTTTTCACCCTCCAACATCATGTTTTTAAACATAAGTCTAAAAATATGCAAATTATCATCGTATTCTCCAACCGGAAGTCCCGCAGATGCGTGGTCAGTTCCTACAAGTTACATTGGTCTCGTTGGAGATGTTGGTGCCACCCACGGGGCCGTTTTGAGTTTTCACCCACTAACGTCATGTTTTTAAGCCAAAGTCTAGAAATATGCAAATTACTATCGTATTCTCAAAGTGGGAGACCTGCGGCTGCGTGATCAGTTCCTATGAGTTACAAAGGTCCCGTGGGATGTGTTGGTGCCACCCACGGGGCCGTACGAGGGCTGCTTGGGTTTTCACCCTCTAACGCCATGTTTTTAAGCATAAGTCTAGAAATATGCAAATTATCCTCGTATTCTCAAACCCAGAGTCCCCCGACAGCGTGGTTAGTTCCTACGAGTTACATTGGTCCCGTTGGAGGTGTTGGTGCCACCCACGGGGCCGTTCGGGGGCTGTTTTGGGTTTTCACCCTCTACCGTCATGTTTTTAAGGCTAAGTATATAAGTATGCAAATTCTCATCGTATTCTCAAATTGGGAGTCCCGCGGCTGCGTGGTCAGTTCCTATGAGTTACATTGGTTCTGTGGGAGGTGTTGATGCCTCCCACAGGGCCGTTCGGTGGTTGTTTTGGGTTTTCATCCTCTAACCCCATGTTTTTAAGCATAAGTCTGGAAATGCCCAAATTATCATCGTATTCTCAAATCGGGAGTCCCACGGTTGCTTGGTCAGTTCCTATGAGTTCCATTGGTCCCGTGGGAGGTGTTGGTGCCACACGCGGGACCGTTCAGGGGCTATTTTGGGTTTTCATCCTCTAATGTCATGTTTTTAAGCGTAAGTCTAAAAATATTCAAATTATTGTCATATTCTTAAGACAGGAGTCCCATGGATGCGTGGGTAATTTCTACGATTTACATTGGTCCAGTTGGAGGTGTTGGTGCCACCCACGGGGCTGTTTGAGGTCTGTTTTGAGTTTTCACCCTCCGACGTCATGTTTTTTTGCCTAAGTTTAGAATTATGAAAATTATCATCATATTCTCAAGCAGAGAGTCTTGTGGCTGCGCGATCAGTTCCTACGAGTTCCATTGGTCCTGTGGCAGGTGTTGGTGCCACCCACAAGGCCGTTCGGGGGCCGTTTTGGGTTTTCATCCTCTAACGTCATGTTTTTAAGCCTAAGTCTAAAAATATGGAAATTATCATCGTTTTCTTAAACCGGGTGTTCGGCGGCTGCGTGGTTAGTTCCTACAAGTTACATTGGTCCCGTTGGAGGTGTTGTTGCCACCCACAGGGCCGTTCGGGGGCTGTTTTGGGTTTTCACCCTCTAACGTCATGTTTTTAAGCCTAAGTTTAGAAATATGCAAATTATCGTCGTATTATCAAACTGGGAGACCTGTGGCTACGCGGTCAGTTCCTATGAGTTACATTGGCCTGTAGGAGCTGTTGGTGCCACCCATGGGGCCGTAGGGGGGCTGTTTTGGGTTTTCACCCTCTAACGCCATATTTTTAAGCGTAAGTCTAGAAATATGCAAATTATCATCGTATTCTCAAGACGGGAGTCCCGTGGCAGCGTGTTCAGTTCCTACGAGTGACATTGGTCCAGTTGGAGGTGTTGTTGCCATCCACAGGGCCGTTCGGGGGATATTTTTTTCACCCTCCAACGTCATGTTTTTAAATATAAGTCTAAAAATATGCAAATTATCATCTTATTCTCCAACCGAAAGTCCCGCAGCTGCATGGTCAGTTCCTACGAGTTACATTGGTCTCGTTGGAGGTGTTGGTGCCACCCACGGGGCCGTTTTGAGTTTTCACCCACTAACGTCATGTTTTTATGCCAAAGTCTAGAAATATGAAAATTACCATCGTATTCTCAAAGTGGGAGACCTGCGGCTGCGTGATCAGTTCCTATGAGTTACAAAGG